>OZ012735.1:238983281-239705781 GCA_963859935.3 Lathyrus sativus | reverse complement strand
GAAGCCGGAGAGATTGCAAATGATGAAAGCCTTAGGATAAAGTACTTTCCAAGCTCTCTCACCAAAAACGCCTTCACTTGGTTTACAACCCTACCCCCTAACTCAGTTTGCAATTGGACCCAGTTGGAACGTTTATTTCATGAATAGTTCTATATGGGGCAAACTAAGATTAGTTTGAAGGAATTGACTAGTATAAAACGAAATTTTTCTGAGCCAATAGAAGATTATCTAAATAGGTTTCGACTACTCAAGGCTAGGTGTTTTACTCAAGTACCTGAACACGAGTTAGTTGAAATGGCTACTGGTGGCCTCGATTACTCTATTAGAAAGAAACTAGATACCCATTATCTGAGAGATATGGCCCAACTAGCTGATAGGGTTCGATAGCTAGAGCGTCTTAAAGACGAAAAGGCCAAATTTAATAAGAGTATGAAGGTAGCTTATGTCAAATATAATGAAAATATCGAAGGTGTTCATGATGAATCATTATATTTCGACGAGAATAAAATAGATGTTGATGAATTAAAGCAGAGTCCTTCATACACTTGTAAAGTGTTAGCTCCCCCAAGTGGAATTTTTTTTGTCGAATCTGAAAAGAATGACAAGTCTCCAAAGAAAACATATACTTTTGATATCACTAAATGTGACGAAAATTTTGATTTGTTAGTTAAAGATGGGCAAAAGATAATGCCTTCTGGCGCTTTAGAACAGAGAAAAAAGAGAGGGTTTTGTAAATACCATAAATTTTTGGGTCATAAAATGTCTCAATGTTTTCTTTTCGGGGATTTGGTCCAGAATGCTATCCAAGAGGGAAGATTAAAGTTTGGGGAGAAAAGTAATGGTCAGATGAAAATTAACGCTGATCCACTGCAAGCAGTGGATGCCCACTATGCTGAGCCAACAGAAGCGCATATGGTCGAAGTTACTGATGGCTTTGACTTTTCAATTAATATGGTGGAAATCACTGAGGATTTTTCCAATGAAACTGTGCTGGCTAAGGTCACTATAGGCCTTGAGGATAATACCATAAAAAAAACTCATGAGTGAGGCTGCTAAAGGCCTCGGCAAAATTGCCGATGACTCGAGTGAGGGGGACACAAAAGTTTCCAACCTGATGTTGGTAACCAAAGAAGCTGCAGATGAATTTAATAGGATAGATAGGGCTGATGAAGGCCTTGAGTTGGACCTCTATAGGCTGAACCTAAGTAATGATGTTGACATGGATGTGAACATGGTCGAAATAACACAACACGAGACCATGGAAGGCGACGAGTTAAGTTGCTAGGGGGAGCGCAGTAAAATTGCATACCCAAGACATGAGGAGACCATTGTTCAATTCCTCCATCGCTGCCAAAAGAAAGGGCCTGGTGTCATGTTGTGCCCCATATGTAGTGCAATCTTTGATCAGAAGGCTGTCTAAAAGCTCGAGGGGGTGCAAAAGACAAGACAGAAATGCGAGAAGACCAATTATGGTCCTTGAAGCAATAATCCAATAAAATATGAGCCTAATGCTAGAGCGCCAGGAGCAAGGCCTGCTACCTTTAAGCCATTTGCTGAAATTTCTAACGGCAAGTGGGTCAGACCTAATGAGGATAGGCAAAAGGGACAGCAAAAATGAAAAAATTTCGAAGTTAATCGAGGTTCATCGATCACCTATCTAAAGAAGTTCCAATCCTCTAAGACTGCACATGTCTCTGAGAATTACAAAGGAAAAAACCCAATGTCACGATCTTAGTGGAGGAGGGAGCAGAGAAGGAGGAAGGCCCTTAGGGAGGCCTCATCGAAGAATCAGGAAGAATCTAGCACGAATGCCCCTACTGAAAACAAAGGGAGTCAACTCAAGACTACTGAGAAAATGCCTGTGGGGCGAAGATTGTTCCTTTCTCAAGAGGTTGAACATAAAGGGACGGTCGAGGATGATGAAGAGATGATTGATAACTTCGACTCTGACTCAAATGCCTCTTTGGATATCCTGGTCAACATGGTATCTATAATGCCCAGGGATTTCGACAAAATCACAGATGTCGAGAACTTGGATGCTTACACTGAGGCAGAAATGGTGGCACACAAACTTGTGTGCTACTATGTCATGAATAGAAGTTGCATAGAAGAACAGAATGCCTTCTTCGAGCGACCTACAGAGGCAATGAAAAATCACTTGAAGCCTCTTTACATCACCGGAAAGGTGGAAAATGTGCCGGTAAATAAGATTCTGGTGAACTGTGGCGCAACAGTAAACCTGATGCCACACTTCTTATTGAATAAAATTGGTACATATGACACCGACACAAAGCCACATAATATGGTAATGTCAAACTACAAGGGAAAGGTTGGCTCTACGATGGGGGTAATACAAGTGGACCTAACAGTTGGAACGATTACAAGACCCACCGTCTTCATGGTGGTGGAAACAAAGGCTAATTATAATCTGCTTTTGGGACGAGAATAATTACATGGCATTGGTGCAGTGCCATCTTCGATGCACCAACGAATTTCTGTTTGCAGGCTAGACGACATAGTGGAGAACATCAAAGCTGACCAGAGGTACTTCAAAGCACCTATCAATCATGTCGACCGAAGATAATTCGACAAACATTTGGCTAACATTGCCCCTTGTGCCCCAACAGATTTTGAATTTGTCCCGGACGATGAGACATTCTGCTCATTATACTTACACCCTATCGACGGTTTTCGGTGGGATAAGGAAGTTCCAGGAGAGAGGCTTCCATACCTTGGCAATCCTACAGTAGCCCACAGGATAGGGAAGCAAATTCAGTGATAATGATTGAGTTTGAAACATTGAAAAGAATTTCGGCCTACGTGGCTGAAACCAAACTTCAGGCGGCTTTGGAAGCTGCTAGTGAACAGATGGCTAACAAAGCTAGGTTTGATTTTCACGAAGAAGGTCATGGTAAGGACTTCGACCCAAAACCACCTGACAAGGTTCAAGATGTGGAACAAAGCCAGAGGCTTGATGCCATCTATGATGAAGAGCCTCTGGGATTTGAGAAGGATCCATTGGCAAACGATATCAAGAGGCTAGCGCAAGACCCATTGGAAGAAGTCAGTCTAGGAGAAGGGGCGACCAAAAGGCCAACATACGTGAGTGCCAATCTCGACCCACAACTTAAGGTTGAAATCATCCAGCTACTGCGAGAATATAAAGATTTTTTTCCTGGGACTATGATGAGATGCCTGGTTTGAAGAGAGAATTGGTCGAACACAAATTGTCAATCAAGCCCGGGAAGAAGTCAGTCAAACAAAATCCAAGGCGGTTCGCCCCAAGAATTCTCTCAAAAATAAAAGAGGAAGTCGAAAGACTCCTTTGATGCAAGTTCATCCGCACTGCTAGGTATGTCGAATGGTTGGCTAACATTGTCCCTGTTATTAAAAATGATGGGTCTCTAAGAGTTTGCATAGACTTTAGAGATCTAAATTCAACAACTCCTAAGGATTAATATTCTATGCCTGTGGCAGAAATGCTAGTCGATTCCGCTGTAGGACATGAGTACCTCAGCATGTTGAATGGATACTCTGGTTATAATCAGATTTTCATTGCTAAAGATGATGTCCCCAAAACAACTTTTCGATGTCCTGGAGCCTTAGGCACCTAAGAATGGGTAATGATGCCTTTTGGCCTAAAAATGTTGGGGAAACATATCAACGAGCAATGAACTCAATTTTCCATGATTATATAGAGACTTTCATGCAAATATATATTGATGACATTGTGGTTAAGTCTTTTTCAGGGAAAAAACACTTGGACCATCTTCGACAATCCTTTGAGAGGATGAGGAGATATAGTCTTAAGATGAATCCTCTTAAGTATGCATTTTGTGTGCAGGTGGGGGATTTCTTAGGCTTTGTGGTCCACAAAAGGGGATCGAGATTAACCAGAATAAAACTAAAGCCATCATGGAAGTGAAAGCACCATCAACAAAAAGGGAGCTGCAGTCACTGCTGGGCAAGATAAACTTCTTGAGAAGGTTCATATCAAACCTAAGCGGAAAAATGCAGGCCTTTTCACCATTGCTTTGATTCAATAAAGAGGGGTTCGAATGGGGGAAAGATCAATAGGAAGCCTTCGACAGGATCAAAGACTACCTGAGCCATCCTCTAGTTCTTTCGCCACCTTGTAGGAGCAGGAGTATGAGGCTATACATAGCAACATCAGATAAAACTTTAGGGAGCATGTTGGCTCAAGAGGATGGGAATGGCGTCGAAAGAGCCATCTACTACCTCAGTAGAGTTTTGAATGATGCATAAACTAGGTATAGCATGATAGAAAAGTTATGTCTATGCTTGTATTTCTCTTGTACAAAACTGAAGCAATATATAAAACCAGTTGATGTTTATGTTTCGTCTCACTTTGATGTTATCAAACAGATGTTGTCTAAACCTATCTTGCATAATCGAATAGGTAAGTGGGAGTTAGCGTTAATTGAACATTCTTTAACATATAAGCCTTTGAAGGCAGTTAAAGGACAAGTGGTAGCAGACTTCATTGTCGACCACTCCATAAATGAAAGCACTTTAAATTACGTCGAACTAGAACCTTGGAAGTTATACTTCGATGGCTCCAGCCATAAAGAAGGGACAAGCATTGGCGTGCTAATTATTTCGCTTGAAAAAATCCCAACAAAATTTAAGTATAAATTCGAAAGGCTTTGCTCCATCAACGAGGATAAATACGAGGCCTTGATAGTAGGACTTGAAATTTTGTTAGAATTGGGGGCAACCCGAATCAAAATAATGGGAGACTCAGAGTTGATTATAAAGAAAATTACAAAGGAGTACAAGTGTGTTAAGGAAAATCTTATCATGTATTTTGTAATAGCCAACAGACTATTGAAAAAATTTGAAGTGGCAAGCATTCGACATATACCTCGACTAAAGAATCAAGTAGCAAATGAATTAGCGTAGATTTCCTCTGGGTATAAGGTTTCGAAGGAAAGCTTACAGGAAGCAATTGAAGCTAGGGGTAAAGTTGTGTATGTTGAATTACGTTCATTAGATCTAGAAGTAACGAAGTTTGGATATGCTGATGAGGAGAAGTTTAAGATTTTTGGAGTAGATAGTTTGACGGATAAAGACTGGAGGAAGCCTTTGGTTGAGTACTTATGTAATCCATCAGCGTCTACAGAGCGAAAGGTTAAGTATCAAGCTCTAAGTTACGTTCTTCTAGGAAACGAGTTATTTAAAAAGACCTCTGAGGGGGTCTGTTAGCTCACAAATTCGACGCATCATATTTAGACTAAATATTTGAATAAAATATTAAGATCTTTAAGAAATGTAAAAGACTTCGAGTGTGGAAACCTTCGAGCAGGATGGGTTATTCAAAGCACTTGGGACTTAGAGAAAATTTCCAAATATTGTGGAAACTACCTTCGACCGAGATGTTAGCTGAGTATTAGTGAAGTTTTGAAATTCAAATAAAGGAGGGAGTAGTTATGCTTTCTCATGACTAAGCAAGACAAGTGGCGTTCATCTAGCAAGTGACTACATGCAATATGACATTTGTTGGAGGTTGATGATTTTAGGAGGTTATTGGTAGTTAGTTTTACTATTATAAATAAGAGTTATAGACATAAAACTCAGTGTGTTGTAATTTACAATTTGTACAAGTTATTCCCAAAATTACTCAAAGTATCCGAGTGTAGAGAAACAAGTTCTAGAAGAATGTACGTTATGTAAACACACCATCTTTACTTTCAATGAAATTTAATTTACTTGCTTAATCTTAAAGAGTTTTCTTTACTTTTCCTGCAATCAATATCTTCTAAGCATTTTGCTTTACTTTGTTAAATACTTTTCAAAGTTCTTTACTTCGTCTTCTGCAAACTTACATCCTTTTTACTTTAGTCGAACATTACCTTTGCATCAAGCCTTCTCGTCAAAACAATGTCGAAGTGTGTAGTTTAGATAAATTAAGTTCACATGAAAATTTTAGCACATGTTCTAGGATCAATCTGATCGATCCTATGAGTCACCAAAGTTAGATTTGGAAGATCAGCGATTGTTTTCCAATTTTCACGGGAAACAAAATGGCATGTCCAGTGGGACAGTGCTACAAAATTTCGCGAATTAAAAAAAAGCCCAAGAAGAAATTACACTAGGGGTATGGCGATAGATGCAAATCAGCCAAATAACACTAACCTTCGAGAAGATGGTTCTAATCTTCCGCGTAGCAGCACTAATCCTCATGAGGGGTTGAGAAATGACATAGTTCCATCCTCAATGCATTCGACTAGAGAGCAGATAGCGCCTCCCGTGAGACTGGAACCAGTGCCATCAGTATTGGGGCTAGGATCAACAAGTATAAGGCCCTACCCCCAGCCTGTGTTGGAATACATTGGACCTCAAGCGTCGAATCCCCAAACTCAGCCAAGAGGAAATTCGACGTCTAGACAATTTGTCCCTCCAGGGTTTTCACAACTATTACCAAGAAATCCGCCATATGGAATGCCAACAACAATAATGCAAGGCCTCTAAAATGCACCCCCGATATTCTCAGACAACGCGATGGCCTCACTATTACAAGGATCAGGGTCTGGGCTAAACAATGGTTGAAGCAACCAAAGTTTAGGTTTGGGATATTCCACTCAAGGCCTTAATCTAACCAATACTTCGATAGCGTGCTTAAGACATCAAATGGGTGAAAGCAACTTGCAAATGGTTCAAACTTTACCCCAAACTATGGGTGAAATCTTTCAACCTCTGATCCAAAATACCACTCAAACTAACCAACAGTTAGCAGTGAAGTTGATACGACTGGAAGAATTTACGGGTTTACCAGCCACTATAAAAAAACACAGCTATTGTGGAAAACATTCCACAACAGGACTTGGGGAACCTACTTGAGGCCAATTTAGAGAATCAAGGGAGGGTCGAACTCCCTAGACTTGAACCACACAGAGTCAAACCACCAAGGGCCCAAATACCAATCCTAGTAGAAAGAGACCCAGAGGTAATCATAGTAAATCGAAACCAAGATGCAGGCAATGTCGTCCAACAGGTTCGACGAAATAACATGGTTTTCGACAATAACTTAGGAGCCATGGTCAAAAGGATAATGGCTCGAAACGGGGTAAATGTTGGTTTCACTAGGCCAAATCATACGTCACCAATAGTAGATTATATTCTCCAGTCAGAGTTACCTCCCAGGACGAAGGTGCCTAAGTTCACAAAATTCTCAGGAGATACGACGGAGTCTACTGTCGAACATGTGGCTCGTTATATGATCAAAGCCAGAGAAATAGCCAATGATGAGAGCCTTAGGATAAAATAATTCCCTAGTTATCTCACAAAAAATGCTTTCACTTAGTTTACGACTTTTCCCCCTAACTCAGTTTATAATTGGAGCCAGTTAGAACGTTTATTCCATGAACAGTTCTATATGGGGCAAACCAAGGCCAGCTTAAAAGAACTGGTTAGTATAAAACGTAAGTTTTATGAGCCAATAGAAGAATACCTGAATAGGTTCCAGCTACTCAAGGCTAGATGCTTCACTCAAGTGCCTGAACACGAGTTAGATGAAATGGCCACTGGGGGCCTCAACTATTCTATTAGAAAGAAATTAGACACTTAGTACCTGAGAGACATGGCCCAACTAGCTGATAGGGTTCGACAGCTAGAGCGTCTTAAAGACGAAAAAGCCAAATTCAATAAAAGTAAGAAAGTAGCTTATGTCGAATATAACAAAAACATCGAAGGTATACGTGAGGACCCATTATACTTCGACGAAAATGAAGTAGATGTTGCTGAATTAAAACAGGGACCTCCTTACGCTTGTAAAGTATTGACTCCCCCACATGGGAAAAGTTTTGTCGAATCTGAAAAGAACGACAAACTCCCAAAGAAAACATACACTTTCGATATCACTAAATGTGACAAAATTTTTTATTTATTGGTTAAGGATGGGCAAATGATAGTGCCACCTGGCGCTAAAATGCCATCTACAGGACAAAGGAAAAATAGAGGGTTTTGTAAATACCATAATTGTTTGGGTCATAAAACATCTCAATGTTTTCTTTTCAGGGACCTGGTTCAGAATGCTATCCAAGAGGGAAGATTGAAGTTTGGAGAGAAAACCAACAGCCAGATGAAAGTCGACACTGATCTACCACAAGTAGTGGATGCTCACTATGCGGAACCCACAGAGGCACATATGGTCGAAGCTGCTGACGACTCTGATTTCTCAATCAACATGGTTGAGATTACTGAGGACTCTGTCAATAAAA
Source organism: Lathyrus sativus (assembly GCA_963859935.3). NCBI lineage: Eukaryota > Viridiplantae > Streptophyta > Magnoliopsida > Fabales > Fabaceae > Lathyrus > Lathyrus sativus. The sequence continues at coordinate 239,697,541 of OZ012735.1, read as the reverse complement.
CTGTACTAGCCAAGGCCACTATAGGCTTTGGACATGATATCCCAAAAATACCCATGAAGGAGGCTGTTGAGGGCCTAGACAGGAGTGTTGATAACTCAAGTCAAAAGGACGCAAAAGGTTCCAGCCTGATAATGGTAACCAAAGAAGCTACTGATAGTTTCATCAAGATGGATCAAGCTACTGAAGGCCTGGAGTTAGACCTCCATAAGCTCACCTTGAGGGAGGAAGTCAATGTGAATATGGTGGAAATAACACCACATGAGACCATGGAGAATGATGGACTAAGTTGTCAAGAATAATACAACAAAGTGGCATATCCAAGACACAAGGAGAACATTGTTGAATTCCTCCATCGTTACCAGAAGAAGGGGTCTAGTGTCATGTTGTGTCCTAGATGTAGTGCAACCTTCGACCTGAAGGCTGCCCAGAAACTAGAGGGGGCACGGAAGGCAAAACAGAAGTGGGAGAGACCCAACTTTGACACTCGAAGCAGTGTCCCAAGAAAATCTGAACCTAACACTAGGGCCCCAAGGGCCAAGCCTGCTACCTTTAAGCCATTTACCGGGATTTCTAACGGCAAGTGTGTCAGACCCAATGAGGACAGACAAAAGGGACAACAGAAGTGGAAATATTTTGAAGTCAATTGAGGATCATTAGTTACCTATCGAAAAGAATTCCAATCCTCCAAGACTGTGTCACTACTGCGAAAATTGGCGCCGGCTATGACAGAAGAGTCGCCACCGTGCGTTATTTATCCCAAAAGAGGGAAAGGAAACGCTCAGAGTAAACCTAACGCAAAGAGGGAAAGGAATGGTCATTGCAACCAAATCCTGGATTCGGGAGTCGGTTACGCAAGGGGAAGGTATTAGCACCCCTCACGTCCGTCGTACTTGACGGGATCCATGCTTGTTTTCTATCTAGGGTATGTTTATCTATCTACTCTAAAGGTCTGGTCTAAAAAGAAAATAAAATAACTCGGCAAAGTATCGCACTTTATGCCTACGTATTCCCATCTGGAACGAGAAATCAGAGTCAACGTAGTTCGCCTAACTACGGGTTAAGGGGGGAAGGTTACTCGCCAAGATATCGCATCTCGTGCCTACGTACTTTCATACGGCATGAAAGATCAGAGCAAACGTAGTTCAGGCTACGGAAGACACAAGTTTGTCTGACAATTTTTTATCTCCTTATGAAAGGGTTTTCCTGATTAAAGGTCCAAGAGGACAAAAACAGAGTTTGAATGTTTGTTTGAGTCTTTTACGAAAGAACTATTTTTTTAGGATGTTTGCAATCTCAGTCGCACTAGAGACTATGACCCAGGAGTGAACGCTTCGTATGTCACCCAAAGGGTACCACACTAACATCCAGGTTACTGGAGAGAGACCCTCCACCAACCTTTTCCCAGATAGCTTAAGGCTCGTAACGCACAACTTCAACTAACCATATTACTGTGTTTTTGAATTGTTTTGAGAGGAGAAGAGAAAGACACCCTAAAACTATGGTTGACAGGGAATCTACCTATAGTTATCATTAATGGTTTAAAAGCCTAATGTCTATCATAATTCCCTCTTGCACAGAGGAAATCAGAGATCCTAGTGGAAAACAACAAAAGAAAGCAAGCAGTAAATAGTAAACAGTAAAATGCATGCTATGCAACAGTACAAGCGAGGCAAGGGAGTCCGGCTCAACCTCAAACCTAAGAAAACAACAGGAAAGAGGAGACAAGCTCCACCTCAAACCTAGAGGTAATCAACACAAGCAAACAGACAATACAACAAAAGAAAAGAAACAGAGAAAGCAGCCCAAGCAACAACAACAGTCTTCCACAGACAGCAACAATACTCAACAGCAGCTCTGGACAACAAAGTTGAATTGACAGCAAAGAATCTTCATTTCCAAGCTAGCTCCTATCTTCAAGCTTCTTCAATTCTTCATCTTCAAGCTCTAGAAAGCACACTCCAAGCAGGAGATTAATCATTAAGATCAAAGTTGCAATGTTGAGAACCAAATGAAAACCAAAGGAAATCATCAAGTACCAACATTGAAATGGAAAGGTATCCTCAAAGTTCTACTCAACTATGGGCATACCACACATCCCTCCAAAGGAGAGATGGTGTTTCCCTAGGAGGACTTTACATCATTGGATAGAATAGAAGCACACAATGCATTCTATGTTTGATGAAAGAATCAAAACTAGTCCTAATGGCTCTTCCTAAAACCCTAATTTCCTAAGCTCCTAAAAATATCCTAAAAAAAGAAGAAAGCTTCAACTCCAAGCTCCAATCTTCAAGCCACAGCAGCTACACTAACTATATAAGACCTCCCAAGAAGTAATCCAAGCAAATCCAGCTCCAAAGTCACCAACAAGACCAAACAAACAAGAGCACTCAAGATAGAACACCACAAGCACAAGCAACTTGCAAAATACAACTAAAATAGAAAACAAAGTTGTAAAATTCTAATAAATTTCCTAGGGGAACATACATGTTTTAACAACCTAGGGTTAAAATATTAAAGCCTAATTCAACTTCTAAGTCACCTAAATAATTTCTAAGTTGAAGGGTATCAAGGTGATCCACAAGTTTGGGAAGGCTCTAATCTCAACACCTAAAACAGAACCTAAAGTTATTCTAAAATTCTAACAAAAATTCTAAGGGAACATGAATATCTACCCTAAAACATACTAAAAAAACAAAGCCAGATTCAATACCAATTCAGAGAACAAAATTCAACAAGACAGATGATCAAATATGCAAATATTAAAGAATTAAACAAAATAAGAAAACTTAAAATTAAAATGAAAAATGCATGAAAATGCATTTTATTGATTTCTAAAAATCACAAATTCTCTCAAGATCATGGAGATATTTTTAAAATAATTTTTGGATCAAAATTGAATTTATTGTGATTTTTAGAATCAATAATGCATTTAAAATAATCAAAAATGAAATAAAATAAATCAAACTCTGAAATAAAACCATGGCCGTGGGATTGGTTGACAAGTCAAGGATCTGAGCGCCTGAGATAAAGCCACGTCAATTAGTGGAACGGCTGCATTTTGGATTCAAAATTCCAACTCTCAGATTTTAACACATCCATTGGATCTGGTGGTCAGTCAAGGTCAAAGGCATGATCTAACGGTCCAAAGTTCATCTTCTCCAATTATCAGGCTGGCTGGATAGAGAGCAGGGACGGTGGCCGGAGAAGACTCCGGTCGTCTTCTCTGGTGAAGTTCAAGTTACAGTCAACCAAAAATCACAAAGTTTAAACCAAATTCACTCAGTTTCTCACGAGGATTTCAAATCTCCAACTCAAATTATCCAACTCTCAATGGATTTTAAAACATGAAGCAATGTTCAGAAATAACATCCAGATCAAACATCATCAATTGCCAAATTAAGACCATAGAAATCATCCTTATGCTACACTGATCATCCTGATCTAATCAATTTGCTCTAACTCCTCATGAATCAAGAGATTAGAATCCAAACAGAATTGCTATGTCATGATCAACTATCACCAAATGTATCCAAATTGATCCTAAAACGATCTACATCTTGCCTAGATCCTAACCACAAGTTCAAATCTAACTATCTCATGCTAAATCATGTGGAATTTTGAAAGTTACTAACCTGTTGTAGATCTAGTAACAAATGCACTTGGAGCTTGATTCTCCCTCCAAAACTCTCCAGATACGTTCACTGATGCAAGAGGATGATGCTTCAACCTTCAATTTGCTTTGATATTGCTCCAAACTGAAAACTCGATTTCACTTGCTCCTCTTGAATGTTCAACTGCAATTTCATCTTCTGGCACGAAAATGACTCCAAACTTGCTCTGGAATTACTCCAATGAATATATAGAACCTTTCCATGGGCTTTTGAATTCAATTTGAGGCCCAATCCAGCCAATTGTATTTTCTGTTTTTCTCTTGCAATCCAATGTAGCAGTCACGAGTTCAGGCTGTGTAACTTACTCTAGAAGGTTCCAATCAACTGCAAATTACCTTGTGTGCAAAATTGAAACAATAGAATGGCCTGAATTGCATTGGTAAGGTGTTTGGTTATGTAACTTGCATTTGAAGCAACCATATGATAACTCGTGAAAATTGACCTATGCCCAAAAATCTACCAATGTCAATGTGTCTAAAATGAACTTTACAATCAAAATGATCACTTATTTGACATGCTTTGGTCATTTAACCAATTATTTGAATTTTCCCCCTTTTAATCCTTTGAAAATCTTCCTTTTTCAAACCAATTCAAAGCAAGTCTTGCTATGAGCCTCATCAATCCATCATAACCTCTTAGATAGCCTAAAAACCACATTTTGAACAACTTTCATGTTGAACAAAAATCCATTTGACAAGTGCAAGTTGGAGATTTTGACCTATGATTGAAAATGACCTATAATCTCACTTTCCCAAAATACCCCTGACTTGTAAACCTCATAACTTGAGTTCTACAAATCAGGTAGAATACTTCTAGTACAATTTAGAAAGCTAAGATCATGAGGAACAACTTTCATGTTGACCAAAAGTTCATGTGAAACTTCCTTCTAGGTCAAAAATAGCTTTGAAGTCAGATGATTTTCACAGACAAATTTCAGATGCATCTGAGGACTTGTAACTTGTCTGGGCCATAACTTGAGTTCTATAAATCCTCTTGAAGACTTATAGTACTCAAATTAAAGTTATTGAGATGCTATACAAGTTTCATGTTGTCCAAAGATCCATTTGAAACTTGTATCTTGACTTATGTAATCTTGAAGTTAGGCACTAAACAGGGAATTTTGCACTGAAACCCTAATTTAGCAACTTCCCACACTCTTGATTCTTCTTGATTTGATCTTAGCACAACACCACAAGTGTCTTAACATATAATTTCATGAACTACATGACCTAAAAGTAGGCTTTGATACTCTTCAATTGCCCAGTTGACTTAGGATTAACCCAGATGAAACCCTAATTGCTTGCACCTCAACTGTGGCTCTTGCATTTGACACAATGACTTGATTGAACTATCCCATGGCCCTCTAGGCATTATATGAGCTCCATACACATCCTCTTCTTACATTCAACACTTCACAACCCTCTGATGATCTTCAGTTGATCCTCAAGTTAGGAGAAGATTCACACTCAAACATCTAAACCCTTAGGCACTCAAACCACCTTTTGATGACTTTGACAACTTCTCAATCTTGAATGAGACCTCTTGCTAGGCTTCTCTTGAGAAGAATCACACTTGATCCCCTACTATATGAATGATATCATGATATGCAAATGATATAACTATGCAAATGTTAATGCAATGAAACATAAACCAGGTAAGAAAAGGTTGAGCAAATTTTGGGGTGCAACAGCTGCCCCTATTCAAACGGCTTGGACCCGACTGGGTGAAGAGAGAACGACCTTAAAGCAATCGAGGTAGAAGACGATTGAATACCAAGAAACCTGGAAATTTGCCAACCACAGAAATAAGCTGCGAAAACTGCTTGTAGGAACAACATCCACTACATTGAGCCCAGTTGTTACGGCAACAACTGATCAATCATCTGATAAAACTTTGGATTTCAACATTAAACCCCTGAGTGACGCCACATGCATCAAATCAACTTTGCAAGGAACAATTCCGTTCACAACTGGACTAAACTTCATCAACACGAGGAGAGATTCCATCACCATGGGTACAACTCCATCCATAACTGGAATAACGATCTCTGTCAATCACAGGTAATGACTCCGTCAAAACGGATAAGAATCACTAGTGACTTCACTGAGGACAACTCCGTCCATCATGGGTAACGATTCCGTCAACACGGGTGACAATCACTGTCAACACAGGTACAATCCCATCAACACGAATAACAATCACCATCAGCACGGGGAAACGATTCCGTCAACACGGATAACAATCACCGTCAGCACGGGGAAACGGTTCCGTCAACACAGATAACAATCACTGTTAACACAGGTACGATTTCGTCAACACGGATAACAATCACTGTCAACACAGGTACAATTCCGTCAACACGGATAACAATCACCGTCAACACAGGCGCAATCTCTGTCCATCACAGGTAACAATCTCTATACACACAGGCGCAATCTCTGTCCATCACAGGTAACAATCTCTGTCAAGACAGGCGCAATCTCTGTCCATCACAGGTAACAATCTCTGTCAACACAGGCGCAATCTCTGTCCATCACAGGTAATAATTCCGTCAACACAGATACATTTGAAGAATACTTTGCTGGGGAATATGAGAAACTTAACCAAACACTCTGTGGAGAAATCACTAGTGACAACTCCGAAAGTTTAAGGCATGAAATCTTTTAATGCTGACGTAACAGCAACCTGAGAAGAATCCCGCTGGGGATGAAAAGTTGCTTAACCAAGCAACTCTGTTAGGGGACGAACGTTATCATCACCTATCTCACGCTGAGAACTTGAATATCTAGAAATCCTTCTGAGCAAGAATCTCACCCCTCTACAGGGAACAACACCTGGAACCGAAGAGGTAACCAACCTGGCTTGTGTTTCAAAATGCGTATGTTTGACAATGGCGTAATGCTCCATACGGCATGGAAAAGCTACGCATTTAAGTAGATGCAAATATGATGATATATGCAAAATGCAAAGATGCCAAGAGGCGCTTCAGCAAAATAAATGCCGAAGACAAGACCCAATCCGCTGGGGATAACCAGGTATCATAGACATATTCCAACAAAATAAATGCTGGAACGGTGCAACCAACTCTGCTGGGGATAACCATACTGTCGGAGGATGGCTCACAAGCTGGAAATTACGAACTCTGTTGGGGGTGTTCATCCTGTCGGAGGAAAAACAACCTGCTAGGGAGAGGGAGAAATAATCATGCTCGGGGATAATCCTTCTGAACCAAAGACGACTTGGTTATACTCTGCGGGAGTTACCCATGTTGGGTATTGAGTGTGTACATACTCACTGCTGGGAATGCACTTTCTGTTGGGGACATCAAGATCCACTGAGGAAACTCTCTGAGCAGCTTTCCTGGGGAATACTCTTCTGGGGAGGACAACCCACATCCAATAGGGATACTTACCATCTCAACTACCTTTGGGATAAGATGTGACTTCCATCTGCTGAGGAGTGATACCATCACTATGTCACAAGACTCCGACTAGGGAACATAACTTCCCTGCCTGTTTGCTCAAAAGGTGAGAACCCTGTAAAACACAAACGAGACAAAACAAATCTATACAACAAGATCTATCCCGGTTAGTATCCGTGACATTCGTTCAATCAATTTGATGTTTTAGCAATTATTGGCAAGGGCCAGTAAGTTTATGTACATGCAAGTTCATCAAAAACATCGGCGTTTTTCACAAACAAAATAGTAAAGAGCAAGCATCAAGTACTGAATAATATGCTTTATTGATAACGGGCCTGTAAATAGGCAAAATTTTGTACACTGGATGCAACTCCTGAAAAGAGGAAGTTACGCACAAGCAAAATACAAATATCACAGAAACACAAAGAAAATTTGTATACATGTCGGCAACGTAGTACAGACGAACACCATGAGCTGATCCTCCTATGACTCGCCTGACTCTGACGCTTTCCCGATACTCGATCTTCGGAAGAGATTGTTTTGGATATACGACCCTCAGGTACTCCCAAACCACTAAGCAATGCAGTATCAAACTCGGACCGCAGTCATTTGCTTTTTCAAATCCCTAACTTTTGCGTGAACCGCCCTTTGCGGGTTTTCAATTCACCGGGATACCCTTTTTTGCCGAAGTCGCCCTTTTCAGGTTTTCAACTTCGTGGGTGTACATCTTTTTCAATTTTATCCCTAACTTTTGCCCGAACCTTTTATTCCTTTTTTATGGTTCGCCGGTGTCGCACCTCGAAAAATTCATTCGAAAATACGACCCTCGCGCGAAAGGCGCGGAAATTGCGGTTCGACAGAGTCGCCACCGAACTTTATTTTTCCCGGATAAACGGGAGAGGAAAATATCGAGAAAACCTCTTAAAAACGAAAGGATAGGAACAGGGTTGTCGCAACCATGTTCCGGGTTCGGGAGTCGGTTACATGAGGGGAAGGTATTAGCACCCCTCACGTCCGTCGTACTCGACGGGAACCTCTTAAGGTAATTGTGGGGAGTGTTGTTTAGGTTTACTTGTTTTCTTCTCGTTTTTAAAGGTAGAATTGGTAGGTTAAAAGGTTAAAGACGCAAAGGAGAGATGGGTGGTTAGAGAATAGGATGCTCGCCAAGGATTGGGGCCCTTGTGCCTACGTATGCTCATTCGGACGAGAATGAGAAATCAGAGCGTCGTAGTTCGACTACGAGAAAGGATGGGTGTGTGTGGACGGAATAAAGGAGGAAGATAGAAGTGTGCTCGCCAAGATCATCGCAATCTTGTGCCTACGTATCTTATATTCAAGAATGAATAAAGAATCAGAGCGTCCGTAGTTCGTGGTAACAACCACGAAAAAAGATGATGTTGAATAGATTGAAAGTTTTGCGAAGGAGACGAAAGGATGACTGACAAGCAACCCAAGAGCACGCCTCAAGAGCTTGTCACTCAAGAATTCAAGGAATGCGAGATTCCAAGAACTCAGTTCTTTCGGGAATTGACTGAATGAGTTGAAGATAAAGAGTTGGACGTTCTGAAATTGAAAGAATGAACTAATAACAACTCAAGGGCGCGCCTCAAGAGTTACTCATTCAAATATTCAAAGAATGCTAGATTCTAAGAATATCTTTCTTTCGTAAGTTTTAAAAATGTTTGTGAAAGGATCGAATCGAAGAATGGCATGCGAGGCCAAAAGGAAGTTGTTTTGAAGTAGCTCGACGACGTGTCGAAGATTCGATTGAAAATGAAACCGACTTGACGACGTGTCAAGGGTTAAGATTGTGAGAAACGATATTAGTCCCTGAGGGTGCTCCTAATATCGAAACCACGGGGAGTTGTGAATGTGTGTGCAAAAATGTCTATGGTTGTGAATGCGTACGAGCGCTCGACTTAGGAGAACGTTGGAAAATGATTGCGTTTGAAGAAGTCGAAAGGTTGAGTGAATAACAACCCGAGAGCGTGCCTCGAGAGCTATTCACTCGAAAATTCAAGGAATGCTAGATTCCAAGAACTTTCTTCTTTCGGAGTTTGAATCGGAAAGAAAATGGTTTAGAAATGGTTTAAGTTGAAATGAGGGTATGAAAAGAGTTTGTGGTACGAGAGGAGAGAATACGATATTGGATTTTTAAAATAAGAGAAATGACAATTATTTGATAAATGAGACGTAGGCCTCACAACCAATTAATTAGGGTATTATCGAAATGCTAGATCTCGACGACACCTTTTTCATTCGAAAAAGTTCAGATGAACAAAGGAAATATCACAAAGAATGCTAGATTCTCATGATATTTCTTTGTTAGAGAAAGATAACATTTTTTTTTTAAAAATGAGAAGTCGAATAATACACTATTTAAGGTGTACACCTCAATAATGATTGTCCAAAAATTCAAGAAGTGCTAGACTTCAAGAATTTAGTTTCTCATGATTTGATTTAGAAAATAATTTAGTAATAAAAATTAAATTGAGTAAAGACTAAAACTATTTATTTTAACAAATGAATTTGAAAAGAAGATATTTTAATAAAACCATTTTTTTTAAAATAAGAACTGGAAAATAATATTTTTAAAATAAATTTGAAAATATATTTAGTAAATAAAAAAAAAATTTAAACAAAGATTTAAAAAAATGTTTTGAAAATAATTTACAAAATAATAAAACTGTGGGGGGCATCAGTATCCAGGGGGTACACATGAAAATCCTCACGATGGGCCCTAAGGCCCAATCTCAAACAGCAGCAAAAATAAACATAGGGGAGTGCAATGCTGGATAACTGGGGGGTGTACACGAAACGGGCTGTATGGACCTCAAATGAAATGGGCCGAGACCCACTAACTTATCCAAACAACCCGAAAAAATTCATCTTCACCATTTTCAAAATAGAAACCCTAATAGTACTTCCTACGACCACCGCCGTCTTCCCCTCATCTCTCTGCTCCGTTCTTCATTTCCGCCGCTGCCAACATCCAAACATCAACTTATTTTTGTCACCTTCATCTTTCCTTCCTATTCGTCCGTTCTTCATTTTTTTTAACATCTTCTCCTACAAAACCCCTTCGATCTAAACACTCCTGTTAAAAACAAAATCCACAAAACAACCAGCAAATAAAACTCAAAAACCAATATGTTCAGTGATCGTTATTTGACTGTGATTGTAGTTTAAAGGCGGTAATTGAAACGAAAAGGATTTTTGTTGTTGAGGATGACGGTAGCTGATGATGACTCTATGAAGATGTGTTATGGTGTTCGAATCTGAAGATTGCGAAAGTTTGTCGATCGTTGCTTGCTCGCGGTTGCGATCTGGAGTTGCTTGAAAAATGATTGAAGATTTTGTTTTAGTTGGAGTTGGAGGAAGTGAGTTGCATGTGAAGTTTGATGAAGATCTGGGAACAATTTCGTGAGGATGGTGATGGTTTGTTATAGATCTGGACTCAACGAAAAATGGCAAGTTGAATGTAGTCCGATGAAGGTTTTTTGAGTTGAAGATAATAATGGCGGATGATGAATCGGATGGAGATCTGGAAGATATATGGAAATATGTTATGAGATTCGAAGAAAGTGGTTGACTTTGCGATTGGAGATTTTCGTTTGGATTCGGTGTTAAGAGGATGGTTATTATGTTCGTTGGTGTTCATTGAGTTCAGATCTTGAAATGATTTTGAATCTGGAAAAATATATGAAGGTCGATGAACATTGTATGAAGGTTGGAACGTTTGTTGAGAAGGATTTGATGAATATGGTGAATTTAGGAAGAACACGATGAATTTATGAACCCAAATCTGGTAATTTGTTATGAGTTTCTGGAAAAATATGCATATGGATGAACAAATCTGGAACGAATCATGAACGTTGATGAAGATATGAACAAATGAAGAATTTTCCGGTGATGCTATGAGTTTTCCGGCGATGGTCTTGATTCGTGTTTGGTTTGTCCGGTGAGGGAATTGGCGTTTTCATGGCCTTGGGTACTGTGCCCGATATGGTTAGGATTAGGGTTTGAATCTATGGTTAGGTGGCGGCTAGGGTTAGGTGGCAGTCTTTGGGAAGTGTGTTGGGAATTAATGCAGACAAATGTTAGGCTTTATAGCCTGACAAGTGGCAGGAAAAAATGACCTAATGGGCCTAAAAATGACTGTTGGACTGCCAAAACAATAAAAGCTAATAAAAACATTAATATAAAGAGACTTAATTAAATAAACAATAATTAGTAACATTAACTAATAAAATTTTAAAAACCTAATTAATATAAACCAGAATAAATAAATAATAAATGAAGAAAAAGATGATTATTAATTATAAATAAAAAACGAAAAATAATAAAATAATAAATAAAAAAAAAACAAAAAATAATAAAATAATAAATAAAAACGAAAAAATAATAAAATAATAAATAAAAAAAACGAAAAATAATAAAATAATAAATAAAAAACGTAAAATAATAAAGTAATAAATAAATAAAAAACTAACATATATTTTTTTTAAAAGCCTAAATAATAATCTACATAAAAAGGAAAATAATTACTACTATTAATTTAATAAAAACCTTAACAACTATACACAAAAGAAGTTTAATTTAAAAAACATAATGAACTCTATTTTAAAAGAAAAGAAATAATCTATTCTAATTAATATAAATATTAAATAAAAGTAAATTTAATGTTAAATCTAATAATAAAAAGAAAGTATTTATCTAAAAATAAAAGCTATTTAAATAAATAAACCTATATCTAAAAGAAATAAATAAGTGATAAAATAAAATAAATAAAAAGAATAAAAGGGGAGAAAATTGCAAGAAAAAAAGGAAAAGAGAAAATGGAAGCAAAAGACCAAAATGCCCCTTAGGCCACGTGTCACACTTTTATTAGACAAACTGGATAAAATTTGGAAAACGCCCGATTTCAGGTGGTCACGTGTCTAAACGGCATGAAACAGTAGTGCAAAAATATTTACAAAAATGGGTAGGACAAATTTAGGGTATGACAGATGCCCCTATCTAATTGGCTTAAACCTAGGGGAATGAACTGCTGCAGCGTTCATTTTCTATGGTAGAAGTCAATTAGATATGAAGAAGACCCTGAATTTGTCCGAAAAGAAAAGAGATGCTTGGGAACTGAAAAATGCAAATGATTGAGTAAACTGTAGATAACCGGGAAACGACCATCACCAAAAGGATGATGGGATGAAACACACACGGCTACTACCACCAAAAGGATGGTAAAGCAAAACACAATCGCACAATCTGACATTAATGACTATGACTGACCCCCCACCAAAAGGGTGACGGAGTGAAACACACACAAACAAAATTGCACAATCTGACACCAATCCAAGTGACAGACCCCCCACCAAAAGGATGACGGAGCGAAACACACACCAACAATATCGCACAATCTGACACCAATCCAAGTGAAAGACCCCTCACCAAAAGGATGACAGAGCGAAACACACACAAACAATATCGCACAATCTGACACCAATCCAAGTGACAGACCCCCTACCAAAAGGATGACGGAGCGAAACACACACCAACAATATCGCACAATCTGACACCAATCCAAGTGACAGACCCCCCACCAAAAGGATGACGGAGCGAAACACACACAAATAATATCGCACAATCTGACACCAATCCAAGTGACAGACCCCCACCAAAAGGATGACGGAGCGAAACACACACAAACAAAATTGCACAATCTGACACCAATCCAAGTGACAGACCCCCACCAAAAGGATGACGGAGCGAAACACACACCAACAATATCGCACAATCTGACACCAATCCAAGTGACAGACCCCCCCACCAAAAGGATGACGGAGCGAAACACACACAAACAATATCGCACAATCTGACACCAATCCAAGTGACAGACCCCCCACCAAAAGGATGACGGAGCGAAACACACACCAACAATATCGCACAATCTGACACCAATCCAAGTGACAGACCCCCCACCAAAAGGATGACGGAGCGAAACACACACAAACAATATCGCACAATCTGACACCAATCCAAGTGAGAGACCTCCCACCAAAAGGATGACGGAGCGAAACACACACAAACAATATCGCATAATCTGACACCAATCCAAGTGACAGACCCCCCACCAAAAGGATGACGGAGCGAAACACACACAAAAAATATCGCACAATCTATCATTAATGACCATGATAGACCCCCCCCCCCCAAAAAAAAGGATGACGGAGCGAAACACAAATAAACGATCGCACAATCTGACATCAACGAAATGTCAGACCCACCACCAAAAGGATGATGGAGCGAGAACATAAATAAAACATCGTGCGATCTGATATCGACGAAATACCAGACCCACCACCAAAAGGATGGTAGAGCGAAAACATAAATAAAACATCGTGCAATCTAATATCGACGAAATACCAGACCTACCACCAAAAGGATGGTAGAGCAAAAACATAAATAAAACATCGCGCAATCTGATATCGACGAAATACCAGACCTACCATCAAAAGGATGGTAGAGCGAAAACATAAATAAAACATCGCGCAATCTGATATCGACGAAATACCAGACCTACCACCAAAAGGATGGTAGAGCGAGAACATAAAAGAAATATCGCACAATCTGACATCGACTAAATGCCAGACCTACCACCAAAAGGATGGTAGAGCGAAAACATAAATAAAACATCGCGCAATCTGATATCGACGAAATACCAGACCTACCATCAAAAGGATGGTAGAGCGAAAACATAAATAAAACATCGCGCAATCTGATATCGACGAAATACCAGACCTACCACCAAAAGGATGGTAGAGCGAGAACATAAAAGAAATATCGCACAATCTGACATCGACGAAATGCCAGACCCACCAACAAAAGGATGACGGAGCGAAACTCACACGCATAGGTCGCTATCACCAAAAGGATGATAGGACAACACAGATTTGAAGTTTACCAACACCAAAAGGATGCAGGCTAGGTTGAACTGACGAAGTTCGACTATCACCAAAAGGATGATAGGAGGGCAATTGACAACGGTCACGCTTGCTGGGTACAACTCATTGGGGAAACCCCGAGAAGAAGATTGAATTGAAATGAGTCAACGGGGTACACCCACCGTCTCGTTTGGAGATCATCGTTTTGCTGAGATGGTTTCATGGTTACGCCCATGAATTCTGAAGAGGATGCCCCTGACTAGGCTGAATTTGTCTTGATGTCTTGGTTTGCTCAACAAAAGGTTAAACAGCTTCACGAGGAACGCTCACGGTTTTACCGAAGATGCCCCTGCTCGGGTTGGATCTTGCACTGAACTTCTTGGATTTGCCCAACAAAAGGTTGAACAACTTCGTGGGGAACGCCCACGGTCTTGAATGGTATGCCCCTGACTGGGCTGAATGTTAATTTGCATATCTGATCAACCACAAGGTTGAAATACGTCGTGGGAGACGCTCATGGTCTTGAAAAAGATGCCCCTGACTGGGCTGAATCTTGCTTTGAATATTTTGAAATTTGGTGAGAGGAATCCACAATTGCAGAAGATTGCCCCTGCCTGGGCTGATGATTGCTTTTAAAGCTCTTGATATTCGTGGGAGAAATCCACGACCTTGCGGGAGATGCCCCTGACTGGGCTACCAATGGTCTTGGAAATCCTCAGGGTTAATCCTGGACCTTGACTTGCATATATGAACTTTGGATGATAAATGATAATCTATATGAGTGGACGTGCAAATGCAAATGCTGACGTGCGGAGATGCAAGAATTGGGGAAGTATGATATGGTTAGGTATGCATATGATGCAAGATGCTTATGATAGCGAATGTAATGCGCGTGATTGCAGACAGGTAATTGGAAATGCAGGTGGAGACGCCATCTTGGTGGTCTTTGGGTAATTGCCAATGCGGATTGGACTTCGGGTGGTGGGAGGGATTGACTTCTTCGACACGCAGTTTACTGAAGATGCCATGATTGACACAGGCGAAGATACTCTGGATGTCCCAAGTCTGGGTACTTGGCGACTTGTTGTGAATTTTCTTCAGAGAAGGTTGCAACTCTGCTTGATGGTTAAGGCGACCTGGTCTTGCCCCAGTTTGAACATGGTAGTGGCCTGCCCCAGCTTAACCAGTTCTGGTATATGGAAGTTGAACTCGGATGACTTGCCCCTGTTCGAGCTGTTGAGTGATTTGCCCCAGCCTATGGGTTCTGAGGTAGTCTTGCTTCGTGTGCACCACTGAAAGTCAAGTTCCTCCTCGATCGCTCCTTGCTGGAGTTTCTTTGAATACCTAGCACTGATTTGCAATTAAAATTGTACATTCACAGATGGTAATATTAATGCAAAGTTTGGTGCAAGTTTTGAAAAAGTGTCATTTATTGAGGTGTCGTGAAAGTGTGAAACGAATGGGCTGCTAGCCCAAACGTTGTGCTAATTTGATTGGTGTGAAAGATATATCAAGAGAAACGACACCAATGCTGATGATTAGAAATCATGTGAGGAGTCAGGTTACGCAACCTTGCGACAATATGCTTTCAGAAT
The DNA here is from genome assembly GCA_963859935.3 of Lathyrus sativus. Lineage (NCBI taxonomy): Eukaryota > Viridiplantae > Streptophyta > Magnoliopsida > Fabales > Fabaceae > Lathyrus > Lathyrus sativus. The sequence goes on along the minus strand of OZ012735.1, from coordinate 239,681,913 downwards.
AAACCTCGTCTCAATTAGGTCTTTCAAGGGTTGTAACGTGGTCTGGTTCACGGTTATGAAAAAAGGTTATTAGGCTCAAAGTGTGATTTGTACCCACCCACTCTTCTTAACAATCTCCATTCCTACGTTCAGTTAATTCTACACTTGTTTGGACGGTGTGAGCTTGATGGTTCAAGGTTTGCTCATCGTGGCAGTCACCTTATTTTGGTTTTTTGATGGATGTCAGTGCCCCTTGACTTGGGTGGCCACTGAATCCTCCTTTGTTTTTGTTGAGGGTTTCGGGGTCCTCTTTTGCTTTTGTTTTGATCCCTAACTTTTGCATGGATTGACTTCGTTTTTCAGATCCATCGGGATTGCCTTGATTTTGCCTAAGTCCCCTCTAAGGTGTTTGACTTAGCTGGCTCTTGATTTTTTTGATTTTGTTGTGACTGCCATAGCATGGGTCTTTGATAAACAACCATCTTCGGGATGTTTCTTTGTTGATTCGAGTGCGGGTTTGGATTAACTGAACACTACCCTGCCCCAGGTTGAGTGTAAGTTTGAATATCCGAAGGAAACTGCTACTTCTAGGCTCGAAGTGGTTTACTAGGGATTAACTCCTTATATCTCCGGTGTTTAGGGGGATTGAAACAATGCCTGTACATCATTGACGAGATCCTGTCTAAAAGCATACGGTTTGCAATTATGGGTATCTCGTTTTCATCATCCTCCCTCAAGTCATGCTAAACAACAGTGAGTAGAGTGGAGTGAATAAATGTGTCGGTGATAAGTAAAAAAGAGTGAACACGGCATAACTAGATCAAAACATGCATAAACAATACATTAATGAAAACCAAATACGAATAGCAATTGTTCAAAGCATACAATACTTAAATAAACAAAGACAAAACATAAGAAACTGCGAATAATGAAATGGCAATACGACTGCCTTCTTCGGGGAATGAACTTGACTGGAATCGATTTGATGTTGGCACTAGTTGACTGGTGGCATCGGATTGTTGATGATGTTTGGGGACTTCCCATTAAAGTTGATAGCATCCCTGTCGATCATGTCTTGAATTATATGCTTGAAAGCCCTGCAGTCCTCAATGGTGTGACCTGGAGCGCCCTTATGAAACTCACAATGAGCATTTGCATCGTAATCGGCAGGAAGAATGGTTGGAGGAGATAAGTCTCTCGGAACAACAGCCTTCTTCTCCATCAACTGAGCAAAGATTTTGGCATATGTCATTGGTAGACGATCAAAGACTCTATCCGGTCTCCATGTTCTCTACGGACGCTGTGGGCGAGCACCTTGTCGTTGCTGAGTTGCTTGCATCTGCTGTTGCTGAGGAGGATACTGATATCCTTGCTGGTTGTAGGCTTGTTGTTGAGGAGCCTGTTGCCTTAGCATCTGAGCTTGCGCTGCTTGAACAGCTGGCTGATAAGGCATTGGAGCATATTGCGCAGCAGCAACATACGGATACTGATAATAAGGAACTTGATAAGGCATGGGAGCAGGAGCTTGTTGAGAAGCTTGCCCTTTCTGCACAAAGATGGCATTTTTTTCGCCCTCTTTTCTCTTGTATCCGTTTAAGGGTCTCTTGGCATTAGCCTGGCTGTTAGAACCTCCTGGGATCTTCCCACTCTTCAGCCCTTCTTCAATTCTCTCACCGACGATCACCAAGTCAGAAAATCCAGCGGAGACACTACCGATCATCTTTTCGTAGTACTGGCCTTGCAAAGTGCCCATGAAGATGTCAATCAATTCACGGTCAACAAGAGGTGGATGCACCCTTGCAGCTAGCTCTCTCCATCGCTGCGCATACTCCTTGAAAGATTCACTGTCCTTCTGAGTCATACTCTGAAGCTGAGTACGATTCGGAGCAAGGTCGGTGTTGTACTTGTATTGTTTGACAAATGCATCGGCTAGATCGGCCCAGGTGCGCACACTATTACGTTCCAACTGCATATACCATTCGAGTGATGCCCCAGACAAGCTGTCCTGGAAGCAATGGATCATGAGCTTCTCGTCTCTGGCATAGGCATCCATCTTGCGACAGTACATCTTCAAATGAATGTTTGGGCAACTGAGACCTTTGTACTTTGAAAATTCGGGCACCTTGAACTTTGGAGGAATGACAACATCAGGCACTAAGCACAATTCCAGAGCACTGAAAGAATTTGAGTTATGCCCCTCCATGGCTCGGAGTTTCTCGGCTAGATCTCGGCACATTTTCATGGCTTCTGAATCCTGAGCAGCAATAGGACTGGCGATGGGAATGGCAGCATGATAGTTCTGAACATCGTCATACTGATCCATCAGAGTATCTTCGATATGGGGAACCGGGATTTGCACAGCAGCAGGTTGGGCATGCGGGATAACTCCAACGGTAACTCCAGGTGCTGGGATTGGCTGAGAAGTGTTTCCCTCGACTGCGTTGTTGAAGTTCAACGACATCCCATGAGAATTTGGAATTGGAACCAAAGGGATAGCAGTAGACCCTTGTCCATTGTTGTTGACGACAGCGGCGGCTTCACGCTGTTCTTCCTCTCTCCTGGCTGTGAGGATGGCTTCGAGGATCTGGTCGATCTTTCCTTTCATGGAATCCAACTCTTCCCTGAAGGCAACTTGCTCTTGTTGAATCTGCTCCATCACTCGTCTGGTATTGGCTCTAGTTGCGTATTGGTGTCGGGGAATCAACTTGATTTACTGGAGAAGAAGGAACGAAGACATAAGATTCTGTTGAAGGGCTGGAAATGCAAAATGCACAACATATGAAATGCAATGCGAATGATATGCAAGATGCAATGCAAGATACAAGATCCAGGATCCAGGATCACAATCAAACAACTCCTGAAGCTGGTAACTGTAACAGATAAGTAACCATAATTCCTGCTCAAAGAAAATTGACAGGTACAACCTATGCGGGAAGATCTAAATATTCTACCCATAAACCCTCTCACGGGATGGTTTCTATGTTTGGTTCCCAGGATCACGGACACTAGTCGTATTAGCGTCACGCAACAGGCTGGCTGTATTACGACGATAATGACGATAAGGTCTCTCCTGAGCGGGGTCCTCATGCTAGGCGCACAAGGAGCGAGTCATTGGAGACTAACACTACACGACCACCAATATCAGAACTGGTGCTAACAAAAGGTTCCCAGAATCACGGACCCTTCATTAATCAAATCATGTAACAGGCTAGCTGCGTTACGACGAGATTTACGAATAGGTCTCCTCTGGAGGAGCTTTCATGCTAGGCCCACAAGGAGCAAGTCCTCGGAGACTAACACTACTCAACTACCAATTCTAAACTATGTGTTCTCTCTGCTTTTACCAAAGCTCGGGCGTAGAGCCTTACTCATGACGTCATCCCAAAAACCGAAAGGCCCAGATAACAAGCACAAATAAACTCTACAAGAGAACACATACAAAAAGAAAACAAATAAAAAACAAACACTCCTCACAAACCAAAAGATAGGCTCGACTCTCTCTTTGCATGGAGTAATGTCCCCAGCAGAGTCGCCACCTGTCGCACCTCGAAAAATTCATTCGAAAATACAACCCTCGCGCGAAAGGCGCGGAAATTGCGGTTTGACAGAGTCGCCACCGAACTTTATTTTTCCCGGATAAACGGGAGAGGAAAATATCGAGAAAACCTCTTAAAAACGAAAGGATAGGAACAGGGCTGTCGCAACCATGTTCCGGGTTCGGGAGTCGGTTACATGAGGGGAATGTATTAGCACCCCTCACGTCCGTCGTACTCGACGAGAACCTCTTAAGGTAATTGTGGGGAGTGTTGTTTAGGTTTACTTGTTTTCTTCTCGTTTTTAAAGGTAGAATTGGTAGGTTAAAAGGTTAAAGACGCAAAGGAGAGATGGGTGGTTAGAGAATAGGATGCTCGCCAAGGATTGGGGCCCTTGTGCCTACGTATGCTCATTCGGACGAGAATGAGAAATCAGAGCGTCGTAGTTCGACTACGAGAAAGGATGGGTGTGTGTGGACGGAATAAAGGAGGAAGATAGAAGTGTGCTCGCCAAGATCATCGCAATCTTGTGCCTACGTATCTTATATTCAAGAATGAATAAAGAATCAGAGCGTCCGTAGTTCGTGGTAACAACCACGAAAAAAGATGATGTTGAATAGATTGAAAGTTTTGCGAAGGAGACGAAAGGATGACTGACAAGCAACCCAAGAGCACGCCTCAAGAGCTTGTCACTCAAGAATTCAAGGAATGCGAGATTCCAAGAACTCAGTTCTTTCGGGAATTGACTGAATGAGTTGAAGATAAAGAGTTGGACGTTCTGAAATTGAAAGAATGAACTAATAACAACTCAAGGGCGCACCTCAAGAGTTACTCATTCAAATATTCAAAGAATGCTAGATTCTAAGAATATCTTTCTTTCGTAAGTTTTAAAAATGTTTGTGAAAGGATCGAATCGAAGAATGGCATGCGAGGCCAAAAGGAAGTTGTTTTGAAGTAGCTCGACGACGTGTCGAAGATTCGATTGAAAATGAAACCGACTTGACGACGTGTCAAGGGTTAAGATTGTGAGAAACGATATTAGTCCCTGAGGGTGCTCCTAATATCGAAACCACGGGGAGTTGTGAATGTGTGTGCAAAAATGTCGATGGTTGTGAATGCGTACGAGCGCTCGACTTAGGAGAACGTTGGAAAATGATTGAGTTTGAAGAAGTCGAAAGGTTGAGTGAATAACAACCCGAGAGCGTGCCTCGAGAGCTATTCACTCGAAAATTCAAGGAATGCTAGATTCCAAGAACTTTCTTCTTTCGGAGTTTGAATCGGAAAGAAAATGGTTTAAGTTGAAATGAGGGTATGAAAAGAGTTTGTGGTACGAGAGGAGAGAATACGATATTGGATTTTTAAAATAAGAGAAATGACAATTATTTGATAAATGAGACGTAGGCCTCACAACCAATTAATTGGGGTATTATCGAAATGCTAGATCTCGACGACACCTTTTTCATTCGAAAAAGTTCAGATGAACAAAGGAAATATCACAAAGAATGCTAGATTCTCATGATATTTCTTTGTTAGAGAAAGATAACATTTTTTTTTTAAAAATGAGAAGTCGAATAATACACTATTTAAGGTGTACACCTCAATAATGATTGTCCAAAAATTCAAGAAGTGCTAGACTTCAAGAATTTAGTTTCTCATGATTTGATTTAGAAAATAATTTAGTAATAAAAATTAAATTGAGTAAAGACTAAAACTATTTATTTTAACAAATGAATTTGAAAAGAAGATATTTTAATAAAACCATTTTTTTTAAAATAAGAACTGGAAAATAATATTTTTAAAATAAATTTGAAAATATATTTAGTAAATAAAAAAAATAAATTTAAACAAAGATTTAAAAAAATGTTTTGAAAATAATTTACAAAATAATAAAACTGTGGGGGGCATCAGTATCCAGGGGGTACACATGAAAATCCTCACGATGGGCCCTAAGGCCCAATCTCAAACAGCAGCAAAAATAAACATAGGGGAGTGCAATGCTGGATAACTGGGGGGTGTACATGAAACGGGCTGTATGGACCTCAAATGAAATGGGCCGAGACCCACTAACTTATCCAAACAACCCGAAAAAATTCATCTTCACCATTTTCAAAATAGAAACCCTAATAGTACTTCCTACGGCCGCCGCCGTCTTCCCCTCATCTCTCTGCTCCGTTCTTCATTTCCGCCGCTGCCAACATCCAAACATCAACTTATTTTTGTCACCTTCATCTTTCCTTCCTATTCGTCCGTTCTTCATTTTTTTTAACATCTTCTCCTACAAAACCCCTTCGATCTAAACACTCCTGTTAAAAACAAAATCCACAAAACAACCAGCAAATAAAACTCAAAAACCAATATGTTCAGTGATCGTTATTTGACTGTGATTGTAGTTTAAAGGCGGTAATTGAAACGAAAAGGATTTTTGTTGTTGAGGATGACGGTAGCTGATGATGACTCTATGAAGATGTGTTATGGTGTTCGAATCTGAAGATTGCGAAAGTTTGTCGATCGTTGCTTGCTCGCGGTTGCGATCTGGAGTTGCTTGAAAAATGATTGAAGATTTTGTTTTAGTTGGAGTTGGAGGAAGTGAGTTGCATGTGAAGTTTGATGAAGATCTGGGAACAATTTCGTGAGGATGGTGATGGTTTGTTATAGATCTGGACTCAACGAAAAATGGCAAGTTGAATGTAGTCCGATGAAGGTTTTTTGAGTTGAAGATAATAATGGCGGATGATGAATCGGATGGAGATCTGGAAGATATATGGAAATATGTTATGAGATTCGAAGAAAGTGGTTGACTTTGCGATTGGAGATTTTCGTTTGGATTCGGTGTTAAGAGGATGGTTATTATGTTCGTTGGTGTTCATTGAGTTCAGATCTTGAAATGATTTTGAATCTGGAAAAATATATGAAGGTCGATGAACATTGTATGAAGGTTGGAACGTTTGTTGAGAAGGATTTGATGAATATGGTGAATTTAGGAAGAACACGATGAATTTATGAACCCAAATCTGGTAATTTGTTATGACTTTCTGGAAAAATATGCATATGGATGAACAAATCTGGAACGAATCATGAACGTTGATGAAGATATGAACAAATGAAGAATTTTCCGGTGATGCTATGAGTTTTCCGGCGATGGTCTTGATTCGTGTTTGGTTTGTCCGGTGAGGGAATTGGCGTTTTCATGGCCTTGGGTACTGTGCCCGATATGGTTAGGATTAGGGTTTGAATCTATGGTTAGGTGGCGGCTAGGGTTAGGTGGCAGTCTTTGGGAAGTGTGTTGGGAATTAATGCAGACAAATGTTAGGCTTTATAGCCTGACAAGTGGCAGGAAAAAATGACCTAATGGGCCTAAAAATGACTGTTGGACTGCCAAAACAATAAAAGCTAATAAAAACATTAATATAAAGAGACTTAATTAAATAAACAATAATTAGTAACATTAACTAATAAAATTTTAAAAACCTAATTAATATAAACCAGAATAAATAAATAATAAATGAAGAAAAAGATGATTATTAATTATAAATAAAAAACGAAAAATAATAAAATAATAAAATAATAAATAAAAAAAAAACAAAAAATAATAAAATAATAAATAAAAACGAAAAAATAATAAAATAATAAATAAAAAAAACGAAAAATAATAAAATAATAAATAAAAAACGTAAAATAATAAAGTAATAAATAAATAAAAAACTAACATATATTTTTTTTAAAAGCCTAAATAATAATCTACATAAAAAGGAAAATAATTACTACTATTAATTTAATAAAAACCTTAACAACTATACACAAAAGAAGTTTAATTTAAAAAACATAATGAACTCTATTTTAAAAGAAAAGAAATAATCTATTCTAATTAATATAAATATTAAATAAAAGTAAATTTAATGTTAAATCTAATAATAAAAAGAAAGTATTTATCTAAAAATAAAAGCTATTTAAATAAATAAACCTATATCTAAAAGAAATAAATAAGTGATAAAATAAAATAAATAAAAAGAATAAAAGGGGAGAAAATTGCAAGAAAAAAAGGAAAAGAGAAAATGGAAGCAAAAGACCAAAATGCCCCTTAGGCGACGTGTCACACTTTTATTAGACAAACTGGATAAAATTTGGAAAACGCCCGATTTCAGGTGGTCACGTGTCTAAACGGCATGAAACAGTAGTGCAAAAATATTTACAAAAATGGGTAGGAAAAATTTAGGGTATGACAGCCGGGATGCCCCATTTTTGCCTGGACTTTCTTTTTCTGTCCAGCGAGTCTCTTTAAGCAAAGTATTTTTTAACTGCGTCTGAGTTCACAGGGGATGTGAAATCCTCACCATCCATGGTGGACAACAGTAAGGTTCCTCCAGAGAAAACCTTTCTAACGGCATATGGACCTTCATAGTTGGGAGTCCATTTGCCCCTGTGATCTGATTGTGGTGGGAAAATCTTTTTCAGCACAAGATCGCCCGTCTGAAAGCTTCAAGGACACACCTTCTTATCATAAGCTTTCTTCATTCGACTTTGATACAGCCGACCATATGCTAGAGAAGCCAATCTCTTCTCATCCATTAAACTGAGCTGATTCAATCTATCTTTCACCCATTCTGCCTCATCAAGTTGGACATCACGCAAAACCCTCAGAGAAGGAATCTCAACCTCCAATGGTAGGACAACTTCCATACCATATACCAATGAAAAAGAAGTTGCCCCGGTTGATGTGCGTACCGTCGTACGATAACCGTGCAAAGCAAAAGGCAACATCTCATGCCAGTCCTTGTAGGTCACAACCATCTTCTGAACGATCTTCTTTATATTTTTATTGGCCGCTTCATCAGCACCATTCATCTTGGGCCGATAAGGAGAAGAGTTGTGATGTTCAATCTTGAAACTCTGGCACAATTCCTTCATCATCTTGTTATTCAAATTCGAACCATTGTTAGTGATAATCCGCTCCGGGATTCCATATCTGCAGATAATATCTTTCTTGATAAATCTGGCCACCACCTGCTTGGTAACATTAGCATATGACGCTGCTTCAACCCATTTGGTGAAGTAATCAATAGCTACCAAGATAAAACGATGTCCGTTGGATGCCGTGGGGTCAATCTTTCCAATCACATCAATTCCCCACATGGAAAAAGGCCAAGGTGACGACATAACGTTCAGAGGGCTCGGAGGCACATGAATCTTATCTGCATAAATCTGGCATTTATGACACTTCTTTGCAAACTTGAAACAATCTGTTTCCATTGTCAACCAATAGTACCCTGCTCTTAACAACTTTCTTGTCATTGCATGTCCGTCGGCATGTGTACCAAATGTGCCCTCGTGGATCTCTTCCATGAGCAACTTAGCCTCTTTCTCGTCCACACACCGCAACAACACCAAGTCATGGTTTCTTTTGTACAAAACACCATCCAGATTCAGATAGAAATTGCCAGCCAATCTCCTAAGAGTCTTCTGATCACGACTGGATGCCCCAGCCGGATACTCTTGGTTCTTCAGGAAATTCTGGATATCAAAATACCACGGTTTACCATCGGAAGCTTCCTCAATGGCAAATATGAAAGCCGGCCTATCAAGGCGAGAGATAACTAGCCTGGGAGCCTCATTCCAGAAGTTAACTTTATACATTGAAGATAAAGTCGCGAGAGCGTCTGCCATCTGATTTTCGGCTCGTGGTACGTGGTGCAATTCCACCTTGTCAAAGAAAGGTAACAATCTTCTTGCATAATTCATATAGGGTATCAGATTGGGCTGACGAGTTTCCCACTCTCCCTTGATCTGGTTCACAACTAGAGCAGAGTCTCCATACACATCAAGATTTTTAATTCTCAGATCAATAGCTTCTTCGAGCCCCATAATGCATGCTTCATATTCGGCCTCATTGTTGGTAACTGGAAAGGTCAATCTAGAAGTGAATGGGATGTGTGACCCATGGGGAGTAGTAATAATTGCCCCTATTCCACTTCCATAAGAATTGATGGCACCGTCAAATATCAATTGCCATTTGGAACCCAACTCTGGACCTTCATCCGGCAACGGCTCCTCACAGTTCTTCATTTTTAAGTACATTATATCCTTGTCAGGAAAATCGAAACTCATCGACTGGTAATCATCAATTGGCTGCTCAGCTAGATATTATGACAGAACACTACCTTTAATAGCCTTTTGAGAAACATACTGAATATCGTATTCTGTTAATACCATCTGCCATCGGGCAATTCTTCCGGAAAGTGCTTGCTTTTCAAACACGTATTTGATCGGATCCATCTTTGAAATTAGCATGGTTGTATAATTTAGCATGTATTGCCTCAAACGTTTGGCAGCCCAGGCTAGCGCATAACACGTTTTTTCGAGCATTGAGTAACGGGACTCACAATCTGTGAACTTTTTACTCAAGTAATAAATCGCATGCTCTTTACGTCCAGTCTCGTCATGTTGACCGAGAACACAACCCATACTTTTCTCAAGAACCGTCAAATACATGATCAATGGTCTCCCGGCTACTGGGGGTATCAATATTGGAGGTTCCTGCAAATATTCCTTTATTTTCTCAAACGCCTTTTGACAATCTTCATTCTAGGTCATAGCCTGTTCTTTTTTCAATAACTTGAATAATGGCTCGCACGTGGCCGTTAGATGAGATATGAACCGAGCGATGTAGTTCAATCTCCCTAAAAAGCCACGAACCTCTTTTTCTGTTTTCGGCGTTGGCATTTCTTGTATTGCTTTTATCTTAGCAGGATCAACCTCAATTCCTTTTTCGCTAACAATAAACCCCAATAGCTTACCAGATCTCACCCCGAAGGTGCACTTGTTAGGATTCAGCCTCAGCCTGAATTTCCTAAGCCTCTTGAACAATTAAAGAAGATTGACCAGATGCTCTTCCTCCGTCTGGGATTTGGCAATCATATCGTCAACAAAGACTTCGATCTCTTTATGCATCATGTCATGAAAGAGTGTTGTCATAGCACATTGATATGTTGCCCCAGCGTTCTTCAAACCAAAGGACATCACTTTGTAGCAGAACGTTCCCCACGGGGTAATAAAAGTTGTTTTCTCCATATCATCTGGCACCATCTTTATCTGATTATAGCCCGAAAAGCCGTCCATGAAGGAAAACACGGAGAATTGAGCGGTGTTGTCGACCAGCACATCAATATGAGGAAGCGAAAAGTCGTCTTTTGGGCTCGCCTTATTCAAATCTCGATAATCCACGCACATCCGCACCTTACCATCTTTCTTTGGTACAGGTACTGTATTGGCGACCCATGAGGGATAAGTTGTGACAGCCAGAAAACCAGCATCCCATTGTTTCTGAACTTCCTCCTTAATTTTCATAGCCATATCTGGTCGAGTTCTTCTGAGTTTTTGCTTAACCGGCGGACATTCCTCACGCAATGGCAAACTGTGAACCACCATATAAGTATCCAAACCAGACATGTTTTCGTAAGACCAAGCAAAGATATCACTGTACTCTCGCAACATCTCAATTAAACTTTGCTTGATATCACCCTGCAGTGCATCCCCTATCCGGATATTCCTGACAACATCTTCGGACCCCACGTTGATAATTTCAATTTCCTCCTGATGAGGCAGAATGATTCTCTCCTCTTGTTTCAAAAGTCGAGTCAGCTCTTCTGATAAGTCATTATCCTCAATAATCTCTTCTTCTGCTTGAAATATCGGGTGCTCAAAGTCGAAGCGAGTCATAGGAAGTTCGTGATCAGTGTCGTCTGAAATATGAATCCAGCAATGAGAATGGTTAAATGTTTCAAATAATGCAAACAAAGCACATAACCACGTTGCCATTTTATTGTTAAAGAAAAAACAGGAAAAACAAGGATCACAAAATTTGCATGAGAAAAACGCCTTTATTAATGATTAAACAAAGTACACACATAAGCAGGTAGCCCTAAAAACAAAATCACTATGCCCCGGGTAGGACACAAGATTATACAATAATTGAGAAAACAAATCATTACTGTTTTGTAGTCACTGGGACAAGTTCCTGGATAGACCAGTTGCACAGATTCTGTCCTGGCACGCCGGGCTTGACCCACGAGTCCATATCGCAGTCACTATCTCCGTCTTCAGCATCGGAAATAGCATTGATTGTTTCATAGCAGACCCCACCTGGAGTGATCACCACTGGTCCTTGGAACTTTGGCACACCTGATGCGGAAGGTGACGACGTCGGGCGATACCCTAACCCAAAGTTGTCCATCTTGAGAGGAATTTCCAAGACTTGGCCCCATCCTTTGGTTTTTCCAGCCTGAACCACTGCCTGAGCGTCTTTGTACGAAGACATAGCCACCTATGGCCCTTTGCTAGGAACATGAGACTTGTCTTTGATCTGCAACCCCTCGAAAGCTTGGCATGGCGTCTCATGGATCTCCCCATCCACTTCAACGTACTTGAATGACAAAAGATGACTAACCAGAATGTCCTCCTCTCCACAAATAGTAACAACACTGTCACCGACCATGTATTTAAGCTTCTGATGTAGCGTGGACGTCACAGCCCCTGCAGAATGTATCCATGGTCGCCCAAGTAAACAACTGTAAGTTGGATGTATATCCGTGATGTAGAACACTGTGTCAAACACTTCTGGCCCGACATGGAGTGGCAACGTTATGGACCCAAACACCGACCTTCTGGTCCCATCAAAAGCCCTCACGACCAAATCACTTGGCGTGCATATGATTCCTCGGACATCTAGCTTCATCATAGCCTTCTTCGACAACACATTCAAAATGATCAGGTGTCTACAAGAACGTGTGACGTAATAGTGCCCCGGCATTCCACTGAAATGTGCAAAGCCATATTATGGTCCCGACCTCTAGGCGTCAAATCAAAGTCAGTAAACCCCAGGCTGTGTCCGACATTCACATGCGCCAGTACCCCCTCAAGTTGATTAACAGTTACTTCCTGAGGTACAAAAGACGTGTCCAAGATTTTCAACAAGGCATTCCGATGGGCCTCGAAACAAAGTAACAATGATAGTATTGAAATTTTGGAGGGCGTTTGCTGCAAGTGCTCCACGATCTTATAGTCACTTTTGCGAATCAACCTCATAAACTCTTCTACATCCTTGATCGATGTTTCTTTCTCTTTTACCTGGGAAGGTCCTCCTTCATTCACTTTGGCTTTGCCTCTAGCAATCCTTTCAGCCTCAATTTCAGGTGAAGTGAAGATTCTACCACTTCGGGTCATACCTCCCGCTCCAACAATATTCCCCACTGCCCCTGCTGGCTGGCTATCCACATTAATCTTTTCCCCGTTGCAAAAAGCTTCCAACCCATAATTCCATGGAATGGCTTTCGTACTCTTATAAGGAACGGGTCTTGCTTTCGTTATCATGATAGTTGGCCGCTTGGCGGGTGCTGATATCGTAATAGTCTTCCGTGGAATTGTAATTGTTGCAACCTCACCTTGCTTTTCACATGTCACCTCACCAGGTTTCTCAACAGCAGTGCGGTCAAACTGCAAAGTTCCCTCATCAATCATGGCCTGAATACCTCTCTTCAAATCAATACAGCCCTTTGGTCGGGTCCAACAATCCAAACAGTACTCATCACATCCGGGGAAGACCCCTCCTTTCAACAATCTGCTTTTAACATAGCTTAAAGGTGTCTTCAGATCATTTACGTCCATAACCAAATCCAAATCCTCTTCTATCAGAATAGCATTTGCTCCATGATTCGACATTGGTTTCTGTACAATATGGGGACCATCATTACTGAAGTTAATGACTTTACTATCAATCAAATCTTGGACTTTGTGTTTAAAAGCATGACAACTCTCGATATCATGTCCGGGTGCCCCAGAATGAAATTCACACTGCTTACTAGTATCATACCCGTAAGGAAGTGCCCCTGTGGATGGGTCCAACGTTCTCTTCTCAACCAGATTCAAACTTAACAGCGTCTGAAGCAGTTCTGCATACGTTGACGGAGGTGTATCAAATATCCTCTTCGGCTTCCCATTCTGGATCCTTCTCTGAGCAGGATTATACCTTTGTTGTTGCTGCTGCTGTTGTGGTTGTTGTCGTTGTTGTGGTATAGGGATCGTCACACTAGCAACCTGTTGTTAAATATACTGATTCCTACCTCTACCTCGTCCTCGACCACCATACACTACACTGGCGTCTCGTTGTCTTTTACCACCAAAGACCTTTTTTGCACCTCCAGCTGAGGTCGATTCACTAGCTTGAATCTTACCAATTTTTATGCCATTTTCAATCCGTTCTCCCATGAGTATCATGTCAGAGAAACTACCCATCGAGCAATTGAGCAATTTATCATAATACATCCCAGAGAATGTTCCAACAAAAATATCAATCAATTCCCTTTCAACCATAGGTGGGTGGATTCTTGCCGCCAGATCCCGCCAACGCTGGGCATACTCCTTAAAACTTTCCCTGTTCTTCTGTGAAAGACTTTGAAGCTGAACCCTATTTGGTGCAAGGTCACTATTGTATTGGTAGTGTCTGACGAAAGCATCAACCAATTCTTTCCAACTTCCGATCTGTGCAGGCTCTGGTCCCATGTACCATTCCATCGATGGTCTTGACAAACTATCTTGGAGAAAATGCATAAGCATCTTCTCATCATCAGAGTAAGCAGACATCCTCCGGTAGTATGAATGCACATGAACCCGTGGGCACGTATCCCCTTTATATTTATCGAAAGTGGGAGCTTTGAACTTCAATGACACTCTCAACCTAGGAACCAGCCCCATGGTAGCCATGTCCAAACCTGCAGAATTTTGATTGGCTATACCTCTTATCTGCTCTTCCAGCATTTTAATCCTCCGATCATTATCAGTGGGACCCTCAAAACCCATGCCTTGCCCAGAAAAGGCATCTTCTTGACGATCTCTATTCCAGTATGGACCCTCATTACCATATCCGTCATAAGCAGCATTACGACCATGACCATGACCACTTTGGAAAAACCTGGGGTCATACCTCAGATTGCCAAGCTCTTGATTAGCAGCCGCTGTCCCAAAGCCAGTATTGCATGGACCCATCCCAACACCATTGGTATTCAGATTGCCAAACCCAACATTGCCGTAGCCATTATTACCAAAACCTTGATTGTTATCACCAAACCCTCCGTTGCCGAAGCCCTGATTATTGAAGCCATCATTGCCATCCCGATTGCCAAAGCCAAGACCCTGATTGTTGTCACCAAAACGAATATTGATACCAACATTACTGTTGGTCTCCACGTTCCCATTAACATTATCAGCATTTCTGTTACCAGCGTTGCCGTTGCCGGTACCAGTCTCACCAGCATTTGTCATCACTTCCTCCCTGCGAGGAGTCTCAACATGAACAGAGTTGTATTCAGTATTACCGGCCGCTCACGCCAGCAGCGGTTGCACCAGAGTTTGAAGATGTTCCTGGCCCTTGGCCACAGCTTCCATAGTCTGCATGAATTGGGCCAACCTATCCCGAATCTCCTGCATCTCAGACTGTACCTGATCCATGATCTTCTTACTGTTGCTTCTTGTAGTGTACCGGTGAGTTCTCTGTTCGTCAATCTTGAAACAACCTGTAAGACGCAGGAGATAAGATTCGAGCTCAAAAGGTACCTGCCATGCAATATGAAGATGCAAATGCATACATGTAAATATGCAACGGGTTAATTTCCCCTCCGATTCTAGTTCCGGAGAATAAGCCATAACGACAATGGAGTCCCAAGTAAGCAATCGCAGAATCAGAAACCTCATACATAAACAAATGCCAAGAGGCAAAGTACAAAGATACAACTGAATACAACTGAAAATACCTCGGCCAACAAGCCTGGAGATGGTCAAAATACAAGTACGAATAACAAACTACAAGAGAAAAGCAAAAATAAATCAGGAAGGATGGCGCGCCCGGACATCTTCCAATAACCTCAACGTCTCCGGATGACCTGGTCTAGAGAGCAGCTCCTGTATCAGTAATGCGTGTCGCTCAACAGTGGATCCCAGCTTTTTGGCGTCCTCTACACAGGCTCCCCTGCCAAAACACTCATCAAGCCTGCATCTCTTGAAGCCAGCCTTCAATTCACAACCCCTAGTTTCTTTGACCATGTTGCTCACTCTAGACTCAGCGTCATGTCTAAGAGATGTCTCTTCAGCAATCTTCGCATCCTTAGCATTGAGCTGTTCCTCTAACTCGGAAATCTGAAGCTTCAACTCATCTTCACGCTCCTTCCGGCTAGTAAGCGTGGCATTCCATAAAAATTCCCATTTAGAAAGTCGAGAATAAGCCTTGTTCAGAAGCTCTTTCTTAGTAGCAAGTACACTACTAACACCATTCAGGGCTACTCCTACTTTCTCTCTCCTACTGGTCTCTTCAGTCAAATCTGAACCCAACCTATTAATCATCTCAGTCTGCTTCTTCAAAGTGAAGGTTGCCTTATTCTTCTCATGTCGAAGCTGGAAAATCTCTTTCTCTAGCTCTTCATTTGCTCTCTACAACTCTTCCTTTTCAGCCAGCAGCTTGTTATACTTCTCAATCTCTACTGAAGTAGGTTCCTCAATCACCGGAGGACACGAAGGCTCTATAGCAGGATGTGGAATCAAAGAATTCCTAACTCTCTCATGAATCCAGAGCCGATAAGGATTATAAGCTCAACTATCACCCTTGCCAAGCAATGTCTTTCCTCTTCTGTGAATATTACCCCAAGCACGCCTCAATCTGACCAAAACATCTCCGTCTAATAAACCCGTGAGATACAGAGATTCCTGTATCTCGTCTTCAACCGGAGAGTCCCTCAAAGCATAACCAAACTGTCTCACAAGCAGAAAAGGGTTATAGTTAATACAACCTTTCCGTCCAATCAAAGGAACGTTCGGAAAGCCACTGCAACTATATATAATATCCACTCCGAGCAGGTTCCGATCAAACCAAACAATGTTCTCAGCACACAATCCCATCAATCGGGAAGACCAATCTAAAGTACCAGCAGTATCAATAAAAGGTCCCGTCTTAGGAAGATGTCCCTGAAACCACCTGTATAGAAGAGGTACACAACAAGAAACATTCTTTCCCCGACGCTTCTCATTCTTATAGTGAATAGAATGATAAACGTCACCCAAGAGAGTAGGCACCAGATTCTTCGAGGCAAGAATAAAGAAAGCATCTGAGTCAACAAAATCAGGCAAGTTTGGGAACAGTATAATCCCATAAATGCAAACAGCCAAAATAGCACTGAAGACAATCCAACATCCATCCTTCGCACATTGCGTAGCCTTCTCAACTAAGCAAGAAAGATGAAAACCATAAGCTCCATTCAACTTGACCAAACCTCCGGGGAACTCAGAAGCATCTAAACTGACAATTTCAGCAAGCTTAGCCAACTCAGGCTTAGTATCCTCGTGAATAAAAGGCATCTGATCTAACACAAGAACTCCTAGCATATCAGAATATTCCTCCAAAGTAGGAGCCAGAATAAAATTAGGGAACAAGAAGCATCTCAACTGAGGCTCGTAAAACTGCATCAAGGTATACAATCCAGTCATCTCAAACACAGAAGGTCTGCACAACAAACTGAGAAGCTTCCCATAAGACCCTCTAAACTCAGCCCTCACTCTCTGATCTGCTAGAGCAACTAACTGCAATAAGGAACTGATATCTGGAGAAGGCAATCTGTAAGCAACTGTCCTCTTCATGGACTCCATGTCTGGCAAGAAGAACACTAGAATCTGAGGGGAAAAAGCACACCTGAAACATAAATACATGTTAATGAAATGCAAACATGAAAATGCAGATGCATATGCAAACAGGGGATCAAGTGCAGTGATGAAGAACTGTGTTGTGCTGTACTGCCACTTTAGAACCATCAGATCTTCTCCTCAAACCAAACCAACCACAAAAGAACCCTCACAACCAATTCTCACTGACAGAGACAAACCAGGTGTTCTGAGGCCAGAGTTTTCCTGCAAAAAGACCCACCTACCCCTCACAGGTATGTACCTAACTCGCAGACGAGGTACGGCATCCTATGCGGTCATCAGCGTCACAGACTTTCAAGAGCGATGATACGATACCCAGAAGGTGTGGCATCATCGTCCCTTGAAGAGACCTCACTTAGCCGAATCCCAAATGATAGGTCCCCAGAGTCGACAACCCACAAATCCAACAAACTGTCGAGCCCAAAGGGCCAGGCAAGATGCCATCAAAGAGAATCTCGTCTGAGTGTAAATTTCGTAACTAGCTGGTGCGAGCAAAGCAAGCAGGCTAACCACTACTCTCTACTTCTAAGTCTATGTGCACTCAAGCCCGGGCCTGACTTATCTTTCAAACTAACCCTCTATCCACATCACAATAACAATAATATACAATACTGAAAGTAAAGACAGAAAGATAAATACATACAAAACCCCAAACGGGAAAACAAGGGCTAGGATTGACTCGCATAGGGAACCGTTGGAGTCCCCAACAGAGTCGCCAGCTGTCGCTACTGTGAAAATCGGTGCCAGCTATGACAGAAGAGTCGCCACCGTGCGTTATTTATCCCAAAAGAGGGAAAGGAAACGCTCAGAGTAAACCTAACGCAAAGAGGGAAAGGAATGGTCATCGTAACCAAATCCTGGATCCGGGAGTCGGTTACGCAAGGGGAAGGTATTAGCACCCCTCACACCCGTCGTACTCGACGGGATCCACACTTGTTTTCTATCTAGGGTATGTTTATCTATCTACTCTAAAGGTCTAGTCTAAAAAGAAAATAAAATGACTCGGCAAAGTATCGCACTTTATGCCTACGTATTCCCGTCTGGAACGAGAAATCAGAGTCAACGTAGTTCGCCTAACTACGGGTTAAGGGGGGAAGGTTGCTCGCCAAGATATCGCATCTCGTGCCTACGTACTTTCATACGACATGAAAGATCAGAGCAAACGTAGTTCGGGCTACGGAAGACACAAGTTTGTCTGACAGTTTTTTATCTCCTTATGAAAGGGTTTTCCTAATTAAAGGTCCAAGAGGACAAAAACAGAGTTTGAATGTTTGTTTGAGTCTTTTACGAAAGAACTGTTTTTTTTAGGATGTTTGCAATCTCAGTCACACTAGAGACTATGACCCAGGAGTGAACGCTTCGTATGTCACCCAAAGGGTACCACACTAACATCCAGATTACTGGAGAGAGACCCTCCACCAACCTTTTCCCAGATAGCTTAAGGCTCGTAACACACAACTTCAATTAACCTTATTACTGTATTTTTGAATTGTTTTGAGAGGAGAAGAGAAAGACACCCTAAAACTATGGTTGACAGGGAATCTACCTACAGTTATCATGCATGTTTTAGAAACCTAATGTCTATCATAATTCCCTCTTGCACAGAGGAAATCAGAGATCCTAGGGGAAAACAACAAAAGAAAGCAAACAGTAAATAGTAAACAGTAAAATGCATGCTATGCAACAGTACAAGCGAGGCAAGGGAGTCCGGCTCAACCTCAAACCTAAGAAAACAACAGGCAAGAGGAGACAAGCTCCACCTCAAACCTAGAGGTAATCAACACAAGCAAACAGACAATACAAAAAAAGAAAAGAAACAGAGAAAGCAGCCCAAGCAACAACAACAGTCTTCCACAGATAGCAATAATACTCAACAGTAGCTCTAGACAACAAAGTTGAATTGATAGCAAAGAATCTTCATCTCCAAGCTAGCTCCTATCTTCAAGCTTCTTCAATTCTTCATCTTCAAGCTCTAGCAAGCACACTCCAAGCAGGGGATTAATCATTAAGATCAAAGTTGCAATGTTGAGAACCAAATGAAAACCAAAGGAAATCATCAAGTACCAACATTGAAATGGAAAGGTATCCTCAAAGTTCTACTCAACTATGGGCATACCACACATCCCTCCAAAGGAGATATGTGGTTTCCCTAGGAGGAATTTACATCATTGGATAGAATAGAAGCACACAATGCATTCTATGTTTGATGAAAGAATCAAAACTAGTCCTAATGGCTCTTCCTAAAACCCTAATTTCCTAAGCTCCTAAAAAGCTCCTAAAAAAATAAAAAAGCTTCAACTCCAAGCTCCAATCTTCAAGCCACAACAGCTACATCAACTATAGAAGACCTCCCAAGAAGGAATCCAAGCAAATCCAGCTCCAAAGTCACCAACAAGACCAAACAAACAAGAGCACTCAAGATAGAACACCACAAGCACAAGCAACTTGCAAAATACAACTAAAATAGAAAACAAAGTTGTAAAATTCTAATAAATTGCCTAGGGGAACATACATGTCTGAACAATCTAGGGTTAAAATATTAAAGCCTAATTCAACTTCTAAGTCACCTAAATAATTTCTAAGTTGAAGGGTATCAAGGTGATCCACAAGTTTGGGAAGGCTCTAATCTCAACACCTAAAACAGAACCTAAAGTTGTTCTAAAATTCTAACAAAAATTCTAAGGGAACATGAATATCTACCCTAAAACATACTAAAAAAACAAAGCCAGATTCAACACCAATTGAGAGAACAAAATTCAACAAGACAGATGATCAAATATGCAAATATTAAAGAATTAAACAAAATAAGAAAACTTAAAATTAAAATGAAAAATGCATGAAAATGCATTTTATTGATTTCAAAAAATCACAAATTCTCTCAAGATCATGGAGATATTTTTAAAATAATTTTTGGATCAAAATTGAATTTATTGTGATTTTTAGAATCAATAATGCATTTAAAATAATCAAAAATGAAATAAAATAAATCAAACTCTGAAATAAACCATGGCCGTGGGATTGGTTGACAAGTCAAGGATCTGAGCGCCTGAGATAAAGCCACGTCAATTAGTGGAACGGCTGCATTTTAGATTCAAAATTCCAACTCTCAGATTTTAACACATCCATTGGATCTGGTGGTCAGTCAAGGTCAAAGGCATGATCTAACGGTCCAAAGTTCATCTTCTCCAATTATCAGGCTGGCTGGATAGAGAGCAGGGACGGTGGCCGGAGAAGACTCCAGTCGTCTTCTCTGGCGAAGGTCAAGTTACAGTCAACCAAAAATCACAAAGTTTAAACCAAATTCACTCAGTTTCTCACGAGGATTTCAAATCTCCAACTCAAATTATCCAACTCTCAATGGATTTTAAAACACGAAGCAATGTTCAGAAATAGCATCCAGATCAAACATCATCAATTGCCAAATTAAGACCATAGAAATCATCTTTATGCTACACTGATCATCCTGATCTAATCAATTTGCTCTAACTCCTCATGAATCAAGAGATTCGAATCCAAACAGAATTGCTATGTCATGATCAACTATCACCAAATGTCTCCAAATTGATCCTAAAACGATCTACATCTTGCCTAGATCCTAACCACAAGTTCAAATCTAACTATCTCATGCTAAATCATGTGGAATTTTGAAAGTTACTAACTTATTGTAGATCTAGTAACAGATGCACTTGGAGCTTGATTCTCCCTCCAAAACTCTCCAGATACGTTCACTGATGCAAGAGGATGATGCTTCAAACTTCAATTTGCTTTGATATTGCTCCAAACTGAAAACTCGATTTCACTTGCTCCTCTTGAATGTTCAACTGCAATTTCAGCTTCTGGCACGAAAATGACTCCAAACTTGCTCTGGAATTACTCCAATGAATATATAGAACCTTTCCATAGGCTTTTGAATTCAATTTGAGGCCCAATCCAGCCAATTGCATTTTCTGTTTTTCTCTTGCAATCCAATGTAGCAGTCACGAGTTCAGGCTGTGTAACTTGCTCTAGAAGGTTCCAATCAACTGCAAATTACCTTGTGAGCAAAATTGAAACAATAGAATGGCCTGAATTGCATTGGTAAGGTGTTTGGTTATGTAACTTGCATTTGAAGCAACCATATGATAACTCATGAAAATTGACCTATGCCCAAAAATCTACCAATGTCAATGTGTCTAAAATGAACTTTACAATCAAAATGATCACTTATTTGACATGCTTTGGTCATTTAACCAATTATTTGAATTTTCCCTCTTTTAATCCTTTGAAAATCTTCCTTTTTCAAACCAATTCAAATCAAGTCTTGCTATGAGCCTCATCAATCCATTATAACCTCTTGGATAGCCTAAAAACCACATTTTTAACAACTTTCATGTTGAACAAAAATCCATTTGACAAGTGCAAGTTGGAGATTTTGACCTATGATTGAAAATGACCTATAATCTCACTTTCCCAAAATACCCCTGACTTGTAAACCTCATAACTTGAGTTCTACAAATCAGGTAGAATACTTCTAGTATAATTTAGAAAGATAAGATCATGAGGAAAAACTTTCATGTTGACCAAAAGTTCAGGTGAAACATCCTTCTAGGTCAAACATAGCTTTGAAGTCAGATGATTTTCACAGACAAATTTCAGATGCATCTGAGGACTTGTAACTTGTCTGGGCCATAACTTGAGTTCTATAAACCCTCTTGAAGACTTATAGTACTCAAATTAAAGGTATTGAGATGCTATACAAGTTTCATGATGGCCAAAGATCCATTTGAAACTTGTATCTTGACTTATGTGGTCTTGAAGTTAGGCACTAAATAGAGAATTTTGCACTGAAACCCTAATTTAGCAACTTCTCACACTCTTGATTCTTCTTGATTTGATCTTAGCACAACACCACAAGTGTCTTAGAATATAATTTAATGAACTCCATGACCTAAAAGTAGGCTTTGATACTCTTCAATTGCCCAGTTGACTTAGGATTAACCCAGATGAAACCCTAATTGCTTGCACCTCAACTGTGGCTCTTGCATTTGACACAATGACTTGATTGAACTATCCCATGGCCCTCTAGGCATTATATAAGCTCCATACACATCCTCTTCTCACATTCAACACTTCACAACCCTCTGATGATCTTCAGTTGATCCTCAAGTTATGAGAAGATTCACACTCAAACATCTAAACCCTTAGGCACTCAAACCACCTTTTGATGACTTTGATAACTTCTCAATCTTGAATGAGACCTCTTGCTAGGCTTCTCTTGAGAAGAATCACACTTGATCCCCTACTATATGAATGATATCATGATATGCAAATGATATAACAATCACCGTCAGCACGGGGAAACGGTTCCGTCAACACGGATAACAATCACTGTCAACACAGGTACGATTCTGTCAACACGGATAACAATCACTGTCAACACAGGTACAATTCCGTCAACACAGATAACAATCACCGTCAACACTGGCGCAATCTCTGTCCATCACAGGTAATAATCTCTGTCAACATAGGCGCAATCTCTGTCCATCACAGGTAACAATCTCTGTCAACACGGGCACAATCTCTGTCCATCACAGGTAACAATCTCTGTCAACACAGGCGCAATCTCTATCCATCGCAGGTAACAATTCCGTCAACATAGATACATTTGAAGAATACTTTGCTGGGGAATATGAGAATCTTAACCAAACACTCTGTGGAGAAATCACTAGTGACAACTCCGAAAGTTTAAGGCATGAAATCTTTTAATGCTGACGTAACAACAACCTGAGAAGAATCCCGCTGGGGATGAAAAGTTTCTTAACCAAGCAACTCTGTTAGGGGACGAACGTTATCATCACCTGTCTCACGCTGAGAACTTGAATATCTAGAAATTCTTCTGAGCAAGAATCTCACCCCTCTACAGGGAACAACACCTGAAACCGAAGAGGTAACCAACCTGGCTTGTGTTTCAAAATGCGTATGTTTGACAATGGCGTAATGCTCCATACGGCATGGAAATGCTACGCGTTTAAGTAGATGCAAATATGATGATATATGCAAAATGCAAAGATGCCAAGAGGCGCTTCAGCAAAATAAATGCCGAAGACAAGACCCAATCCGCTGGGGATAACCAGGTATCACAGACATATTCCAACAAAATAAATGTTGGAACGGTGCAACCAACTCCACTGGGGATAGCCATATTATCGGAGGATGGCTCACAAGTTGGAAATTACGAACTCTGTTGGGGGTGTTCATCCTGTCGGAGGAAAAACAACCTGCTGGGGAGAGGGGGAAACAATCCTGCTCGGGGATAATCCTTCTGAACCAAAGACGACTTGGTTATACTCTGCGGGAGTTACCCATGCTGGGTATTGAGTGTGTACATACTCACTGTTGGGAATGCACTTTCTGTTGGGGACATCAAGATCCACTGAGGAAACTCTCTGAGCAGCTTTCCTGGGGAATACTCTTCTGGGGAGGACAACCCACATCCAATAGGGATATTTACCATCTCAACTACCTTTGGGATAAGATGTGACTTCCATCTGCTGAGGAGTGATACCATCACTATGTCACAGGACTCTGACTGGGGAACACAACTTCCCTGCCTGTTTGCTCAAAAGGTGAGAACCCTGTAAAACACAAACGAGACGAAACAAATCTATACAACAAGATCTATCCCGGTTAGTATCCGTGACATTTGTTCAGTCAATTCGAAGTTTTAGCAATTATTGGCAAGGGCCAACAAATTTATGTACATGCAAGTTCATCAAAAACATCAGCGTTTTTCACAAACAAAACAGTAAAGAACAAGCATCAAGTACTGAATAATATGCTTTATTGATAACGGGCCTGTAAATAGGCAAAATTTTGTACACTGGATGCAACTCCTGAAAAGAGGAAGTTACGCACAAGCAAAATACAAATATCACAGAAGCACAAAGAAAATTTGTATACATGTCGGCAACGTAGTACAGACGAACACCATGAGCTGATCCTCCTATGACTCGCTTGACTCTGACGCTTTCCCGATACTCGATCTTCAGAAGAGATTGTTTTGGATATACGACCCTCAGGTACTCCCAAACCACTAAGCAATGCAGTATCAAACTCGGACCGCAGTCATTTGCTTTTTCAAATCCCTAACTTTTGCGTGAACCGCCCTTTGCAGGTTTTCAATTCACCGGGATACCCTTTTTTTCCGAAGTCGCCCTTTTCAGGTTTTCAACTTCGCGGGTGTACATCTTTTTCAATTTTATCCCTAACTTTTGCCCGAACCTTTTATTCCTTTTTTATGGTTCGCCGGGATACCCCATTTTTTCCTGGACTTTCTTTTTCTGTCCAGTGAGTCTCTTTAAGCAAAGTATTTTTTAACTGCGTCCGAGTTCACAAGGGATGTGAAATCCTCACCATCCATGGTGGACAACAGTAAGGCTCCTCCAGAGAAAACCTTTCTAACGACATATGGACCTTCATAGTTGGGAGTCCATTTGCCCCTGTGATCTGATTGTGGTGGGAGAATCTTTTTCAGCACAAGATCGCCCGTCAGAAAGCTTCGAGGACACACCTTCTTATCATAAGCTTTCTTCATCCGACTTTGATACAGTCGACTATATGCTAGAGAAGCCAATCTCTTCTCATCCATTAAACTGAGCTGATTCAATCTATCTTTCACCCATTCTGCCTCATCAAGTTGGACATCATGCAAAACCCTTAGAGAAGGAATCTCAACCTCCAATGGTAGGACAACTTCCATACTATATACCAGTGAAAAATGAGTTGCCCCGGTTGATGTGCATACCGTCGTACGATAACCGTGCAAAGCAAAAGGCAACATCTCATGCCAGTCCTTGTAGGTCACAACCATCTTCTGAACGATCTTCTTTATATTTTTATTGGTCGCTTCAACAACGCCATTCATCTTGGGCCGATAAGGAGAAGAGTTGTGATGTTCAATCTTGAAACTCTGGCACAATTCCTTCATCATCTTGTTATTCAAATTCGAACCATTGTCAGTGATAATCCACTCCGGGATTCCATATCTGCAGATAATATCTTTCTTGATAAATCTGGCCACCACCTGCTTGGTAACATTAGCATACGACGCTGCTTCAACCCATTTGGTGAAGTAATCAATAGCTACCAAGATAAAACGATGTCCGTTGGATGCCGTGGGCTCAATCTTTCCAATCACATCAATTCCCCACATGGAAAAAGGCCAAGGTGACAACATAACGTTCAGAGGGCTCGGAGGCACATGAATCTTATCTGCATAAATCTGGCATTTATGACACTTCTTTGCAAACTTGAAACAATCTGTTTCCATTGTCAGCCAATAATACCCTGCTCTTAACAACTTTCTTGTCATTGCATGTCCGTCGGCATGTGTACTAAATGTGCCCTCGTGGATCTCTTCCATGAGCAACTTAGCCTCTTTCTCGTCCACACACCGCAACAACACCAAGTCATGGTTTCTTTTGTACAAAACACCATCCGGATTCAGATAGAAATTTCCAGCCAATCTCCTAAGAGTCTTCTGATCACGACTGGATGCCCCAGCCGGATACTCTTGGTTCTTCAGGAAATTCTGGATATCAAAATACCACGATTTACCATCGGAAGCTTCCTCAATGGCAAATATGAAAGCGGGCCTATCAAGGCGAGAGATAACTATCGTGGGAGCCTCATTCCAGAAGTTAACTTTATACATTGAAGATAAAGTCGCGAGAGCGTCTACCATCTGATTTTCGGCTCGTGGTACGTGGTGCAATTCCACCTTGTCAAAGAAAGGTAACAATCTTCTTGCATAATTCATATAGGGTATCAGATTGGGCTGACGAGTTTCCCACTCTCCCTTGATCTGGTTCACAACTAGAGCATAGTCTCCATACACATCAAGATTTTTAATTCTCAGATCAATAGCTTCTTCGAGCCCCATAATGCATGCTTCATATTCGGCCTCATTGTTGGTAACTGGAAAGGTCAATCTGGAAGTGAATGGGATGTGCGACCCATGTGGAGTAGTAATAATTGCCCCTATTCCACTTCCATATGAATTGACGGCACCGTCAAATATCAATTGCCATTTGGAACCCAACTCTGGACCTTCATCCGGCAACGGCTCCTCACAGTCCTTCATTTTTAAGTACATGATATCCTAGTCAGGAAAATCGAAACTCATCGACTGGTAATCATCAATTGGCTGCTCAGCTAGGTATTATGACAGAACACTACCTTTAATATCCTTTTGAGAAACATACTGAATATCGTATTCTGTTAATACCATCTGCCATCGGGCAATCCTTCCGGAAAGTGCTTGCTTTTCAAACACGTATTTGATCGGATCCATCTTTGAAATTAGCATGGTTGTATGATTTAGCATGTATTGCCTCAAACGTTTGGCAGCCCAGGCTAGCGCACAACACGCTTTTTCGAGCATTGAGTAACGGGACTCACAATCTGTGAACTTTTTACTCAAGTAATAAGTCGCATGCTCTTTACGTCCAGTCTCGTCATGTTGACCGAGAACACAACCCATACTTTTCTCAAGAACCGTCAAATACATGATCAATGGTCTCCCGACTACTGGGGGTATCAATATTGGAGGTTCCTGCAAATATTCCTTTATTTTCTCAAACGCCTTTTGACAATCTTCATTCCAGGTCATAGCCTGATCTTTTTTCAATAACTTGAATAATGGCTCGCACGTGGCCGTTAGATGAGATATGAACCGAGCGATGTAGTTCAATCTCCCTAAAAAGCCACAAACCTCTTTTTCTGTTTTCGGCATTGGCATTTCTTGTATTGCTTTTATCTTAGCAGGATCAACCTCAATTCCTTTTTCGCTAACAATAAACCCCAATAGCTTACCAGATCTCACCCCGAAGGTTCACTTGTTAGGATTCAGCCTCAGCCTGAATTTCCTAAGCATCTTGAACAATTTCAGAAGATTGACCAGATGCTCTTCCTCCGTCTGGGATTTGGCAATCATATCGTCAACATAGACTTCGATCTCTTTATGCATCACGTCATGAAAGTGTGTTGTCATAGCACGTTGATATGTTGCCCCATCGTTCTTCAAACCAAAGGGCATCACTTTGTAGCAGAACGTTCCCCACAGGGTAATAAAATTTGTTTTCTCCATATCATCCGGCACCATCTTTATCTGATTATAGCCCGAAAAGCCGTCCATGAAGGAAAACACGGAGAATTGAGCGGTGTTGTCGACCAGCACATCAATATGAGGAAGCGGAAAGTCGTCTTTTGGGCTCGCCTTATTCAAATCTCGATAATCCACGCACATCCGCACCTTACCATCTTTCTTTGGTACAGGTACTGTATTGGCAACCCATGAGGGATAAGTTGTGACAGCCAGAAAACCAGCATCCCATTGTTTCTGAACTTCCTCCTTAATTTTCACAGCCATATCTGGTCGAGTTCTTCTGAGTTTTTGCTTAACCGACGGACATTCCTCACGCGATGGCAAACGGTGAACCACCACATCAGTATCCAACCCAGGCATGTCTTCGTAAGACCAAGCAAAGATATCACTATACTCTCGCAGCATCTCAATCAAACTTTGCTTGATATCACCCTCCAGTGCAGCCCCTATCTGGATATTCCTGACAACATCTTCGGACCCCACGTTGATAATTTCAATTTCCTCCTGATGAGGCAGAATGATTCTCTCCTCTTGTTTCAAAAGTCGAGTCAGCTCTTCTGATAAGTCATTATCCTCAACAATCTCTTCTTCTGCTTGAAATATCGGGTGCTCAAAGTCGAAGCGAGTCATAGGAAGTTCGTGATCGGTGTCGTCTGAAATATGAATCCAGCAATGAGAATGGTTAAATGTTTCAAATAATGCAAACAAAGCACATAACCACGTTGCCATTTTATTGTTAAAGAAAAAACAGGAAAAACAAGGATCACAAAATTTGCATGAGAAAAACGCCTTTATTAATGATTAAACAAAGTACACACATAAGAAGGTAGCTCTAAAAACAAAATCACTATGCCCTGGGTAGGACACAAGATTATACAATAATTGAGAAAACAAATCATTACTGTTTTGTAGTCACTGGGACAAGTTCCTAGATAGACCAGTTGCACAGATTCTGTCCTGGCACACCGGGCTTGACCCACGAGTCCATATCGCAGTCACTATCTTCGTCTTCAGCATCGGAAACAGCATTAATTGTTTCATAACGGACCCCACCTGGAGTGATCACCACTGGTCCTTTGAACTTTGGCATACCTGATGCGGAAGGTGACGACGTCGGGCGATACCCCAACCCAAACTTGTCCATATTGACAGGAATTTCCAAGACTTGGCCCCATCCTTTGGTTTCTCCAGCCTGAACCACTGCCTGAGCGTCTTTGTACGAAGACATAGCCACCTCTGGCCCTTTGCTAGGAACATGAGACTTGTCTTTGATCTGCAACCCCTCGAAGGCTTGGCATGGCGTCTCATGGATCTCCCCATCCACTTCAACGTACTTGAATGACGAAAGATGACTAACCAGAATGTCCTCCTCTCCGCAAATAGTAACAACACTGTCACCGACCATGTATTTAAGCTTCTGATGTAGCGTGGACGTCACAGCCCCTGCAGAATGTATCCATGGTCGCCCAAGTAAACAGCTGTAAGCTGGATGTATATTCATGATGTAGAACATTGTGTCAAACACTTCCGGCCCGACCTGGAGTGGCAACGTTATGGACCCAAACACCGACCTTCTGGTCCCATCAAAAGCCCTCACGACCAAATCACTTGGCGTGCATATGATTCCTCGGACATCTAGCTTCATCATAGCCTTCTTCAGCAACACATTTAAAGATAATCTGGTGTCTACAAGAACGTGCGACATAATAGTGCCCTGACATTCCACTGAAATGTGCAAAGCCATATTATGGTCCCGACCTCTAGGCGTCAAATCAAAGTCAGTAAATGTAACACCCCCTTTCTATACCCCCAAATTAATACATTTAATCAATTAGGCACTTAGAAAATTTATTTCATCAAAGTTTAATTAAAATTTAATTAAAACATGGTATATAAGAGGCGCATCACATTATCACGAAATTAAACACATACGATACCTGCTCAAAATAGATATGCAACAATGGGTAACCCACATCTCAATATTTAGAATAAAAGCGGAAACATCCAAATATTGAATCGATCACATTCATAAAAGTATATACAACCATTCAATCAATTCATGCTTTACAACCATATCCACATCGGATACATACACAAATGTATCACAAGGAATCAAAACAAATGTAACTCCAAAGGAGTCAAAGGCTTCCTAACTACCCAGATGTTACATATCAGAGCCATTGACCAAAAAGAATGAAGACATCGCTTCACAAAAAGAACCTCCAGCTTCCTACTCTGCAATGCCTCATAGAGCATTATAAAACAGCAGAAGGGTGAGAAACAATATCATAACAGTTAATGCATAAAATTGTATATATACATATACTCATATTTGTATAAGTTATACTCAAATTATGTTCTCACCACATTAAGCATATACAATTAATCATGCCTCTACACATGCTCATGAACATTCACTATATGTTCCTCCAAACAATCATATATAACATACACAGTTACATTCATACAACTAATGCATCATACACAGATGACTCATGCAACTCATAGAGACCGACACACGACTCTATGCAGATGCAAATGCGGTACGGACTCATTTCAACAAATTCTCTAAGGAATCGAGTATTCAGCAGATTCTCCACGGAATCAAGTATTCAGCAGATTCTCCATGGAATCAAATATTCATCAGATTCTCCACGGAATCGAATATTCAGCAGATTCTCCACGGAATCAAATACTCTGCAGATTCTCCACAGAATCAAATACTCTAGTCAATCCTCCAAGGGATTACATGTTATGACCGATTCTCCGAGGAATCACACAATGCAACCGATTCTCCAAGGAATCTAATGTAACCATCATATCATACGAGGTTCTGCAAATCCTCCGAGGGATCATTCAACACAAAAATGCATACTAAGATGCTACACAATGCTAATCCTCCGAGGGATCGATCAACACAGAATGCATACTATGTTCACAAACATACTCATTACATTTATCACATACATCGCATATATCTATCATGCATTCAAATTATGCACCATTTCACACATGGTTTACACACATATCAGCCTATCAATGCGTTTCTATTCAATTCAAGCAAATACACAAGATTATCAAACGTTCAAGATTCACCATTGGCTCTACAATCTAGGATTCACGCCTTTCGGCCACCCACAACACGACATGTCGAAACAGTTCACACATCAATCATTCATATAGGCATTAATCATAATTGAATCGGCCAAAAAAAATCATGCTATGAATAAACAGCAAAACAAATAACACTGTCAGGTTCGCCAACCTTCGCCTGGCGAAGCCACACAGCGAATGCTCGTTGGCCTTCGCCTGGCGAACTTCCCAGCGAAGTCCACTGGGAGTAATTCTGGAATTACTCGCCGAGGCTCGCTACACACTCGCCTGGCGAACCTTCGCCAACTCACTTCGCCTGGCGAACTTGCCAGCGAAGACAGGGTGTTTGCTTCTGACTTGCTTCGCTGCAGCTCGCTGGGCTTCGCCTGGCGAAGCTTCGCTGCCATTCGCCTGGCGAGCCTGCAAAGACAGAACATCCATGGATGTTCCAAAGCCCAAACTCCACACAACCAACCGATTAAATCCAAACCAGTCTCAGTGGCACAACCCTACCATCACCCGACTAAACTACATCGTCTAATCCGAGTTCTAACCGATTAAAACCTCTTTCTACTCATCAAACCAACTTCTAACCTAAGTGGAAAAAGAGTAGAAACTCTACAAAATCCAAACACATACACATACAATCATATACATTAAAGAGATGATGGAGTTTCACACCCTTACCGATCGATTGCAAGCTTTGGTGATGATCCTTGATGATTCTAGGTTTTCCTCTCCACTTTCTCTTCTCTTTCTCTTCTCCTCTTTTCTCTCTCTTGTTTTTCTTCTTATGTTACTATTTTTCTTTCTTTTCCTCTCTTATCCTATTTCTATCTCTATTTCTTTCCTCTCAAATTCTTTCCAACACTTACCAATCAATTCTCACACTAAATTGCTAAATGTCTAAAATGCCCTTTTTACTCTAATTCCCCCGAAAATTCTCCGAATCGGTAAAAATAGATAAAATAAGCAAACACCACATAGTAATATATAATTTCTCAATTTAAAACAAACATCAATTAAATAAATTAAAAGACTCAACAATTAATGGGAATTCAGAATCGGGGCGTTACAGTAAACCCCAGGCTGTGTCCGGCATTCACATGCGCCAGTAACCCCTCAAGCTGATTAACAGTTACTTCCTGAGGTACAAAAGACGTGTCCAAGATTTTCAACAAGGCATTCCGATGGGCCTCAGAACAAAGCAACAATGATAGTATTGAAATTTTGGAGGGCGTCTGCTGCAAGTGCTCCACGATCTTATAGTCACTTTTGCGAATCAACCTCATAAACTCTTCTACATCCTTGATCGATGTTTCTTTCTCTTTTACCTGGGAAGGTCCTCCTTCATTCACTTTGGCTTTGCCTCTAGCAATCCTTTCAGCCTCAATTTCAGGTGAAGTGAAGATTCTACCACTTCGGGTCATACCTCCCGCTCCAACAATATTCCCCACTGCCCCTGCTGGCTGGCTATCCACATTAATCTTTTCCCCGTTGCAAAAAGCTTCCAACCCATAATTCCACGGAATGGCTTTCGTACTCTCATAAGGAACGGGTCTTGCTTTCGTTATCGTGATAGTTGGCCGCTTGGCGGGTGCTGATATCGTAATAGTCTTCTGTGGAATTGTAATTGTTGCGACCTCACCTTGCTTTTCACATGTCACCTCACCAGGTTTCTCAACAGCAGTGCGGTCAAACTGCAAAGTTCCCTCATCAATCATGGCCTGAATACCTCTCTTCAAATCAATACAGCCCTCTGGTCGGGTCCAACAATCCAAACAATACTCATCACATCCGGGGAAGACCCCTCCTTTCAACAATCTGCTTTTAACATAGCTTAAAGGTGTCTTCAGATCATTTACGTCCATAACCAAATCCAAATCCTCTTCTATCAGAATAGCATTTGCTCCATGATTCGACATTGGTTTCTGTATAATATTGGGACCATCATTACTGAAGTTAATGACTTTACTATCAATCAAATCTTGTACTTTGTGTTTAAAAGCATGACAACTCTCGATATCATGTCCGGGTGCCCCAGAATGAAATTTACACTGCTTACTAGTATCATACCCGTAAGGAAGTGCCCCTGTAGATGGGTCCAACGTTCTCTTCTCAACCAGATTCAAACTTAACAGCGTCTGAAGCAGTTCTGCATACGTTGACGGAGGTGTATCAAATATCCTCTTAGGCTTCCCATTCTGGATCCTTCTCTGAGCAGGATTATACCTTTGTTGTTGCTGCTGCTGCTGTTGTGGTTGTTGTCATTGTTGTGGTATAGGGATCGTCACACTAGCAACCTGTTGTTGAATATACTGATTCCTACCTCTACTTCGTCCTCGACCACCATACACTACACTGGCGTCTCGTTGTCTTTTACCACCAAAGACCTTTTTTGCACCTCCAGCTGAGGTCGATTCACTAGCTTGAATCTTACCAATTTTTATGCCATTTTCAATCCGTTCTCCCATGAGTATCATGTCAGAGAAACTACCCATCGAGCAATTGAGCAATTTATCATAATACATCCCAGAGAATGTTCCAACAAAAATATCAATCAATTCCCTTTCAACCATAGGTGGGTGGATTCTTGCCGCCAGATCCCGCCAACGCTGGGCATACTCCTTAAAACTTTCCCTGTTCTTCTGTGAAAGACTTTGAAGCTGAACCCTATTTGGTGCAAGGTCACTATTGTATTGGTAGTGTCTGACGAAAGCATCAGCCAATTCTTTCCAACTTCCGATCTATGCAGGCTCTGGTCCCATGTACCATTCCAGCGATGGTCCTGACAAACTATCTTGGAAAAAATGCATAAGCATCTTCTCATCATCAGAGTAAGCAGACATCCTCCGGTAGTATGAATGCACATGAACCCGTGGGCATGTATCCCCTTTATATTTATCGAAAGTTGGAGCTTTGAACTTCAATGGCACTCTTAGCCTAGGAACCAGCCCCATGGTAGCCATGTCCAAACCTGCAGAATTTTGATTGGCTATACCTCTTATCTGCTCTTCCAGCATTTTAATCCTCCGATCATTATCAGTGGGACCCTCAAAACCCATGCCTTGCCCAGAAAAGGCATCTTCTTGACGATCTCTATTCCAGTAGGGACCCTCATTACCATATCCTTCATAAGCAGCATTACGACCATGACCATGACCACTTTGGAAAAACCTGGGGTCATACCTCAGATTGCCAAGCTCTTGATTAGCAGCCGCTGTCCCAAAGCCAGTATTGAAAGGACCCATCCCAACACCATTGGTATTCACATTGCCAAACCCAGCATTGCCGTAGCCATTATTACCAAAACCTTGATTGTTATCACCAAACCCTCCGTTGCCGAAGCCCTGATTATTGAAGCCATCATTGCCATCCCGATTGCCAAACCAAGACCCTGATTGTTGTCACCAAAACCAATATTGATACCAACATTCCTGTTGGTCTCCACGTTCCCATTAACATTATCAGCATTTCTGTTACCAGCGTTGCCGTTACCGTTGCCAGTACCAGTCTCACCAGCATTTGGTATCACTTCCTCCCTGCGAGGAGTCTCAACATGAACAGAGTTGTATTCAGTATTACCAGCTGCTTGCGCCAGCAGCGGTTGCACCAGAGTTTGAAGATGTTCCTGGCCCTTGGCCACAACTTCCATAGTCTGCATGAATTGGGCCAACCTATCCCGAATCTCCTGCATCTCAGACTGTACCTGATCCATGATCTTCTTACTGTTGCTTCTTGTAGTGTACCGGTGAGTTCTCTGTTCGTCAATCTTGAAACAACCTGTAAGACGCAGAAGATAAGATTCGAGCTCAAAAAGGTACCTACCATGCAATATGAAGATGCAAATGCACACATGTAAATATGCAACAGGTTAATTTCCCCTCCGATTCTAGTTCCGGAGAATAAGCCATAACGACAATGGAGTCCCAAGTAAGCAAGCGCAGAATTAGAAACCTCATACATAAACAAATGCCAAGAGGAAAAGTACAAAGATACAACTGAATACAACTGAAAAGACCTCGGCCAACAAGCCTGGAGATGGTCAAAATACAAGTACGAATAACAAACTACAAGAGAAAAGCAAAAATAAATCAGGACGGATGGCGCGCCCGAACATCTTCCAATAACCTCAACGTCTCCGGATGACCTAGTCTAGAGAGCAACTCCTGTATCAGTAATGCGTGTCGCTCAACAGTGGATCTCAGCTTTTTGGCGTCCTCTACACAGGCTCTCCTGCCAAAACACTCATCAAGCCTGCATCTCTTGAAGCCAGCCTTCAATTCACAACCCCTAGTTTCTTTGACCATGTTGCTCACTCTAGACTCAGCGTCACGTCTAAGAGATGCCTCTTCAGCAATCTTCGCATCCTTAGCGTTGAGCTGCTCCTCTAACTGGGAAATCTGAAGCTTCAACTCATCTTCATGCTCCTTCCGGCTAGTAAGCGTGACATTCCATAAAAATTTCCATTTGGAAAGTCGAGAATAAGCCTTGTTCAGAAGCTCTTTCTTAGTAGCAAGTACACTACTAACACCATTCAGGGCTACTCCTACTTTCTCTCTCCTGCTGGTCTCTTCAGTCAAATCTGAACCCAACCTATTAATCATCTCAGTCTGCTTCTTCAAAGTGAAGGTTGCCTCATTCTTCTCATGCCGAAGCTGGAAAATCTCTTTCTCTAGCTCTTCATTTGCTCTCTGCAACTCTTCCTTTTCAGCCAGCAGCTTGTTATACTTCTCAATCTCTACTGAAGTAGGTTCCTCAATCACCGGAGGACACAAAGGCTCTACAGCAGGATATGGAATCAAAGAAGTCCTAACTCTCTCATGAATCCAGAGCCGATAAGGATTATAAGCTCGACTATCACCCTTGCCAAGCAATGCCTTTCCTCTTATGTGAATATTACCCCAAGCACGCCTCAATCTGACCAAAACATCTCCGTCTAATAAACCCGTGAGATACAGAGATTCCTGTATCTCGTCTTCAACCGGAGAGTCCCTCAAAGCATAGCCAAACTGTCTCACAAGTAGAAAAGGGTTATAGTTAATACAACCTTTCCGTCCAATCAAAGGAACATTCGGAAAGCCACTACAACTATATATAATATCCACTCCGAGCAGGTTCCGATCAAACCAAACAATGTTCTCAGCACACAATCCCATCAATCGGGAAGACCAATCTAAAGTACCAGCAGTATCAACAAAAGGTCCCGTCATAGGAAGATGTCCCTGAAACCACCTGTATAGAAGAGGTACACAACAAGAAACATTCTTTCCCCGACGCTTCTCATTCTTATAGTGAATAGAATGATAAACGTCACCCAAGAGAGTAGGCACCGGATTCTTCGAGGCAAGAATAAAGAAAGCATCTGAGTCAACAAAATTAGGCAAGTTTGGGAACAGTATAATCCCATAAATGCAAACAGCCAAAATAGCACTGAAGACAATCCAACATCCATCCTTCGCACACTGCGTAGCCTTCTCAACTAAGCAAGAAAGATGAAAACCATAAGCTCCATTCAACTTGACCAAACCTCCGGGGAACTCAGAAGCATCTAAACTGACAATCTCAGCAAGCTTAGCCAACTCAGAATCAGTATCCTCGTGAATAAAAGGCATCTGGTCTAACACAAGAACTCCTAGCATATCAGAATATTCCTCCAAAGTAGGAGCCAAAATAAAATCAGGGAACAAGAAGCATCTCAACTGAGGCTCATAAAACTGCATCAAGGTATACAATCCAATCATCTCAAACACAGAAGGTCTGCACAATAAACTGAGCAGCTTCCCATAAGACCCTCTAAACTCAGCCCTCACTCTCTGATCTGCTAGAGCAACCAACTGCATTAAGGAACTGATATCTGGAGAAGGCAACCTATAAGCAACTGTCCTCTTCATGGACTCCATGTCTGGCAAGAAGAACACTAGAATCTGAGGGGAAAAAGCACACCTGAAACATAAATACATGTTAATGAAATGCAAACATGAAAATGCAGATGCATATGCAAACAGGGGATCAAGTGTAGTGATGAAGAACTGTGCTGTGCTGTACTGCCACTTTAGAACCATCAGATCTTCTCCTCAAACCAAACCAACCACAAAAGAACCCTCACAACCAATTCTCACTGACAGAGACAAACCAGGTGTTCTGAGGCCAGAGTTTTCCTGCAAAAAGACCCACCTACCCCTCACAGGTATGTACCTAATTCGCAGACGAGGTACAGCATCCTATGCGGTCATCAGCGTTACAGACTTTCAAGAGCGATGATACGATACCCAGAAGGTGTGGCATCATTGTCCCTTGAAGAGGCCTCACTTAGCCGAATCCCAAATGATAGGTCCCCAGAGTCGACAACCCTCAAATCCAACAACCTGTCGAGCCCAAAGGGCCAGGAAAGATGCCATCAAAGAGAATCTCGTCTGAGTGTAAATTCCGTAGCTAGCTGGTGCGAGCAAAGCAAGCAGGCTAACCACTACTCTCTACTTCTAAGTCTATGTGCACTAAAGCCCGGGTCTGGATTATCTCTCAAACTAACCCTTTATCCACAACACAATAACAATAATATACAGTACTGAAAGTAAAGACAGAAAGATAAATACATACAAAACCCCAGACGGGAAAACAAGCGCTAGGATTGACTCGCATAGGGAATCGTTGGAGTCCCCAGCAGAGTCGCCAGCTGTCGCTACTGCGAAAATCGGCGCCGAATATGACAGAAGAATCGCCACCGTGCGTTATTTATCCCAAAAGAGGGAAAGGAAATGCTCAGAGTAAACCTAACGCAAAGAGGGAAAGGAATGGTCATCGCAACCAAATCCTGGATCCGGGAGTCGGTTACGCAAGGGGAAGGTATTAGCACCCCTCACGTCCTTCGTACTCGACGGGATCCACGCTTGTTTTCTATCTAGGGTATGTTTATCTATATACTCTAAAGGTCTGGTCTAAAAAGAAAATAAAATGACTCGGCAAAGTATCGCACTTTATGCCTACGTATTCCCGTCTGGAACGAGAAATCAGAGTCAACGTAGTTCGCCTAACTACGGGTTAAGGGGGAAAGGTTGCTCGCCAAGATATCGCATCTCGTGCCTACGTACTTTCATACGGCATGAAAGATCAGAGCAAACGTAGTTCGGGCTACGGAAGACACAAGTTTGTCTGACAGTTTTTTATCTCCTTATGAAAGGGTTTTCCTAATTAAAGGTCCAAGAGGACAAAAACAGAGTTTGAATGTTTGTTTGAGTCTTTTACGAAAGAACTGTTTTTTTAGGATGTTTGCAATCTCAGTCACACTAGAGACTATGACCCAGGAGTGAACGCTTCGTATGTCACCCAAAGGGTACCACACTAACATCCAGATTACTGGAGAGAGACCCTCCACCAACCTTTTCCCAGATAGCTTAAGGCTCATAACGCACAACTTCAATTAACCTTATTACTGTGTTTTTGAATTGTTTTGAGAGGAGAAGAGAAAGACACCCTAAAACTATGGTTGACAGGGAATCTACCTACAGTTATCATGCATTTTTTAGAAACCTAATGTCTATCATAATTCCCTCTTGCACAGAGGAAATCAGAGATCCTAGGGGAAAACAGCAAAAGAAAGCAAGCAGTAAATAGTAAACAGTAAAATGCATGCTATGCAACAGTACAAGCGAGGCAAGGGAGTCCGGCTCAACCTCAAACCTAAGAAAACAACAGGCAAGAGGAGACAAGCTCCACCTCAAACCTAGAGGTAATCAACACAAGCAAACAAACAATACAAAAAAAGAAAAGAAACAGAGAAAGCAGCCCAAGCAACAACAACAGTCTTCCACAGACAGCAATAATACTCAACAGTAGCTCTAGACAACAAAGTTGAATTGACAGCAAAGAATCTTCATCTCCAAGCTAGCTCCTATCTTCAAGCTTCTTCAATTCTTCATCTTCAAGCTCTAGCAAGCACACTCCAAGTAGGGGATTAATCATTAAGATCAAAGTTGCAATGTTGAGAACCAAATGAAAACCAAAGGAAATCATCAAGTACCAACATTGAAATGGAAAGGTATCCTCAAAGTTCTACTCAACTATGGGCATACTACACATCCCTCCAAAGGATATATGTGGTTTCCCTAGGAGGAATTTACATCATTGGATAGAATAGAAGCACACAATGCATTCTATGTTTGATGAAAGAATCAAAACTAGTCCTAATGGCTCTTCCTAAAACCCTAATTTCCTAAGCTCCTAAAAAGCTCCTAAAAAAATAAAAAAGCTTCAACTCCAAGCTCCAATCTTCAAGCCACAACAGCTACACCAACTATAGAAGACCTCCCAAGAAGGAATCCAAGCAAATCCAGCTCCAAAGTCACCAACAAGACCAAGCAAACAAGAGCACTCAAGATAGAACACCACAAGCACAAGCAACTTGCAAAATACAACTAAAATAGAAAACAAAGTTGTAAAATTCTAATAAATTTCCTAGGGGAACATACATGTCTGAACAACCTAGGGTTAAAATATTAAAGCCTAATTCAACTTCTAAGTCACCTAAATAATTTCTAAGTTGAAGGGTATCAAGGTGATCCACAAGTTTGGGAAGGCTCTAATCTCAACACCTAAGACAGAACCTAAAGTTGTTCTAAAATTCTAAGGGAACATGAATATCTACCCTAAAACATACTAAAAAAACAAAGCCAGATTCAACACCAATTGAGAGAACAAAATTCAACAAGACAGATGATCAAATATGCAAATATTAAAGAATTAAACAAAATAAGAAAACTTAAAATTAAAATGAAAAATGCATGAAAATGCATTTTATTGATTTCAGAAAATCACAAATTCTCTCAAGATCATGGAGATATTTTTAAAATAATTTTTGGATCAAAATTGAATTTATTGTGATTTTTAGAATCAGTAATGCATTTAAAATAATCAAAAATGAAATAAAATAAATCAAACTCTGAAATAAAACCATGGCCGTGGGATTGGTTGACAAGTCAAGGATCTGAGCGCCTGAGATAAAGCCACGTCAATTAGTGGAACGACTGCATTTTGGATTCAAAATTCCAACTCTCAGATTTTAACACATCCATTGGATCTGGTGGTCAGTCAAGGTCAAAGGCATGATCTAACGGTCCAAAGTTCATCTTCTCCAATTATCAGGCTGGCTGGATAGAGAGCAGGGACGGTGGCCGGAGAAGACTCCAGTCGTCTTCTCTGGCGAAGGTCAAGTTACAGTCAACCAAAAATCACAAAGTTTAAACCAAATTCACTCAGTTTCTCACGAGGATTTCAAATCTCCAACTCAAATTATCCAACTCTCAATGGATTTTAAAACACGAAGCAATGTTCAGAAATAGCATCCAGATCAAACATCATCAATTGCCAAATTAAGACCATAGAAATCATCTTTATGCTACACTGATCATCCTGATCTAATCAATTTGCTCTAACTCCTCATGAATCAAGAGATTCGAATCCAAACAGAATTGCTATGTCATGATCAACTATCACCAAATGTCTCCAAATTGATCCTAAAACGATCTACATCTTGCCTAGATCCTAACCACAAGTTCAAATCTAACTATCTCATGCTAAATCATGTGGAATTTTGAAAGTTACTAACTTATTGTAGATCTAGTAACAGATGCACTTGGAGCTTGATTCTCCCTCCAAAACTCTCCAGATACGTTCACTGATGCAAGAGGATGATGCTTCAAACTTCAATTTGCTTTGATATTGCTCCAAACTGAAAACTCGATTTCACTTGCTCCTCTTGAATGTTCAACTGCAATTTCAGCTTCTGGCACGAAAATGACTCCAAACTTGCTCTGGAATTACTCCAATGAATATATAGAACCTTTCCATAGGCTTTTGAATTCAATTTGAGGCCCAATCCAGCCAATTGCATTTTCTGTTTTTCTCTTGCAATCCAATGTAGCAGTCACGAGTTCAGGCTGTGTAACTTGCTCTAGAAGGTTCCAATCAACTGCAAATTACCTTGTGAGCAAAATTGAAACAATAGAATGGCCTGAATTGCATTGGTAAGGTGTTTGGTTATGTAACTTGCATTTGAAGCAACCATATGATAACTCATGAAAATTGACCTATGCCCAAAAATCTACCAATGTCAATGTGTCTAAAATGAACTTTACAATCAAAATGATCACTTATTTGACATGCTTTGGTCATTTAACCAATTATTTGAATTTCCCCTCTTTTAATCCTTTGAAAATCTTCCTTTTTCAAACCAATTCAAATCAAGTCTTGCTATGAGCCTCATCAATCCATTATAACCTCTTGGATAGCCTAAAAACCACATTTTTAACAACTTTCATGTTGAACAAAAATCCATTTGACAAGTGCAAGTTGGAGATTTTGACCTATGATTGAAAATTACCTATAATCTCACTTTCCCAAAATACCCCTGACTTGTAAACCTCATAACTTGAGTTCTACAAATCAGGTAGAATACTTCTAGTATAATTTAGAAAGATAAGATCATGAGGAAAAACTTTCATGTTGACCAAAAGTTCAGGTGAAACATCCTTCTAGGTCAAACATAGCTTTGAAGTCAGATGATTTTCACAGACAAATTTCAGATGCATCTGAGGACTTGTAACTTGTCTGGGCCATAACTTGAGTTCTATAAACCCTCTTGAAGACTTCTAGTACTCAAATTAAAGGTATTGAGATGCTATACAAGTTTCATGATGGCCAAAGATCCATTTGAAACTTGTATCTTGACTTATGTGGTCTTGAAGTTAGGCACTAAATAGAGAATTTTGCACTGAAACCCTAATTTAGCAACTTCTCACACTCTTGATTCTTCTTGATTTGATCTTAGCACAACACCACAAGTGTCTTAGAATATAATTTAATGAACTCCATGACCTAAAAGTAGGCTTTGATACTCTTCAATTGCCCAGTTGACTTAGGATTAACCCAGATGAAACCCTAATTGCTTGCACCTCAACTGTGGCTCTTGCATTTGACACAATGACTTGATTGAACTATCCCATGACCCTCTAGGCATTATATAAGCTCCATACACATCCTCTTCTCACATTCAACACTTCACAACCCTCTGATGATCTTCAGTTGATCCTCAAGTTAGGAGAAGATTCACACTCAAACATCTAAACCCTTAGGCACTCAAACCACCTTTTGATGACTTTGATAACTTCTCAATCTTGAATGAGACCTCTTGCTAGGCTTCTCTTGAGAAGAATCACACTTGATCCCCTAATATATGAATGATATCATGATATGCAAATGATATAACAATCACCGTCAGCACGGGGAAACGGTTCCGTCAACACGGATAACAATCACTGTCAACACAGGTACGATTCTGTCAACACGGATAACAATCACTGTCAACACAGGTACAATTCCGTCAACACAGATAACAATCACCGTCAACACTGGCGCAATCTCTGTCCATCACAGGTAATAATCTCTGTCAACATAGGCGCAATCTCTGTCCATCACAGGTAACAATCTCTGTCAACACGGGCACAATCTCTGTCCATCACAGGTAACAATCTCTGTCAACACAGGCGCAATCTCTATCCATCGCAGGTAACAATTCCGTCAACATAGATACATTTGAAGAATACTTTGCTGGGGAATATGAGAATCTTAACCAAACACTCTGTGGAGAAATCACTAGTGACAACTCCGAAAGTTTAAGGCATGAAATCTTTTAATGCTGACGTAACAACAACCTGAGAAGAATCCCGCTGGGGATGAAAAGTTTCTTAACCAAGCAACTCTGTTAGGGGACGAACGTTATCATCACCTGTCTCACGCTGAGAACTTGAATATCTAGAAATTCTTCTGAGCAAGAATCTCACCCCTCTACAGGGAACAACACCTGAAACCGAAGAGGTAACCAACCTGGCTTGTGTTTCAAAATGCGTATGTTTGACAATGGCGTAATGCTCCATACGGCATGGAAATGCTACGCGTTTAAGTAGATGCAAATATGATGATATATGCAAAATGCAAAGATGCCAAGAGGCGCTTCAGCAAAATAAATGCCGAAGACAAGACCCAATCCGCTGGGGATAACCAGGTATCACAGACATATTCCAACAAAATAAATGTTGGAACGGTGCAACCAACTCCACTGGGGATAGCCATATTATCGGAGGATGGCTCACAAGCTGGAAATTACGAACTCTGTTGGGGGTGTTCATCCTGTCGGAGGAAAAACAACCTGCTGGGGAGAGGGGGAAACAATCCTGCTCGGGGATAATCCTTCTGAACCAAAGACGACTTGGTTATACTCTGCGGGAGTTACCCATGCTGGGTATTGAGTGTGTACATACTCACTGTTGGGAATGCACTTTCTGTTGGGGACATCAAGATCCACTGAGGAAACTCTCTGAGCAGCTTTCCTGGGGAATACTCTTCTGGGGAGGACAACCCACATCCAATAGGGATATTTACCATCTCAACTACCTTTGGGATAAGATGTGACTTCCATCTGCTGAGGAGTGATACCATCACTATGTCACAGGACTCTGACTGGGGAACACAACTTCCCTGCCTGTTTGCTCAAAAGGTGAGAACCCTGTAAAACACAAACGAGACGAAACAAATCTATACAACAAGATCTATCCTGGTTAGTATCCGTGACATTTGTTCAGTCAATTCGAAGTTTTAGCAATTATTGGCAAGGGCCAACAAATTTATGTACATGCAAGTTCATCAAAAACATCAGCGTTTTTCACAAACAAAACAGTAAAGAACAAGCATCAAGTACTGAATAATATGCTTTATTGATAACGGGCCTGTAAATAGGCAAAATTTTGTACACTGGATGCAACTCCTGAAAAGAGGAAGTTACGCACAAGCAAAATACAAATATCACAGAAGCACAAAGAAAATTTGTATACATGTCGGCAACGTAGTACAGACGAACACCATGAGCTGATCCTCCTATGACTCGCTTGACTCTGACGCTTTCCCGATACTCGATCTTCAGAAGAGATTGTTTTGGATATACGACCCTCAGGTACTCCCAAAC
This sequence comes from Lathyrus sativus, assembly GCA_963859935.3. Lineage (NCBI taxonomy): Eukaryota > Viridiplantae > Streptophyta > Magnoliopsida > Fabales > Fabaceae > Lathyrus > Lathyrus sativus. Next base: position 239,638,415 of record OZ012735.1, on the reverse strand, counting down.
CACTAAGCAATGCAGTATCAAACTCGGACCGCAGTCATTTGCTTTTTCAAATCCCTAACTTTTGCGTGAACCGCCCTTTGCAGGTTTTCAATTCACCGGGATACCCTTTTTTTCCGAAGTCGCCCTTTTCAAGTTTTCAACTTCGCGGGTGTACATCTTTTTCAATTTTATCCCTAACTTTTGCCCGAACCTTTTATTCCTTTTTTATGGTTCGCCGGGATACCCCATTTTTTCCTGGACTTTCTTTTTCTGTCCAGTGAATCTCTTTAAGCAAAGTATTTTTTAACTGCGTCCGAGTTCACAAGGGATGTGAAATCCTCACCATCCATGGTGGACAACAGTAAGGCTCCTCCAGAGAAAACCTTTCTAACGACATATGGACCTTCATAGTTGGGAGTCCATTTGCCCCTGTGATCTGATTGTGGTGGGAGAATCTTTTTCAGCACAAGATCGCCCGTCAGAAAGCTTCGAGGACACACCTTCTTATCATAAGCTTTCTTCATCCGACTTTGATACAGTCGACTATATGCTAGAGAAGCCAATCTCTTCTCATCCATTAAACTGAGCTGATTCAATCTATCTTTCACCCATTCTGCCTCATCAAGTTGGACATCATGCAAAACCCTCAGAGAAGGAATCTCAACCTCCAATGGTAGGACAACTTCCATACTATATACCAGTGAAAAATGAGTTGCCCCGGTTGATGTGCATACCGTCGTACGATAACCGTGCAAAGCAAAAGGCAACATCTCATGCCAGTCCTTGTAGGTCACAACCATCTTCTGAACGATCTTCTTTATATTTTTATTGGTCGCTTCAACAACGCCATTCATCTTGGGCCGATAAGGAGAAGAGTTGTGATGTTCAATCTTGAAACTCTGGCACAATTCCTTCATCATCTTGTTATTCAAATTCGAACCATTGTCAGTGATAATCCACTCCGGGATTCCATATCTGCAGATAATATCTTTCTTGATAAATCTGGCCACCACCTGCTTGGTAACATTAGCATACGACGCTGCTTCAACCCATTTGGTGAAGTAATCAATAGCTACCAAGATAAAACGATGTCCGTTGGATGCCGTGGGCTCAATCTTTCCAATCACATCAATTCCCCACATGGAAAAAGGCCAAGGTGACAACATAACGTTCAGAGGGCTCGGAGGCACATGAATCTTATCTGCATAAATCTGGCATTTATGACACTTCTTTGCAAACTTGAAATAATCTGTTTCCATTGTCAGCCAATAATACCCTGCTCTTAACAACTTTCTTGTCATTGCATGTCCGTCGGCATGTGTACCAAATGTGCCCTCGTGGATCTCTTCCATGAGCAACTTAGCCTCTTTCTCGTCCACACACCGCAACAACACCAAGTCATGGTTTCTTTTGTACAAAACACCATCCGGATTCAGATAGAAATTTTCAGCCAATCTCCTAAGAGTCTTCTGATCACGACTGGATGCCCCAGCCGGATACTCTTGGTTCTTCAGGAAATTCTGGATATCAAAATACCACGATTTACCATCGGAAGCTTCCTCAATGGCAAATATGAAAGCGGGCCTATCAAGGCGAGAGATAACTATCGTGGGAGCCTCATTCCAGAAGTTAACTTTATACATTGAAGATAAAGTCGCGAGAGCGTCTACCATCTGATTTTCGGCTCGTGGTACGTGGTGCAATTCCACCTTGTCAAAGAAAGGTAACAATCTTCTTGCATAATTCATATAGGGTATCAGATTGGGCTGGCGAGTTTCCCACTCTCCCTTGATCTGGTTCACAACTAGAGCAGAGTCTCCATACACATCAAGATTTTTAATTCTCAAATCAATAGCTTCTTCGAGCCCCATAATGCATGCTTCATATTCGGCCTCATTGTTGGTAACTGGAAAGGTCAATCTGGAAGTGAATGGGATGTGCGACCCATGTGGAGTAGTAATAATTGCCCCTATTCCACTTCCATATGAATTGACGGCACCGTCAAATATCAATTGCCATTTGGAACCCAACTCTGGACCTTCATCCGGCAACGGCTCCTCACAGTCCTTCATTTTTAAGTACATGATATCCTAGTCAGGAAAATCAAAACTCATCGACTGGTAATCATCAATTGGCTGCTCAGCTAGGTATTATGACAGAACACTACCTTTAATATCCTTTTGAGAAACATACTGAATATCGTATTCTGTTAATACCATCTGCCATCGGGCAATCCTTCCGGAAAGTGCTTGCTTTTCAAACACGTATTTGATCGGATCCATCTTTGAAATTAGCATGGTTGTATAATTTAGCATGTATTGCCTCAAACGTTTGGCAGCCCAGGCTAACGCACAACACGTTTTTTCGAGCATTGAGTAACGGGACTCACAATCTGTGAACTTTTTACTCAAGTAATAAGTCGCATGCTCTTTACGTCCAGTCTCGTCATGTTGACCGAGAACACAACCCATACTTTTCTCAAGAACCGTCAAATACATGATCAATGGTCTCCCGACTACTGGGGGTATCAATATTGGAGGTTCCTGCAAATATTCCTTTATTTTCTCAAACGCCTTTTGACAATCTTCATTCCAGGTCATAGCCTGATCTTTTTTCAATAACTTGAATAATGGCTCGCACGTGGCCGTTAGATGAGATATGAACCGAGCGATGTAGTTCAATCTCCCTAAAAAGCCACAAACCTCTTTTTCTGTTTTCGGCGTTGGCATTTCTTGTATTGCTTTTATCTTAGCAGGATCAACCTCAATTCCTTTTTCGCTAACAATAAACCCCAATAGCTTACCAGATCTCACCCCGAAGGTTCACTTGTTAGGATTCAGCCTCAGCCTGAATTTCCTAAGCATCTTGAACAATTTCAGAAGATTGACCAGATGCTCTTCCTCCGTCTGGGATTTGGCAATCATATCGTCAACATAGACTTCGATCTCTTTATGCATCACGTCATGAAAGTGTGTTGTCATAGCACGTTGATATGTTGCCCCATCGTTCTTCAAACCAAAGGGCATCACTTTGTAGCAGAACGTTCCCCACAGGGTAATAAAATTTGTTTTCTCCATATCATCCGGCACCATCTTTATCTGATTATAGCCCGAAAAGCCGTCCATGAAGGAAAACACGGAGAATTGAGCGGTGTTGTCGACCAGCACATCAATATGAGGAAGCGGAAAGTCGTCTTTTGGGCTCGCCTTATTCAAATCTCGATAATCCACGCACATCCGCACCTTACCATCTTTCTTTGGTACAGGTACTGTATTGGCAACCCATGAGGGATAAGTTGTGACAGCCAGAAAACCAGCATCCCATTGTTTCTGAACTTCCTCCTTAATTTTCACAGCCATATCTGGTCGAGTTCTTCTGAGTTTTTGCTTAACCGACGGACATTCCTCACGCGATGGCAAACGGTGAACCACCACATCAGTATCCAACCTAGGCATGTCTTCGTAAGACCAAGCAAAGATATCACTATACTCTCGCAGCATCTCAATCAAACTTTGCTTGATATCACCCTCCAGTGCAGCCCCTATCCGGATATTCCTGACAACATCTTCGGACCCCACATTGATAATTTCAATTTCCTCCTGATGAGGCAGAATGATTCTCTCCTCTTGTTTCAAAAGTCGAGTCAGCTCTTCTGATAAGTCATTATCCTCAACAATCTCTTCTTCTGCTTGAAATATCGGGTGCTCAAAGTCGAAGCGAGTCATAGGAAGTTCGTGATCGGTGTCGTCTGAAATATGAATCCAGCAATGAGAATGGTTAAATGTTTCAAATAATGCAAACAAAGCACATAACCACGTTGCCATTTTATTGTTAAAGAAAAAACAGGAAAAACAAGGATCACAAAATTTGCATGAGAAAAACGCCTTTATTAATGATTAAACAAAGTACACACATAAGAAGGTAGCTCTAAAAACAAAATCACTATGCCCTGGGTAGGACACAAGATTATACAATAATTGAGAAAACAAATCATTACTGTTTTGTAGTCACTGGGACAAGTTCCTAGATAGACCAGTTGCACAGATTCTGTCCTGGCACACCGGGCTTGACCCACGAGTCCATATCGCAGTCACTATCTTCGTCTTCAGCATCGGAAACAGCATTAATTGTTTCATAACGGACCCCACCTGGAGTGATCACCACTGGTCCTTTGAACTTTGGCATACCTGATGCGGAAGGTGACGACGTCGGGCGATACCCCAACCCAAACTTGTCCATATTGACAGGAATTTCCAAGACTTGGCCCCATCCTTTGGTTTCTCCAGCCTGAACCACTGCCTGAGCGTCTTTGTACGAAGACATAGCCACCTCTGGCCCTTTGCTAGGAACATGAGACTTGTCTTTGATCTGCAACCCCTTGAAGGCTTGGCATGGCGTCTCATGGATCTCCCCATCCACTTCAACGTACTTGAATGACGAAAGATGACTAACCAGAATGTCCTCCTCTCCGCAAATAGTAACAACACTGTCACCGACCATGTATTTAAGCTTCTGATGTAGCGTGGACGTCACAGCCCCTGCAGAATGTATCCATGGTCGCCCAAGTAAACAGCTGTAAGCTGGATGTATATTCATGATGTAGAACATTGTGTCAAACACTTCCGGCCCGACCTGGAGTGGCAACGTTATGGACCCAAACACCGACCTTCTGGTCCCATCAAAAGCCCTCACGACCAAATCACTTGGCGTGCATATGATTCCTCGGACATCTAGCTTCATCATAGCCTTCTTCAGCAACACATTTAAATATAATCTGGTGTCTACAAGAACGTGCGACATAATAGTGCCCTGACATTCCACTGAAATGTGCAAAGCCATATTATGGTCCCGACCTCTAGGCGTCAAATCAAAGTCAGTAAATGTAACACCCCCTTTCTATACCCCCAAATTAATACATTTAATCAATTAGGCACTTAGAAAATTTATTTCATCAGAGTTTAATTAAAATTTAATTAAAACATGGTATATAAGAGGCGCATCACATTATCACGAAATTAAACACATACGATACCTGCTCAAAATAGATATGCAACAATGGGTAACCCACATCTCAATATTTAGAATAAAAGCGGAAACATCCAAATATTGAATCGATCACATTCATAAAAGTATATACAACCATTCAATCAATTCATGCTTTACAACCATATCCACATCGGATACATACACAAATGTATCACAAGGAATCAAAACAAATGTAACTCCAAAGGAGTCAAAGGCTTCCTAACTACCCAGATGTTACATATCAGAGCCATTGACCAAAAAGAATGAAGACATCGCTTCACAAAAAGAACCTCCAGCTTCCTACTCTGCAATGCCTCATAGAGCATTATAAAACAGCAGAAGGGTGAGAAACAATATCATAACAGTTAATGCATAAAATTGTATATATATACATATACTCATATTTGTATAAGTTATACTCAAATTATGTTCTCACCACATTAAGCATATACAATTAATCATGCCTCTACACATGCTCATGAACATTCACTATATGTTCCTCCAAACAATCATATATAACATACACAGTTACATTCATACAACTAATGCATCATACACAGATGACTCATGCAACTCATAGAGACCGACACACGACTCTATGCAGATGCAAATGCGGTACGGACTCATTTCAACAAATTCTCTAAGGAATCGAGTATTCAGCAGATTCTCCACGGAATCAAGTATTCAGCAGATTCTCCACGGAATCAAATATTCATCAGATTCTCCACGGAATCGAATATTCAGCAGATTCTCCACGGAATCAAATACTCTGCAGATTCTCCACAGAATCAAATACTCTAGTCAATCCTCCAAGGGATTACATGTTATGACCGATTCTCCGAGGAATCACACAATGCAACCGATTCTCCAAGGAATCTAATGTAACCATCGTATCATACGAGGTTCTGCAAATCCTCCGAGGGATCATTCAACACAAAAATGCATACTAAGATGCTACACAATGCTAATCCTCCGAGGGATCGATCAACACAGAATGCATACTATGTTCACAAACATACTCATTGCATTTATCACATACATCGCATATATCTATCATGCATTCACATTATGCACCATTTCACACATGGTTTACACACATATCAGCCTATCAATGCGTTTCTATTCAATTCAAGCAAATACACAAGATTATCAAACGTTCAAGATTCACCATTGGCTCTACAATCTAGGATTCACGCCTTTCGGCCACCCACAACACGACATGTCGAAACAGTTCACACATCAATCATTCATATAGGCATTAATCATAATTGAATCGGCCAAAAAAAATCATGCTATGAATAAACAGCAAAACAAATAACACTGTCAGGTTCGCCAACCTTCGCCTGGCGAAGCCACACAGCGAATGCTCGCTGGCCTTCGCCTGGCGAACTTCCCAGCGAAGTCCACTGGGAGTAATTCTGGAATTACTCGCCGAGGCTCGCTACACACTCGCCTGGCGAACCTTCGCCAACTCACTTCGCCTGGCGAACTTGCCAGCGAAGACAGGGTGTTTGCTTCTGACTTGCTTCGCTGCAGCTCGCTGGGCTTCGCCTGGCGAAGCTTCGCTGCCATTCGCCTGGCGAGCCTGCAAAGACAGAACCTCCATGGCTGTTCCAAAGCCCAAACTCCACACAACCAACCGATTAAATCCAAACCAGTCTCAGTGGCACAACCCTACCATCACCCGACTAAACTACATCGTCTAATCCGAGTTCTAACCGATTAAAACCTCTTTCTACTCATCAAACCAACTTCTAACCTAAGTGGAAAAAGAGTAGAAACTCTACAAAATCCAAACACATACACATACAATCATATACATTAAAGAGATGATGGAGTTTCACACCCTTACCGATCGATTGCAAGCTTTGGTGATGATCCTTGATGATTCTAGGTTTTCCTCTCCACTTTCTCTTCTCTTTCTCTTCTCCTCTTTTCTCTCTCTTGTTTTTCTTCTTATGTTACTATTTTTCTTTCTTTTCCTCTCTTATCCTATTTCTATCTCTATTTCTTTCCTCTCAAATTCTTTCCAACACTTACCAATCAATTCTCACACTAAATTGCTAAATGTCTAAAATGCCCTTTTTACTCTAATTCCCCCGAAAATTCTCCGAATCGGTAAAAATAGATAAAATAAGCAAACACCACATAGTAATATATAATTTCTCAATTTAAAACAAACATCAATTAAATAAATTAAAAGACTCAACAATTAATGGGAATTCAGAATCGGGGCATTACAGTAAACCCCAGGCTATGTCCGGCATTCACATGCGCCAGTAACCCCTCAAGCTGATTAACAGTTACTTCCTGAGGTACAAAAGACGTGTCCAAGATTTTCAACAAGGCATTCCGATGGGCCTCAGAACAAAGCAACAATGATAGTATTGAAATTTTGGAGGGCGTCTGCTGCAAGTGCTCCACGATCTTATAGTCACTTTTGCGAATCAACCTCATAAACTCTTCTACATCCTTGATCGATGTTTCTTTCTCTTTTACCTGGGAAGGTCCTCCTTCATTCACTTTGGCTTTGCCTCTAGCAATCCTTTCAGCCTCAATTTCAGGTGAAGTGAAGATTCTACCACTTCGGGTCATACCTCCCGCTCCAACAATATTCCCCACTGCCCCTGCTGGCTGGCTATCCACATTAATCTTTTCCCCGTTGCAAAAAGCTTCCAACCCATAATTCCACGGAATGGCTTTCGTACTCTCATAAGGAACAGGTCTTGCTTTCGTTATCGTGATAGTTGGCCGCTTGGCGGGTGCTGATATCGTAATAGTCTTCCGTGGAATTGTAATTGTTGCGACCTCACCTTGCTTTTCACATGTCACCTCACCAGGTTTCTCAACAGCAGTGCGGTCAAACTGCAAAGTTCCCTCATCAATCATGGCCTGAATACCTCTCTTCAAATCAATACAGCCCTCTGGTCGGGTCCAACAATCCAAACAATACTCATCACATCCGGGGAAGACCCCTCCTTTCAACAATCTGCTTTTAACATAGCTTAAAGGTGTCTTCAGATCATTTACGTCCATAACCAAATCCAAATCCTCTTCTATCAGAATAGCATTTGCTCCATGATTCGACATTGGTTTCTGTATAATATTGGGACCATCATTACTGAAGTTAATGACTTTACTATCAATCAAATCTTGGACTTTGTGTTTAAAAGCATGACAACTCTCGATATCATGTCCGGGTGCCCCAGAATGAAATTTACACTGCTTACTAGTATCATACCCGTAAGGAAGTGCCCCTGTAGATGGGTCCAACATTCTCTTCTCAACCAGATTCAAACTTAACAGCGTCTGAAGCAGTTCTGCATACGTTGACGGAGGTGTATCAAATATCCTCTTAGGCTTCCCATTCTGGATCCTTCTCTGAGCAGGATTATACCTTTGTTGTTGTTGCTGCTGCTGTTGTGGTTGTTGTCATTGTTGTGGTATAGGGATCGTCACACTAGCAACCTGTTGTTGAATATACTGATTCCTACCTCTACTTCGTCCTCGACCACCATACACTACACTGGCGTCTCGTTGTCTTTTACCACCAAAGACCTTTTTTGCACCTCCAGCTGAGGTCGATTCACTAGCTTGAATCTTACCAATTTTTATGCCATTTTCAATCCGTTCTCCCATGAGTATCATGTCAGAGAAACTACCCATCGAGCAATTGAGCAATTTATCATAATACATCCCAGAGAATGTTCCAACAAAAATATCAATCAATTCCCTTTCAACCATAGGTGGGTGGATTCTTGCCGCCAGATCCCGCCAACGCTGGGCATACTCCTTAAAACTTTCCCTGTTCTTCTGTGAAAGACTTTGAAGCTGAACCCTATTTGGTGCAAGGTCACTATTGTATTGGTAGTGTCTGACGAAAGCATCAACCAATTCTTTCCAACTTCCGATCTGTGCAGGCTCTGGTCCCATGTACCATTCCATCGATGGTCCTGACAAACTATCTTGGAGAAAATGCATAAGCATCTTCTCATCATCAGAGTAAGCAGACATCCTCCGGTAGTATGAACGCACATGAACCCGTGGGCACGTATCCCCTTTATATTTATCTAAAGTGGGAGCTTTGAACTTCAATAACACTCTCAGCCTAGGAACCAGCCCCATGGTAGCCATGTCCAAACCTGCAGAATTTTGATTGGCTATACCTCTTATCTGCTCTTCCAGCATTTTAATCCTCCGATCATTATCAGTGGGACCCTCAAAACCCATGCCTTGCCCAGAAAAGGCATCTTCTTGACGATCTCTATTCCAGTATGGACCCTCATTACCATATCCGTCATAAGCAGCATTACGACCATGACCATGACCACTTTGGAAAAACCTGGGGTCATACCTCAGATTGCCAAGCTCTTGATTAGCAGCCGCTGTCCCAAAGCCAGTATTGCATGGACCCATCCCAACACCATTGGTATTCAGATTGCCAAACCCAACATTGTCTCTGAGAACTACAAGGGAAAAACCCAATAACACGATCTCAGTGGAGAAGAGAGCAGCGAAGAAGGAAGGCCCTTAGGGAGGCCTCATTAAAAAATCAGGCAAAATTTAGCATCAATGTCCTTACCAAAAACAAAGGGGGTCGATCGAAGATTGCTGAGAAATTGCCTGTGGGACGAAGATTGTTCCCTTCTCAAGAGGTTGGACATAAAAGATTAGACCAAGATGATGATGAGATGAATGATAACTTTGATTCTGACTCTGACGCCTCTTTAGATATCCTAGTTAATTTGGTATCAGTAATGCCCAGGGATTTCGACAGAATCACAGAGGTCGAGAATCTGGATGCCTACACTGAGGCAGAAATGGCGGAACACAAACCTGTGTGTTACTATGTTATAAACAATGGCTGCGTGGAGGAGTAGAATGCCTTCTTCGAGCGGCCCTCGGAGGCAATGAAGAATCATATGAAGCCTCTCTATATCACAGGATAAGTGGAAAATGTGCCAGTAATTAAGATTCTGGTAAACTGTGGCGTAATAGTGAGCTTGATTCCACATTTCTTGCTGAATAAAATTGGCAAACATGACACCAACATAAAGCCACAAACATGGTCTTGTCGAATTACGAAGGCAAGGTTGGTTCGACAATGGGGGTGATACAAGTGGACCTAACGGTTGGAACAATAATAAGACCTATTGTTTTCATGGTGGTGGAAACGAAGGCCAATTATAATTTGTTGTTAGGACGAGAATGGATTTATGGCATTGGTGCAGTACCATCTTTAATGCACCAACAAACTGCTATTTGGAGGCCAGACGACATTGTGGAGAATATCGAAACTGACCAAGGGTACTTCAAGGCGCCCATAAACCATGTCGACCGGAGGCAGTTCGACAAGCATCTGGCTAGCATATGCCCATGTGCCCCAGCAGATTTTGAATTTGTCCTAGACGATGAGAAATTCTGCTCACTATACTTACACCCCGTCGATAGTTTTCATTGGGATAAAGAGGTGCCAGGAGAGAGACTCCCGTACCTTGGCAAAGTTGCAGTAGACCCCAACGGTTAGGGAAGTGAATTCACTGATAATGATTGAGTTTGAGGCACTACAAAGAATTTTGGCCTACGTGGCTGAAACTAAACTTCAGCCGGCTTTGGAGGCTGCTAGTAACCAGATGGCTAATAAAGCCAAGTTAGAGTCTGGCCAAGAAGGTCCTGACAAAGACTTCGACCCAGAACCACCTAACAAGGTTCATGATGGAGAGCAAGGTCAGAGGCTTAATGCCATCTATGATGAAGAGACTCTGGGATTCAAAAAGGATCCACTGGCGAATGATATCAAGATGCTAGCGCAGGACCCATTGGAGGAGGTTGATCTAGGGAAAAGGGTGATAAAAAGGCCAACATATGTGAGTGCCAACCTTGACCCTCAACTTAAGGTCGAAGTCATCCAACTACTGCGAGAGTACAAAGATTATTTCGCCTGGGATTAGGATGAAATGCCTGGTTTGAAGAGGGAATTGGTCGAGCACAAGTTGCTAATTAAGCCTGAGAAGAAGCCAATCAAACAAAATCCAAGGCGTTTCGCCCTAGGAATTCTCTCAAAAATAAAAGAGGAAGTCGAAAGACTCCTTCGATGCAAGTTCATCCGCACCGCCAGGTATGTCGAATGGTTGGATAATATTGTCCATGTCATTAAGAAAAATGGGTCTTTAAGAGTTTGCATAGACTTTAGGGATCTAAGTTCAACAACTCCTAAAGATGAATACTCCATGTCTGTGGCAGAAATGCTAGTCGATTCCGCCGCAGGACATGAGTACCTTAGTATGCTAGATGGATACTCTAGATATAATCATATTTTCATTGCCAAAGATGATATCCCCAAAACATCTTTTCATTGTCCTGGACCCTTAGGCACCTACAAATGGGTAGTGATGCCTTTTGGCCTAAAAATACTGGGGCAACATATCAATGAGCAATGAATTCAATTTTCCATGACTAGATAGAAACTTTCATGCAGATATACATTAATGACATTGTGGTTAAGTCTTTTTCAGGAAAGGAATATGTGGACCATCTTCGACAATCCTTTATGAGGATGAGGAAGTATGGTCTTAAGATGAATCCTCTGAAGTGTGCGTTTTGTGTACAGGCGGGGAATTTTTAGGTTTCGTGGTCCACAAAAAGGGGATCAAAATCAACCAAAATAAAACCAAAGCTATCATGGAAGCGAAAGCGCCATCGACTAAGAGGGAGCTGCAGTCACTACTGGGCAAGATAAACTTCTTGAGAAGGTTTATATCAAACCTAAGTGGCAAAATGCAGGCCTTCTCACCATTGCTTCGATTTAATAAAGAAGGGTTCGAATGGGGGAAGGATCAACAAGAAGCTTTCAATAAAATCAAAGACTACCTAAGCCACCCTCCAGTGTTTTTGCCACCTTGCAGGAGCAAGAGTATGAGGCTATACATAGCAACATCAGACAAAACTTTAGGGATCATGTTAGCTCAAGAGGATGGGAATGGCGTTGAAAGAGCCATCTACTACCTCAGTAGAGTTTTGAATGATGCAGAAACTAGATATAGTATGATAGTAAAGTTATGTCTAGGCTTGTATTTCTCTTGTACGAAACTGAAGCAATATATAAAACTAGTTGATGTGTATGTCTCTTTGCACTTTGATATTATCAAACACATGTTGTCTAAACCTATTTTGCATAGTCGAATAGGAAAGTGGACACTAGCATTAACTGAATATTCTTTAACTTATAAACCTTTGAAGGCGGTTAAAGGACAAAAAGTGGCAGACTTCATTGTCGACCACTCCATAAATGAAAGTGTTTTAAATTATGTCGAACTAGAACCCTGGAAGTTATACTTCGATGGCTCCAGCCATAAAAATGGGACAGGCATTGGCTTATTAATTATTTCGCCTGATAAAATTCCAACAAAATTTAAATATAAAGTCGAAGGGCTTTGCTCCAATAATGAGACTGAATACGAGCCCTTGATAGCAGGACTTGAAATTTTGTTAGAATTGGGGGCAACCCGAGTCGAAATCATGGGAGACTCGGAGTTGGTGATAAAGCAAATAACAAAGGAATACAAATGTGTAAAAGAAAATCTCTTTATGTATTTTGTAATAGCCAACAGGTTACTCAAAAAATTCAAAGTATCAACCATTCGACATATACCTCGACTAAAGAACAAGTAGCAAATGACTTGGCACAAATTACCTCTGGGTATAGGATTTCGAAAGAAAACCTACAAGAATCAATCAAAGCTAGAGGTAAAGTTGTGTCTGTTGGGTTGCGCCCATCAGATTTAGAAGCAACAAATTTCAGATATGCTAACGAAGAAAATTTTGAAATTTTTGCGGTGGATGGTTTGACAGATAAAAATTAGAGGAAAACTTTGGTTGAGTACCTACGAAGTCCATCGGCATCTACAAAGCGAAAAATTAAGTTTCAAGCTCTAAGCTACGTTCTTCTAGGGAATGAGCTATTCAAAAAGACCCCTGAGGGGGTCTTGCTTAAATGCCTTAGTAAATCTGAGGCATATTCGGCCCTATCGACAATCCATAGTGGGAGATGTGGGGCGCACCAAGTAGGCCACAAGATGAATGGTTATTATTTCGTCAAGGCATGTGTTGGCCTACTATGTTAAAAGATTGCATCAAATTCGCCAAGGGCTGCCAGGAATGTCAGGTCCATGCTGGTATACAACACATCCCAGCAAGCGAGCTGCACTTTATAGTTAAACCTTGGCCTTTCAGAGGATGAGCCTTGGACTTGATTGGAGAGATTTGACCAGCGTCCTCCAAAAACCAGAAGTATATCTTGGTAGGGATAGACTACTTCACGAAATGGATCGAAGTGATACCTCTACCAAAAGTGGATCAAGAGGACGTTATCGAGTTCATTCAGAAGTATATTATTTACAAGTTTAGAGCACCAGAAACAATTACGACAGATCAAGGGTTAGTGTTTACTGGTTGAAAGATGCAGGAATTCTCTAAAGAAATGGGATTCAAACTCCTAACCTCGACACCTTATTATGCCCAGGCGAATGGTCAAGTGGAGGTAACAAACAAAGTAGTGATTGGGTTGATAAAAAAACAGGTAGGGAAGAAACCTAAAAATTGGCATAAAACATTGGACCAGATCCTCTGAGCATGTCGAACGTCTCCCAAAGAAGCTACCAATAGCACCCCTTTTCGACTAACTTTTGGCCATGATGTAGTGTTACCTGTTGAGATCTACATACAATCAGTTAGGATTCAGAGACATCATGAAATTCCTCGCAAGACTTATTAGGATATAATGCTGGATGAGTTGGTAGATCTGGATGAAGAAAGACTCAAAGCTCTAGAACTCTTGAGGAGGCAAAAGATGAGAGTAGAGAAGTCATATAACAAAAAGGTTAAGGCTAAGACCTTTTTACCTGGAGATTTAGTTTGGAAAATGATTTTGCCTATGGATCAAAAGGTTAGGTCTTTGGGCAAGTGGTCCCCAAAGTGGGAAGGCCCGTTCCAAGTCACGCAAGTGTCTTCAATGGAGCGTATGAAGTCGAAAAATTAAACGAAGATAAGAGAATTTTAAAAGTAAATGGCAAGTATTTGAAAAAATACAAACCAACGCTTCAAGAAGTTAAAATCTCTACAGAATAGTGCAACATACAAAGCAAAGCCATAAATGGTATTTATACATGCTAAAATGGCTCAAGTCATTACATAATCAAGTCAAAAGACTATGGCACATGAGGGCCAAAATGAAAAAGCATTACAAAAGTTACAATAAACTAAAAAGGGAGATTCTCCTTCATTCTCAAGTATCTCGACTTCTAGAGTTTGAGGCGCCTTTGACACAAGTTTTTGTCAGATTCCAAAAGGGCAACCTATGCTTCCAACTGTCGAGCCTCCTTAGCAAAAGTAATGGCGTGATTAAGCTCTGTTGAAAGGCTGGAGTCATCGAAAGTAGATAGCTCAGCATTCCGTTTCTTAGCCTTCAATATCTTGCTACGAAGTTTCTTAATCTTTCGTTCCCAGGAAGAGATGTTCTTTTCATTGGAAGTAATCTCTTGGTGATTCTTGTCCTTTGCCTCCTTCAACTCCGCTATCTTACTTTTATATTCAACAACGGCAATCCAAGCGGCAGCTTCACTGCCAGCTTTAGTCGAAATGGCTTTCTCGACCTGAGGCAACAGTCTGAGGTCACCATAGACTTGGTCGATCATGGCGCCAACTTCCAAGATGGCAGCAACAGATTCAGGGGAGATGGAATGAATATCCACTTGTTGAAGAAGATTCTTCAGAGAAAGATGGGTAACTTGGACTATTTGCAAGATTGAAAAAAGATCACCCTTGAATATTTTCTCTTTGATCTTCTCGAGGATGTTCTCCTTTGGCTTGCTCAAGGCTTGATCCTCAGAATTCGAAGTGCTGAGAGCTTTGCCAGAAGAACTGCCTCGACTCCCAAGAAGAATCTTGACATACTGTCAAGGGTTGCTAAGTTTTTGGGCGTCAAGTTCTGCACTAGTGAGACTTTCTTCACATATGGTGGGCATTGTTTTGCTTTCTTTAACCACAGTAATGGTTGGAGTAGCAATCACATCGACAGGGGCAGGTTCGTTGGCTGGACCTCTCTCGATTTTCTCTTCCTCACTCTGACCATCACCTGCTTTGTCTTCATCCATCTCATCCCTAGTATCCTCATCACTAGGGCCATCCAATTCTAATTGGTGCATGGTTTCTTCCTCGTCAGCATCCTCACCTTTTGATAGCTCAGTGTCTTTGACAACAAGGGTATGGCCCAGTGGAGAGTTACCTGCGTCAGCTAAAGTGGTATCCTCCTCCATAGGAACGTCTTTTGTATCGGTTGCCTCTAGAGTCTGTGGTGCATCATTTTCTTTGTGATCAGACCCATAAGTTTGGGATTGTTGAGTAGTAGTTTTGGTGGGCGAAGGTGGAGCTGTTGCAAATCCAGGCTTGTTAATTTCACCAAGAGAACTCATACCAGAGCCCAAGTCAGATGTGGGATGGTAAGTAGGCTCACCTTGACTATTTAAAATGGTCGCTGGAGAAGGAGACTTTTCCAACGGAGGTTTCAAACCACCAACATCAACCTAGATAAAGAGGAATTAGATATGAGAAACAGGAACAAGGTGTAAGTGAACCAGGACCTCAAGAAGAATTGAGGCATAAATGTACCTTGGTGCCCTCATCAACAGGGCTAGAATTGTCGCTTTCGATAGGGACTACGTCTGGAATCGAGGTACCCTCAGTGGGGACCTCAGCACTATCACAGATATGGGTAGTTAGCTTCAAGGTCTTGGCCATCGAAGGTTCAGATTGGTTGCCAGCAGTGTCTGTCCCTTGGCTGGTTCTCCGCCGTTTCTTCAGCTGTAATTCCTCAAGAGGAGATTCGTCATCATCCTCTGAGTCAATGATAATATGGGCAGAAGCTCTTTTAAGCTTATTTTGGGGTGTTGAGGGTGGCTTGCGAGACACCTAAGGCATTAAAGAATATTAGAAACAACCAAGAACGAGATGAATCAAACAACAAAGGTATATAAGCTACCTTATGGCCTTCGGCCTTTGCTTTAACTCGTGGCTGGGGAGCACTCCTTTTAGGGGCAGCTGCAAAACAAATCATGTTGCTACCAGTTAGTAATAATAGAGTTCAGTTAAAAGAGTCCAAAATTGAAGAGTGACGATGTTGCACCCCAAAATTTGCTCAACCTTTTCTTACCTGGTTTATGTTTCATTGTATTAGCATTTGCATAGTTATATCATTTGCATAGTTATATCATTTTCATATCATAGTATCATTCATATACTAGGGGATCAAGTGTGATTCTTCTCAAGAGAAGCCTAGCAAGAGGTCTCATTCAAGATTGAGAAGTTATCAAAGTCATCAGAAGGTGGTTTGAGTGCCTAAGGGTTTAAATGTTTGAGTGTGAATCTTCTCTTAACTTGAGGATCAATTGAAGACCATCAGAGGGTTGTGAAGTGTTGAATGTGAGAAGAGGATGTGTATGAAGCTCATAGAATTCCTATAAGGCCATGGGAGAGTTTAATCAAGTCATTGTGTCAAATGCAAGAGCCACAGTTGAGGTGCAAGCAATTAGGGTTTCATCTGGACATATTCTAGTTCAACTGTGCAATTGAAGAGTATCATGGCCTACTTTTAGGTTATGGAGTTCATGAAATGATGTGATGATACATTTTTGGTGTTGTGCCAAGATCAAATCAAGAAGAGTCAAGAGTGTGGGAAGTTGCTAAATTAGGGTTTCAGTGCAAAATTCCATATTTAGTGCCTAACTTCAATACCACATAAGTCAAGATACAAGTTTCAAATGGATCTTTGGCCAACATGAAACTTGTAGAGAATCTCAATAACTTTAATTTGAGTACTAGAAGTCCTCAAGTGGATTTATATAACTCAAGTTATGACTCAGACAAGTTACAAGTCCTCAGATGCTTCTGAAATTTGTCTGTGAAAATCATCTGACTTCAAAGCTATTCTTGACCTAGAAGGAGGTTTCACCTGAACTTTTGGCCAACATGAAAGTTGTTCCTCATGATCTTAGCTTTCTAAATTTTACTATAAGTCTTTCATCTTATTTTTATAACTCAAGTTATGAGGTTTACAAGTCAGGGGTATTTTGGGAAAGTGAGATTATAGGCCATTTTCAATCATAGGCCAAAATCTCCAACTTGCACTTGTCAAATGCAATTTTGTTCAACATGAAAGTTTTTCAAAATGGGGTTTTTAGGCTAGTCAAGAGGTCATGATGGATTGAGTGAGCTCATAGCAAGACTTGTTTTGAATTGGTTTCAAAAAGGGAAAATTTCAAATGAATTAAGGAGGGAAAATGCTAATTTTGAGTTATGGGACCAAAACATGTCAAGTAACCACATTTTTTGAATGGAAATTGAATTTTAGACACTTTGGCATTACCAGACTTTTGAGTTTAGGTCAAGATTTGTGAGTTTCCATTTGATTTCTTCATTTGCAAGTCATATATCAAAATCCCTTACCAATGCAATTCAAACACTCCTTTTGGTCTGAACACACTCACCAGAGAATTTGCAAGTGAAAGGGAAGCTTCTAGAGCAATTTTCATGGCCAATTAGTGACTGGTACATTGCACATGTGAGGAGAAAAACAGAAATTTGGATTGGCTGGATTGGGCCTCAATTGAGCTTCTAAAGCCCATAGACATGTTCTATTTAAGTTCTTGAATGATTTCAGAATCATTTTGTTGCAAGTTTCGTGGCTGAAGCAGAGATAACAACTTCATTTTCAAGAGAAGCAAGTGAAATCTTGTTTTGAGTTCCAGGCTGATTCAGAGCAAATTGAAGGTTGAAACATCATCCTCTTGCATCCTTGAAAGATTCTGGAGAGTTTTGGAGGTTGAATCAAGCTCTAAGCATCTCTGTTACTAGATCTACAACAGGTTAGTAAACTTCAAATTTCCACATAAATTAACATGATGTAGTTAGAATTGAACTTGTGGTTAAGATCTAGACAAGATGTAGATCGTTTTAGGATCAATTTGGAAGCAATTGGTGATGTTTGATCATGAGGTGCCATTTCTATTTTGATTCGAGTAGATCTGATCTTAAGGCTATAACATGATTTGGATAGATCAATTTGATGTATGAAACATGAGGATGATTTCTATACTATTAGTTTTGCAAATTGTGCTGATCAAATTGGATGTATGTTCTGAACATTGCTTCGAATTTGAAAATCCATGGAGAGTTGAATAATATGGATAGGATATTTGAATTCCTGTTGAAATTCTGGAGAGATTGATGTAAGGATGAGTGATGTTTGATCACCTGCAACCATATGCTCACCGGAGAAGACGACTGGAGTCTTCTCCGGCCACCGTCTCTGATCTCACTCAGGCCAGGTTGAATTTTGGAGAAGACGAGTCCATGGCCCTTAGATCTGCCTTTGACCAAAGACTTTCCACCAGATCCTAGGGTTGTGTTTTAATCTGAGAAGTGGAATTTTTAATCCAAAACACAGCCGTTTCATTAAATGAGGTGGCATGCCCTCAGCGCTTGGATTGCTTGACCAGTCTCCAGATCCAGTGGCTCTTGTTTTATTCTGAGTTTTTTATTTCTTTTATTCATTTTTGTTTTATTTTAAATGCAAATTGGTTTCAAAAATCATATTAAATTCATTCTTGATCCAAAAATTATTTTAAAAATATATCCATGATCCTGAAAGAATTTGTGATTTTCTGAAATTAATAAAATGCATTTTCATGCATTTTTCAATTTAATTTGATTTTTCTC
The DNA here is from genome assembly GCA_963859935.3 of Lathyrus sativus. Lineage (NCBI taxonomy): Eukaryota > Viridiplantae > Streptophyta > Magnoliopsida > Fabales > Fabaceae > Lathyrus > Lathyrus sativus. Next base: position 239,619,641 of record OZ012735.1, on the reverse strand, counting down.
ATTTTGTTTAATTCTTTTAATTTTGCATATTTGACCATCTGTTTTGTAGAATTTGGTTCTTCCAATTGGTGTTGAGTTTGGCTTTGATTTTTTATTATGTTTTAGGGTAGATATTAATGCTCCTTTAGGATTTTTGTTGGAATTTTAGAACAACTTTAGGTTCTGTTTTAGGTGTTGAGATTAGAGCCTTCCCAAACTTGTGGAATACCTTGATACCTTTCAATCTAGAAATTATATAGGTGACTTAGAAGTTGAATTAGGCTTTAATATTTTAACCCTAGGTTGTTCAAACATGTATGTTCCCCTAGGAATTTAATTAGAAGTTTAAAACTTTGTTTGCCATTTTAGTTGAATTTTGCAAGTTGCTTGTGTTTGTGTTGTTCTCTCTTGTGTGCCTTTGCTTGTTTGGTCTTGTTGGTGACTTTGGAGCTTGAAGTGCTTGGATTCCTTTTTGAGAGGTCTTATGGACTTGGTTTAGATGCTATGGCTTGAATATTGGAGCTTGGAGTTGAAGTTTTCTTTTCTTTTAGGAGTTGTTTTAGAAGCTTAGGAAATTAGGGTTTTTAGGAAGAACCATTAGAGCTAGTTTTGGTTTTGTTTCATCAAACATAGAATGTATTGTGTGCTTCTATTCCATCCAATGACATGAAGTCCTCCTAGGGAAACTCCATCTTTACTTTGGAGGGATGTGTGGTATGCCCATAGTTGAGTAGAACTTTAAGGATACCTTTCTATTTCAATGTTGGTACTTGATGATTTCCTTTGGTTTTCATTAAGTTTTCAACATTTCAACCTTGATCTTGGTGATTGTTCCTCTGCTTGGAGTGTGCTTGCTAGAGCTTTAAGATGAAGTTGGATGAAGCTTTGAAGATAGAAGTTAACTTGAAGATGAAGTCTTGTTGTCAACTTTGCTGTTTAGAGCTTGCTGTTGCTGTCTGCTGTAGGAGTTTGTTGCTGCTGCTTGGGTTGCCTTCTCTGTATCTTTTGTTTTTATCTGTATTGTCTGTTTGCTTGTGTTGATTACCTCTAGGTTTGAGGTGGAGCTTGTCTCCTCTTGCCTGGTGTTTTCTCTCTTGCCTCTCTTATACTGTTGCATAGCATGCATTTTTACTATTTACTGTTTACTGCTTGCTTTCTTTTGCTGTTTCCCCTAGGATCTCTGATTTCCTCTGTGCAAGAGAGAATTATGACAGACATTAGGTTTTGACCCATGCATGATAACTGTAGGTAGATTCCCCTTTCAACCATAGTTCTAGGGTGTATTTCTCTTCTCCTCTCAAAACAATTCAAAAACACAGTAATAAGGTTAATTGAAGTCGTACATTACGAGCCTTAAGCTATCTGGGAAAAGGTTGGTGGAGGGTCTCTCTCTAGTAATCTGGATGTTAGTGTGGTACCCTTTGGGTGACATACAAAGCGTTCACTCCTGGGTCATAGTCTCTAGTGCGACTGAGATTGCAAACATCCTAAAAAAACAGTTCTTTCGTAAAAAATTCAAACAAACATTCAAACTCTGTTTTTGTCCTCTTGGACCCTTAATCAGGAAACCCTTTTCAGAAGGAGATAAAAAACTGTCAGACAAACTTGTGTCTTCCGTAGCCCGAACTACGTTTGCTCTGATCTTTCATGTCGTATGAAAGTATGTAGGCACGAGATGCGACATCTCGGCGAGCAACATTCCCCCCTTAACCCGTAGTTAGGTGAACTACGTTGACTCTGATTTCTCGTTCTAGACGGGAATACGTAGGCATAAAGTGCGATACTTTACCGAGTCATTTTCTTTTCTTTTTTAACCCAGACGTTTAGAATAGATAGAATAACATACCCTTAGATAGAAAACAAGCGTGGATCCCATCGAGTACGACGGACGTGAGGGGTGCTAATACCTTCCCCTTGCGTAATCGACTCCCGAATCCAGGATTTGGTTGCGATGACCATTCCTTTCCCTCTTTGCGTTAGGTTTACTCTGAGCGTTTCCTTTCCCTCGTGTGGGATAAATAACGCATGGTGGCGACTCTTCTGTCATAGCCGGCGCCGATTTTCGCAGTAGCGACAGACGACCTTCAAGGATTTTAGATTCGATGCGAACATCTTTGATACTAACATGAAGGTGCCCTTTGAAACTATCAAGCGTATGTTTAGTCGGAACCACCCGCTGGGCTTTCGGTTTCAACTGCTGTCGAAGGATTTTTATAGAATCCCCACAGATAAACCAATATGGAAATTGAGGGGCAAGGGCCACTCCAAAATCAGTAGTTGGCAATCGAGGGATTTTAGGGGGAAATAAGGCTAAAGCCACCTCATAACGTTTCTCACGAGGAACATATGAAGGGATTTTTAAATTCTCCATTTTCTTTGAAAAAATTTCTTTCAGCGTAACAGCAGCCTCACGGATGGTTCGACTAATATCATCTGGTCGATAGGTGGTTTCAAAGTACTTTTGGAAGGCTTGAATCTCCTTGTGAGTGGATGTACCTTTCTTGATCTTCTCTTGCACATCAATGAAAGCCTAGTCAATCAAGCGAACAAAGCTTGAAATGTTAAGAAATTCTGAAGTATAGTGTCTGAACCATCAATTGTAGAATTCTTGGGAGCATAGGTAAGAGGGTTCGAAGTAAACAGGTGTTAAAAGGGATTTGTGAGCATGTCGAGCTAGGTGCGTCAAACTCTCAAGAGTGTTGAAGACGGTGTTGGGGAGGATAACGTGGGCTTTCTTGTCATACAAACATTTAGGCAACGTTTGGATTAAACTAAATTATCGAGATACAAGGTTTGGCTGATAAGCCATCAAAGTTACCTGACCTCTTAAGAGGTTGAGTTTATGGATTATTAGTCGAGGTATCAAGAAACCTTCCCACACAAGTTTTGACTTTTCTTCGTGTTTTTCGAATGCAGGAGGAAAAGGTCTGGTAAACCATTCAAGACCATATTTCCTCTCTGCAAAAGGAGCCATCCTTGGGGTGAACTCATGGCGTTTGGCGAACATTTTAATGAAACCTGAGAGATTCTCTCTGAGTGTGTGACCTTGTTCACTGGGGTGAGCTTGACCAATTGAGTCCATTCGACTTGTCTTCCTATGATTGCAGAGTCTTCTTCATCAACTTCTCCTTTATTAGGAAGGTTGGTTTCAAATGTAGCATTGAGCCACAATTGAAGCAACCAGAAGGGCCCTGATAGTAACAGGTTCTCGTTGTTTTCTTTGTTTTTTAGTCTGCCAGCACCTTCACTTAAGGATTCATATAAACTGGCCAAAATCATCTCACTCAGGCAGGTGCCTCGATTCAAGTGCAGCTGATTGGCCAAGGTAAGGTACTTCCTCTCCACCTGCAAAGATTTTGTGCAAAAGACACAACGAGACAACCACATGGCTAAAAAGGCTATATGTTCCTGATCATCAACTGTTGTTGTTTGCTTGTTGTGGTAATGGTTAATGAAATGGGTGTAGGTGTGTTTGGTGGTGGAAAATCCTATAGAATCCTGACAATCCACTTCAGGATCATATACTAGCCCATAGGGTTTTAGCCCTGTGATAGCGGTTAGGTCGAAGAGGGTGGGCCTCATCATCCCACAGGGAAGGTGGAAAGTGTAGTGGGTTCTATCCCAAAAATACAATGAGGAGGCCAGCATGAGAGGGCAGTAGGTTGGACCGACCTTCGACATCATGATTAAATCATAGATATCAGTTTCCTTCCAGTCATTTGCTTTGACCTTTTCCACTTTGGTCAGCCAATTCAGATAGATATCAGAATCCTTAAAATAAGGGGTGGCTCTGAATAACCTGGATCCTTCATTAAGGTACTTAAGGTCCACATTGTGTAATGCCAAGCTATCTGGACTTTCAGTAGGGACTTTGGTAGAATCTTTTTGCCCCAGAGGTTTTGTTTTGTGATAAGAAGGGAAAAAATGCTAAGGGTTGAATAGTTGGTTCCTAATGGAGACAGTGGACCAGACAAAGCTAAGGACTTACCTGCAACGGCGATAGGGATTATTACCTGAGATTCATAAATGTATCATTTTTCTTCTATCAAAGGTTCAAGGATGAACTGTTGGTTCTTCACCATCTTGGGTCCACTCAATGTGGTGAAAGGAGGGAGGAGTGGCGCAACTGATAGCCTTTTGGATTGAGGTTTTCTCTTTTGATCTTTGGTTGTAGCAATGGAAGACGCCATTGATAGAAGTTGGGGAAGAAATGTTTTTTTCCCCGAAGAGAGATGGGAGTTGTTTGGAAAAGGTGCGTAAGTATTTGCTAAAGAGTGAAAAGTTTAACATGATTTCTGGGGAAATTATTTATAAGGCATTTTGAAGTAAATCAAAAGCCACTATTCATCATTAAGGGCTAGGGATAGTGGGCCACGTGGCGTCCCAAGATGGAAGATGGGGGCAGTGGCAGTTACTGCCTAGACCCACGATTTTCTTAGGTTCTAAAAGAATGATGATGGTCTGAAGATTTTGTGAGAGTTCCAAGAAATTGCTCATAATGACCTATGCGTCATGGACATGTGTAGAGATAGCTGAAAAGTTTTTCTTTCAAGTCATGGGTAGTCAGTTATATTGATACCTACATGGAGGTCAAAAGATGGTGTCGAATTAGATGCTGTCAAAAAATGGTCCTTTTTCTACAGTATGGTCGATAAAGACATTTTTTGGGGGGAATTTGTTAGCTCACAAATTCGACGCACCATATTTAGACTAAATATTTGGATAAAATATTAAGATCTTTAAGAAATGTAAGAGACTTCAAGTGTGGAGACCTTCGAGCAGGATGGGTTATTCAAAGCGCTTGGGACTTAGAGAAAATTTCCAAATATTGAGGAAACTATCTTCGGTCGAGATGTTGGCTGAGTATTAGTGAAGTTTTGAAATTTAAATAAAGGAGGGAGTAATTATGCTTTCTCATGACTAAGCAAGACAAGTGGCATTCATCTAGCAAGTGACTACATGCAATATGACACTTGTCGGAGACTGATGATTTTAGAAGGTTATTGGTAGTTAGTTTTACTATTATAAATAAGAGTTCTAGACATAGAATTCAGTGTGTTCTAATTTACTATTTGTACAAGTTATTCTCAAAATTACTCAAAGTATACGAGTATAGAGAAACGAGTTCTAGGAGAATGTACGTTATGTAAACACACCATCTTTACTTTCAATGAAATTTAATTTACTTGCTTAATCTTAAAGAGTTTTTCTTTACTTTTCCTGCAATCTACATCTTCTAAGCATTTTGCTTTACTTTGTTAAATACTTTTCAAAGTTCTTTACTTTGTTTTCTGCAAAATTACATCCTTTTTACTTCAATCGAACATTACCTTTGCATCAAGCCTTCTCCTCAAAACACTGTCGAAGTGTGTAGTTTAGATAAATTAAGTTCATATAAAAATTTTAGCACATGTCCTAGGATCAATCTGATCGATCCTGTGAGTCACCAAAGTTAGATTTGGAAGATCAGCGATTGTTTTCCAATTTTCACGGGAAACAGGGTCTTACTTAAACGCCTTAGTGAATCTGAGGCATATCTGGCCCTTTCGACGGTCCATAGTGGGGCATGTGGGGCACACCAGGCAGGCCATAAGATGAAACAGCTATTGTTTCGTCAAGGCGTGTATTGGCCTACCATGTTAAAAGATTGCATTGAATTCACCAGGTGCTGCCAGGAATGTCAGGTCCATGCTAGCATACAACATGTCCCGGCAAGCGAGTTACACTCTATAGTCAAACCATGGCCTTTTATAGGTTGGGCTTTGGACTTTACTAGGGAGATTCGACCAGCATCCTCCAAAAATTAGAAATACATCCTGGTAGGAATTGACTATTTTACAAAGTGGATCAAAGCGATACCTCTACCAAAGGTGGATCAAGAGGATGTCATCGAGTTCATTCAAAAGTACATCATTTACAGGTTTGGAATACCATAGACAATATATGACAGATCAAGGGTCAATGTTTACTGGTGGAAAGAGGCAGGAGTTTTCTAAGGAGATGGGATTCAAACTCCTAACCTCAACACCTTATTATGCTCAGGCTAATGGTCAAGTCGAAGCAGCAAATAAAGTGGTGATTGGGTTGATAAAAAAGCATGTGGGAAAGAATCCTAAAAATTGGCATAAGACGTTAGACCAGATTCTTTGGGCACGCCGAACCTCTCCCAAAGAAGCCACCGATAACATTCCTTTTCGACTGACTTTTGGCCATAATGCGTATTGCCTGTTGAGATCTACCTACAATCAATTAGGATTCAGAGACATCATGAAATTTCTCGCGAGACTTATTGGAATATGATGTTAGATGAGTTGGTGGATTTAGATGAGGAAACACTTAAAACTCTAGAACTTTTGAGAAGGCAAAAGAAAAGAGTAGAAAAATCATACAAGAAAAAGGTTAAGGTTAAGACCATTTCTCCTGGAGAATTAGTTTGGAGGGTAATTTTGCCTATGGATCGAAAGGTCAAAGCCTTGGTCAAATGGTCTCCAAAGTGGGAAGGCCCATTCCAAATTACGTAAGTGTTCTTCAATGAAGCTTATGAAGTCGAAGAATTAAACGAAGATAAGAGAATCTTGAAAGTAAATGGCAAGTATTTGAAAAAATATAAACCAGCGCTTCAAGAAATTAAAATCTCTAGAGAATGATTTAATACATAAGGCAGAGCCAAAAATGGTATCCATAAAATGCCAAAATGGCTTAAATCATTACATAATCAAGTCTGAAAGACTATGGCATATGATGGCCAAAAGTAAATATTTCAAAAGAATTAACAAGCTAAAATGGGAGATTCTCTTTCATTTTTAAATATCTCGATATCTGGAGTTCGAGGCGCGTTTCACACAATGTTTTGTCAGACTTCAGACGAGCAACTTCTGTTTCCAGTTGTCGAGCTTCCTCAGCGAAAGTGATGGCATGATCAAGCTCTTTCGGGAGGCCGGAATCATCGAAGGCGGATAGCTCAGCATTTCATTTCTTGGCCTTCGAGATCTTGCTTCGAAGCTTCTTGATCTTTCGCTCCCAGGAAGTAATGTTCTTTTCATTAGAGGCAATATCTTACTTGTTCTTTTCTTTTGTTTCCTTCAATTCTACTACCCTGTTCTCAGACTCAGCGGCAGTTGCCCAAGCGGCAACCGCACTTCTAACTTTGGTCGAAATGGCTTTTTCAATCTGAGGCAGGCGCTTGAGATCCCCATAGACTTGGTGAATCATGGTGCCAAGTGCTAGGATAATGGTAGCAGACTCAGGGGAAGTAGCGTGAATGTCCACTTGTTGGAGGAGATTCTTCAAAGAGAGGTGGGTAACGTGGTCCATTTGCAAGATAGTGAAAAGGTCACCCTTGACGATTTTCTCTTTAATCTTCTGGAGGATGTTCTCTTCAGGCTTGCTCAAAGCTTGATCTTCAGAGATTGAAGTACTCATAGTCTTTCCAAAAGAACTTCCTCGACTACCAAGAAGGATCTTGATGTACTGCCGAGGGTTACTGACTTTCAAGGCGTTGAGTTCTGCTTCAGTAAGACCTGTTCCACACATGGTGGGAATTACTTTGCCTTCAGTAGTAGCACCAGTGGTTGGAATAGCAACAACCTCGACTGGGGTTGGCTCATTGTGAGGACCTTTCCCAGTATCTTCCTCTTCACTCTTGCCATCATCTCCTTTGTCTTCATCCATTTCGTCGCCAGTGTTTTCTTCACTATGGACGTCCAATTCAGATTAATGCATGGTTTCGTCTTCCTCCATATCCTCTCTCCCTGCTGGATCAGCATTTTCAACGCCAAGAGTATTGCCCAATGGGGAATTGCCTGCATCATCTAAGGATGTATTTTCTTCCATAGGGACGTCTCTTGTATCGTGTGTCTCAAGATTCTACTGCGCCTCATCTTCTTCATGATTAGAACCTTCAGTTTGAGACTGCTGGGTAGCAGTTTTTGCAGGCGAAGGATGAGCTATTTCAAGGCCAGGTTTATTAATTTCACCAAGTGAACTCATTCCAGAGCCCAAATCAGACGTGGGATGATAAGTGGGCTCACCTTGGCTATTTAGGATGGTGGCTGGAGAAGGAGATTTGTCCAATGTTGGCTTCAAGCTACCTGCATCAGCCTCAATCAAAAGAGAATAAGTCATGGTAAAAGGGAACAAGGTCCAAGTAATCTGGGACTTCAAGGAAAACTGAGGCATAAATTACCTTGACACCCTCATCAACAGGACTAGAATTGTCACTCTCAATAAGGACTGTGGCTGGGGTCGAGGCACTCTTAGTAGAGGTTTCTACACCACCGCTGGTGGGTGTAGTCATTTTAGAGACCTTAGCCGTTGAGGGGTCAGATAGGTTACCAACAACATCTGTCCCTTGGCTGGTTCTCTTCCTCTTCTTCAGTTTTAAGTCCTCGAGGAGATTCGTCATCATCCTTTGAGTCGATGTTAATTTGAGAAAAGGCTCTTTTCAGCCTCTTTGAAGGTGTCGGGGGTGGTTTACAAGACGCCTAAGTTACCAAGAAGTATTATAAGCAATCAAGAACAGATTAACAAAAGAAAGAGGCACGCAAAGTACCTTGTGGCCTTCAGCCTTTATTTCAACCCGTGGTTGAGGTGCATTCTTCTTGGGAGCAGCTGCAAACACAAACAATATTGCCATAAGTTAGTAATAATAGAGTTCAGATAAAGGAATCTAAAATCGAAGGATGATGACCTTCAAGGATTTCAGATTCGATGCGAACATCTTCGATACCGACATGAAGGTGCCCTTTGAAACTATCGAGCGTATGTTTAGTCGGAACCACCCGCTGGGCCTTGGGCTTCGACTACTGATGAAGGATTTTTATAGAATCCTCACAGATAAACCAATCTGGAAAAGGAGGGGTAAGAGCCACTCCAAAGTCAGCGGTTGACAGTCGAGGAGTCTTTGAGGGAAATAGGTAGAAATTCACTTCATAACGTTTCTCAGGAGGAACGTGCGAAGGGATTTTTAAATTCTCCATTTTCTTTGAAAAAATTTATTTCAGCATGACAGCGGCTTCGCAGATGGTTCAACTAACATCATTTAGTCGATAGGTAGTTTCAAAGTACTTCTGGAAGGCTTGACTCTCTTTGATATGAGTGGATATACCTTTCCTGACTTTCTCCTGCACATCAACAAAAGCTTGGCCAATCAAGTGAACAAAGCTCGAAACATCAAGGAATTCTGAAGTATAGAGCCTCGACCACCAGTTATAGAACTCTTGGGTGCAAAGGTGAGAAAGCTCGAAGTATAAAGGGGTGAGAAGAGATTTGTGGGTATGTCGAGAAAGATGCGTCAAACTCTCTATGTTATTGAAGACAATATGGAGGAGGATCACATGAGCTTTCTTGTCATATAGACATTTGGGTAATGTTTGGGCTAAGCCAAACTGTCGAGATACAAGGTTTGGCTGGTAGGCCATCAAAGCTGCTTGGCCACTCAGAAGGTTAAGTTTGTGGACTATAAGTCGAGGAATTAAAAATCCTTCCCAGACAAGCATCAACTCTGCTTCATATTTTTTGAACGCGTGAGGAAAAGCCCTAGTGAACCATTCAGGGCCATATTTCCTTTCTGAAAACGGAGCCATCCGTGGTGTAAACTCGTGGCGCTTTGCGAACATCTTAATAAAGCTAGAGATATTCGCCCTGAGTGTTTGTCCCTCTTCACTAGGGGTTAACTTGACCAATTGAGTCCATTCGATTCGCCTCTCCTTTATCTCTGGGTCTTCTTCATCGACCACCCCTTTGTTAGGAAGGCTAGTTTCAAATGTGGTATTGAGCCAGAGCTGGAGTAACCAGAAAGGCCCCGACAGCAAGAGGTTCCCATTGCTTTCTTGGCTTTTTAATCGACCAACACCTTCACTCAGAGACTCATACAAACTGACCAGAATCATTTCACTTAGGCAGATACCTCGATTCAGATGTAGTTGGTTGGCTAAAGTGAGTTACTTCATTGCTACCTGCAGAGATTTTATACAGAAAACGCAATGAGAAAGCCACATAGATAGAAATTCTATGTGTTCTTGGTCTTCAACAGTTTCTGTTTACTTGTTGTGATACTGATTGATGAAGTGGGTGTATGTGTGCTTGATGGTCGAAAACCCTATAGTGTCTTGACAATCCACTTCAGGATCATAAGCCAATCCATGGGGTTTTAGCCTTGTGATAGCGGCTAGGTCAAAAAGAGTGGGTGTCATCATCCCACAAGGAAGGTGAAAAGTGTAATGGGTACTATCCCATAAGTACAAGGAAGAGGCCAACAGAATGGGGAAGTATGTGGGACCTGCTTTCGACATCATGATCAAGTCGTAAATCTCGGTTTTCTTCCAAGCGTCTGCCTTGACCTTCTCTACTTTGGTCAACCAGTTTAGATAAAGATCGGAGTCTTTGAAGTAAGGAGTCGCTCTAAACAGCCTGGATCCATCCTTTAGATGCTTAAGGTCTACATTGTGTAATGTCAGGCTGTCAGGACCTTCAGTGGGTACTTTGGTATGATCTTTCTGCCCTAAAGGTTTAGTTTTGCGATAGGAGGGAAAGAAGTCACTGAGGGTTGAATAGTTGGTTCCTAAAGGAGACAAAGGGCCAGCTAAAGCTATAGGTTTACTTGAAACAGTTATGGGGATCATTACCTGGGATTCATAAATGTGCCTCTTCTCTTCTATAAGGGGTTCAATAATAAATTGCTGGCATTATGATTTATTTTGTTTAAGTGTTTTTGAAAGCTCTTTACTTTGTTTCTTTCCATTTCATGTCCTTTCTTTTCTGTCGAACCTTACACTTACATTAACCTTTTCCTCATAAACACCGTCGAAGTGTTTAGTTCCTTAGTATTTTATTCAAAGTAAAATTTAGCGCATGTCCTAGGATCAATCTGATCGATCCTGTGAGTCATCAAAGTTAGATTTGGAAGATCAGCGGTTATTTTCCAATTTTCACGGGAAACAACTGGCAAATGGTTAATCGATTAACACTGGTCTAGAATGCCATTTTTGCTTATTTTCAAGCTTGTTTGATCTTCTTTCCTCATTTAACTTCCATGGCTTGATATGCTTGATATTTAAGGATGTTTTATGAGTTGTTTAACTTATGTTGGAAGCATGTATGCAAACTTTCAATGCATGATTTGTCGATTCTCGATTATTTTCATTTTGTGACACTTGTATGGTCATGATCATTCTTGCACCTTGGTCACATGATAACATGATTAGTATTGCATGCAAATTGATATTTGTTGCTACCATTTCAATTTATTCTTGATTGCATTAAGTTTGTTCTTCATTTGAATGAACTTAATTTTGTATAATCAATAATCTGCATGTTTGCTTTTACGATCTTTTGACTCGCTTGAAAAATTGTTGGCTTATTCGCTCCCTTTTGATTAACTGATCGAAACCTTATTTCAATTAGTTGATCTCTCTTATTTCTTCTCTTTTAGATCTTTTAGAGCCTTGTTCTTTCTTTCCCCTGTGAATTCGAAGATTTACAACATGTTGGAGCACTATACAAGTTTGTACCGTTACTTTGTCGGTTTCGTTTGTCGTACTACACTTTGGTGTTAGGGAAGGAATGAGAGTGGAGAATTCCTACACTCATTATGATTATTTTGGGTAGGGGACGAATGACCTTGTGCCTAGAATAGTCATCTCAATCTTCTCACCGTAGCGTCTTCTCCTTTCCAGTCGAGTCGATCCTTGATCACTTGTACCCTAATCCCCTGTCTTTTGGATTTAACTTCCTCCTTTCAATTCAACACTCCTTTCTCTTTTGGCCAATCATTATTCTTTGATTTCCAAGATGATTTATAATCACTCCTTTTTTTTGGCTAATCAACTGTTCTTTGGTTAAAGCCAAAATTTTCTTCTTCCCCAATAAAGTCAATCCCTTTTGCTTCGGTTAAACACAGTGTGGCTGTCAAATACCGCGTCCCTAGCGGAGTTCGCAACCTTCTCGTGGTTCTATGTCCCTTCTTCTTTGGTTAATCACTACCTGTCAGTTAAAATGTCAAGTTTTTTTTCTCAGTTAATCACAGTCTGTTTGTTCATGCTGAGTTTCCTTTGGGTTAATCACCTTCTCTTGATTAATCACTCATTCTTTGGTTGATCACAATCCGCCTATTAAAATTAACTTTCTTTGGGTTAATCATATTCTCTTAGTTAATTACCCTTTTCTCAGTTAACCACAGTCTGTCTATTAACATACTGAGATTCTTTTGAGTTAATCACCTTCCCTTGGTTAATCACCCGTTCCTCAGTTAATCACAGTCCGTTTGTTAACATACTAAGCTCCTCTTGAGTTAATCACCTTCTCTTGATTACTCACTCATTATTTTCAGTTAATCACATCCCGCCTGTTAAACACCGAATCCCCGACAATTAACAACCTTTCTTTGGTTCAAATACTTGCACCTTTGGGTTCGTAACCTTTGTTTGGTTCAAATACCCTTTCCTTCGGTCAAGTACTATTTGTTCAGTATGTACCGTCCTTCGATCACAACATTCGCTTGGTTCCACACCCGTCCTTTGGGTCACAACATTCGTTTGGTTCCACATTCGTCTTTTCGGTTAACCACTGCTTATCAGTTAACACACTAAGTTCGCCAAAGAGTCAAACACCTTCTCTTGGTTCAATACTCTATTTCTTCTGGTTTATCACTGTTTGTTTGTTGACACCAACCTTTTGCTTTCCCCATAGAGTCTTACTCTTATCTTTCTTCAGTTAATTACTTCTTTTCAGTTAATGCACCGAGTCCCTTGTGGATCTTACCTTTACCTCAATTCTTATCCTTTATTCCTTCATTCTTCTGGTTTCGACACCATTCTTTTGTTTTGTCCCCAGTGGAGTTATGACTTCTCTTTTGAGTTCCTTAGTAGAGTTTTCCTTTGTCTTTGTTTCTTGGTTTTGACATCATTTCTTTTTCATCCCCAATAGGGTCTTGCTTTTTTTCCTTTCACTCTTAGTTTTGATACCGTCTCTGTTTCCTTTTCTTTCTCCGTCCTAGTTCTCCGAACTACGTAGGCTCTGATTTCCTCATTGCACCATGAAGATACGTAGGCACGAGATTGAAAAATCTTGGTGAGCCATCTTCTTCCACCTTCTTTTATTCTTATTTCTCTCTGGTTCGCCCAAATCTTCTTTTCTTTTCCTGGTTCCATGAACTACGGAGCTCTAAATTCCTCATTGCACTATGAGGGTGCATAGGCACGAGGACCCCAATCCTCCGCGAGCACTTCCTTCTCCCTCCCTCCTTCTTTCTTTCTTTCTCTCTTCTTTCCCTTTTTTTAGCTAGAAGACTTTAGATAGATAACTCATCCAAGCCTAGAAGCAAGTGAAATGGTCCCTGCCGAGTACGACAGATACGTAAGGTGCTAGTACCTTCCTTTCGCATAACTGACCCCCTTACCTGTTTCTCTTCCCTTGAGTTTTATCGATATTTTCTCTGTCCTTTTGAGACTAAATAAAGTTCGGTGGCGACTCTGTTGTATCTTTGAGTGTGTGATTCACTCAGGTATAATCTCGCTAGCACCAGGTACTAGCTTATGGATGAAAGATCTTCTGCTTGAACGAGAGCATAGTGGATGGACTCACATTTGAGGGGGAGATTATTGGAAAAGTTTTGAGTTGTTGTGAGAATCAATTGTGAGTTCTAAGTCCCACACTGCTTAGAAAAGTGGAGGTTAAGCACTTTATAAGTAAGAGGAGACATACACCTATCACCTTAAGGTTTTAGGTGAATATGTGGTGTCTCTCTCACTTGTTTGGGTGAGTCTTTGATCTTTAGGTGAGTGTTTGACCCAATGTGTATGCTTTTCTCTCATGATGACCCATTAATTCTTCCTCAACCGGTACTTCTAAGGCCTTGAATACTCTTCAGATGGGGAGAAGAGATAAACTACTTGTGTACGATATATTGAGGACCATAACCTATATTAGGAGTAGACAACAGGCTGAGTTTGACAGTTTTAGACTCAAAAGCCTGCATATTTTTACAATTGGTTTTGACATGTTGGGTTAGAAGGGGTTGCGGGTGAATACAATCGGTTTATTAGGTTGATTTTGTTTTGAGCCAAATAAAACATTTTGAATTTTTTTTTAAAATTAAACTTAATCCAACTGTCATAAGAATGCTGAATCCAAAATGAAATGCAGGAACATGTCCCGGCAAGCGAGTTACACTCTATAGTCAAACCATGGCCTTTTAAAGGTTGGGCTTTGGACTTTACTGGGGAGATTCGACCAGCATCCTCCAAAAATTAGAAATACATCCTGGTAAGAATTGACTATTTTACAAAGTGGATCAAAGCGATACCTCTACCAAAGGTGGATCAAGAGAATGTCATCGAGTTCATTCAAAAGTACATCATTTACAGGTTTGGAATACCATAGACAATATATGACAGATCAAGGGTCAATGTTTACTGGTGGAAAGAGGCAGGAGTTTTCTAAGGAGATGGGATTCAAACTCCTAACCTCAACACCTTATTATGCTCAGGCTAATGGTCAAGTCGAAGCAGCAAATAAAGTGGTGATTGGGTTGATAAAAAAGCATGTGGGAAAGAATCCTAAAAATTGGCATAAGACGTTAGACCAGATTCTTTGGGCACGCCGAACCTCTCCCAAAGAAGCCACCGATAACATTCCTTTTCGACTGACTTTTGGCCATAATGCGTATTGCCTGTTGAGATCTACCTACAATCAATTAGGATTCAGAGACATCATGAAATTTCTCGCGAGACTTATTGGAATATGATGTTAGATGAGTTGGTGGATTTAGATGAGGAAACACTTAAAACTCTAGAACTTTTGAGAAGGCAAAAGAAAAGAGTAGAAAAATCATACAAGAAAAAGGTTAAGGTTAAAACCATTTCTCCTGGAGAATTAGTTTGGAGGGTAATTTTGCCTATGGATCGAAAGGTCAAAGCCTTGGTCAAATGGTCTCCAAAGTGGGAAGGCCCATTCCAAATTACGTAAGTGTTCTTCAATGAAGCTTATGAAGTCGAAGAATTAAACGAAGATAAGAGAATCTTGAAAGTAAATGGCAAGTATTTGAAAAAATATAAACCAACGCTTCAAGAAATTAAAATCTCTAGAGAATGATTTAATACATAAGGCAGAGCCAAAAATGGTATCCATAAAATGCCAAAATGGCTTAAATCATTACATAATCAAGTCTGAAAGACTACGGCATATGATGGCCAAAAGTAAATATTACAAAAGAATTAACAAGCTAAAATGGGAGATTCTCTTTCATTTTTAAATATCTCGATATCTGGAGTTCGAGGCGCGTTTCACACAATGTTTTGTCAGACTTCAGACGAGCAACTTCTGTTTCCAGTTGTCGAGCTTCCTCAGCGAAAGTGATGGCATGATCAAGCTCTTTCGGGAGGCCGGAATCATCGAAGGCGGATAGCTCAGCATTTCATTTCTTGGCCTTCGAGATCTTGCTTCGAAGCTTCTTGATCTTTCGCTCCCAGGAAGTAATGTTCTTTTCATTAGAGGCAATATCTTACTTGTTCTTTTCTTTTGTTTCCTTCAATTCTACTACCCTGTTCTCAGACTCAGCGGCAGTTGCCCAAGCGGCAACCTCACTTCTAACTTTGGTCGAAATGGCTTTTTCAATCTGAGGCAGGCGCTTGAGATCCCCATAGACTTGGTGAATCATGGTGCCAAGTGCTAGGATAATGGTAGCAGACTCAGGGGAAGTAGCGTGAATGTCCACTTGTTGGAGGAGATTCTTCAAAGAGAGGTGGGTAACGTGGTCCATTTGCAAGATAGTGAAAAGGTCACCCTTGACGATTTTCTCTTTAATCTTCTGGAGGATGTTCTCTTCAGGCTTGCTCAAAGCTTGATCTTCAGAGATTGAAGTACTCAGAGTCTTTCCAGAAGAACTTCCTCGACTACCAAGAAGGATCTTGATGTACTGCCGAGGGTTACTGACTTTCAAGGCGTTGAGTTCTGCTTCAGTAAGACCTGTTCCACACATGGTGGGAATTACTTTGCCTTCAGTAGTAGCACCAGTGGTCGGAATAGCAACAACCTCGACTGGGGTTGGCTCATTGTGAGGACCTTTCCCAGTATCTTCCTCTTCACTCTTGCCATCATCTCCTTTGTCTTCATCCATTTCGTCGCCAGTGTTTTCTTCACTATGGACGTCCAATTCAGATTGATGCATGGTTTCGTCTTCCTCCATATCCTCTCTCCCTGCTGGATCAACATTTTCAACGCCAAGAGTATTGCCCAATGGGGAATTGCCTGCATCAGCTAAGGATGTATTTTCTTCCATAGGGACGTCTCTTGTATCGTATGTCTCAAGATTCTACTGCGCCTCATCTTCTTCATGATTAGAACCATCAGTTTGAGACTGCTGGGTAGCAGTTTTTGCAGGCGAAGGATGAGCTATTTCAAGGCCAGGTTTATTAATTTCACCAAGTGAACTCATTCCAGAGCCCAAATCAGACGTGGGATGATAAGTGGGCTCACCTTGGCTATTTAGGATGGTGGCTGGAGAAGGAGATTTGTCCAATGTTGGCTTCAAGCTACCTGCATCAGCCTCAATCAAAAGAGAATAAGTCATGGTAAAAGGGAACAAGGTCCAAGTAATCTGGGACTTCAAGGAAAACTGAGGCATAAATTACCTTGACACCCTCATCAACAGGACTAGAATTGTCACTCTCAATAAGGACTGTGGCTGGGGTCGAGGCACTCTTAGTAGAGGTTTCTACACCACCGCTGGTGGGTGTAGTCATTTTAGAGACCTTAGCCGTCGAGGGGTCAGATAGGTTACCAACAACATCTGTCCCTTGGCTGGTTCTCTTCCTCTTCTTCAGTTTTAAGTCCTCGAGGAGATTCGTCATCATCCTTTGAGTCGATGTTAATTTGAGAAAAGGCTCTTTTCAGCCTCTTTGAAGGTGTCGGGGGTGGTTTACAAGACGCCTAAGTTACCAAGAAGTATTATAAGCAATCAAGAACAGATTAACAAAAGAAAGAGGCACGCAAAGTACCTTGTGGCCTTCAGCCTTTATTTCAACCCGTGGTTGAGGTGCATTCTTCTTGGGAGCAGCTGCAAACACAAACAATATTGCCATAAGTTAGTAATAATAGAGTTCAGATAAAGGAATCTAAAATCGAAGGATGATGACCTTCAAGGATTTCAGATTCGATGCGAACATCTTCGATACCGACATGAAGGTTCCCTTTGAAACTATCAAGCGTATGTTTAGTCGGAACCACCCGCTGGGCCTTGGGCTTCGACTGCTAATGAAGTATTTTTATAGAATCCTCACAGATAAACCAATCTGGAAAAGGAGGGGTAAGAGCCACTCCAAAGTCAGCGGTTGACAGTCAAGGAGTCTTTGAGGGAAATAGGTAGAAATTCACTTCATAACGTTTCTCAGGAGGAACGTGCGAAGGGATTTTTAAATTCTCCATTTTCTTTGAAAAAATTTCTTTCAGCATGACAGCGGCTTCACAGATGGTTCAACTAACATCATTTAGTCGATAGGTAGTTTCAAAGTACATCTGGAAGGCTTGACTCTCTTTGATATGAGTGGATATACCTTTCTTGACTTTCTCCTGCACATCAACAAAAGCTTGGCCAATCAAGTGAACAAAGCTCGAAACATCAAGGAATTCTGAAGTATAGAGCCTCGACCACCAGTTATAGAACTCTTGGGTGCAAAGGTGAGAAGGCTCGAAGTATAAAAGGGTGAGAAGAGATTTGTGGGTATGTCGAGAAAGATGCGTCAAACTCTCTATGTTATTGAAGACAGTATGGAGGAGGATCACATGAGCTTTCTTGTCATATAGACATTTGGGTAATGTTTGGGCTAAGCCAAACTGTCGAGATACAAGGTTTGGCTGGTAGGCCATCAAAGCTGCTTGGCCACTCAGAAGGTTAAGTTTGTGGACTATAAGTCGAGGAATTAAAAATCCTTCCCAGACAAGCATCAACTCTGCTTCATATTTTTTGAACGCGTGAGGAAAAGCCCTAGTGAACCATTCAGGGCCATATTTCCTTTCTACAAACGGAGCCATCCGTGGTGTAAACTCGTGGCGCTTTGCGAACATCTTAATAAAGCTAGAGATATTTGCCCTGAGTGTTTGTCCCTCTTCACTAGGGGTTAACTTGACCAATTGAGTCCATTCGATTCGCCTCTCCTTTATCTCTGGGTCTTCTTCATCGACCACCCCTTTGTTAGGAAGGCTAGTTTCGAATGTGGTATTGAGCCAGAGCTGGAGTAACCAGAAAGGCCCCGACAGCAAGAGGTTCCCATTGCTTTCTTGGCTTTTTAATCGACCAGCACCTTCACTCAGAGACTCATACAAACTGACCAGAATCATTTCACTTAGGCAGATACCTCGATTCAGATGTAGTTGGTTGGCTAAAGTGAGTTACTTCATTGCTACCTGCAGAGATTTTATACAGAAAACGCAATGAGAAAGCCACATAGCTAGAAATTCTATGTGTTCTTGGTCTTCAACAGTTTCTGTTTACTTGTTGTGATAATGATTGATGAAGTGGGTGTATGTGTGCTTGATGGTCGAAAACCCTATAGTGTCTTGACAATCCACTTCAGGATCATAAGCCAATCCATGGGGTTTTAGCCTTGTGATAGCGGCTAGGTCAAAAAGAGTGGGTGTCATCATCCCACAAGGAAGGTGAAAAGTGTAATGGGTATTATCCCATAAGTACAAGGAAGAGGCCAACAGAATGGGGAAGTATGTGGGACCTGCTTTCGACATCATGATCAAGTCGTAAATCTCGGTTTTCTTCCAAGCGTCTGCCTTGACCTTCTCTACTTTGGTCAACCAGTTTAGATAAAGATCGGAGTCTTTGAAGTAAGGAGTCGCTCTAAACAGCCTGGATCCATCCTTTAGATGCTTAAGGTCTACATTGTGTAATGTCAGGCTGTCAGGACCTTCAGTGGGTACTTTGGTATGATCTTTCTGCCCTAAAGGTTTAGTTTTGCGATAGGAGGGAAAGAAGTCACTGAGGGTTGAATAGTTGGTTCCTAAAGGAGACAAAGGGCCAGCTAAAGCTATAGGTTTACTTGAAACAGTTATGGGGATCATTACCTGGGATTCATAAATGTGCCTCTTCTCTTCTATAAGGGGTTCAATAATAAATTGCTGGCATTATGATTTATTTTGTTTAAGTGTTTTTGAAAGCTCTTTACTTTGTTTCTTTCCATTTCATGTCCTTTCTTTTCTGTCGAACCTTACACTTACATTAACCTTTTCCTCATAAACACCATCGAAGTGTTTAGTTCCTTAGTATTTTCTTCAAAGTAAAATTTAGCGCATGTCCTAGGATCAATCTGATCGATCCTGTGAGTCATCAAAGTTAGATTTGGAAGATCAGCGGTTATTTTCCAATTTTCACGGGAAACAACTGGCAAATGGTTAATCGATTAACACTGGTCTAGAATGCCATTTTTGCTTATTTTCAAGCTTGTTTGATCTTCTTTCCTCATTTAACTTCCATGGCTTGATATGCTTGATATTTAAGGATGTTTTATGAGTTGTTTAACTTATGTTGGAAGCATGTATGCAAACTTTCAATGCATGATTTGTCGATTCTCGATTATTTTCATTTTGTGACACTTGTATGGTCATGATCATTCTTGCACCTTGGTCACATGATAACATGATTAGTATTGCATGAAAATTGATATTTGTTGCTACCATTTCAATTTATTCTTGATTGCATTAAGTTTGTTCTTCATTTGAATGAACTTAATTTTGTATAATCAATAATCTGCATGTTTGCTTTTACGATCTTTTGACTCGCTTGAAAAATTGTTGGCTTATTCGCTCCCTTTTGATTAACTGATCGAAACCTTATTTCAATTAGTTGATCTCTCTTATTTCTTCTCTTTTAGATCTTTTAGAGCCTTGTTCTTTCTTTCCCCTGTGAATTCAAAGATTTACAACATGTTGGAGCACTATACAAGTTTGTACCGTTACTTTGTCGGTTTCGTTTGTCGTACTACACTTTGGTGTTAGGGAAGGAATGAGAGTGGAGAATTCCTACACTCATTATGATTATTTTGGGTAGGGGACGAATGACCTTGTGCCTAGAATAGTCATCTCAATCTTCTCACCGTAGCGTCTTCTCCTTTCCAGTCGAGTCGATCCTTGATCACTTGTACCCTAATCCCCTGTCTTTTGGATTTAACTTCCTCCTTTCAATTCAACACTCCTTTCTCTTTTGGCCAATCATTATTCTTTGATTTCCAAGATGATTTATAATCACTCCTTTTTTTTGGCTAATCAACTGTTCTTTGGTTAAAGCCAAAATTTTCTTCTTCCCCAATAAAGTCAATCCCTTTTGCTTCGGTTAAACACAGTGTGGCTGTCAAATACCGCGTCCCTAGCGGAGTTCGCAACCTTCTCGTGGTTCTATGTCCCTTCTTATTTGGTTAATCACTACCTGTCAGTTAAAATGTCACGTTTTTTTTCTCAGTTAATCACAGTCTGTTTGTTCATGCTGAGTTTCCTTTGGGTTAATCACCTTCTCTTGATTAATCACTCATTCTTTGGTTGATCACAATCCGCCTATTAAAATTAACTTTCTTTGGGTTAATCATATTCTCTTAGTTAATTACCCTTTTCTCAGTTAACCACAGTCTGTCTATTAACATACTGAGATTCTTTTGAGTTAATCACCTTCCCTTGGTTAATCACCCGTTCCTCAGTTAATCACAGTCCGTTTGTTAACATACTAAGCTCCTCTTGAGTTAATCACCTTCTCTTGATTACTCACTCATTATTTTCAGTTAATCACATCCCGCCTGTTAAACACCGAATCCCCGACAATTAACAACCTTTCTTTGGTTCAAATACTTGCACCTTTGGGTTCGTAACCTTTGTTTGGTTCAAATACCCTTTCCTTCGGTCAAGTACTATTTGTTCAGTATGTACCGTCCTTCGATCACAACATTCGCTTGGTTCCACACCCGTCCTTTGGGTCACAACATTCGTTTGGTTCCACATTCGTCTTTTCGGTTAACCACTGCTTATCAGTTAACACACTAAGTTCGCCAAAGAGTCAAACACCTTCTCTTGGTTCAATACTCTATTTCTTCTGGTTTATCACTGTTTGTTTGTTGACACCAACCTTTTGCTTTCCCCATAGAGTCTTACTCTTATCTTTCTTCAGTTAATTACTTCTTTTCAGTTAATGCACCGAGTCCCTTGTGGATCTTACCTTTACCTCAATTCTTATCCTTTATTCCTTCATTCTTCTGGTTTCGACACCATTCTTTTGTTTTGTCCCCAGTGGAGTTATGACTTCTCTTTTGAGTTCCTTAGTAGAGTTTTCCTTTGTCTTTGTTTCTTGGTTTTGACATCATTTCTTTTTCATCCCCAATAGGGTCTTTCTTTTTTTCCTTTCACTCTTAGTTTTGATACCGTCTCTGTTTCCTTTTCTTTCTCCGTCCTAGTTCTCCGAACTACGTAGGCTCTGATTTCCTCATTGCACCATGAAGATACGTAGGCACGAGATTGAAAAATCTTGGTGAGCCATCTTCTTCCACCTTCTTTTATTCTTATTTCTCTCTGGTTCGCCCAAATCTTCTTTTCTTTTCCTGGTTCCATGAACTACGGAGCTCTAAATTCCTCATTGCACTATGAGGGTGCATAGGCACGAGGACCCCAATCCTCCGCGAGCACTTCCTTCTCCCTCCCTCCTTCTTTCTTTCTTTCTCTCTTCTTTCCCTTTTTTTAGCTAGAAGACTTTAGATAGATAACTCATCCAAGCCTAGAAGCAAGTGAAATGGTCCCTGCCGAGTACGACAGATACGTAAGGTGCTAGTACCTTCCTTTCGCATAACTGACCCCCTTACCTGTTTCTCTTCCCTTGAGTTTTATCGATATTTTCTCTGTCCTTTTGAGACTAAATAAAGTTCGGTGGCGACTCTGTTGTATCTTTGAGTGTGTGATTCACTCAGGTATAATCTCGCTAGCACCAGGTACTAGCTTATGGATGAAAGATCTTCTGCTTGAACGAGAGCATAGTGGATGGACTCACATTTGAGGGGGAGATTATTGGAAAAGTTTTGAGTTGTTGTGAGAATCAATTGTGAGTTCTAAGTCCCACATTGCTTAGAAAAGTGGAGGTTAAGCACTTTATAAGTAAGAGGAGACATACACCTATCACCTTAAGGTTTTAGGTGAATATGTGGTGTCTCTCTCACTTGTTTGGGTGAGTCTTTGATCTTTAGGTGAGTGTTTGACCCAATGTGTATGCTTTTCTCTCATGATGACCCATTAATTCTTCCTCAACCGGTACTTCTAAGGCCTTGAATACTCTTCAGATGGGGAGAAGAGATAAACTACTTGTGTACGATATATTGAGGACCATAACCTATATTAGGAGTAGACAACAGGCCGAGTTTGACAGTTTTAGACTCAAAAGCCTGCATATTTTTACAATTGGTTTTGACATGTTGGGTTAGAAGGGGTTGCGGGTGAATACAATCGGTTTATTAGGTTGATTTTGTTTTGAGCCAAATAAAACATTTTGAATTTTTTTTTTTAAATTAAACTTAATCCAACTGTCATAAGAATGCTGAATCCAAAATGAAATGCAGGAACATTATTTTCATCCATTACAAATCCAATATCACAATGCAACTTATACATTGATTTAAAGTAATTTATTTTGTATAAATATCAAACTTAACGGTCAATACAACTAATGATCTTCCAATCTTGAATTCTGATATAAAAAAGAAATTAGAACATTATCCAAGGATACAAAACCTTTTTGCTCAGAAGTATATGATAGAGACTATTTGAGGCATGTAAGAATCACCCTATTCTATATATCCATCTCTTGTCCCACTATGTTCATTTCCATTTTGAGAACCTTTCACTGCATGCAAGTCCACAATCACTTTTATCCCATGGTTTCTGCAAGTTATTTTTCGTTAAATATTTGTCATTATTTCAACTTTTTCTAATAGTGTGTTACAATTTAATTTAAATATCGTCTCAAAGACTTACTGTGCCCATGTGAAAGCATTCCACCCATTTTGTGATATGAATTTGAAATCATCTTCTGTTATGTATGAACTCCAATGATCCTACAAGGCCATCAAAGCTCAAAGTTAAGGTGATTTGGAAATCTAACAAAGGATTTCAACAAGTTATAGTTTCTGATGAAAACTGTATCAGATTTCTCACTCTTAAGACTTCAGGAGCTTTATCTGGACCATAACCATTAATAATTTTGTACTCTCCTTGTAAAGTTCTTAAAATATTCATAAGAAAAATTGATGGATCACTTTCTTTCCAACTCGTGCCTTGATATTCTGCACTCACTACTGTCTCCAATTGAACCTTCATACATATATGGTCAAATGATTTAAAATTCTAAGTTGATAGACTTGATTCATGAATTAAATTAACCAATTCAAGGCTAAACTAGTAAGAATAGTATCAAAACCACTGTATTCTCCTTGCACATCACAACACCTTTTTATGCTTAGATATTATTAATCCAATCACACATTAACATCAAGAATTCAATTTTAAAATCAACAATAATTATGGTTATGAATCAACATCAAGTATGATCTAACATTATTTCAAATTGCAAGATTGACACGCAATAACTATGAATCAACAATAGTTATGCATATTGATTAAGAGAAGAAAACTTGTCACACATTTTAAGATAATACTAGTAACATACCTCTTCATTCGCGCGAGCATGTCTATTCGAGGGCTTTATGTTATGGACGCATATTGTTAATTAAATTGAAAAAAAATGGTAAAATTATAAAAATAGATATTATTTAAATTAAAAAATTTTATTGGTAAGTTTAAGAAATTGTTGTGTCTTGTAAAAGAATAAAATAAAATAATTGTTGATATAAATTCAAAGAATGCAATGATGATTGAAAATAGTAAACAAAAAATATTAATTAATGGGTAGACCAAAAACAAATGAAATTAAAGTTAGATTGAAATTAAATAAAATTAAGAATTAATTGTGTTAGATGAAAATATTATTTGTTAGAATTGATGTTATACACTTCAAAAGTAAAGTTGTGCCCGTTTATAATAATAATAATAATAATAATAATATGTTTTTCGTATATAAAATAATTTTAATCAAGATTAAAGTTGTGCTCGTGCATAACAATAGTATATTTTTGTATATAAAAAAAATTGAATAAAAACTCTAGTTGTGCTCATTTGTAGTAATAGTCTTTTTTTCGTATATAAAATCATTTGAATCAACATTAAAGTTGTGTCTGTTTATTACAATAGTATTTTTTTTGTATATAAAAAAATTTAAATCAAAATTAAAGTTGTTACCGTTTATAACAATAATATTTTCTTTTGTATATAAATTTTTTTGAATCAAAATAAAGTTGTGGCCGTTTATAACAATATTATTTTTTTCGTGTATAAATAAATTTGAATCAAAATTAGAAGTTGTTCCCGTTTATAACAACAATATTTTTTTCGTATATAAAAAAATTTGAAATAAAATTACAGTTGTGCCCGTTTATAACAATATTATTCTTTTCGTATATAAAATAAATGAAAATATTAATTATTGAAGAATATCTATATATATACTACACTAATATATGAAGTAGTTCCCGATTATTGAAGAATATCTATAATAAAATATTTGATAAAAATTAAAGTTGTGCCCGTTTTAAAATAAATAGAATTTTCCTAAATAGCTAATCAAATAATTGAAAAATATCTATATGTACTACACAAATATTTGAAGATATTAATTATTAAATATAAATTGAAATACACTAACAGTGTAAAGTCTTCTTTGCACGGTTAGTTAATCATAGTCGTTAAATTTTTATAGATCTTTGTCTTTATCTTTAATCATATATAAAGTATCACTTGTAAATAGTTATCATTGACTGTAAAATATTTTACACAAATAGTGCATAACAATTATTCTCTTAATTATTTTAATAACCATCAAAATCCAATTGAAGAACATTGTGATGTCAGTGTTTGAATAAAGAAATAGAAATATATATCATAAAAAAATCTAATTGAAGTGCACCAAGTTAGGATTATAAGAGCATATTATAATTATTAAAGAGCATACATAGGATACTTGAAATAGTCTAAAGTCATTAGAATAACAACAGAGAACTCAAAGTGACAATCATAGTCTAACAACATAGAACTCAAAGCGACAATCTCATAGTATGAATTAGCTTTTCAAACTCGTACCTTCTTCGAACACCATTGTAATGATGTATGCCACAACCCTCTTGACGTGTCTGCAAACGTCAATTTAAAAACACAAGAAAGAATACAATCCAAAGTCTCTTGGACGAAGTTATCAAATCTACATCTGCAACTCTGACTGTCTCATCTGATTCACATAATGGAGTTTTTATTGGTTCCTTTAAGAAGATTTCTATTAGAGGACCTTCAGTCAAAACAAATTTTGATTATATTATTACAAATTCAAAATAAAAACCACTAAATAATAAAATAACAATCATGACAAGTACAATTGACAACAACTATATCTTAATTAACAATTAATGAACATTTTTCATCCTACTATAATACAAAGAAAATGACGAAACAAAAGCATAAATAAGTGACAACAAATCTCCAAATGAAAATATCTACTCCAGAATGAAACAGAAAGTGCACCTTCTGACTTTTGGCAAAATAGTCCTTCTGCCAACACTGACATCACAATGTTTCAAGTTTCAACCAAGTAAGAGTTATGTTGATGTTGTTTTATGACAATAGTGCATATACATTTGATGAAAAGCATCTGATGAATATCGATAAGCTTCATTTTCCAATAGTGACACCAACTGATGGCCCTAACATTGTACACATTGTTGCACCAGAACAGTCTTCTACTCATTTATCTATTTGTCTTCTATGGCAACTAGTGTCCAATCATATCTATGTCACATGGAGATGACATGTAATCTGCAAAAGTGTGGGATCTCAGATCATCATAGTTTCACTACTTGGTCGAATAACAGGAGAGATGTTCATGGTAATCAAATAATAAATAGCATAATGTAGTGAATTCAGTAGAACTATAAAAACTATGAACTACCATTATAACTAGCTGTAATACCCTAATTTTTACCATTAAGATCCCATATATCATTTGCATCTCATTCCATAAATAAGATCGCAAGCTTTGGTTCTCTTGCCTTCCTTTATGTATTTGTTCTTGAGAGATCATCAGGCACCCTTGTTTCTTGTTTGTTTGATATTTGTTTATGTTTATGTTTACTAACCAGTATTCAAAATCCCAAAAAATATTTGTTTTCCTTTACTGACCTTTTCAGGAAGGATTTGGATCAACGATATCAAATACTAGTCCCTCAGCTCGAGTGAATTTCATCTGACCAAAGTCAAAGTTAATCTGCAAATAATTCAAAATCATTTGATCAAGAGTCTCCCAAGATTTGATTGACTTTTATTCAAGAGACTTCAAGATTCATGTGTTTATTTGCATGCCTTCTTTGGAAAGAAAAAGAATCGAGCCAGAGGCAAGACAACACATAAAAAAGACAAAATTTCACCATTTTTGACTGTGGTAATCAATTACCAGTATTGGTAATCGATTACCCTGTGCGCATTTTGTGAAAGTTGGCCAAATTCAAGTTCTACAACACTTTTGGCACCAAATTCAAATGTTTCATCATGAGAATATTCTAGATCACTTAATTTTAATTCCTCTACCTCATCATAGTTAATTTCCACCATACACCTTCACTAATCACCACTTGATCATTAATTTCCCTTAAAATTCAAATTCCAAGTCTAATTTTGTTTCCAAACCAAACTCCAATCCACCAAAATTTCCAAGCCTAACTCCTATAAATAGAGGCTTCATTTCTCTCATTTCACGAGCTTTTGATAGCCAAATTCACCTTGTCAAATTCTTTCTTAACTCTCCCAATTTTCTCCAATTACCAAATTCACTAAAGCTCTTTCTTCCTTTAAAAGTTAGTAAGTTCATCATTATAACTTACTAATCTTTGAGCTAAACCTTCATCCATTCACTTTTTAATGATCAATTTCAGAAGCTCAATGCTTTTGAGTGTGGTTTGTGGAGTTGATTTGAAGAATTTCCAGAATTGGAGTGGTAATTTCTTGATCCACCATTTTTATTCTTGATACATCCTTCACAATATGATCTATTATTGATTCTTGTTGCTTGATGTTTGGATCTTTCAAATTGTGTTCTATTGGTGTTGATTGATGTTATTTCACTTGAATTTTCATGCTCAATTGCATACTTGATCATGAGGTATTTGAAGAAATGATTGATCAAGTTTTTGCACATTTTCAAACTATTTTGCTGCTGTTTTAACAGTGGTAATCGATTACCAGCTTAGGGTAATCGATTACCCAATGTTGATTTTGGCTTTGATTTGGGACTGTTTTGATTCTTTCTTCTTCTTCTTCTTCTTCTTCTTCTTCTTCTTCTTCTTCTTCTTCTTCTTCTTCTTCTTCTTCTTCTTCTTCTTCTTCTTCTTCTTCTTCTATTTCCTTTTGTTTTTTATTGCCTTAGAATACACTTTTTAAGGTCCTTTTCCTCTTTAAATTCATTTGAATTAGGGTGTAGATGAAGTTGGATAAACATTAGTTAATTCAAATATATCTTTAAAGTGGATTGTTCAATTCATTTTAGGTGCTTTGAGTTAATGATATGTTTAATGCTTTAACCCACAAAGATGAGTGGATGAACTTAAAGATGGAATGACCTTGAAATTGTAATTCAAATTAGTATTCCCTCTCCTCTTCTCTTTTTTCTTTTGATAGATGAAAATCTTTGATATCGTTTGAACTTATTTCAAGTTCTTGATGAAGATGAGATCATTACCTATTTTATTTTCGTGCGGTATTGCTTTCGGAGAGTGATCTACATATCACTTCTCTATCATGCATTAGCACTAACATTTTTATTGACCAGCCTCAGATAGTCGTGGTTTCTACATAAACCTGATTAAAATTACTTGACATAACGCTAAATTGTCCCGTAATCGGAAAATAATTATTCGTGGCTCAAACTTATGTTTGAAAGTCCAAGTATGGTTGATTATTTGTCTTAAGTCCATTACCTATGAAACTTTTTATTAGGAGCTTTGATTGTATAAATCCTCTAATGAGTATTAATTAACATTGGCCTAAGTGCAAGAGTTAACCATCGTTGATCATTTGTTCTAACAACTAATCACTAACTCACTGATAATATTATTGTACTAATTTTGTTTATGTTTCCTTCTTGCTGCATATCTCTCTTTTATTTTTTATGCATTATCATTTTATATTATATTATTGTTTATGCTCCCATTATTTTTTCTTTGTTCGTTGGACACATGTTTATGTTTCCGCCATCTTTCTTTTGTCCATTTGGACCATATCTTGCTCAGAACATTAATTAAGGATTAAACCTCTAAAAAACTTGGTGCTCTTAACTTTGTGGTTATGCTCTTGGACTATTCTTAGACCTTGAACCTCTTGGATTATTTTTGGACCCTTGGACTTAGAATTATGTTTCTTTCCTTATGCTTGGAGTATTATTGATCTTTGCCTATTTGACATGCTCATTTGCTTATGCTTCAAGATGAATGAAACTCTTATTTAACTTGCTATAGAGTGTGCTACATTTTGGTTAGATCCTTCTTATCTCTAACTTTTAATTTTCTTTCTAGGGTAGTCACTTCATCTTCTCCCCTTCTTAAATTTTCAAAATCTTCCCCCTTTTTAAAAAACCTTCTTGTTTTTAAACTTAAAACCGCTTTCACAATAAAACCTTGACTTTTGTCAAGTGATTTTCAAACTTTCTTTTCTTCAATAAATGTCAATCAATATTAATCATATTTTGACCAATTTCAAAAAGACTAAAAAAAGATCAAACTCACCAAATCTTTTTGTGCCTTTGTGCAATTTTTCTTTTAAAACTTTTCATAAAGTTTAGACATGAGTCATTTTCATAGTTGAGATGTAATTCTCCTATTCCCCACAGTATTTAACGTGTTGATATTTTCTACTTAGATGTTGAGTGATAGACTTGTTGATTTTAATCCAAGCGAAATCATCCATCTTTAGGTGATGCAAATGTTGTCTTGTACTTGTGGGCGACGCGTTGTGAAGAGACATGCAGAGGATTTATTTTCCTCTACTACTTCATCATCATATCCTCCTACTTCCGGTGCTTGGAATAGTGTTGTAGGTCAGCTCGTGTTAGAGAAGACCGTCATGAAGGACAACTAGAAGAGAGAGATTAAGAGACTCCGAAGGAAGTATCAGGTCAGATCGTCATCAGATGCTCCTTATAGTCCTTAGGATCTAGCTTTGTCTTATTGATAAGTGCTAAATTATAGTGATATTGAGTGTAAATAATTGGCATTTATTGGCTTAATAACCAATAAACCTCATCTTTTGTGCATATGTTGTATAGTTTACGTTATAATGTATATATTGCGTATCATATAAATATCATTGAGTTTAATTGTTTTTCTCTCATTTTTGTAGGTATACACGAAATAATATTTTTGTCATTGTCTTATAGAGCATTGAATAAGCTTTCCAACGCTTCCGACCGCGCGTAAAACAGAGTTACGGTTTAAAAGTTATGGTCAAAGCAAGTGCTGGTTTGCTGTCATGTTCGCAGTGCGAACATAAAGTTCTAAAACGCGTGAAAAACACTATTTTGATAGTAGCGAAAGATGCATAAGTTCGTTGTGCAAACGGGACTTCGCTAGGCAAACACAGAAGCCCATTTTGCCTATTTAAGTCATTTTTTCTGCATTTTTTAGGTTATGTTGTTTGGGAACTTTTTACCCCAACTTCATCAAACACATTCTTGAGTAGATTTAGCTTAGAAACAACATTGGAGGGTGAATCTTGACGATCTAGAGTCGAATTCACTTCAATCGCATATCGCCCAAAGGGCATACGCTAAACACTCTAGATAATGTGAGGAGAGACCCCCCACTCATCATTCCTTATGTACTTAAGGCTCGTAGCGTACAACAATTGTTATCCTTTATTAAGTGTCTTAAAGAGTTATGAGATAAGAAGAGAAGACACAAAACTCTAAGGGAAACTTTAAACCCTAATGTTATCATGCAAAGTGATCCTAAAGTTGGGATAAAAAGGGATACTACCTAATGTTATCATGCAAAGGATTGAAAGCCTAATGTCTCTCCTACTCCCATCTTAAACAGAGGGACTAGGAATCCTAAGGGATCATGGCAAGAAGCACAAGTAAACACAAAGAACAATCAATCATAGATGAAATGAAATGAAATACTTAAACAAGTCAAGGCAAGATGATAAAAGATATGAAATGCAAGCACAAATGCAAATATGAAACAATGCAACAAGACAAACATAAGAATGAAAAGCTTAAACAAGTCAAGAAAAATGAGATGAAATGGGATAAGCAAACTCCTACAACCAAATGCCATCAATCATCAAAAGGAGAAAGGTGCTAAACACAAAAGTACAATCAAACAAGTGAGGAAGGAAAGAGAGTGGGGCAGCCACCACCTCGTGAACATCTCAACCATCCACTTACACATGATCAAGTAAAACAAAGCAACCAAACAATGCAAAAGGAGTTCGCCTGTTCATAGCAACCTCAAAGTGAAAAAAACATTACCAAAGCATCAAGAACAAGTCCATGACCATCAAGGTCATAAGTGAAACTCAAGTGATAAACACAAGAATGATCAAGTTCAATTAGAGGACCAAAGTCCATCTAAACATCTCACACTTCAAACAAGTGGAAAGACAAGATCAAAATAAAACTTGTGTCACAAGGTACACATACAATTGACCTCTAAACATGCAAGGCAGATCCTCAAGCATGTTAACAAAAGTTAACAAATCTCAAGAGGTGCTCAAGGGATCACTCATGATCATGTCCCAAAACTAGGCCAAGAATTGGATGCATACACATAGCCAAAAACAACTTGAATTTGAAGCGCACACCAAAAATAGAAGAAAGCCAAAATAAATTCCAAATAAAATACCCAAATCAAGTTAAACCAATATAAAATCATTGTGCAAAATCTCAATGCAAGAGTTAATTCAAAGCACCACCAATTAAATCAAAGAAGGCAACATGTTCAACTTGTCGAGTATGCATCGAGGGTCCATAAAAAACCAATGAGAAACAAATGAAAAATGATCATTAAGACTCCAAACCAACCCTCAAATACACCTTAATCAATCACCTAAGTGTGAAAGGAAATTTTGTCCTTGGGGGTTTTCAAATGAGGGTCAATGATCAAGTTCAAATCAAGGCACAAACCATAAAACACCTTTAATCATTAAATCAATTAAAAATATTAAAAATAATTGAAAAATAAAATAAAAATATGGAAAATAATCTCAACATCTTGAAAAGTTAGAAACTAATTTTTTGGGATTTTTATAAAACCTAAAACTATTTTTAAATGAATTAAATTGAAATAGCAAATAAAAGAAATAAAAATGAAATGAAAAAGGAAAGGAGGTGCATCAAGCAAAATGGATTGAACTGGTTTCCTTTGAAAACGTGTATGGGCCTTAAATCTGGGAGTGAGACTATCAAAACAGCCAGGCCCATAACCATCTGAACTCAAACTCTAAATGAAACGATGCGTTTCACTTAAAATGGTCAGATTCAACTCAAGCCACCTAAGCAAGTCAACGCGCCAACGCAACAACCACCTCAGCTCAAGCCTGGACGCCATAGCCCTAGCTCCGGTCGTCTTCTCAGACGAGCTTCACCGGAGCTAATCCAAATCATGATAAAAATCCCAGCTATTGGCATGGTTTCAAAGCATTTTCCATGTAGAGTTCAAATATGGTGTTAGTTTTCGAAAAAGGTCCTTGGAACTTAGTGAAATCAAGCCACGAAATTGTGATGCACAAACTGAAAGTGGTTCAAACAAGCATGAAAGCTATCTAAACATTGCCTACGTGAAGTAGGTCTTCAGATGCACCAATTATGATCCTAAAAGAGTGCCTATAATGGGGGATTTAAAGTGTGAAAAATTACCTAGCGGAGCTGCTCCGTTGGCTCTTCAAACTTGATGCAAGCTTCACTATGATGCTCCCAATCTCTTCCTTGTGTCTGTGTGATGATGAAATGAGCAATGACTTGAAGAAAATCTCAAGGAGATGACCAATTCGAAGAAGAGAAAGTTTGGTGTATTTTTGGGTGAAACTCTTCTCTCTGCTCAGCTCCTTCTATCCTCTTGCATTAGGGTTGATTTTCAGCTTATGTATGATGGGTTTAAGAGCATCCACGCAGGCCCATAATGGATGAATAAATTGATTTTACAATATTGCCAAAAACTTCCCTCCATGTGCACACACGAGTTTGCTTCTTGTACCATCCCCTTATTCAGCAAATTAGGACCATTAGGGTGTGTAGGAATGAATAAGGGTGGTTTGGATTATTGATAACCAAGTTTGCATAAAGTTTAATCCAGTACTTCTTAAGGCATGAACATTTAAAACATGACTTGTAATATCATCTCATGTTGGCTCAATTTAGGTAATGGATATCATGACTATCATATGATGATGCTATGGTGTGAAAAATTCAAAAGTAACTTCACTTAGTAGCTTGAAATGGAAGTAAATCATAAAAGGTCCAAAAATCCACTTTTCATGTTCATAAAGTCTTAAGTAGACACACAATTCACCAAACATCATGGAAACTAGATTCAAGATGATGTTAAGGCCATGTGACACAACTTTCATGTGGCGCAAATTGGATTAGAAGTCTTGAAATTCATGAAAATGGTCATTAAAGTGAATGACATATAATGAAGTTTCCAAAAATACCCTTGGCTTGTGAAGACCATAACTTGAGTTCCACACATGAGAGTGAAGACTTCTAGTACTTTTTGGAAAGCTAAGAAAATGTGGAACAACTTTTATGTTTGAGGAAAGATGAGGAAGAGCTTGGTTCCTTGTGAAAAATGTCTTAGAAGTGGCCTATCCTCTAGTGCCTCAAAAATCTCTTCATCTGATAACACCGACTTGTTGATACCATAACATGAGATGTACAAACCTAATGGATGAATTTGATGAACAAATCTCATTTTGATAGAAAATGAGACAAGACTTGTATCATAGTGAAATGTGTCCTTGAAGTTGGAGACTAAAAGAAGGGATTTTACACTTAGAATCAACTGAAACCCTAATTTAGTAACTTCTTGAGCTCTTGAATATTATTTACTTATCCTTAACATGACATTAGAGATGATTTATAATGACTTCCCATGGCTTCCATGATCTAGAACCAAGCCTTGAACCCACTTAAGTCCACAGTTGACTTTTAGTTGACCAGATGAAACCATAACTTCTTAGCCATTGCCTGAAGTTCTTGTAGGTGACTTGAGTGATCATAAAACTTCCATAGAGAACCCTCAAGATGTGTATTGAACCCTTGAATCATGCCTCATCCATATAGGTAACCTCATGAACCTCTGATGATCCTCAAGATAGGAGGTGACACCCATACGCAAACTTTCTCCTCTCAAGGATCTTTGAAACCCAGCTTTGATGATGATACAACTCTTGATGACTTGCAAATGAATATCTCTTGATTGGAAAAAACAACATATTGATCCCCTGTCAAGAACCAATGCTATGCAAATGAAAATTCTAAATGATATGAAATATAAGCCAAGCTAAAAGAAAAGGTTGGGCAAATTTTGGGGAGCAACACCCTTCACTTGAAAAGAAAGAGATAACCAAGATCTTCCTAAAGACTTTGGGTCCGTTTTACTATTAAAAGATGGTTGCAAGTGCTTCTAGAGATTTTACAAAGATGGTTAATATGAGAATGAGATTAGAGGAAGCTTCCCGTGAGGGAAGTATGACAAAATAAGGTAGTTCTGAAAGTGCAAAGAAATTTGGTGCTGGTTTTCTAAGAAAAAGGACAGAGAAACTAATGCCATCTCTCAAAAGAAGCCTAGAAGATGCAGTCATCGTCAGCAACAAGTAGCTTCTGTGACTCCCGTCATCAGTTCCGCTTCTGTCGCACAAGCTGCATCTAATTATCAACCACATTTCCAACTGTAAACACATCAAAATAATCAGCAAAGTCGTGTGTAGAGGAAAATGCAATTTGATCCTATTCAAATGTCGTATACTGAGTTATTTCTGACTTTGATAAAGAATAATTTGGTTCAGACTCATGATCCGCCGGATGTTCCTACAAATATTCCATAGTGGTATAAGGCAGAGGACCATTGTGCATTTCATCAGGCACCCATGGGCATGATATTGAAAATTGCTATCCTCTGAAATATGAAGTTGTAAAGCTTGTAAAAAGTTGTATTCTGTCTTTTGAAGATACCAATCCTAATGTGCAATCAAATTCGTTGCCTAATCATGGTAACACGAATGTACATATGGTATATGAGTGTCCTGGTACATATTGTATTTTTGAAATTCGTTGGATTCAGAGGTCGCTTGTTGAGGTGCACGCTACTTTGAGCGAATTCCATGATATTGAGCATGATTGTGTCGCCTGTTGTATTTGTTCTGTGAACCCCCGTGGGTGTGTGATTGTAAAGCGGGATTTACAAAAGATGATTGATTAGAATTTGATTCAAGTTACTGCAAATAGAAATGAAGTTAAGAATGAGGTGAATGTCATAGTTCCACGTTTCAACATCCCTGCGCGAGCTGTAATTTCTTACAATAGTCAGAAATATGATGTGACACCTTTGGTCATCCGTTTGCCTGACCCGGTACCATATGAATTAGATAAAGTTGTTCCCTACAAATACAATGCTACTATGTTAGAGGATGGAAAAGAGGTTCCCATTCATTATCTTCCCTCAGTTGTGACTATTGCAGATATAAGACGTGTGACCAGAAGTGGTCGAGTAATTGCTAATGTACCCTCGAAGACAAGTGAAGATGTTGTGGGTAAGTAAACTCAGTTGAAGACTTCTACTTAATTCGGTCAATCAAGTGATGTGAATCAGATATCAGATAAAGATGAAGTGCTGAAATTGATCCAAGAGAATGAATATAATGTGGTGGATCGACTTTTGCATACGCCGTCAAAAATATATGTTCTATCCCTGCTTATGAGCTCTGAGGCTCATCGAGAACCTCTGCAGACAATATTGGAACAAGCTTATGTAGATCATGATGTGACTGTTAATCATATTGATTGCATTGTTGCCAATATCATTACATGTAATAATCTGAGCTTTTGTGATGAAGAGTTGACTGAGCATGGAAGAAATCATAATTTGGCTCTCCATATTTCCATGAATTTCTAAGAGGATGCTCTATCCAATGTGCTGGTTGATACCGGGTCATCATTGAATGTGATGCTAAAATCCACTTTATCCAGATTGTCTTATCAAAGTACTCCTATGAGATTCTGTGGGGTCGTTGTGAAAGCCTTCGATGGCTCGAGGAAAATTGTGATCGGAGAGGTTGATCTCCCCATCAAGATAAAAATCAGGGCTTTAAGAGGAAAAGAGTTATTTGGAAAGAATGCTCATGAGTTTTGTCTTGTTCCAAATTTGAAGATTCCTGCCAAGTTCAAGGTTCCGGATATTGAGAAATATAAAGGGAACACTTGTCCACAAATCCATTTGGTCATGTATCATAGAAATATTTCCACCCATACTGACAACCATCAGTTGTTGATTCATTATTTCCAAGATTGTCTTAATGGTGCTGCACTAAATTGGTACGTGGGAATTGATAGTTCCCAAATAAAGACATTCAATGATCTTGGATAAGCTTTTATCCATCAGTATAAGTACAATTTGGATACGGCACAGGACCGTGATAAAATCCGTGCGATATCCCAGAAAGAGAAAGAAACTTTTAAAGAGTATGCGCAGAGATGGCGCAAGATTGTAGCTCAAATAAGCCCTTCGCTTGAAGAGAAAGAGATGACCAAGATCTTTCTGAAGACTTTGGGTCTATTTTACTATGAAAAGATAGTTGCGAGTAATCTTAACGATTTTACCGAGATGGTTATTATGGGAATGAGATTAGAGGAAGCTGTACGTGAGAGACGTTTGACAAAAGAAGGTAGTTCTGGAAGTGCAAAGAAGTTTGGAGCTGGTTTTTCTAAGAAAAAGGACGGAGAAACTAATGCCATCTCTCAAGAGAGGTCTAGAAGAAAAAGTCATTGTCAGCAACAAGTAGCTTCTATTATGCTCGTCATCAGTGCAGCTCCTGCCGCACAAGCTGCATCTAATTATCAACCATGTTTTCAACTGTAGACACAACTAAATAATCAGCGATGCCGTATGCAGAGGAAAGTGCAAGTTGATCCCATTCAAATGACGTATACTAAATTATTTTCGGCTTTGATAAAGAATACTTTGGTTCAAACTCGTGATCTGTCGGATGTTTCTACAGATATTCCATGGTGGTATAAGCCAGAGGCCCATTATGCATTTCATCAGGGCGCCCATGGGCATGATATTGAAAATTGTTATCCTTTGAAATATGAAGTTGTAAAGCTTATAAAAAGTGGTAAGATACATCGCATGACATGTTTGAGTCCTTGAAGATGACGCATGAGGGAAACACGGAGGTGAAAGAAACAAAGGCTCTAGCACTGATTTAAAAATATGAAGCCTTCAAGATAGAGGAAGATGAATCTGTGGAAACCATGTTTTCTAGATTCCAGATTCTGACTGCTGGATTGAAGGTTCTTGACAAAGGTTACTCCACTTCTGATCATGTAAAGAAGATAGTCAGAAGTTTACCAAAAAGGTGGAGACCTATGGTCACAGCATTAAAGCTCTCAAAAGATCTGAACATAATTACTCTGGAGGAACTCATCAGTTCTTTAAGAAGCCATGAGATAGAAATTGAAGAAGATGAGCCTCAGAAGAAAGGTAAGTCCATAGCTTTAAAATATAACAAAAGTCTGAAACTAAAGCTTTTTAGGTATTAGAAGAAAGCTCTGGAGATTCTTCATCAGATGAAGACAAACTATCTTTACTATCCAGAAGAATAAATCAACTCTGGAAGCACAAGCAAAAGAAGTTCAGAAAAGTTAAAAGACCAGAACATCGTGGAGAATCCTCTGGTCACAGAAGATCTACCAAAAAGGAAGTAATGTGCTATGAATGCAAAGAGCCAAGACACTACAAGAATTATTGTCCCAAACTTCAGAAGGATAAACCCAAGAAGAAGTTTGAGAAGAAAAAGAAAGTCCTGATGGCTACTTGGGATAACTCAGATTCTTCTGAAGCCACGTCAGAGTCTGAAGACGAATGTGCAAGCGTTGCACTAATGGCTGACATAGAGGAGCATGAAGAATCATCTGAATCTAGATCAGAATCAGATTCAAAAGAGGTATTAGCTAATCTCACCAGAGCTGAGTTAATTAAAAGCTTATCTGAAATGTGTGAAAACTATAGTAAGATCAGACTCAAATACAAGAAGCTGCAAAGCAGTCTTGTATCTGAGACTGGTCAGCTGAAATCAAAAATTGCTGAGCTGAAAGAAAATAATTTTCAAATCAAAATTGAATTGGAAAAAGCTCAACAAAAATCTGAAACAGATACTACGTCTAGCTCTAAAAATATTTTAGAAGAGTATGACCATAGTTTTCAAAGGTTCCTATCCAGAAGCATAGATAGAAGAAAAGTGGCTTCTATGATCTATGATGTGAGCAGGAACAACAGAAAAGGGATTGGATATGAATCATCTTCTGGGAAGGAATCAAATCCAAAACCTGTTGATGAGTTAAGTATCAATTATACTCCTCTGTATTCTTATTTTAAATTTGGTCACTCACATGACATAAAGTACACACGTTCAGATCAAAACACCATAATTTTTAATAAACCTAAGCTGCGTCAGAACACAACTTCTTTTAATGGACAGAAGTTCAGGCAGAACTTCATAACAACTAACCCCAGAGGACCCAAACAGATATGGGTACCTAAGGATAAAATAATTTATGTTGCAGATGTCCTTAGCAGCAAGGTTGAGACACCAGTCCTGGTATCTGGACTCTGGATGCTCACGACACATGACAGGAAGAAGGTCTATGTTCCAAAGTCTGGAACTTAGATCTGGTGGAGACTTGAAGTTTGGAGGAAACCAAAAGGGTAAGATCATTGGCTCTGGAACAATTGGTAATGGTAAACTCCCTTCTATCTCAAATGTTCTACTTGTAGAAGGATTAACTCATAACTTGTTGTCCATAAGTCAATTAAGTGACAATGGTTATGATATTATCTTTAACAAAAAATGTTGCAAAGCTGTTAGTTAGAAAGATGGATCAATCCTCTTTAATGGTAAAAGAAAGAACAACATTTATAAAATAAAACTTTCAGAATTGAAAAGTCAAAATGTAAAATGTCTTATGTCTGTAAATGATGAGCAATGGGTCTGGCATAGAAGATTGGGACATGTTAGCATGAGACGTATATCTCAGATTAACAAGCTCAATCTGGTCAGAGGACTTCCTAAGTTGAAGTTCAACTCAGATGCTCTTTGTGAAGCATGTCAGAAAGGCAAATTTTCAAAATCCACTTTCAAACCAAAGAATGTTGTTTCTACTTCTAGACCATTAGAGCTTTTGCACATTGATCTGTTTGGACCAGTGAAAACTGCATCCATCAGAGGCAAGAAGTATGGGCTTGTCATCGTTAATGACTACAGCAGATGAACATGGGTAAAATTCCTAAAGAATAAGGATGAGTATCACTCTGTATTTTTTGATTTTTGCAATCAAGTCCAAAATGAAAAGAAATTTAATATTGTCAAAGTCAGAAGTAATCATGGTGGTGAATTTGAAAATAAATCTTTTGAAAATTATGTTAAAGAAAATGGCATTGCACATGATTTCTCTTGTCCTAGAACTCCTCAACAGAATGGAGTTGTAGAACGAAAGAATAGAACATTGCAAGAAATAGCCATAACCATGATCAATGAGACAAATATGGCTAAACATTTTTGGGCAGAAGCAATAAATACAATGTGCTATGTTCAGAATAGAGTCTCTGTAAGACCTCTTCTGGAGAAGACTCCTTATGAATTGTGGAGGAATAGAAAGCCCAACATTTCATATTTCCATCCTTTTGGATGTATTTGTTTTATTCTGAACACTAAAGATAATCTGAACAAATTTGACTCTAAAGCACAAAAGTGTTTTATGCTTGGATATTCTGTACGCTCAAAAGGCTACAGAGTATACAATATTGAAACACAAATTGTGTAAGAATCAATTCATGTCAGATTTGATGAGAAGCTTGGCAATCAAAAGCCAAAGCAGTCTGAAATTTCTCTAGATCGAGAATTTTTTCTAACGGACTCTGAAGAATCAGAGGCAAACAAAGTTCCAGCTAAAGAACCAGAAGTAACTCCAGATGCCACTCCATTAGCTGCTCATCTGGACAACTTAACTATTTCTGAAGAACCAACTCTGAAAGGATCCTCCAGAATCAAATCTTCTCATCCAAAGGAGATGATTATTGGAAAGAAGGATGATCCCATAAGAACAAGATCCTTCCTCAAATCCTCTGGGACATCATTGTTTAGTCTGGTGTCAATTATTAAACCTACCTCTGTGGATGAAGCTCTGCAAGACAACAATTGGATACTTGCTATGCAAGAGGAGTTGAATCAATTCACAAGAAATGATGTCTGGGATCTGGTTCCAAGACCAAAAGGATTCAACATTATTGGAACAAAATGGGTCTACAGAAATAAGTTAAATGAGCAAGGAGAAGTCATCAGAAATAAAGCTAGACTTTTTACTCAAGGCTATAGTCAGCAAGAAGGTATTGATTACACAGAGACATATGCTCTTGTGGCAAGGTTAGAATCCATACGCTTGCTAATTTCTTTTGCTGCACAGAATAACATCACTCTGTACCAGATGGATGTTAAAAGTGCTTTCTTAAATGGTTTAATAGAAGAAGAAGTATATGTTCATTAACCTCCTGGATTTGAAAATGAAAGATTTCCAGAGCACGTTTTTAAATTAAAGAAATCACTCTATGGCCTAAAACAAGCTCCCAGAGCGTGGTATGAAAGGCTGGGTAATTTTATTCTAGAAAATAATTTTATCAGAGGAAAGGTTAATACCACTCTTTTTCATAAATCAATTAAGAAAGATATCTTAATCTGTCATATTTATGTTGATGATATTATTTTTGGAACCATAAATATGTCACTTGGAAAGAAGTTTGCTAAGTCTATCCAGGCAGAGTTTGAAATGAGCATGATGGGAGAGCTAAGATTCTTTCTGGGCATTCAAGTTAATCAGACTCCAGAAGGCACCTACAAACATCAGACGAAGTATGTGAAAGAGCTTTTGAAGAAGTTTAATCTGATAGAGAGTAAGCCAACTAAGACTCCCATGCATCCAACTTGTACTCTGGGTAAAGAAGAGGTAAGTAAAAAGGTAGATCAGAAGATGTACAGAGGTATGATTGGCTCTCTTCTGTATTTGACTGCCTCTAGGCCTGACATTCTCTTTAGCGTATATTTATGTGCTAGATTCCAATCAGATTCTAGAGAATATTACTTAACTGCTATTAAGAGAATTCTGAGGTATCTGAAAGGTACAACTAACGTGGGTCTGTGTTACAGAAGATCTGATGAATATAAATTAGTAGGCTTCTGTGACGCTGATTTTGCTGGAGATAGAGTTGAACGCAAAAGCACCTCTGGAAGCTGTCAGTTTCTGGGAGGCAATCTGATCTCGTGGTACAACAAGAAGCAACCCACTATAGCACTCTCAACTACATAGGCATAATATATTGCTGCTGCTGGTTGTAGTACCCATATGCTCTGGATGAAGAGTTAGCTAGAGGACTACCAAATACATGAGAGTAAAATTCCTATCTTCTGTGACAATACTTCTGCAATTTGTCTTTCTAAAAACCCTATTTTACATTCAAAGGAAAAACATATAGAGGTTAAACACCACTTCATCAGAGACTATATTCAAAAAGGGATATTAAGTTTAAATTTTGTTGATACAGACCATCAATGGGCTGATATTTTTATAAAACCCCTATCTGAAGATAGATTTAAATTTATTCTGAAAAATATTAGTATGGACTTTTGTCTAGAATAAAATCTTTATTCAGAATTAAAATTATTCAGATGAAAAATGTTTACATTCTATACTCTGAAGTATTGCATCTGAAATTTTTTTAAGTTACTTTATTTTTGTGAAAATCTGAGTTAACAAGCTTCAGAGGATCTGAACGTTAGTTAATGATTCATTTACTAAAAGAGCTTCAGAGGAACAACACATCAAACACGTGTCACTTCTAATCTGAATTTTGGAAACGATTGAGTGTACACAAGCTGAGGTGCCGTTTCAGGTACAGTTTGAATCATTAAAATTCTCTTTTTCCCTCCACTTTGTCTAATCACATTTAATGTGTTAAATAATTATGTTTTTGATTTGATCTATGTTTCTCTTTGTTCCCTAATATATATTTCATGTTGTAACACATTTCACACTTTCATTATCCCACACACCTTATGCATTTTGCCCTTCTTCATTTCTTAACTTTCAAATCAAAAATTAAAAGAATCCCTAGTCATCTCAAAAGTTCTTCTTTAATGGATACCTCATCTTCATCACATCAACACTTGGTTTCTACAATGGTTGGGTCATCTTCATCGCAAATGGGTAATGAAACTTACAAAGAACCAGAACACACACTTCTCACACCAGTAAACAAACTAGAGGTACTCTGTGAGTTTATTGTTGATTTTGATTGTATGGCGAAAAATGGGTTTGATCTTTGTTCAACAATTAACTTTCAAGGATGGGTAAAATAATTTGATCGGTTGGTTGGTCCAGTTTTTCCCCAACTGGTAAAGGAATTCTGGATTCATGCCCAAGTTTACCCTAAATTTATTTCTTCATCCGTTTTGGCTAAAACTATCATCATCACTGAGGAATTGATTCGCAAACTGATTGGTTATGAAGAAGAGGGTATTGTGAATACATCAGTGAGAAGCGTGAATATGAATGAAGTGCACAACAAGGTGTTTACCTCTGGGCTTCCATCCAACAAAATCAAGGATCTGAAGACCTATTACAAGATTTGGGCCAAGATATTTCTGGGATGTATTCATCATCGCAAGGCTTCAAATTCTCCAGATTACATTAATACAGATCAACTGTATATTCTATATTGTCTAGGGAATAATATCAAGGTGGATCTTCAACATCTGTTGTTTGTTCATTTGTGGAGTCATGTCAAGATGTCTAGAGAAATCATTCGCACCAAACACCAGAAGATCAGAGATTGGATTCCCATGGGAAGGTTAATTTATGATATCCTAACTAAAAATGGTTTGGTATCTTATCTGAAAGATGCTGGTCAGACAGATGAACTAGTTCCTATTCTTGGGAAGCCTCTGGATGGCAAGAGTCTTCAGAGAATGAAGTTGTTAGAAAAACTTCAATCTGATCCAGTTCAGATTGACTCTGATGTTGTGCGCAGAAGGAGAGTACCAGTGGAAGATTTCCCACTATTCACTGCAGAGGAGCCAAAGGAAGCTCTCCTAGCTTATATTGCTTCCTGTATGGCAGATGGCACTCCTATGCCAGCTGATATGCTACTACGTGCTTCTTAACCTGCCCCAGAGCTAATTATGAGGAAAAAACGCAAGAAGAGCAAGGTCTCTGAAGAAGATCCCTCAGAGAAACAGTCTAAGAGTTCTAAAAGGAAAGCTTCTGAAGAAGACTCTTCCAAGAAGTCATCAAAGCGTTCCAAGTAATCAGGTAATCACTCTGCTGTTTTATCTCCTATTTTGGAAACTATAACAGAAGAACCAACATCTCAACCCTCTCTCTCTCTCTCTCTCTCTCTCTCTCTCTCTCTCTCTTCTAAACCAATTCTCTCATCTGAACCTATTATCTCTTTTGAACCTATTATCACCTCTGAGCACCATTCATATTCCTCTGAGCATGTTTATGTCTCTGCTGCCTCTCCTTTCTCTCAACCACAAACTTCAAACCCTCAAACCACCTCTCAACATAACCTAGAAGCCACCTCTGAACACACCACCTCTATACCATCCACACCCTTATTCAATATCCCTCATCAAACCAATTCTGCTGAAGTTCCCTCTACAAACCATCCAGTTGCTACAAACCCCTCTAAACCTGAAATCTTTCATGCCACACCTCTCCTAACCATTCACCCAATTCCATCTGACTCATCTGACTCCTCTGACTCTTTCTCTAACCAATCAGATGCTACATCCCCTCCACATAACCCCCCAAACCATCCTCTTGAAATTTCTTCTCCCACTCCCATTTCCTCTCATTATCCAGATAAACCTTCATCCTCTTTTGAACCTTCATTTTTTGATGCCCTTAAGCAATCCTTCTTAGAGGCCTACCTTAAGCCAAAACCTAGACCTAATGTTCGTAATCTATTATCTAGTTTTGAAATGGAGATGCATATGTGGTTTTCTACTGTAAGGGAGAAGTGTCTCACTAGCATGAATCCTCATGACTCTGAAGAGATCTGGACTGCCTTCAGAAAGAGATTTGCTTCTGTGACTATGAATCTTCAGGATGCTTGCTCTGCAGATGCACATGAGAGTTTCTGAAGCTTTGAAACTTGCTCAACTCAGTGTTAGCAGAACTCCTATTCTGTGTCTAGAAAACACACCTGCAAAGGTTGCGTGTTCCTCATCTGAGAAATCTGCTGCACTTCAGATTGGTGAAGGTCCTCATGCTGAAGAAGGTACCTCAAATGCTCCTGTTGCTGAAGAGATTCCTGACTCTGGTCAGCCCTCTGCTCTGGAATTAGGGAATGCACCTTCTTCATTGGTTATTCAGAACTCAACAGATTTGAGGAAAGAAAATGAAGATATACAAAACAAGTTTTCTCAGCAAGAGGCTACTAACAATGAGATAAAATCTTGGATGATCAAGCAAGAGAAAACTACACCAGAGATTCAGGAGTGGATGGTCAAACAGGAAGAATCCACTACTGAAATCAAGACATGGATGGCCAAACAAGAAGCTTCAACTTCTGAGATGACAGAGCTTCTTAAAGTTTTAGCAAATTGTTTATCTTAATTGTTTGTTTGTTTGTGCTCATATGTGAATTTGCCTGTTATTTCTTTTCTGACTTTCTAAATGCATATGTGACTTTATTTTCTTTACATCTGATTCTATCTTATATTTTTCTATTTTTTTCTTGCTCTGAAATTTTTTAAAAATGATTTTCTAAAATGGAAAA
Organism: Lathyrus sativus; assembly: GCA_963859935.3. Classification (NCBI taxonomy): domain Eukaryota; kingdom Viridiplantae; phylum Streptophyta; class Magnoliopsida; order Fabales; family Fabaceae; genus Lathyrus; species Lathyrus sativus. The sequence continues at coordinate 239,575,437 of OZ012735.1, read as the reverse complement.
TTAGAAAATGGGGAGAAAATGGAAATTCTCTGATCACCTTTTGATATGACAAAAAGGGGGAGAAAATGGAAATTTTGAATCATTCACATAAACAGTTACTAAATGGAAACTCACACATGTTAAAAAGTAACTAATCATGAATTCAGTGTTTCTGAGCTAAAGCTACTCATCTGACAATATTTATAAAATTAACTCTGAACAAGGTCTGAGATAGTCCACAAGCTTGCTCTGACTCTAGAAAGAATACAAGTGCTGAAAGGGAAGTTTTAAATTTTCTAGCAGTATTCATTTTAGGGGGAGATTCATATTCTCAGGGGGAGATATATATTTTTAATGTTCAGTAAAATTTCGTATAGTTTTTGTCATCATCAAAAAGGGGGAGATTGTTAGAACACATATTGGTTCTTAATATATCTAAATGTTTTGATGATAACAATAATGGAATTTTGTATGGAGAAAATATATACTCTAATTTTGTTCAAGTGGTTTTGTTTCAGATAATATAATAAATATTCCTCTGAACGGAATATTCCTCTGAATGTTAAGCTACAACATACATAAGACTCTGAGCGTTTGGTAAAAAGCGAAGCTGCAAAAGGCTCTGAGCGTAGAGTACAAAGCAAAGATTCAGAAAACTCTGAGCGTAGAGTATAAAGAAAAGATTCAAAAAACTCTGAGCGTACTTGTTAGTTCCATGGTTCTATGATAGAAAATTGTCCATGGTTCTATGATTGGCTAAATTTTGGTAAAACATGACTCTGCACTAATGTTAAGCAGGATGTCATTACCATAGTTATGACATTGCTAAAGGAGCAAGCAGGAGCTGGTGAAAGAACTGCTGTGGAGTGGTTTAATGTGAATGTCATGTTGAATGTCGAGACATCCATCACGACATCCATCTGCTGTCATGACAAAACTGCTGTCATGTGTTAGAAACAGCAGGAGTAGTGGTGCAGTAGGAGCTAGCAAAAGCTGATAACAGAACTGATGTCATGTGTTGACATCTGGTACAGCAGGAGCTAACAAGAGCAGATGATAGAACTGCTGTCATGGATGAATTGGATGTCATGAATGTAGTTAGGAGAGGAGTAACTGTTATGTGTTAGCAGTAGCCAAGTTCCTCACTTCCTCACAAGTGGAGAGTGAGGTGTGTATCCACAACAGGTTGAGCTGTGATGAAGTTCCTCACAATCAGTGTGAAGTGTGCAGCCACAACAGGTTAAGTTGTGATGAAATTCCTCACAGGTAGTGAGTGAGGTGTACTGTCATGTGTCTTAAGCAGGACATCATTGCATGACAACAGAAGGAGCTGTTAGTGTATATCTCTTGACATATTTGGTTTGGATTGATGAAACCATGTTGAAAATACCTCATCAGTAAATATGTCAAGGAGATTTATTAGGAACAAGAACAAATTGTATTGGTATTCATAAAAGGATCTTGGAGACCTTTTAGGAAACTTTAATATACTTGTTTCTAATGTTATTTTGCAGAAGATTGGGTGAAGCCAGGTATGGTGTAAAGAAAAATCTGCAGAAGAGAGGATGTCATACTGAATGTCATGACATTGATCGTATGACATCAGTCGTGCAGGCATGTTGGTTTTCTGTTATCTCAGGCTAGATTTCAGGAGACTTGTTATGACCCTTGAGTTATCTCAGGAGAGATTGAAGGCAATGCTGACCATGCCATGACCTAATTGGGCAGCACCTTGAATAGTGGAAATTAGTTTTACTTTATTAAAACTAATATTTGTTACTTCTACACAACCCAAGCCCAGTCTACAGTGCTATAAAAGGAGGCGCAGAAGCATGGGAAAAGTAAGCACTCACACCAAGAAAAACCAGAGTGTAAAATAAAAGTCTAGGGTTTGAGAGTCCCTTGTGTGCAAGTCACCCTTTGTATCTTTTGATACATTGTGGTAGACATATTGGTAAGTGAAGAAGGCTAGTCTTCATGTGTAAAGTCTGTTTAGGAATACTTGTAATCCAAGAAATTGTCTGGTGGATGATTGTTTTGGTTAGGTAGATTCTAGGCTGTGTCTCACTCAAAGCTGTGAAGCAAGAGTGTGTGAGTTCCTTGATCAAAGCTGTGAAGCAAGATCAAGGTGTGTATGAAGTGTACCTTCATATTAAATTATGTAATTGTTTGATATCACTGTTGTGTGATTGAGGGGGAGTGAGTGGGTATACTCAGGTACTAGAGTGTCTCTAGGCTGAAGTGTCATTGGGTAGAGATTAAGTGAGAAATGAAAACTGGAGGTTTGACTTTGAATTGATTCTACTAATAGTGAATTTCCTCCTTGGCTTGGTAGCCCCCAGATGTAGGTGTTGTTGATACCAAACTGGGTGAACAATTACTGTGTTATTTATCTTTTTGCATTTACAATTCTGTACTTTAAATGGTTAGATAAATAGTATGACAGACTGCAGATGTCACAACAGAGGTCGTGACATTGGGACAATTTAAAGAAATTTAAATTGGCCATGGTCTGTCCTCATCCTTGTTGAGCAGAGATCAATGTTCTTGGAACACATGTGATTTGCATACCAGAATTTCAATTGGTATCAGAGCAGGCATCCTGTCCGTTCTGGATGAGATCTTGGGAGATACTTTCTGGTGTTTTGAACAAGGAGAAGCTGCAGCTGAGTTGATGAACTTGCTAAATGTTTGAGCTGCTGCTTATAGAGTATTGAAGGAGGCTGTAAAGGAGTCTGTGTAAATGTTGTTGTGCCCTATGATATAGGAGCTTCTATGACCAGCTGTATGTCATGCCAAAGGAAGAGTGGCTACTTCTGTCCTATGGACTATTGAATGATCAAACATGTTGTTTAGGGCATGTTCTTTTGGTGGTTCCGCTGCATATTTCTCTGATAAAAGAACTCTGATGCCCCTGGGAGAAGACTAGCCCATATACATGTTGATGTATGGTTGTGGCAGGTTGTTGAAGGCTGCCTTAGAAAAGATAGTGGGAGGTGATTTATTTTCACCACTCATATGCAGGTTGAGTCAAGGGTGTCATCCTTGATGTTTCAACATTAAAGATACTTTTACTAAATAATACTTTTGGTATTAGTGAAGTATTTATCAGATGGTCTTCTCAACAAGTGGATGATCCAAGATTGGCTTCTGAAAGAAGGGACCCTAATAAGGATTTAAGATTCATTGCTATGTGAGATATTCTCAAATATTTAATGAATTATCCTTAGTTGATGATCAAGGTGTCTCATCAGTGGTTGCACAAGTATCAGGCCCTGATATGCTTGGTTCTGATGCAGAGATTGTGCAGAATTCTGTTGATCCATAGATCAAAGAAGATATAGCTGGATCTGTACTCATTCTAGTAAGGTTCTTGGCAAGAAACTAAGGCTAGAATGGAGTGTTGCTGGGAGTGAAGATGAAGACAATATGCTCTATAAGAGTATTGGAGTGCAGCAGTTGTGTTCTAGTTTCTACTAGAAGCACCTGATCTATTAGCTAGAGAGTTTCCTAGCAAGAGACTTATCTAGAAGATGGTGTTGGTGATAGCACTACTTGGGTCAGTTTATTTCTGATCTAAGTGCATAGGAGCGTGAGATCTTGCTCATCTTGGAGATCAAGGATAAGTGGCAGTTATCTTTGATTTTCTAAAGAAGTCTATACTTAAGGAAAGCGGGAATCCTTTTGTAATGACTTGTGTGATCCTTCCTCCCTAAAAGAATCAAGCCTTGGCACCCTAGGTTCATGAAGTAAATGCATTTCAAGCACTATGGTGAGGTCCAATAAAGCAAGATGGAGGTTGTCTACTCAAACTCAAGTCTATGTGCCCTTTCTGATTGAGTGATGAGGTTATTCTAAGTGGCAGAATGAAAGCCTGAAATCTCCAGCTGGATGTCTTAACCAAAGTTGTGACATCAAACAGAAACTTCAAGGCCTCAAGTGATGTTGTGGCACATCATTTGAAGATAAGTTGATCTTCTCAGGTATGAATGGAATTAATGCTTCATATCATGCAGTTTGTGGGAGTTGTGCGAAGGAGTAGATGCCTTGCTTTGAAGCAAGAAAAATTTGAGACTTGAAGATCAAAGTGGCTTGGTGGATTAGCAGATTCTCGAGAGCTCTGAAAGATGCTGAATAACCAAACAGTGGCATTTGGCTATTGAAGCAGTGTGCCTTTAGAAAACTATTCTTGGGCAGAGGGGTAGTTATTTGAAGACCACAGAAGGGTCTGGGACTGTTCATGCTTGGAACAAATTACTCTGGTGCAGAGGGGTAATTGGTTGAAGACCAAAGGAGGATCTGTTCACATGTTGGAGCTTGTGGTAGAAGCCCTAAGCTATGTATAGAAGATTACCTTCTTGTGGAGATGTATTTGATCAAGATGGTGTGTCTGTGATATGAACCATCAGGTTTGTGAAGATCTCTTGTGGAACTAGTGATTCACTTCTAAGAAGTACTCTATCTTGTCATACGGGAGAATGATAAGGTAAAAGGTTTGTCTTGGAGTATGATGTGAAGGTATTAAGTGCATTCTGATGTGATAAAGTTCCGATGCGGTGTCTATCTTGTACTCAGCCTAAGGCCATAATACTTGTGGAGAAGTGGTCTCTTCTGCTACAAGTAACTCTAGGAAGAGGTGAATTAGTTTGGTGCCTTCTCTCTGTATGAGCATGGAGTTGGTCATGAGAGATAATGGGGTGATCTTGGAGCAGCTGTTATCAAAGATAGGGGGAGAGCTTCTGTTTGATGGGTGTACTACTTGCTTGTGGTTCAAGCAGTAAGTGAATGCGTTCACCATGTGTGTTGAACAGAGAATGAGTTCTTTAAGATATGAAGATGTGTCTTATGTTTTACATTCACGTGCACTGGTTACCATTGATATGGGAGAGTTATACTTCTATCTAGGATCTGTTGCTGCAAGAATGCAGCTATGTATCAAGATTGTTTGTGGGTTCAAACAATTTGAGTTTTTATGAAGATAGAATGTCAGACAAGATGTTGTGACATTGGGTGACTACTCCAAGCTCATGGTGAACATGACAAGTGCCTTCCTTTTGGTTTTGTCCTTAGGATGTTCATGGATCTAGTCAAGTTTATAGGCCTCTATCCTAGTATGTCTGGTGAAGAGAAAGATCAAGACATCATCAGCTCTGATCCTGTGTAGAAGGAAGGAATTTCACTCTGAGATTGTGTTGTCAAAGCTGAAATCTGAGAAATCTTCCAGATAGTAATCCTGCAACTGCTTCTGATATTGGTTCTAGTATGGGTTGTGACACAAGGGGTTGTGACTCTGGGAGAATTTAATTTTCTCTGTAGAATATTTGTGTGTCTCAAATTGGGGATTTAAGATCAATTGTTACTTGTGGCAAGTAGTTAATTGATTATCCTTTAATTGGTGATGTCAAAAGTGTCACTCCTGAAGGTGCAGCTTCAGACAAGACAAGAACCCAAGATTCAAGACTGATTCAAGAGATCAAGAAATGGCAGACTTGGACACCATGTGCAGTATGTACACTTACTCCAATTTCTGTCAATTTTTGACTAAACCAAGGGGGAGTTAAGTGTTGTTAAGGACTGTTATCTGTTCCAACTATCAAGGGGGAGCATGATAAGTGAGGTTGGAAAAAACTACTGCTGCTGATGAGGAAAAGCATTGTTGCTGCCATGCTGGATGCAACTATCAAGGGGGAGCATGATAATTGGTGTAAACTACTGCTGAATGCCCTGATAAGTTATTTTAGCCAAAATTTTCCAAAGGGGGAGTTTGTTAGTTCCATGGTTCTATGATAGAGAATTGTCCATGGTTCTATGATTGGCTAAATTTTGGTAAAACATGACTCTGCATTAATGTTAAGCAGGATGTCATTACCATAGTTATGACATCACTAAAGGAGCATGCAGGAGCTGGTGAAAGAACTGCTGTGGAGTGGTTTAATGTGAATTTCATGCTGAATGTCAAGACATCCATCACGACATCCATCTGCTGTCATGACAGAACTGCTGTCATGTGTGAGAAACAATAGGAGTAGTGGTGCAACAGGAGCTAGCAGGAGCTGATAAAAGAACTGATGTCATGTGTTGACATCTAGTGCAGCAGGAGCTAACAAGAGCAGATGATAGAACTGCTGTCATGGATGAACTGGATGTCATGCATGTAGTTAGGAGAGGAGTAGCTTTTATGTGTTAGTAGTAGCCAAGTTCCTCACTTCCTCACAAGTGGAGAGTGAGGTGTGTATCCACAACAGGTTGAGCTGTGATGAAGTTCCTCACAATCAGTGTGAAGTGTGCAGCCACAAAAGGTTAAGTTGTGATGAAATTCCTCACAGGTAGTGAGTGAGGTGTACTGTCATGTGTCTTAAGCAGGACATCGTTGCATGACAACAGAAGGAGGTGTTAGTGTATATCTCTTGACAGATTTGGTTTGGATTGATGAGACCATGTTGAAAATACCTCATTAGTAAATATGTCAAGGAGATTTATTAGGAACAAGAACAAATTGTATTGGTATTCATAAAAGGATCTTGGAGACCTTTTAGGAAACTTTAATATACTTATTTCTAATGTTATTCTGCAGAAGATTAGGTGAAGCCAGGTCTGGTGTAAAGAAAAATCTGCAGAAGAGTGGATGTCATACTGAAGGTCATGACATTGATCGTATGACATCAGTCGTGCAGGCATGTTGGTTTTCTGTTATCTCAGGCTAGATTTTAGGAGACTTGTTATGACCCCTTAGTTATCTCAGGAGAGATTCAAGGCAATGCTGACCATGCCACGACCTAATTGGACAACACCTTGAATAGTGGAAATTAGTTTTACTTTATTAAAACTAATATTTGTTACTTCTGCACAGCCCAAGCCTAGTCTGCAGTGCTATAAAAGGAGGCGCAAAAGCAAGGGAAAAGTAAGCACTCACACCAAGAAAAACCAGAGTGTAAAATAAAGGTCTAGGGTTTGAGAGTCCCTTGTGTGTAAGTCACCCTTTGTATCTTTTGATACAATGTGGTAGACATATTGGTAAGTGAAGAAGGCTAGTCTTCACGTGTAAAGTCTATTTAGGAATACTTGTAATCCAAGAAATTGTCTGGTGGATGATTGTTTTGGTTAGGTAGATTCTAGGCTGTGTCTCACTCAAAGCTGTGAAGCAAGAGTGTGGACTTCCTTGATCAAAGCTGTGAAGCAAGATCAAGGTGTATATGAAGTGTCTCTTCATATTAAATTATGTAATTGTTTGATATCACTATTGTGTGATTGAGGGGGAGTGAGTGGGTATACTCAGGTACTAGAGTGTCTCTAGGCTGAAGTGTCATTAGGTAGAGATTAAGTGAGAAGTGCAAACTGGAGGTTTGACTTTGAATTGATTCTACTAATAGTGAATTTCCTCCTTGGCTTGGTAGCCCCCAGATGTAGGTGTTGTTGATACCGAACTGGGTGAACAATTACTGTGTTATTTATCTTTCTGCATTTACAATTATGTACTTTAAATGGTTAGATAAATAGTATGACAGACTGCAGATGTCACAACAGAGGTCGTGACATTGGTCATAACATTGGGACAATTTAAAGAAATTTAAATTGGCCATGGTCTGTCCTCATCCTTATTGAGTAGAGATCAATGTTCTTGGAACTCATGTGATCTGCATACTAGAATTTCAGTACTAAACTCAACGCTGCAACTGCATAGGCTCTGAAAATCAAATCAAGTAAGGCTATGAGAACAAATCAAGCTGAGGCTCTGAGAATCATAACACGTAAGGCTCTGAATCATTAGTAACAAAGTGATACATTTGGATAACACGTAAGAGCGAAAATCTACTATGATCTAAAGCGCTCCTCTGGATGAAAAATTTGTTAATACAATCACGCTAGCACTAAGCTGCAGAACTCTGGAAGAGAGTTACTCTGATAAGAAGAAATTGGAACATCATCAGAGGATCTGATGCAGAAGAAATTGGAACATCATCAGAGGATCTGATGCAGAAGAAAATGGAACATCATCAAAGGATCTGATGCAGAAGAAATTGGAACATCATCAGAGGATCTGATGTAGAAGAAAATGGAACATCATCAGAGGATCTGATGTAGGAATTATTTCCTTATTTGTTCATTCAAAAAAATGCTGATTAAGAAAGATCCGTTGCAAAATTCTTTGTCTACATCCAACGACACTATTCCTCTTTTGTGTATGGTACAAGATGTCAGAACAAAAAGGATATCTCACATTCCTCTTCTGGAAAGGAACAATTAAAGAAGACAAAAAGCTGTGCACGCTATTTGAGAAATGTGAAGTATTTAAACAAGTCTTCAACAACAATTCATATAGTACATCATTCCAAAAAGTGAAAGCATAATTTTACAACGTACATACAACTTTTGCTGAAAAGAAAATAGAAAGTTTTATTGTTCTTCATTTTGTGTAAAATCACTGTTGTGAAATAGCTTTTCTAAGAAGCACTTAAACACATTATATTATTACTTTGTAATAGATCCTTGAGAGACAAAGTTGTAGTCAGTATTCTTGAGAAGACTAAGATAAGTTTGTCTTAGTGAAAAGATTGTAATTAGTTTTTGATTATTGGATTAAGTCCTCTTTTGAGAGAGGCGAAATCACCTTGGCCGGGTGGACTGAAGTAGTTTGAGTTCAAACGAACCAGTATAAAAATACCTGTTATTTTTATTGCCTTATTTGTTTGTGAAAACCCTTATTCAACCCCCCCCCCCCTTCTCAGTGTTTTCCCTACCTTCAACAACCATCAGTTGTTGATTCATTATTTCCAAGATAGTCTTACCAGTGCTGCACTGAATTGGTACATGGGACTTGATAGTTCCTAATTCAAGACATTCAATGATCTTGGATAAGCTTTTATCCGTCAGTATACGTAAAATCTAGATATGGCGCGACCGTGATCAACTCCGTGCGATGTCCCAAAAAGTGAAAAAAACTTTTAAAGAGTACGCGCAGAGATGGCGCGAGATTGTAGCTCAAATAAGCCCTCCACTTGAAGAGAAAGAGATGACCAAGATCTTTCTGAAGACTTTAGGTCTGTTTTAATATGAAAAGATGGTTGCGAGTACTCTTAGCTATTTTACCGAGATAGTTAATATGGGAATAAGATTAGAGGAAGCTGTCCATGAGGGACGTCTAACAAAAGAAGGTAGTTCTGGAAGTGCGAAGAAGTTTGGTGCTAGTTTTTCTACGAAAAAGGACGGAGAAACTAATGCCATCTTTCAAGAGAGGTCTAAAAGACGCAGTCATCATTAGCAACAAGTAGCTTCTGTTACGTCCGCCATCAGTGCCGCTCCTGCCGCACAAGCTGCATCTAATTATCAACACGTTTCCAACTATAGACACAACAAAATAATCAGCGAGGTCGTGTGCAGAGGAAAGTGCAATTTGATCCCATTCAAATGTCGTATACTGAATTATTTTCGACTCTAATAAAGAATAATTTGGTTCAGACTCATGATCCACCGGATGTTCCTACAGATATTCCATGGTGGTATAGGCCAGAGGCCCATTGTGCATTTCATCAGGGCGCCCATGGGCATGATATTGAAAATTTCTATCCTCTGAAATATGAAGTTGTAAAACTTGTAAAAAGTGGTATTCTGTCTTTTAAAGATACCAATCCTAATGTGCAATCAAATTCATTGCCTAATCATGGTAACGCAAATGTCAATATGGTATATGGGTGTCCTGGTACATATCCTATTTTTGATATTCGTTGGATTCAAAGGTTTCTTGTTGAGATGCACGCTACTTTGAACAAATTCCATGATATTGAGCAAGATTGTACCGCTTGTTGTATTTGTTCCGTGAACCCCCGTGGGTGTGTGATTGTAAAGAGGGATTTACAAAAGATGATTGATTAGAATTTGATTGAAGTTACTACAAATAGAAATGAAGTTGAGAATGAGGTGAATGTCATAGTTCCACGTTTCAACATCCCTGAGTGAGTTGTAATTTCTTAAAATAGTCAGAAATCTGATGTGACACCTTTAGTCATACGTTTTCCTGGCCTGGAACCATATGAATTAGATAATGTTGTTCCCTACAAATACAATTCTACTATGTTAGAGGATGTAAAAGAGGTTCCAATTTATTCTCTTCCCTTCGTTGTGACTATTGCAGATGTAGAACGTGTGACCAGAAGTGGTCGAGTAATTGCTAATGTACCCTCGAAAACAAGTGAAGATGATGTGGGTAACTAAATCAGTTGAAGACTTCTACTGAATTTAGTCAATCAAGTGATGTGAATCAGAAATTAGATAATGATGAAGTGCTGAAATTGATCAAAAAGAGTGAATATAATGTGGTGGATCAACTTTTGCATACGCCGCCAAAAATATATGTTATATCCCTGCTAATGAGCTCTGAGGCTCATCGAGAACCTTTGCAGAAAATATTGGAACAAGCTTATGTAGATCATGATGTGACTGTTAATCAGTTTGATTGCATTGTTGCCAATATCATTACGTGTAATAATCTGAGCTTTTATGATGAAGAGTTGAATGAGCATGGAAGAAATCATGATTTGGCTCTCCATTTTTCCATGAATTTCCAAGAGAACACTCTATCGAGTGTGCTGGTTGATACCGAGTCATCATTGAATGTGATGCTAAAATCCACTTTATCCAGATTGTTTTATCAAGGTACTCTTATGAGATTCAGTGGGGTCGTTATGAAAGCCTTTGATGGCTCGAGGAAAACTATGATCGAAGAGGTTGATCTCCCTATCAAGATAGAAATCAGGGCTTTAAGAGGAAAAATGTTATTTGGAAAGAATGCTCACGAGCTTTGTCTTGTTTTAAATGTGAAGATTCCTGCCAAGTTCAAGGTTTCGGATTTTGAGAAATATAAAGGGAACACTTGTCCACAAATCCATTTTGTCATGTATGCTAGAAAGATGTCCACCCATACTGACAATCATCAGTTGTTGTTTCATTATTTCCAAGATAGTCTTACCGATGCTGCACTGAATTGGTACATGGAACTTGATAGTTCCCAAATCGAGACGTTCAATGATCTTTGATAAGCTTTTTTCCGTCAATATAAGTACAATCTGGATATGGCACAGGACCGTGATCAACTCCGTACGATGTCCCAGAAAGAGAAAGAAACTTTTAAAGAGTACACACAGAGATGGCACGAGATTGTAGCTCAGATAAGCCCTCCGCATGAAGAGAAAGAGATTACCAAGATCTTCCTGACGACTTTGGGTCCTTGTTACTATGAAAAGATGGTTGCGATTACTCATAGCTATTTTATGGAGATGGTTAATATGGGAATGAGATTAGAGGAAGCTATCTGTGAGGGACGTCAGACAAAAGAAGGTAGTTCTGGAAGTGCGAAGAAGTTTGGTGCTAGTTTTTCTAAGAAAAAGGACAGAGAAACTAATGCCATCTTTCAAGAGAGGTCTAGAGGACGCAATCACTGTCAGCAACAAGTAGCTTCTGTTACGTCCGCCATCAGTGTCGCTCCTGCTGCACAAGCTGTATCTAATTATCAACCACGTTTCCAACTGTAAAACACAACAAAATAATCATTAAGTTCGTGTGTAGATGAAAGTGCAATTTGATCCAATTCAAATGTCGTATACTGAATTATTTGTGGCTCTAATAAAGAATAATTTGGTTCAGACTCGTGATCCGTCGGATGTTCCTACAGATATTCCATGGTGGTATAAGCCAGAGGCACATTGTGCATTTCATCGTGGCGCCCCTGGGCATGATATTGAAATTTCTATGAAATATGAAGTTGTAAAGCTTGTAAAAAGTGCTATTCTGTATTTTGAAGGTACCAATCCTAATGTGCAATCAAATCTGTTGCCTAATCATGGTAACGCGAATGTCAATATGGTATATGGGTGTCCTGGTACATATCGTATTTTTGATATTCGTTGGATTCAGAGGTCGCTTGTTGAGATGCACGCTAATTTGAGCGAATTCCATAATATTGAGCATGATTGTGCCGCCTGTTGTATTTGTTCCATGAACCCCCGTGGGTGTGTGATTGTAAAGAGGGATTTACAAAAGATGATTGATCAGAATTTGATTCAGGTTTTGCAAATAGAAATGAAGTTGAGAATGAGGTGAATGTCATAGTTCCATGTTTCAACATCCCTAAGCGAGTTGTAATTTCTTACAATAGTCAGAAATCTGATGTGACACCTTTGGTCATCCGTTTGCCTGGTCCGGTACCATATGAAATCAGATAAAGTTGTTCCCTACAAATACAATGCTACTATGTTAGAGGATGGAAAAGAGGTTCCCATTCATTCTCTTCCCTCAGTTTTAACTATTGCCAATGTAGGACGTGTAACCAGAAGTGGTCGAGTAATTTCTAATGTACCCTCGAAGAAAAATGAAGATGATGTGGGTAAGCAAACTTAGTTGAATACTTCTATTGAATTAAGTCAATCAAGTGTTGTGAATCAGAAATCAGATAATAATGAAGTGCTGAAATTGATCAAAAAGAGTGAATATAATGTGGTGGATCAAATTTTGCATACGCTGTAAAAAATATATGTTCTATCCCTGCTAATGAGCTTTAAGGCTCATCGAGAACCTCTGCAGAAAATATTGGAGCAAGCTTATGTAGATCATGGTGTGACTGTTAATCAGTTTGATTGCATTGTTTCCAATATCATTACGTGTAATAATCTGAGCTTTTGTGATGAAGAGTTGACTGAGCATGGAAGAAATCATAATTTGGCTCTCCATATTTCCATGAATTTCAAGAGGACGCTCTTTCTAATGTGCTGGTTGATACTGGTTCATCATTGAATGTGATACCAAAATCCACTTTATCCAGATTGTCTTATCAAGGTACTCCTATGCGATTTAGTAGGGTCGTTGTGAAAGCCTCTGATGGCTTGAGGAAAATTGTGATTGGAGAGGTTGATCTCCCCATCAAGATAGGTCCGTGCTTATTTCATATTACTTTTCAGGTAATGGATATTAGTCCTGCTTACAGTTGTTTTCTGGGACGCCCTTGAATTCATGAAGCCGGAGCTGTCACTTCGGCACTCCACCTATGTCACACCCTCGTTTTCATCCTAACTCCTCACTCATACATTCTTCATATCACACATTACCATGATGCATACCAAGCATGCGGGTTCGTAAGGGATTTGTCAAAACAGGATATTCACTCTGAAACAAGTGTTTGAACTAGTTTCAGTGGCTATGGAAAGCTAGAACTCCGCCCCTGATTTCTTTAGGGTTCTTGGCATCTGGAATTTGGAATTATTTTGAGTGTTTCCATGAATTTTGGATTAGATTCTATTACTCATCACAATTGAGTTGGATTCTTCAAAGAAATATCATGGGGTTTGGTTATCCATTCAAGGCGTGGAATGGTTGTTTCATTATATTCAGGATATTAGTACCATCTCAATCGGTTGTTACTTGTTGCTAGTGCATGATTGTATGGATTCAAAGATGAGGTTTTATCGGGAAAGCAAGTTGATTTGGATTTATTAAGAAATGAGGGTTATTTTGGACTCATTATTTGGAAGCATTCATTCAAGAGGCTACTTAATGTCATGGATTCAAATTGGTGTTCAAATTAATCAATTGGATTGAGATGAGTTTGAAAAGTTATCATTATTTTTAAGGGTCTAATTCCAAGTTCAAAATTTAAGGTTACTTATCATTCATCAAATTTAAGGTCCAAGTACTTTATGACTAACAAAAAGAACAATCCAAATATTTGCCTTGTTTCACCCTTGCACCAAAATCGATTCAAATCCAAAGCCATGTTCTAAACTCTGAAATTCCCTTTCAAGTTTGTGGATTCCCTCCATAAGATGAATTTATAAATTTGTCCAAATTAAATGCTATCCAATCTAGATTCAAGGTCTAATTCCATTTTTGTTCGAAATCCATCTCAATTTAAGACATTTCAAAGGAAACAATGATACCATTATATCCGCGTTGCAAGCAAGTTTCATTTCACGTTTCAGTTTCAATACATGTCCAAATAACTTCATCCAAAGATGCATGAGTTCAAGTTACAAGAGTTAAGGTTTACAATAAAAGTTTTGAAAATTATAGAATCATTACACAAGATTTTATTACAAAAAAAGTTTCTAAGCTTAATCTTCAACTTTTAACCAAAACCTCATGTCATCCATCTTCATGACCACCTTCACCATAATACTCCCATGCCTCCATTAGCCATTTTACAATTTCAAACCTACAAAATTCAGCATTTCACATCCATTAAAATTCACCAAAATTCTGCATTTACAACATAACAAAATTCAGCAAAATTCAGCATTATCATTAATACAAAAAATTATGCATTACATAACAAAATTCAGCATATTGTCATTATAAAAAAATTATGCATCAACATAATAAAATTCTGCACTATCACATACAAAAAATTCTGCATTCTCATTAATAAAAATTCTGCATTACATAACAAAATTCAGCATATTGTCATTATAAAAAAATTATGCATCAACATAATAAAATTCTGCACTATCACATACAAAAAATTCTGCATTCTCATTAATAAAAATTCTGCATAACATACAAAAAATTCTGCATTTTATCATTACAAAATTCTGCATTTTAAAACCATAAAATCATGCATTCACATGACCAAAATTCAGCATTTGCACTAGTCCAAATTGCATTGCATTTCATCCCATATTTACAAATTCATTCACACATAATCAATTCAAAATAAAATCATGTTATCACTAAAACAGAATCATATACATAACATCCAACCATATCAAATTCATGTTAGTTTAAGGCATCACAAAGTCAATTCAAATTCTGTCAAGAAAAGGAGAATTATGGGACCACCAAGAAAATACAAACACAAGCAGACAAAAAAATTCAGCAACAGCAGCAAATCACAACAGACATATTTCACTATTTGGGTAAAGCAAACTCCAGAGATTGAAAAAGAAAATAAAAGGCACACCAAGTTTCTGATTTTTATAGATCAAACCAGAGACAGAAACAAGAGCAGAACAGCAGGTTACATCAAAATGTCAAAACATCCACCAACCCAATTTGATTCCTCTGTGACATTCTATAATCATCAACCAAAACTCATTCATGAGCCCTAATTCTTTACTATTTAACGGAGAACAAAAAAATTGACAAGGGGATCTGAAAAAAAAAGAAAACGAAAAACTTTCCTTACCTTCTAAAAAGCTTCGGCGACACAAAATTACTCTAACTCCATCAACACCAAAACTCTTGCCACCGCGAGAAGAGAAAGGTCAGATCAAAAAGCCTCTGAATTTGATTCCACACAAATCTGCCACGCTTTCGCCATAGCCGACGCCGCAGGTTCTGTTTGTGTTCTATCCTTTCTATTTTTTTGTTTTTTTTCCCTTGCTTCTATTTGATCCATCTTGATTTTACTATGAGAATTTTTCTGTCTGGTTTGAAATCTTTAATTTGCTGTAAAATTGTTTTTTTTCTTTTTTTTGGGAGAGAGAAACTTGAAAGGAAACGAAAAGTGAGAGAGATATGAAGAAGTGTTCTTCTGATTGTTTGGTTTAGGCTTAAATTCATTAATTGGTTCTATTTTTATTTCGTTGTTAATGAAAATATATGTCATTATCTCTATTAGTTAGGGTCTGGCATGAGTTTTGAAAAGTCAAAACTAAAATCAATTAATGAGTTTAAGCCTAATTAGAACCAATCAATGAATTAGACCTTGTTTTATGTCTATAGTTAATATTATTATTTTATCATTATTGTCATTATGAATTTAATAAAGGCATTACCACTAATTTTTTTTTATAAAAAAAAGTAGAACTTGACTCCACGTTAGTTTCTAGGTTTACTTGGATTTAGATTTAACATTTATTTAATTTTAGATTTAGTAATGTAAGTTTTAGGATTTCAATTAATACTTTAGGATTAGAAATATTTTTTAAAAAAAAAAGAGAAAATTTTATTATTTATATTAAACATATTTATTTAATATTAATTAATTAAAAATTAGTTTTATTAAATATCCATGTTTAGTTTAATTAATAAATTAACTCGTGTCCTCGAACCGACTAACTTGACTTTGTCGTACGTTTATTGTGTGCTTGTATTAATAATGTCATTCTAAATTTTGTTTCTAAAATCATTTTCAAAATAAACTCTCGATTTTATCGAGCCATTTTCACCCATGTAAGTCGATCGCCTTGTGCATCGCCACCGACCTTGTCCGTATCACTTCAAATTCATTTTCACAAACAATAAACCTTGATCCAACATCAAGTGATCCTTTTTCTCATAAAAAAATCCAAAACATAATAAATATACGATTAGGGTTATACGCCATAAATTTTAAAGTGGTGGAGAAGGAATGAGAATGGAACCCTCCTACACTCGTTCCGAATGTTTTGAATACAAGGCGCTCGACTTGGTTATTCGAAACATTCATCTCTATCCAAAGTTTTTGTGTGATCCTAATCAAGAACGATTTCTCTTCAAAAACCTAAAAATAACATCAACTCATCAAACTTCTTTTCGCCTTAGGGCATCAATCCAACAACCCTTTTTCAAGGTATAAAATCAACCAACAAACAACCATTTCACAAGTCTCCGAACTACGGAGCTCTGATTCTTCACTTCTTTTAAGTGAGGATACGTAGGCACAAGGGCCACAATCCTTGGCGAGCATTATAATAAAAAATCCAACCCCTTTTTTTCCCAAAGCAAGCAAACCCTTAGATAAAACACCCATTCAAGCAAAACAACCTAGGAGGTTCCCATCGAGTACGATGGATGCGAGGGGGTGCTAATACCTTCCCCTCGCATAACCGACTCCCGAACCCTAAGACTTGGTGGTGATGACCATGTTCTTTCCCCAAAGGTTTTATCGCTATTTCCCTTTCCCTCCTTAGGATAAATAAAATACGATGGCGACTCTGTGTCATTTTTCGCGTAGCGACAGCTGGCGACTCTGCTGGGGACTTTTTCCTAAGCGAGTCAAGCCTAACCTAGGTCGTTTTTTGCGTGTTTGGGTTCTTTCTTTTATTCGTTTGTTTATCGTTTTTCCTTTATTCAATTGTACCTCACCTTGTTTGGTTTCATTCATCGTGGTATGGATTGGATACTTGGGCGGCAAAACTTGAGGGAAAGACTCTACACCCGAGTCTAGAGTGTTAAAATTGAGATAGGAGAGGTTGAGTAGTATGGGCTTCCGAGATGCTCATCTCGTGATAGTCGATACGAGAACCTTGCTTAGAGTAGATTTCTTTGAGAATGATGGAAACCGTCAAGCTCTTGGCGTGTTGAACCAATGTTTTCTTAGGAATCTATTACTCTAAGGACCTTTTAGAACCTTAAACCATTGGCCAACTAAGATTGATGGTCACGTAGTATGGGTCCTCGAGAAGCTCTTCTCGTATGGATCAATATGAAGACCTCGTTCAGAAGAGACTTTCTTGATGGGTTTGTTGCCTGGCAATAACTGACATACGTAACAAACAAGTCAAGAAAGTCCATGACTCTGAAATCCTTGTCTAGAACCTAGTGTTGACGTGTCTCGTAGTATGGGTCCCCGAGAAGCTTTTCTCGCGTGGTTCGATACGAGGACCTCATCCAAAGGAGGTTCATATGATGGAGTCATCTTCCGACATGTTCATGTCGTGTATGATGAACAGTCGTATGAACCCATGACTTTGGGATCCCTTTTAAACTCTAGATCACACCTTGTGAGAACCTTTTAATAAAGCAACCAGTGTCGGCCATATCCATACCTCGGACCTATGAACCCATATGCTCGATTCCATTCATACATCCATGCATACATACTTCATAAAAGTAAAGCTCTTAGTGTCTTGTTCTTATTGCAGATATAAGCATTTTTCAGAAGCAATCATGATGAATGTGAATTTGGGAACAATGAAGCTAAACAAAAAGACAGGCAGAAAGAGTACTTTCACTTTCAAGTACAAGGATCCTTCAATCGACAGTCTAAAAGCTCTAAGTTCCAAGATCACTCCTATCAAGCACAACAAGTTTCACTCTTCTTATGGAAGAATTTTGGATCTGTTGACAGAGAAGACGGACTTTGAAGCCCTCACAGCCTTGGCTCAATACTATGACACTCCTCTCCGTTGTTTCACCTTCGCCGACTTTCAGATAGCTCCCACTTTGGAAGAATTCGAGAAAATTCTGAATCTCTCCATCAAAGATCGCAATCCTTTTCCGAAGCTCGAAGAAGAATTCACTTTGAAGAAAGTGGCTTCTGCCTTGGGAATTCCCACAGGAGATGTGATAGCTAATTGGGCGCCCAAAGGAGCTAGGGGTTTCTCAAGGAAATTCTTAGAAGATCAAGCGTGGAAATATGCCAAAGAGGAGAATTGGGAAGTATGTGGCTCATTCTTGGCACTCTTGGTTTATGGAATTGTGATGTTCCCGAATGGGGAAAATTTTGTGGACCAAGTGGCTGTGGAAATTTTCTTGACCAGGAATCCCGTGCCTTTCCTCTTAGGTGACTTCTACCATACTCTGCATACGAGGCATACCAAAGGAGGTGGAATGTTCCTATGTTGTGCTCCGCTATTGCACAAGTGGCTAAGGAGCCACATGCCCGAGAAAGGTCCTTTCGCTTCCAAAGAGCTCTCATGGCCTCAAAGATTCGCTTCACTCACCGCTAGTTCCATCATATGGTACAAGAGGGAGTGGGAGACCAAAGATATCATCTTTTCTTGTGGAGAATTTCCCAATGTACCTCTCTTGGGAACACGAGGTTGCATCAATTACAACCCGGTGTTGCTCATGAGACAATTTGGACACTCCATGGATGGTCCTCCTAAAGAAAGAGATTTGGTGCCATTCCTTGTCAATACAGCCGATCCAAATGATCCAGCTGTAAGAAAGATGAGAAGAGCATGGGTAAACATCACAAGAGGCAATCCAGATAATGGGAGAAAGAATGTCTTTGCTCGTGAACCTTATGTCAAATGGGTCAAAGAAAGAGTAAAAGAGGTCAAATTACCTTTCGTCTTCGATGCATCTGCTTTTTTACCAAATCCCGAGCCTGAGCCAATCTTACCCGAAGATATGGAGAAACTTAAGGCTAAAGTCCAAGAACTTGAAGATGAGAACACTCAACTTCAAATTCAACTCAACAAAACTAAGCAGAAAAGCGAAGCTTGGGAAGACAAGAGCAAAGAGTTGAAAGAAAAGTTTGAGGATAGCAAGAAAAGGGCTAGGGAAGAAAAAGGAAAGAGAGAATGGGTTGGTGGAGCACTCAAAGGCGCCAACGCCGACTTGGACCACCGAAATGAAGAATTGGACCAAGCGTGGCGAAAGGTTAGAGACCTAGAAAATGATGTAAAAATAGCCACCCAGATGAAGAAAGATGAAAGGGAAAAGTTTGAAGCTCAAATTCACAAATTGAAAGGTATCATGAAAGGTTGCGAAGATCAGCTAGCTCATGCACTATTGGAAAAGGAAAGCGCACAACGAGATTTTGTACAAGCGGAGTACCAGTTGGGTAGAGCTATCGAGGAAATCAAAAGATTGAAAGACGGAATCTATGATGAGCTGTACTTAGAGCTACAAGATAGTTGTCATTATTGGGAAGAAAGTTGTCGTCAAGCCGAAGCTGCTGTACTTCAAAGAGATGACATTGTCCATGATCTCCAAATTCTCTATGAGGAGTGGAAGAACAAATTCGTGAACTTGGCGGGATTCTCCAACTTTGTGCTTCAGCAAATCCCTGAAAAATTGAAGGTAGCTGATCAAGTGATGACTCCCGAAAACACTCCTGTCCTTGTGTTCGACTTTGTGCAGTTTTGCAAAGAAACAATGGGAGAACTTGTTACAGATTTGGAAGCGGTTCGCAGAGCCCAAGGAGTCACTTTTAGAGTCGATTTGTAATTTGTTCAAGAAGTGTATTTGTTGTATTTTGTATTTGAATTTGGCAGCCTTAATGAAATGAAAGTTTTGGTTCCATTATATCTCTTCTGATTAATTGCAATGGAAAATGTTCATATTCTTAAACGATAACTAACAAGGTTACTAAGAGCTTTGCGCATAGCATTTTTGTTTCATATGCATCATTCCGCATTTCATAAAACAAAACCCAAAACTTACAAAGAAAAACTTGACCTCCTTTCGCAGTAAACAAGCTGACTTCCTGGCATCCTTACTACACTCATGGAAAGCAAAGATTACTAATGGATCAAATCGAGCAGAATCAAGCCGCTTTCAAGGAAGAGATGATCCACATGAAGGCTCAGATGGGCCAGCTGATGGAAGTCATTCAAGCTATGGCTAAAGGTCAAGAAGAAATAAAACAAGCTATGGAGAAAAAAGCTACCAACACTCCTACCCCTACTACTGCCGGTTCAACCCCCACTCCTGATGGAGTCATTCCTACTCCTGCGAGTGCGATTCCCATTCTTGGTGGAACAGTCCCTATTCCTGTTGGCACAGGCGCGATCCACACTCCTGGTAGTGGTACGACTACTATCCCAATCCACTTGGATGGCCACGAAGGTTTCTACAACCCTCCCGAATTCTTGGATGTAGACACTTCTGGAGCACCAACTAGCGATCTGGAAAAGAAAGTACTTGCTTTGCAAGAGACAGTCAAAGGACTACAAGGCCCAAGCACTTTTGGGTTAGATGCTGCGGATATGTGTTTGGTACCCGGTGTGAAGATTCCTCTCAAGTTCAAAGTCCCCGACTTTGAAAAATACAAAGGGACCAGCTGTCCCCGAACTCACATCAGATCATATTGTAGGAAAATGGCTGCCTACTCCGACGACGAAAAATTGCTAATGCATTTCTTTCAAGATAGCCTCAGCGGGGCATCTCTTGAATGGTATATGCAGTTGGAGGGCACGTATATCAAGACGTGGAAGGAGTTAGCCGAAGCATTTATGAAACATTACCAGTACAACTCTGATATGGCACCTAATCGGACACAGCTCCAAGGGTTGAATCAAAAATCTGGTGAAGCATTCAAAGATTACGCGCAAAGGTGGAGGGACTTAGCTGCTAGAGTCCAGCCTCCTCTTCTTGAAAGAGAATTGACCGATATGTTCATGGGGACTCTTCAAGGTCCATTCCTAGAACGATTGGCTGGATGCACATCTTCTGTGTTTTCAGATTTAGTGATGGTCGGTGAAAGGATCGAAAATATGATAAAGATCGGAAAGATTCAAATTGCTGATGGAGCTTCTGGCGGATCGAAAAAGCCATACCAAGGTTTTGCAAGAAAAAGAGAGGGCGAGATGAGCGCTGCCTTGATGGATAAGAGGAAGGCCAAAGCATACCAAGGCCCTTATCATCACGTGGCCGCTGTTACTCCGAATCAACCTCTTGCTATATCCGCAAGTCAACCAACTGTTCAAGTCCCCTACCAACAACAGCGACAAGGTTACTATCAAGGTCCCCCAAGACAAAGGAGACCCGAGAAAAGATTTGATCCCATTCCAACAACATACGCTAGGTTGCTTCCACTTTTGCTAAAGGGTTCATTGGTGCAGTTGAGGGAGATGAAGGCTCCCCCAGCTATTCTGCCTCCCGGTTATGATGCGAACGCCCGATGCGAGTTTCATTCAGGAGCTCCCGGACATAATATTGAAAATTGTAAAACTCTGAAATACGTGGTGCAAGATCTCATCGATTCAAAGGCCATTAACTTCACCAAGAACACTCCCAATGTGACTCGTAATCCAATGCCTCACCATGCTACAAACATGGTCGAAGAATCAAAAGGGAAGAAGTTGGTGTCAAATGTTGATGAGCTGAAAACCTCATTTGCAGTTGTGAAAGAGCAATTGTTGTTGAAGAACATTATCCCAGGATGTACCAAGGATTGTCGACACTGTTTGAAAGATCCCCAAAGCTGTCTCGAATTAAAGATGGGCATTCAAAGTTTGATAGATCAAGGCATCATGTTAGTGGAACAAATATCTAATGCTGAAGAAGTAGCAACTCTTGATATTCCCTATGATCCGATGGAGTTTACTTATGATGAAGAGCTGTTGAACAATCCGTATGGTCAGAACCGTGTACCGTTGACGATTCCGTATGAACAACCACGTAT
This sequence comes from Lathyrus sativus, assembly GCA_963859935.3. Taxonomy (NCBI): domain Eukaryota; kingdom Viridiplantae; phylum Streptophyta; class Magnoliopsida; order Fabales; family Fabaceae; genus Lathyrus; species Lathyrus sativus. The sequence continues at coordinate 239,553,416 of OZ012735.1, read as the reverse complement.
TCCTCTAACAATTCAATGTGATGAAGATTGGTATCCTGTCCAAATTCCGATGCAAATTCCATATGATGTTCCATGTGATCAGCCTCATGCGCTTTTGGAAATCCCTTGTGATTATGACTGGCATTCTATTCAAACCCCGTACAATCAAGTTCGCGAACCATTGCAGATATTGTATGATCAAGTAGAGATTCCACTGTCTCCACCTTCACTTGCTCCGTTAGTGATATCTACGCCTGCTCCTTTTCCTTTTGAGAGCACCAAGGCTGTCCCTTGGAAATATGAGCCGACTGTTTACATTAAGGGAGAGAAAGTGGATGAAGATGTTGTGAAAGCTGGTAGCTCCGTAGAGAACATTGTGGGAACTGGTGGTGTCACTAGAAGTGGTCGAATCTTTTCTCCACCACCTATCAACAGCGGTGACAATACAAAGAAAAATACTGTTGAACCAAGCTCCAATGAAGCGGAGGAATTTCTAAGAATCATTCAGAAAAGTGATTACAAAGTGATCGATCAGCTCAATCAAACTCCCTCAAAGATATCCATGCTATCATTATTAATGTGTTCGAAAGCCCATCAAGAAGCACTGTTAAAATTCTTGAAGACTGCTCACGTGCCAGAAGAGATATCAGTGGTGCAGTTTGAAGAAGTGGTGGGGAATATAGCATCAGCCCATATCTTGAGCTTTAATGATAGTGAACTACCTCCCGAAGGTAAGAACCATAACAAGGCCTTACACATTACCATAGAATGTGTAGATGTTATATTCTCTAGAGTACTTGTCGATACTGGATCATCATTGAATGTGTTACCAAAGAGCTCGTTGAACAAGCTATCAATTGAAGGACTTGTGATGAAGCCAAGTCAAACCATTGTAAAAGCTTTTGATGGGGCTACGAGAACTGTGATAGGCGAAGTTGATCTCCCAATCAAGATTGGACCTCATACCTTTATCATTACATTCTATGTAATGGATATCTATCCCGCTTATAGCTGCCTTCTTGGTCGTCCGTGGATTCATTCGGCAGGCGCCGTAACTTCAACCCTGCATCAAAGGATTAAATTTATGATCAACAATCAGATGGTCGTCATTGAGGGCGAATCCGATGTGCTTATAAGCCATCTTGCTTCTTTTCGCTATATTGAAATAGGAGGGGAGGTGCACGAGACCCCATTCCAAGCGTTTGATGTGATAAGCGTGGAGATGATTCTTGTTAAGGAGGAGGAAAAGAAATCAGAAAGGTTCGGATCCCCTATGGTTACATGGAAAGATGCAAAAACTGTGATTGAGGCTGGTCACCCTAAAGGTTGGGGTAGAGTGTTGGAGCTTCCCATCAACAAAAACAGAACTGGTTTGGGTTATTCTGGCAATCAGGTAGTGCAGCAGAAGACAATCATGGACAAAAGCAAAGGTCTCATTCCCCCAGTAGCCTTTGTAAGCGGTGGACATATGGTGGATGATCATGTAGCTGTCGTGGAGGCTGAGGACGATGCGTTAAAGGAGGTCTGCATGGTGTACCCCAAGGCACCAAATCAACAACTCAACAATTGGACTGTCGTGGAGATACCAGAGGTCACCTTGATTGAGGAGTAATTTTCTTTGTTTTTCTTTCAAATCCTATGCTCTGCCCAAGGCATAAGGATTATTTTGTAGGGCCCCCATGTTTTCAATCAATGTTTTATCATGAATGAAGTAAACTTTTGCATTCAATTGTGTTCCCTGTCTTTCTTTTATTTTTTGCATAAATAAATGGCAATGTTTTCGTGCATTTTCATTTTTTTCATTTTTTCTTTCTTTCATTTTTTCTCAAAATAAAGCATAAAATCACCAATCATGCAGATCAACCCTGGATTCTATTGATAATGATACTGCTACGATTCCATATGACTTTGACAACCCAATCTACCATGCCGATGAGGATGGTGAAGAAGATGGTGAGCTCCCCGAGGAGTTGGCCAGATTATTAAAGCAAGAATCCAAGGTCATTCAACCGCATCAAGAATCAGTAGAAGTTGTCAATCTCGGAACTGAGGAAGATAAGAAAGAGGTCAAGGTGGGCGCTTCTCTAGAAGATGGTGTGAAGAGAAGACTGATCGAGCTCCTGCGCACGTATGCAGATGTGTTCGCTTGGTCATACCAAGACATGCCCGGACTGGATTCTGACATTGTGATGCATAAACTGCCACTCAAAGAGGATTGCCCACCTATAAAGCAAAAGATGAGACGAACTCGACCTGACATGGCCCTTAAGATTAAGGAGGAAGTGCAAAAGCAGCTTGATGCCGGATTCTTGGCCGTATCAAAATACCCTCGATGGGTCGCCAACATTGTACCTGTTCCTAAAAAAGATGGCAAGGTGAGGATGTGTGTCGACTACCGAGACCTGAATAGAGCCAGTCCAAAAGATGATTTTCCATTGCCACATATTGATGTATTAGTGGATAATACAGCTCAATTCTCTGTATTCTCTTTCATGGATGGTTTCTCCGGATACAACCAAATCAAAATGGCTCCGGAGGATATGGAGAAAACTACCTTCATAACCCCTTGGGGAACCTTCTGCTATAAAGTTATGCCATTTGGTCTAAAGAACGCTGGCGCGACATATCAACGAGCGATGGTAACTCTCTTTCATGATATGATTCATAAAGAGATCGAAGTGTACGTCGACGATATGATTGCAAAATCCCAAACTGAAGAGGAGCATCTCATCCATTTGGAAAAGCTGTTTACAAGGCTAAGAAAGTTCAGGCTAAGGCTCAATCCGAGTAAATGCACTTTTGGGGTAAGATCTGGTAAATTGCTAGGTTTTATCGTGAGCCAAAAGGGAATTGAGGTCGATCCTGACAAAGTAAAAGCTATCCAAGATATGCCGGCTCCGAGGACAGAGAAGGAGGTTCGTGGTTTCTTAGGGAGATTAAACTACATCGCTAGATTCATATCTCACCTAACAGCCACATGTGAGCCAATATTCAAGTTGCTTCGCAAGGATCAAGCGATCGTGTGGAATAACAACTGCCAAAAAGCATTTGAGAAAATTAAAGAATATCTGCAAGAGCCACCGATCTTGATACCTCCCGTGCCAGGAAGACCACTCATCATGTACTTGACCGTTCTGGAAGGATCTATGGGATGCGTGTTGGGGCAACATGACGAAACAGGTAGAAAGGAGCATGCCATTTACTACTTGAGCAAAAAGTTCACTGACTGTGAAACGAGGTACTCAATGTTGGAAAAGACATGTTGCGCGCTCGCATGGGCTGCCAAACGCTTGAGGCAGTATATGTTGACCCATACCACATTGTTGATATCAAAGATGGATCCAGTCAAATACATCTTCGAAAAGCCTGCTCTCACCGGACGAGTAGCCCGTTGGCAGATGGTACTGACAGAATATGACATCCAGTACGTCTCACAAAAAGCTATCAAAGGGAGTGTGTTATCTGATTATCTTGCCCATCAACCCGTGGAAGATTACCAGCCCATGCGCTTTGACTTCCCTGATGAGGATATCATGTTTGTCAGAGACTATGCAACATTAGGACCAAATGACGGACCCGAACTAGGATCGCGATGGACGCTTGTGTTCGATGGCGCCGCAAATGCTCAAGGCAATGGAATAGGGGCAATCATTACATCTCCTACTGGTTTCCATATTCCATTCACCGCAAGGTTATGTTTCGAGTGTACCAACAATATGGCAGAATATGAGGCCTGTATCTTCGGAATTGAAGCCGCTATTGATCATGGAATCAAGATTTTGGAAGTGTATGGGGACTCCGCATTAGTAATCAGTCAAGTCAAAGGTGATTGGGAAGCACGCGATAGCAAACTGGTTCCATATCGGGATCACGTCTTGAAGTTAATCCCATATTTTGACGAGATTACTTTCAATCACATCCCTAGAGAAAGTAATCAACTGGCAGACGCCCTTGCCACATTGTCATCCATGTTCAAGGTTAAATGGAAAAATGAGGCACCCTCCATCCGTATTGAATATCTTGACGAGCCTGCCCACTGTCTGGAAGCGGAGTTAATAATCGATGATCAACCTTGGTTTTATGATATCAAAAGATATCTAGAAAAGCAAGAATATCCAGAAAATGTTTCCATCACAGACAAGAAGTATTTAAGAAGGCTTTCCTCCAAATTCTTCTTAAGCGGAGATGTGCTTTACAAGCGGAACTATGACTCGGTCCTGCTCAGATGCGTGGATAGACACGAAGCCGACCGAATCATAAATGAAATCCATGAAGGCTCTTTTGGTACGCATGCCAGTGGACACACGATGGTTAAGAAGATTTTGAGGGCTGGTTATTATTGGTTGACAATGGAGACTGATTGCTACCGTCACGTGCAAACATGCCACAAATGTCAGATCTATGCAGATAGGATTCATGTGCCACCAGTTCCTTTAAATGTATTGACATCGCCTTGGCCCTTCGCCATGTGGGGCATAGATGTGATCGGACGCATCGAGCCAACTGCTTCAAACGGTCATCGTTTCATCTTAGTGGCCATTGACTACTTCACTAAATGGGTGGAAGCCGCATCTTATGCCAATGTCACCAAACAAGTGGTCACTCGCTTTATCAAGAAAGAAATCATTTGTCGTTATGGGGTCCCAAATAAAATCATTACTGATAATGGTTCAAACCTCAATAACAAGATGATGAAGGAATTGTGCGAAAGCTTCAAGATCGAGCACCACAACTCATCACCATATCGCCCAAAGATGAATGGCGCTGTTGAGGCAGCAAACAAAAATATCAAGAAGATTGTTCAGAAAATGGTGAAGACATACAAAGATTGGCACGAAATGCTACCATTTGATTTACATGGTTACCGTACTTCAGTGCGAACTTCTACTGGGGCAACTCCATTTTCTCTCGTATACGGCATGGATGCAGTACTCCCCGTTGAGGTAGAAATTCCTTCCCTGAGAATTCTGACCGATGTCAAGCTCGATGAAGCAGAGTGGATAAAGGCGAGATTTGATCAACTTAATCTCATTGATGAAAAGCGCATGACAGCCATCTGTCATGGCCAGCTTTACCAAAAGCGGTTGAAAAGGGCGTTTGACAAGAAAGTTCGTCCTCGAGATTTCGAAGTGGGAGACTTGGTACTGAGAAAGATTCTGCCAATCCACACAGACCCAAGGGGCAAATGGACACCTAACTATGAGGGCCCATATGTTGTGAAGAAGATCTTCTCGGGAGGAGCCTTGATATTATCCAACATGGACGGTGAAGATCTGTCATCCCCTGTAAATGCAGACGCAGTCAAAAAATACTATGCTTGAAAATGAACCCGGTGGACAACAAAAAGAAAAGTCCAGGCAAAAATTAGGGTTAAAATAAATAAAAAAAATAATAATACCCGATAAGTTGAAAACCCTTAGGGGCGACTTAGGCAAAAAAGGGTATCCCGGTAGACTGAAAACCTGAAAGGGCGGTCTAGGCAAAAGTTAGGGAATCTTTAAAGAAAAAACTGCGACCTGCGAAAAGTCTGTAAGCTCATCATCAGAACAAAGAGAGCTCCACACGAGAAAGATCAATCCAATCACCTTCCTCAGAAGCAACGTACGAGAAATCCCAAAATCATAAGGATCATAGCAGAATTGGAACTCAATGGAAATCCGATCTTTGTTCTCATTGCCATTGTACCTTTTGTCACATTTTTGCAATTACCTCTTTTAGGAATTGTATCCTTATGTAAAATTACCCATTTATGGGTCACTTTATCATCAATAAAATCTTTCTCATCAATTTGTGCTTCATTCTTTTTACTCTTTATGTTTGTTTGCAAAAAGGTAGAATTTTCATTCTTAATAAATATTGCATTGAGAATTATAGGGTAACAATAATGATGACAAAAGAAAGCATAAGATTTCTCTAATCAAGGTGTATGAAACATAAACACGATCCCTAGTGAAGTCGCTAGGTACACAAAGCCTCGTTAAATCACAAGGTTCACCGGAACACAACCAAGTCAGGGGCAACCCAACTGACCAGCACAACTTGTCTAATAAGACCATCTGAAAAGGATCTAAATTTTGTCACCAGGAAGTCGGGAAGTTAAACTTGACGCCCCAAAACTAAAGCCCAATCACTTGGCACAAATCATCGCCCCTAACCTCCACGTCCCTGACATTTTTGCATACATGCTGCATCATTACATGCGTGCTTAGCCAGTCATTTCTAAAAATACATATTTCCTATGGACATCCTGGTATGATCCTTTAAGATGATTATTTCCCTCAACTTATCTTTTGTGAGTTTGTTCGTGCCTTTTTCACGAAGTATCTCAACTTCCCTTCCGTAAATCTTTTCGTGCCTTTTCACGAAGTATCTCAGCTTACCTTTTATGAGTCTTTTCGAAATATCTCCACTTTGCCTTTTGCAACAGATTCAACTTACCTTTAGTAAGACCTCTCGCACCTTTTGTACAGATTCTTGTCAGCTTACCTTTTGTAAGTGTCCTCTCTATCTTTTGTAGAAGGAATTATTTTCCTAACCTTTTGTTCAGGAATATTTTCTGCTTTTTGCAGAAGAAAGTGCGATCAATCTCTCCTAAAAGAGTCTCCTATCTACCTTTTGTAGAAGGAATATTTCTCCTAACCTTTTGTCCAGGAGTCTTGTCTACCTTTTGTAGAAGGAATTTTTCTCCTAACCTTTTGTTCTGGAGTCCTTTCTGCCGTAACAGAAGGAAATACGATCGTATTCTCCCAAGGGATTTTCCTCTATTTGACGTAGAAGGAGTATTTTGTCTTCAAACCTTTTGTTTCGGAGTCCTATCTACCTTTTGTAGAAGGAAACATTTTCTCCAAGCCTTTTGTTCGGGATTCCTTCTTGCCTTTTGTAAGAGGAAAATTAGTTTTTAGAGTCCTCTCTATCTTTCGTAGAAGGAATATCTCACAATCATTTATTTCTTGAGTCCTCTCTATCTTTCGTAGAAGGAATATCTCATATTTCTATATCTCATGAGTCCTCTCTATCTTTTGTAGAAGGAATATCTCCTGACCAATTATGATTCCCTATTACGAGGTGCCTCCCCTTCTGGCTGGCAAAGCACTCATGTTCATTTTGCATTGCATCTCAAGCATATCATCATATTCCCCTTAGCCTTTCTTCACTAATAGACACCTTTTTCAAACCATCTCGCTAACTGTCTAATTTCATCCCACACCTCTCTATTTGAAAATCTCGAGTATTATAGTATTTAATCTACCTTGATCTTGAATATTTGAGAACCATTATCTCTCATATCTTCAAGTTCAAGAAGATTAAATAGGGGCAGCTGTCACACCCTCGTTTTCATCCTAACTCCTCACTCATACATTCTTCATATCACACATTACCATGATGCATACCAAGCATGCGGGTTCGTAAGGGATTTGTCAAAACAGGATATTCACTCTGAAACAAGTGTTTGAACTAGTTTCAGTGGCTATGGAAAGCTAGAACTCCGCCCCTGATTTCTTTAGGGTTCTTGGCATCTGGAATTTGGAATTATTTTGAGTGTTTCCATGAATTTTGGATTAGATTCTATTACTCATCACAATTGAGTTGGATTCTTCAAAGAAATATCATGGGGTTTGGTTATCCATTCAAGGCGTGGAATGGTTGTTTCATTATATTCAGGATATTAGTACCATCTCAATCGGTTGTTACTTGTTGCTAGTGCATGATTGTATGGATTCAAAGATGAGTTTTTATCGGGAAAGCAAGTTGATTTGGATTTATTAAGAAATGAGGGTTATTTTGGACTCATTATTTGGAAGCATTCATTCAAGAGGCTACTTAATGTCATGGATTCAAATTGGTGTTCAAATTAATCAATTGGATTGAGATGAGTTTGAAAAGTTATCATTATTTTTAAGGGTCTAATTCCAAGTTCAAAATTTAAGGTTACTTATCATTCATCAAATTTAAGGTCCAAGTACTTTATGACTAACAAAAAGAACAATCCAAATATTTGCCTTGTTTCACCCTTGCACCAAAATCGATTCAAATCCAAAGCCATGTTCTAAACTCTGAAATTCCCTTTCAAGTTTGTGGATTCCCTCCATAAGATGAATTTATAAATTTGTCCAAATTAAATGCTATCCAATCTAGATTCAAGGTCTAATTCCATTTTTGTTCGAAATCCATCTCAATTTAAGACATTTCAAAGGAAACAATGATACCATTATATCCGCGTTGCAAGCAAGTTTCATTTCACGTTTCAGTTTCAATACATGTCCAAATAACTTCATCCAAAGATGCATGAGTTCAAGTTACAAGAGTTAAGGTTTACAATAAAAGTTTTGAAAATTATAGAATCATTACACAAGATTTTATTACAAAAAAAGTTTCTAAGCTTAATCTTCAACTTTTAACCAAAACCTCATGTCATCCATCTTCATGACCACCTTCACCATAATACTCCCATGCCTCCATTAGCCATTTTACAATTTCAAACCTACAAAATTCAGCATTTCACATCCATTAAAATTCACCAAAATTCTGCATTTACAACATAACAAAATTCAGCAAAATTCAGCATTATCATTAATACAAAAAATTATGCATTACATAACAAAATTCAGCATATTGTCATTATAAAAAAATTATGCATCAACATAATAAAATTCTGCACTATCACATACAAAAAATTCTGCATTCTCATTAATAAAAATTCTGCATTACATAACAAAATTCAGCATATTGTCATTATAAAAAAATTATGCATCAACATAATAAAATTCTGCACTATCACATACAAAAAATTCTGCATTCTCATTAATAAAAATTCTGCATAACATACAAAAAATTCTGCATTTTATCATTACAAAATTCTGCATTTTAAAACCATAAAATCATGCATTCACATGACCAAAATTCAGCATTTGCACTAGTCCAAATTGCATTGCATTTCATCCCATATTTACAAATTCATTCACACATAATCAATTCAAAATAAAATCATGTTATCACTAAAACAGAATCATATACATAACATCCAACCATATCAAATTCATGTTAGTTTAAGGCATCACAAAGTCAATTCAAATTCTGTCAAGAAAAGGAGAATTATGGGACCACCAAGAAAATACAAACACAAGCAGACAAAAAAATTCAGCAACAGCAGCAAATCACAACAGACATATTTCACTATTTGGGTAAAGCAAACTCCAGAGATTGAAAAAGAAAATAAAAGGCACACCAAGTTTCTGATTTTTATAGATCAAACCAGAGACAGAAACAAGAGCAGAACAGCAGGTTACATCAAAATGTCAAAACATCCACCAACCCAATTTGATTCCTCTGTGACATTCTATAATCATCAACCAAAACTCATTCATGAGCCCTAATTCTTTACTATTTAACGGAGAACAAAAAAATTGACAAGGGGATCTGAAAAAAAAAGAAAACGAAAAACTTTCCTTACCTTCTAAAAAGCTTCGGCGACACAAAATTACTCTAACTCCATCAACACCAAAACTCTTGCCACCGCGAGAAGAGAAAGGTCAGATCAAAAAGCCTCTGAATTTGATTCCACACAAATCTGCCACGCTTTCGCCATAGCCGACGCCGCAGGTTCTGTTTGTGTTCTATCCTTTCTATTTTTTTGTTTTTTTTCCCTTGCTTCTATTTGATCCATCTTGATTTTACTATGAGAATTTTTCTGTCTGGTTTGAAATCTTTAATTTGCTGTAAAATTGTTTTTTTTCTTTTTTTTGGGAGAGAGAAACTTGAAAGGAAACGAAAAGTGAGAGAGATATGAAGAAGTGTTCTTCTGATTGTTTGGTTTAGGCTTAAATTCATTAATTGGTTCTATTTTTATTTCGTTGTTAATGAAAATATATGTCATTATCTCTATTAGTTAGGGTCTGGCATGAGTTTTGAAAAGTCAAAACTAAAATCAATTAATGAGTTTAAGCCTAATTAGAACCAATCAATGAATTAGACCTTGTTTTATGTCTATAGTTAATATTATTATTTTATCATTATTGTCATTATGAATTTAATAAAGGCATTACCACTAATTTTTTTTTATAAAAAAAAGTAGAACTTGACTCCACGTTAGTTTCTAGGTTTACTTGGATTTAGATTTAACATTTATTTAATTTTAGATTTAGTAATGTAAGTTTTAGGATTTCAATTAATACTTTAGGATTAGAAATATTTTTTAAAAAAAAAAGAGAAAATTTTATTATTTATATTAAACATATTTATTTAATATTAATTAATTAAAAATTAGTTTTATTAAATATCCATGTTTAGTTTAATTAATAAATTAACTCGTGTCCTCGAACCGACTAACTTGACTTTGTCGTACGTTTATTGTGTGCTTGTATTAATAATGTCATTCTAAATTTTGTTTCTAAAATCATTTTCAAAATAAACTCTCGATTTTATCGAGCCATTTTCACCCATGTAAGTCGATCGCCTTGTGCATCGCCACCGACCTTGTCCGTATCACTTCAAATTCATTTTCACAAACAATAAACCTTGATCCAACATCAAGTGATCCTTTTTCTCATAAAAAAATCCAAAACATAATAAATATACGATTAGGGTTATACGCCATAAATTTTAAAGTGGTGGAGAAGGAATGAGAATGGAACCCTCCTACACTCGTTCCGAATGTTTTGAATACAAGGCGCTCAACTTGGTTATTCGAAACATTCATCTCTATCCAAAGTTTTTGTGTGATCCTAATCAAGAACGATTTCTCTTCAAAAACCTAAAAATAACATCAACTCATCAAACTTCTTTTCGCCTTAGGGCATCAATCCAACAACCCTTTTTCAAGGTATAAAATCAACCAACAAACAACCATTTCACAAGTCTCCGAACTACGGAGCTCTGATTCTTCACTTCTTTTAAGTGAGGATACGTAGGCACAAGGGCCACAATCCTTGGCGAGCATTATAATAAAAAATCCAACCCCTTTTTTTCCCAAAGCAAGCAAACCCTTAGATAAAACACCCATTCAAGCAAAACAACCTAGGAGGTTCCCATCGAGTACGATGGATGCGAGGGGGTGCTAATACCTTCCCCTCGCATAACCGACTCCCGAACCCTAAGACTTGGTGGTGATGACCATGTTCTTTCCCCAAAGGTTTTATCGCTATTTCCCTTTCCCTCCTTAGGATAAATAAAATACGATGGCGACTCTGTGTCATTTTTCGCGTAGCGACAACCTAAAGTTGAAATTTATCTAGAATGGCAAACTTGTTGTTGGTGGTGGAGAACAGACTATGTGTGTAAGCAGTTTGTCATCTTTTTCTTATATTGATGCTGACGGGGATGTTGGAACTCTGTTCCGAGCTCTTTCTATAGTTGATAATACTGTTAAGAAGAATAGCGTGTCCATGTCTTCTCTGAAAGATGCACAACATGTGTTAGAGAGTGGCCAATCTAATAGATATGGCCGAGTCATTGAAGTTGCTGAGAGTATTCATGAGGTTTTTCGAAGTGCTGGGTTCATCCATGCCAAAGATCATGCTACAACTGCAATTCTTGAAGATGACTCTGAATATTACATCTTAGATAGTTTTGAAGATGATTCCATTCCTGTTGAAGATTGAGAGCCTTATTTGGAAGATCTTGGATACGGTTCTAAGACAGAAGATGCATACATACCCTTTTACTTTCCTCGACTGAGACTTAAGGAACCTGAGTATGAAGTCAGCGCCATCATTAAGGATGATCAAGAGGAGGAAACACCCAACTTTGTGACGAGTGGATTGATATGCCAGAATCGGGTCGCCGTTGACATTCCTACTATTGTTCATGTTTTAAAGTAATTTGTTTTTGTTTCATTCAAAAATCCTTTCACTCTGCCCAAGGTGAAAACAAATTTGTGAGGGTTTTGTTTCAACTTTTATCATCATCAATAAAATATTATTCTGTTTATCCATATTATGTTTTCCTTTTTGCTTTATTTCTGAAAAATGGTAACATAAACAACCAAAAAATAATAACGTGATAATCACTTTTATCTGCATGATATTTGCACTTCTTGTTCATATTCTAAAATCAAACATAAATCATTGTGCAGATTGTTTGTTAAACCCATTGAAAATAATGACCATATGCCCTCTCTCAACTTTGAGTTCCTTGTGTTTGAAGCGGAAAAAGAGAATGTTGAAGAGATTCCTAATGAAATTTCCCGATTGCTTGAGCACGAGGAAAAGACCATTCAGCCTCATGAAGAGTCGATGGAATTGGTTAATTTGGGTTCCAATGATGATAAGAAAGAGGTCAAGATTGGGGCATTACATTCAGATGTTAAGAAGAGGATGGTAGAGCTTATTAGGGAATATGTTGATGTATTTGCTTGGTCCTATCAAGACATGCCTGGTCTTGATACTGATATCGTGGAGCACCATTTTCCATTGAAGCTTGAATGTCCACCTGTGAAACAGAAATTGAGAAGAACTCATCCTGACATCGCTGTGAAGATTAAAGAGGAGGTTCAAAAGCAGATTGATGCTGGTTTTCTTGTGACTGCTGAATATCCTCAATGGGTGGCCAATATTGTGCATGTTCCAAAGAAAGATGGAAAAGTCTGAATGTGCGTTGACTATAAAGATTTGAATAAAGCAAGTCCGAAAGATGATTTTCCACTGCCACACATAGATCTGCTGGTAGATAATACCGATAAGTTCAATATATTTTCATTTATCGATGAATTTTCCGGTTATAATCAAATAAAGATGGCACCCGAGGATATGGAAAAAACAACATTCATTACACCTTAGGGAACATTCTATTACAAAGTGATGCCCTTCTGTCTGAAAAATGTTGGTGCAATGTACCAGAGAGCTATGACCACTCTATTTCATGATATGATGCATAAAGAAATTGAGGTCTATCTGGATGATGATTTGTAAGTCAAAGACTGAAGAAGATCATATTGAATACTTATTGAAGATGTTTCAACGTTTGAGAAAGTTTAAGCTCCGTCTGAATCCTAATAAATGCACTTTTGGTGTCCGTTCTGGAAAGTTGTTGGGCTTTATTATCAGTCAGAAAGGCATTGAAGTTGATCCTGGTAAAGTTAAAGATATTCAGGAAATACTGCGCCCAAAATAGAAAAACAAGTAAAAGGATTATTGGGACGTTTGAATTATATCTCCCGATTTATATCCAATATGAATGCCATATGTGCGTCGATCTTCAAGCTTTTCCGCAAAGATTAAGGTTGTGTATGGACAGAGGATTGTCATAAATCTTTTGAAATAATTAAAGGGTATCTGCTTGAACCTCCTATTTTGTCTCCTCCCATGGAAGGAAAACATTTGATCATGTATTTGACTATGCTGGAAGAGTCTATTGGCTGTGTTCTGGGTCAACAAGATGAATCTGATCGAAAAGAATTTTCCATTTATAATCTGAGATAGAAGTTCACTGATTGTGAGTCTCGATACTCAATGCTTGAAAAGACATGTTGTGCTTTAGCTTAGGCTGCCAAATGCCTCCTCCAGTATATGTTGAATCATACAGCTTGGTTGATATCTAAGATAGATCCAATCAAGTATATCTTTGAAAAGCCTACTTTAACTGGGAGGATTGCTCGTTGGCAAATGTTGTTGTTAGAGAATGATATCGAGTACCGAACTCAAAAAGTGATAAAAGAAGTGTTTTGGATGATCATTTGGCACACCAGCCAATTGATGATTATCAACCTATCCGATTTTATTTTCTGGATAAGGATGTAATGTATCTAAAGGTTAAAGATTGTGAGGAACCATTACCTGAAGAAGGGTCTGAGCCTGGATCCCGATGGGGTATGATTTTTTATGGAATTGATAATGATTATGGCAATGGTATTGGGGTGATTATTATTACTCCTCATGGTTCTCATATTCCTTTCACTACAAGGTTGATGTTCACTTGCACAAATAATGCATCTGAGTATGAAGCGTGTATTATGAGCTTGGAAGAAGTTATTGATTTAAGAATCAAGATCCTTGATGTATATGGAGATTCAGCTCTGGTGACTAATTAGATTAAAGGGGAGTAGGAGACACGTCAACCTGATTTGATTCCTTATCATGATTATGCAAGAAGGTTGTCAAGTTTCTTCAATAAGGTTGAGTTTCACCATATACCAAGAGTAGAGAATCGAATGACAGATGCTTTAGCGACTTTATCCTCTATGATTGTGATAAATCAGTGGAATGATGTGCCAAAATTTGATGTTATACGTCTTGGTAGACCAGCTCATGTGTTTGTAGTTGAAGAGGTTGTTGATGATAAACCTTAGTATTATGATATTAAATGTTTTCTTTAAAATCAAGAGTACCCACTTGAGGCATCCAAGAAAGATAAGAAAACTTTGAGAAGATTGACTGGTAGTTTCTTCTTGAATGATGATGTGATGTATAAAAGGAGTTATGACATGGTCTTGCTCAGATGTGTAGATAAGCGTGAATCAGACATGTTGATGAAAGAAATTTATGAAGGATCCTTTGGTACCCATGCCAATGGACATGCAATGGCTAAGAACATGTTAAGGATATGTTATTAGTTGACAATGGAATCTGACTGTTGTAAATATGTGAAAAAGTGCCATAAATGTCAAATTTATGCTGACAAAGTTGGTGTGCCTCCAACTCTTCTCAATGTTATCTCTTCTCCATGGCCTTTTTCCATGTGGGGCATTGATATGATTGGAATGATTAAGCCTAAAGCTTCGAATGGAAACCGTTTCATATTGGTGGCTATTGACTATTTTACCAAGTGGGTTGAAGCGACTTCATATGCCAATGTGACCAAGCAAGTAGTGGTCTGGTTTATCAAGAACCATATCATCTGTCCGTATGGTGTTTCTAGCAAGATCTTCACTTATAATGGGTCAAATCTAAATAACAAGATGATGAAAGAATTATGCGATAAGTTTAAGATTGAGCATCATAATTCTTCTCCTTACAGACCTAAGATGAATGAGGTTGTTGAAGCTGCTAATAAAAACATTAAGAAGATCATTCAGAAGATGGTAGTTACATACAAAGATTGACATGATATGCTCCCTTTTGCTCTGCATGGGTATCATACATCCGTCCGCACTTCAATAAGGGCAACCCCTTTCTCGCTTGTCTATGGTATGGAAGCAGTGCTCCGGGTATAGGTTGAAATCCCATCTATGAGAGTTTTGATGGAGGCTAAATTGTATGAGGCTGAATGGTGTTAGAGTAGATATGACCAGTTGAATCTGAATGAGAAGAAAAGAATGACGGAATTGTGCCATGGCAAATTATATCAAAATAGAATTAGGAAAGCATTTGACAAGAAGGTTCGACCTCGTGTGTTCAAAGAAGGCGACCTCGTGCTAAAAACGATCTCGACTTCTACTACTAATGCTAGGGGCAAGTAAACTCCTAATTATGAAGGCCCATATGTTGTTAAGAGAGCCTTCTCTGGTGGCGCATTAATTCTTACAACTATGGATGGTAAAGAGTTCACTCGTCCTGTGAATGCCGATGCAGTCAAGAAATACTTCACCTAAAAAAATGAAAGAAGAGATCGCTAAGTTGAAAACCTGAAAGGGCGGCTTAGGCAAAAATGAGCGTCTCGGTGGATTGAAAACCTTGTAGTAGGATTTATTTTCCTTTGATTTTGCTTATCCCTTGCAGGATTTCTTTTGTTAAATCCCCAACACGATCTCCATTGATGTCTCCAGCTTGTTAAGATTAACCGCTTATTTCAGTGGTGTTGTGATGTTTTTTTCACCCTCTGGTTATCTTTTTTGTCTATTTTGTCAGCATATTCATACTCATATGCATTGCATGCACATTCATTTTGTTGAACATATCATGTTTTTGTTGCATTGTGCATCTTGCATTTTTGTTGGTGCTTCCTTGCTCTCCGGTGTTATTATCACCACAGAGTGCACGTGTCCTCTTTCCATTAGAGTGTTGACCCTAAGCAAAAAATGTCTATCCTTTCTAATTCCACACTGAGTTTATGCCTCGTAGAAGATGTTTGTTTTAGCTTTCCTCCCCAACTTTTATCTGGATGGAATTAATCCCCGATGAAATATTTCATCATCAGGTCAAGTCTTGTTTGACCATTTCTCTCCATTTTATTCCTGGATTGAACTTTGGTCTCTTGCAGTAATTATTTTGATTTTCTATGAGCTATGAAACCTGGATGATGAGAAGGAATTTACCTTGCCCTTTTGAGAATTTATTTTCCTCGGCAGAAATCTATTATTAATTCCCCATTAGAAGATGAAGATTTGAATTTCCCCAGCGGTATTTTGATAACACTCTCTTGGTAATTGCTTGTGCGACTTCATGTGGCAGCCTCTTTATTTGAGCAGCTTGTTTGTCCCCAGCAAGGTAAACCTCACCTGGTAACAAGTGGAAGCCTCTTTATTTGAGCAGCTTGTGTAATCTCCAGGAATTTATTTGTATCTTCGCAATAAACGGCGGTTCTCTAGTTCATCCTCAGCAGAGAAGTTTATTGTGAAATGATGGATCCTTATCCGACCAACTTTTCCATCAAATGATATCTCTGTGGAAGAAGTCTCGGTGAGAAGTTTGTTGTGAAATTTTCAACAAAAAGTTGTCTCTTTATTTGAGAAGTCTGTTGTATGATTTAACCTGCCCGTATCTCTTTTGAAGATTCCCGATAGAGTTATTGATATTTCATCCCCAATAAATGGTTGTCTCTTTATTTGAGAAGTTTGTTGTGTGATTTGAGCTTCCCAGTAATAGGTAGCTAATGCTATTTCTCTTTCTCTTAGCCAATGACAGGTAGCCGAATTTTGCTTACCCTACCCAGTGACAGATAGTCGGTAATCTTTCCTTGTGAGTTCATTGCCTTTATTTTCTACTTAGTAACGGGTAGTCGGTAATGTTTCTTCACCTTTTGAGTATATTCCCTTTGCTTTACCCAGTGACAGGTAGCAGGTAATATTTCTCACCCCTTTTGGTTGGTCATCCTTTGTTTTTGCCCAGTAACCGATAAAAGGTAATCCTTCCTCCCGAGCTTGTTGCCTTTATTTTTCTATCCAGTAACAGGTAGTATGTAACATTCATCTCTCTTTTAGTTAGTTACCTTTATTTTCTACCAAGTAACCAGTAGTCGGTAATATTTCGTTTGGTAATATTCCTTTTCCTACCCAATAACAGGTAGTTGATATATTGTTTACCCTATCTAGTAACCGATAGTTGGTAACCTTTTCCTTCAGGTTTATTACTCTCGCTAAACTACTCAATAACCAGTAGTCGACACTATTTCTTTTCCTACCCAGTAACAGGTAGTTGATTCTCTCGCAAGTGGATTACTTTTTACCCAGTAACTGGTAATAAGTAATACATCTCTCTGTTTTCTACCCAGTAACCGGTAGATGATAATTCTTTTGTGTTTATTGCCCTTATTTTCTACTCAGTAACCAGTAGAAAGTATTTTACGTATTCTCTTCGATTTGAGTATCTTCGCCCAGTAACCAGCAGTTGGTATCTCTTCCCTAGTTGAATTGTTTCCTCTCCTTTATCGAAATAGGATCTTACTCTTTTGTTTTCCCCCGCGGAGTCTCTTTTCTTCTTTTGCTCCCCAGCTGTTTGTTTGTATCTTGTGACTTATTTTCCCTACAGAGGTCTTGTGTCTGCATATCATTAGCATAATCATATCATTTTGTGGCCTCTTAGGGCTAAAAACTAGGTTTATTTGTTATATTTAAGTTTCTTCTATCTGGTCGAGACAAAGATGTCAATCTTCATATCTCCAGATAGAAGAAACTTAAATAGGGGCAGCTGTAATACCCTAATTTTTACCCATAAGATCCCACATATCATTTGCATCTCATTCCACAAATAAGATCACAATCTTTGGTTCTCTTGCCTTCCTCTGTGTGTTTGTTCTTGAGAGATCACTGGTCACTCTTGTTTCTTGTTTGTTTGATATTTGTTTATGTTTATGTTTACTAATCATTGTTCAAAATCCCAAAAAATGTTTGTTTTCCTTTACTAACCTTTTCAGGAAGAATTTGGATCAAAGATATTAAATACTAGTCCTTCAGCTTGAGTGAATTTTATCTGAACAAAGTCGAAGTTGATCTGCAAACAATTCAAAATCATCTGATCAAGAGTCTCCCAAGATTTGATTGACTTTTATTCAAGAGACTCCAAGGTTCGTGTGTTTATTTCCATGCCTTCTTTGACAAGCAAAATAATCGAGCCATAGCCAAGACATTACATCAAAAAGGCAAATTTTCACCATTTTTGACTGTGGTAATCGATTACCAGTATTAGGTAATTGATTACCCTGTGCGCATTTTTTGAAAATTGGCCAAACTCAAATTCTGCAGCATTTTTGGCACCAAATTCAAATGTTTCATCATGAGAATATTCTAGATCACTTCATTTTAATTCTCCTACCCCATCATAATTAATTCCCACCATACACCTTCACTAATCACCACTTGATCATTAATTTCCCTCCAAATTCAAATTCCAAGCCTAATTTTGTTTCCAAACCAAACTCCAATCCACCAAATTTTCCAAGCCTAACTCCTATAAATAGAGGCTTCATTTCTCATTTCATAAGCTTTTGATAGCCAAATTCACCTTGTCGAATTCTTTCTTGACTCTCCCAATTTTCTCCAATTACCAAATTCACCAAAGCTCTTTCTTCCTTTGAAAGTTCGTAAGTTCATCATTAGAACTTACTAATCTTTGAGATAAACCTTCATCCATTCACTTTTTCATCATCAATTTAAATATATCAAGGCTTTGGAGTGTGGTTTGTGGAGTTGATTTGAAGAATTTCCAGAATTGGAGTGGTAATTTCTTGATCCACCATTGTTGCTTTTGATACATCCTTCATAATGTGATACATTGTTAATTCTTGTTGCTTGATCTTTGGATCTTGCAAATTATGTTCTATTGGTGTTGATTGCTGTTATTTCACTCAATTTTTCATGCTCAATTGCATACTTGATCATGAGGTGTTTGAAGAAATGATTGATAAAGTTTTTGCACATTTTCAAACTATTTTGTTGTTGTTTTAATAGTGGTAATCGATTACCAGCATAGGGTAATCCTTTACCCAGTGTTGGTTTTGGCTTTGTTTTGTGACTGTTTTGGTTCTTTCTTCTTCTTCTTCCATTTCCTTTTGGTTTTTTCCTTGGAATACACTTTTAAAGGTCACTTTCCTCTTTAAATTCATTGGAATTAGGGTGTAAATGAAGTTGGATAAACATTCACTAATTCAAATATATCTTTAAAGTGAATTGTTTAATTCATTTTAGGTGTTTTGAGTTAATGATATGTTTAGTGCTTTAATCCACCAAGATGAGTGGATGAACTTAAAGATGGAATTAACTGGAAATTGTAATTCAAATTAGTATTCCCTCTCCTCTTCTCTTTTTTCTTTTTGATCGATGAAAATCTTTGATATCATTTGAACTTATTTCAAGTTCTTGATGAAGATGAGATTGTTACCTGTTTTCTTTTCGTGCGGTATTGCTTTCGGGGAGTGATCTACATATCACTTCTCTAGCATGCATTAGCACTAACATTTTTATTGACCGGCCTCAAATAGTTGTGGTTTCTACATAAACCCGATTATGATTGCTTAACATAACACTAAATTGTTCTGTAATTAGAAAATGATCATTCATGGCTCAAACTTATGTTTGAACGTCCAAGTATGGTTGAATATTTGTCTTAAGTCCATTACATATGAAACTTGTTGTTAGGAGCTTTGATTGTATCAATCATCTAATGAGTCTTCATTAACCTTGGACTAAGTGTAAGAGTTAACCATCGTTTATAATTTGTTCTAACAACTAATCACTAACCTACTAACAATATTATTGTACTAATTTTGTTTATGTTTACTTTTTGCTCCATATCTCTCTTTTATTTTTTATGCTCCATTATTATCATTTCATATCATATTATTGTTTTTCCTTCCGTTATTTTTCCTTTATCCGTTGGACACATGCTTATATTTCCGCAATTTTTCTTTTGTTCATTTGGACCATATCTTGTTTAAAACATTAATAAATGATTAAAACTCTAAAAAACTTGGTGCTCTTAACTTTATGGTTATACTCTTGGACTATTCTTAGACATTTGACCACTTGGATTAATCTTGGATCCTTGGACTTAGAATTAGGTCTCTTTCCCTATGTTTGGAGTATTATGGGTCTTTGCCTTTATTTGACTTGCTAATTTGCTTATGCTTCAAGATGGATGGAATTCTTATTTGACTTGCTATGGAGTATGCTAAAATTTGGTTAGATCCTTCTTATCTCTATCTTTTATTTTTCTTTCTAGGGTAGTCACTTCATCTCCTCCCCTTCTTAAATTTTCAAAATCTTCTCCCTTTTTCAAAAATCTTCTTGTTTTCAAACTTAAAACTGCTTTCACAATAAAACCTTGACTTTTGTCAAGTGATTTCCAAACTTTGTTTTCTTTAATAAATGCCAATCAATGTTAATCACATTTTGGCCAATTTCAAAAAGACTAAAAAAAAAAGATCAAACTCACCAAATCTTTTTGTGCCGTTGTGCACTTTTTCTTTTAAAACTTTTCATAAAGTTTATACATGAGTCATTTTCATAGTTGAGATGTAATTCTCTTATTCCCCATAGTATTTAACATGTTGACATTTTCCACTTAGATGTTGAGTGATAGACTTGTTGATTTTAATCCAAGCAAAATCCTCCATCCTTAGGTGATGCAAATGTTGTTTTATACTTGTGCGCGACTAGTCGTAGTTTTCTCCTTAAAATGACGACTTGTCTTTACATTTAAAAATCAATCAAAACAAACAAATTTTTGTTATTTGTACAATGAAGTATGAGGTTTTAATCGTATATTGCACTTTGTGGGTACGTAGGTATGAGGCGATAAGTCTCTCCAAACACAAAAATCATAAAAAATAATTCTCTTCTCTTCTCCCCAATCTCATTTCAAGCAAACCTTTTTCAAACCAAAAAGCGTAGATATTTCAAAGGGCTCCTCTAGAGTACTATAGACGTTTTGAGCGCTAACACCTTCCCATTGCGTAACCAACCCCTTTATCCAGATCTCTATTTATTTGTTCTTGTTTTAGAACTCTTAGATTTTGTTCGCTCTTTTTCCTTTCCTTTTTGGATAAAATAAAAGTGCGGTGGAGATTCTTGCATTTTTTTGAGTTAAGTTAATCAATAGCTTACACTCACAAATTTTCCCGCTACACTAACGCTAAAATGAAAATCATTAAATCAACAAAATTATCATTCAAAAATATGAAGTCTATATCATTCAAAGTGTAATTTTCACAAGTGAAAGTTTCATATTTAAGACAACTAAAACTCCTGAATATTGAAGACAAAAAAGACATTTTAAATTTTTAATAGTCAAATCTAAATGCCCTAGCTGACATGAAGTTACTCCAACCATATGGTACTGCATCATCATCATCTGAATCGAACGTAGTTGTCCTCCTTATCCTTCTTCTTGATCTCCTAATACTCATCCTGATTCGTCTTCTTTGCAATGCGACCCCCTGTTGGGTCTGGACAGCTTCTTCGACCTGGACTACTTGTTGGACCTCTACTACCTCTTAGACCTGGTGAACTTGTTGGACCTCTACATCCTCTTGAACCTTTTGAACTCGTTGGACCTTGAAAGGTTGTTGATCATCTGAAGTTTATTGGACCTGGACAGCATCATTGGAACTCATATTGATTTTTCCTCTTCAATGATGTTGCTTGTGTGATGCTAAGAAAAGGAATGCCGTTTTTATAATGGTTTCTCTGATTCTTCGTCTTCTATTTATATTGAAAATCTAAAAGTTTTTGTTGGACTGCCATTATTGCTTGGGTAGTTCAAAAACCATTGTTGGTTATTGAATAGTGATGGTCAAGTTTTTATTCATTTTTTAATACATTGTTATTTTAGATGAGGCATTGGAAATCAAAACATTTAATAAAGTAATTATGGGCCCAAAATCTATTTACACAAGAAGTGGTTAATAGATTTCAAAGGCATAAATAAAATAATTATATTTGATATCTATATACATTACAAATTAAGAATTTCAAAATTCTCAATTCATAGAATATTAGAACAGGAATAGGGAGTATATTCCTGTAACATGCATTAGAATATTAGTTTTTGAAACTTATCAAATACGTGCATATAAACAAATTGGAAATAACTGAGGATTTTCAAATCAGAATTTGAACTGTAAAATAAGATCACAAAACCAGTCATCTGCAAAAGGAATATATTTGTGAAGCAGAAGAAAGAAGTAACCTTTGAGAATGAGTAGATTGAGGAAAACTTCAAGAAAATGAAAATCCACTGGTTTGTATCAGCCTCGTTGACAATATGCACATTCTCCAATCTTATTCCAAATGTTCCATCCGCATACGTTGTTGCTCCTGAAGAAACTTCGAAAGGGATGTGATTTCATAGGCAATGACATATAAATGGTTAAAAGTTAGTTTTGCCATTGAATTAAAAATGATTGATAGTTTAAAATTTTTGGTTGCAAACATAATGAAATATAGTCAACAATTGTGAAACAATAAGGTACGCATTTAGCGTTTGCATGTTTATAGGGTTTCATTATTGAGCATGGAATAAAACCTTCTTTATCACACATGAGTAACGATGATCTAGAAGAAGTAACATGGCAAAAGACCAATCATTTTTTTACAAAAATAAAAATGAAGTTTATTTTCTATTTTATAGAACTTCATTGTTGAGAATGGAATAAAAACCATTATGCAACAAATTATTAACGAAATAGAAACAAAAGTCTGAGACAATAAACCTTCTTTGGTCGTGTTACACAAAGCCGAATGTGGGAATCATCAAACATCCCATTCCTAATTAGCATTTTGAAAATAACTTCCTTATTCTGCAATACATGTCACATAAAGCATCATAATTTAAAATGGGGTAACAGTCTGAGTGATTCATGATGGATGAACAACAAGCATCTTCAGACCCACCTTATTTCGAGTTGGAACATTTTCAAAAGCCAAAGCTTTAGGAAAAACTTGAGCAGCAATAAAAGGAGTCAATAGAAATAAACAATTATGTAGAAATACCCAAAAAAAATCTAACTACATCAGCATGATCACCTTTTGCATGCTCACATTTTCCAGTAACTTGACACCTTTCTCGAAGCTCAAATTTTCACGCCACTCATCACGGAAATGGGGTACAGGAAAAATATTTCCTAGCCCAGTTTTTATGTGATTGTCTTTAAAATTATTTCCAATGTTGTTAACCTGCATAAGATTCATAAGCACAACAACCAAATAAACTTGCACACTTGAGACTACTCATTGTTGAACAAAGTAAAAAAGAAAGAAGTTTTGAAACTTTAGACATTCGAGATATAATGCAAAGCAGTAGTAACATTCATGCATGATTGAAAAACATACCAGATAGATCAAATAATCTTTAACAATAACACATAATATTTCTCAATGTGTTTTTTTTTCTGTCTTCTACATATCATATAATTTTGAGTTGCAATCCTTTTTATTTATCTTTTAGATTGAATGTGGAAGCTAGTTTCTACGTTTCTATACCATCAAACTAAAGATGAAAGTAGAAAGATTGCATACTATAATCGTTAATGGGTGTATCCTAATCATAACCCGTAGAAATGAAAGGCCCACCAGTTGTTCGACCAAAGTTAGCCCACATAAAGAGGAAATCAAAATCCATGATATAGACCGACAGGGGTTTCATTACATCGATCCATGGGTTTAGATACACCTGCAGGAAATCAAAATGTATGATTAAAAAAGCTAATGATTCAAATGACACTTGATTCAAATGATATTTCAACAACATATATGTAACAAAATGAAAGCAAACAATACATTATTAACTTATTAATTTTTTAACCTTGTATGAAAGTAGGAAGAGACAAGATCCAAATCCAATAAATCACATCAAATAAATTTTATGAATAAAAAAAGATATGCATAAATATAGAATGCAAAACCCTAATCACATTAGCTTGCTCACCTTTTGCATCATGATGAAGACACCGAAAAAAGTCCACATCTTTAACCCCTTTAATGCTTGTTGTCTTTAACCCCTGCAAGTAAAACACCAAACTCATCATGATATTAGTCTCACGTTTAAGATAAAGTAAAACACCAAATTCATCATGATATTGAATTTTATGATTTATTAGAGGAAAAACAAGAAATTAATTAAACAATACTTTTGATATGGGCAACACAATATGGTTCTGAAGCTCCTTTGTGGCGAATTTCTATACAAACTATCCATCAAAACACATTGTATCCCAAAATTTAAAATGTAAAACAGATCAAATGCATTTCTCAATATGGTTTTTAACATCGTTTTTATAAAAAATAAACAACATGAAAAACTAAAATTAGGGTTTAAAGTAGAATAAGTTAATAACAAAATCTAAACTAACAAAGTTCACACAGAAATAAGTAAGGTATAGGATGGAGAAATCAACATCTATAACCATCATTAGATGATGAATTTTATTAAATGCACCAGCTGATCTATAAGAACAGTATTCAGTGATCCAAATCTGCCATTGCTACGACCAACAATTTCATGAACCTATTTCACAATACCCTTAACCTATTTCCATAATAAATAGAAATAATCAGTGAGGAACAAAAATTTCAATGAAATAGGAAAAGAAAAAGGACCCAAACAAAATTTTTTAGTTAGGGTTTTGTCGCACCTCAAAAAATCACATAGAGATCTTTCAGAAACACTACCCTTACGCTAAAGGCGCGAAATACTGTTCGACAGAGTCACCAATAAACTTTATTTATTCCGAAGAGACGGGAAAGGAAAATATCGAGAAAACCTTTTAAAAAGAAAGGATAGAAATAAGGCCGTTGCAACCGATGTTCCGGGTTCGGGAGTCGGTTACGCGAGGGGAAGGTATTACCACCCCTCACGTCCATTGTACTCAATAGGAACCTCTTAGGGTAATTTGTGATGGGCGCTATCTAAGCTTATTTGTTTTCTTCTCAATAATAAGTGCGATTTGGAAGGATAAAAGGATAAAGACGCTAAGGGGAAATTGGTGGTTATATGATAGGGTGATCGCCAAGGATTGGGGCCCTTGTGCCTACGTATGCTCATTCGGACGAGAATGAGAAATCATAGCATTGTAGTTTGACTATGATAAAGGATAGGGGGAAACAGAATATCGAGGAAAGGTAGACGGAATAACAGAGAAAAATAGAAGTGTGCTCGCCAAGATCATCACAATATTGTGCCTATGTATCTTACATTCAGACGAGAATGAAGAATCAGAGCGTTCGTAGTTCATGGAGACAACCACGTAAAGATGAAGGGTTGAATTGAGTTGAAGTTTTAGTTGGGAACGAAATATTGACTGGGAAACAACCCAAGGGGCTTGCCTTGGGAACTGTCATTTCAAGAATTCAAGAAATGTGAGATTCCAAGAACTCAGTTCTTTTGGAAGTTGATTGAATAGATTTCGAGAAAAAGTTGAACGTTTTGAATTCGAAAGAGTGAATGAAAAACAACTCAAGGGGCGTGCCTCGAGAGCTACTCATTTGAAGATTCAAGGAATGTTAGACTCCAAGAATATCCTTCTTTCATAAGTTTGTTTACGAAATATGTTTAAATAAATATATTAGGCGTTTTGAGACGAAAAGATGAATGAATGACAACCCAAAGTGTACACCTCAAGATTCATTCATTCAAAGATTCAATTAATGTGAGACTCCAAGAATCTTCTTCTTTCGTTATTTGTTAAGAAATGCATTTATAAAAGGATTAAATCGAATATGTTGCAAAAAGAGGTGAACTACGAGGTAAAAGGCACTCGACCTATAACTTGGCTAAAATACCGCTTGATGTTGGATCAAGGGTTTGATTTTACTTACGTGAAAAGAAGAGGTGGAATGGAAATTGGTTTGAAAATAGCTCGACGACGTGTCGAGGGTTTGATTAAAAATGGAACCGGCTTGACGAAGAATCAAGGGTTAGGTTGTGAGAAATGATACTAGTCCTTAAGAGTGCCCCCAATATAGAAACCACAATGAAATATGAAAGTGTGTGCGATAGGTTGATGGCGAATGCGAATGAGCACTCGGCTTATGATGGTGTTTGAAAATGGCTCGATAACGAATCAAGGATTAGTTTGAAAATAGTTTAGTTTGTGAAAGTCGAAAGATTGAACAGATAACAACCTAAGGGCGTGCCTCGAGAATTGTTCATTCAAAGCTCTAAGGAATGCTATATTCCAAGAACTTTCTTCTTTCAAAGTTTAATCAAGAAAATGTTTGGTTACAAATTTGAATCGAATTAAGGTACGTGAAGAGTTCGTTTGTACGGGGCGAGAATATAAGGTTTGATTTGCTTAATATTTTAGGAGAAATGACGATTGTTCGATAAACGAGACGCCGAACTCACAACCAATTAATCGGGCATTATCGGGATGTTAGATCTGACTGACACCTTCTTCATTTAATTAAATTAAGAAATATTGTTTGAATGGACAATGAAAGTACCATATGGAATGCTAGACTCCAACAACATTTCTTTGTCCAAATAATTAAAGAGCGTTTTTTAGAAACGAGAAGTCGAATGATACACTACCTAAGGCGTACGCCCCAATAGTGGTCATTCAAGAATCAAAGAGGTGTTAGACCTCAAAAATTCACTATTTTCGTAATTAATTAAGGAGATATTGATTAATCATGTTTTGAGAAATAAAAACGTCTTATTTGGTAAAGGTCCAAGACTTTTGTTTAGGAAATTATTTTGAATTGTCTAACATTAATTAATATATTGAATAAAATCTTTCAATTTGATAAATGCTTATTTAAATTTTTGAAATGCACATAAAAACTGACTAGTTCTCAAAAATCGAAACATGCGACGAAAATACCAATTAGTAGGTGGGAATGCTTGTTGGTACAACGACACGACATTTTCGAATTTGCAAATTAAAGTTAGTAAAAAGAAGACACTAATTACACGTTGTTGTATGAGTATTAATTCAAGATTACTTTCTCAATTGAAAATGGATTTTTTTATATAAACTATTGAGCCAAAATATAAAGCAAATTGCATATTCAAAGTTTGCTTTTAAAAATGGGAATTAACAGTATAAAAACACAACACATCTTCAAATCAAAATTTGCAAAATCGAGAAAAAAATGTGAACACCCTATCATTATCATGCCATCATGAAGTTTCTAATTAAATTACCATAAAAAAGACTCAGAATGCTTTTACACTTTAAATTAACATCTATCATAGACATCGCAAACCACTAGCTGCAACAAACATATAGCCATCACATATTCAATATTCCCAAAGCTGCTGATCGAAACGAAGACATAATAGAAAACCACTAACTACGACACAATATCAAAACAAGACAGTGCAATTAAATTGGAAAGAAATCAAATACGCAAACGTAACCAGAAAAACAAACGAAGCCGTTACATGCTGAGGCTGCCGATGATATCGAATTTCATACGCAATGACTTAAGCACACATCAGCTATACCTCGTTACTAGGCTGAATAGACAGTGTTGCAGTGAGAATAGGATATCAAATTATTGATTGATTTGAATCACAATCATGATTCACAACAGGTCTTTAATTTATCTGAAGGAAAGGTTAAAAAAAGGAAAAACCTATTTTGCATCGTAAACACAATGCGGGGAGAGATCTAAGGTTCGGGGGTTGGTTAAACATAGGGAAGGTATTAGCATCCTAAACTTCTGTAGTACTCTACAGGAACCTCTTGTTTAAATGTGCTATTGCTAATGGTTATTTGCTTAATGGTAATGCTAAGGGTTAAAGGTAAAGAGAAAGACCTAAGGGTTAGTCCAACGTTTACTCGCCAAGATTTACATCTTGTGCCTACGTATCCGAGGTAGGGGATGGGATCAGAGTAATCGTAGATCCCCTCACAGAGGGATGAAGAGGAACTTCTTGACGGTGGTCAAGGTTCCAAAGGGGAATTAAACGTTCATATGGAAGCGCTTACGTGGAGTGCGGCGACTCCTATTCTACGTTTTAAAGGTTGAATTGAAAAGGTATAGTAAGTATTCCATGGCGGGAACTTACATGGAGTGCGGCGACTCCTAATCCTAAGTCTAGGATAAAGGGGTGAATGTCCACGGCGGGACGCCTAAGCATGAGTACGGCGACTCAAAGTCTTAAGGTTGGGAAAAGGTGAAGGTGTGTCCACGGCGGGACACCTAAGCACGAGTACGAGATTCAAATCCTAAGATTAGGATGGACGAGGGTAAAAGCATTGACATGGTAGTCAAACGGTACCCTTTCCTTCGGAGGGGAAACAACGGTAATGCGGAAAATTAAAGCGGTGATAATTGAGAATAGCAAGATAATGATATGTAAATAGCATAGTGAAATGTTGAATTTAAATGGATAATGAGAAATAGTTAGATGCGAATGGTGAAATGGGATTAAGTGGATTGATGGAATTGGAATTGGAGAAGTTGTTTAGAAAAGATGTTAATTGTTTTTGAGATTTTTGAGAAATTAAGAATTAAGATTTAATATAAGTTGAATAGAAAATTAGAGTTAATTATTTTTAAGAAAAAACGGATTAGTTAGCAAAAGATTAATGAAATTCTAAAAAAGTTCTAATTTATTTAAGTTAAACTAAATAGTTTAATTAGAAAATAGAAATAAGTTTTTTGGATTTTTAAATATTAAGAAAAGAAGTTGAAGTAAAATTAAATATTTTTTGGATTTTTAATATTATGAGATAAAATTAAATCAACATCTAAATTAAAAAACTAAATAATTTTTATATTTTATTTTTATTATGAAGAACTAAATTAATATAAAATCTAAAATTATTTTTTATACTAAAATTTGTTTTCTACTAAACATAATATTTTTTTTCCAGATTTCTAAAATTAAGGTTAGTATTGTTAGTAATCATATTAATTAATTAAAATTACAAAAGAAAAATAAAAAAAATAGAAAAGCAAAATAAAATGGGCTGGGCCTGGGTGGTCAGGCCCCAGGACCCGACCCGGTTCACTATATAAAGGGGAGGGAGATTGAAAATTAGGGTTTTAACCCTAATTTCAATTCTAGTCTGTGGCGGCTCCTTAAGGGTTTCTTTCTGAATTTTTTTCATCTTTTCTCTCCCATGGTCGCTGATTATCCTATTCTTCTTCTTGTTATCTTTTCCGGCCGTGATGCTTTCTAAAAGGAAACTTTCTTCTTCTTGTTTATTTGTTTTACTGCAAAACAAAACAAAAATATCAATAGAGACGGAGGCTTACGATTTGATTCTCGTTGGTTTTGTGTGTGTTACGTGATGGATCTTGATGAACTGAGTTTGAACGGTTTAGTGGTTGGCCAATGATGATTTGTTCTGAGGCTAGAGGGTTGTATATGGATTTGGATGCTTGGCCGATTTCATGATGGTTTTTCCATCGTGAATTTTCTCTTTGGATCTTGACAGTTTTGGGTTTTGTTTAGATGGTTTTGATGGTGGGTTTGCGGATTCGTGTTGTGGGGTTTTTTGCTTACGATTTGTTTCGATTTGAGCAACGATGATAGAACTGAGCCCAAAGGTTTTATTTTCTCGGTGACGGCTGCGAGGGTTTTGTCGACCGTGTATGCTATTTTTCTGTGATTTTCGGTCCCCTTTTCACTATGATTTTCGTTCTTCTTATAGTGTTTTTCTTTGAGACAAAATTGAGGAGTTAACATGGTTTTCCTTTTCGAGATAAACATGTTTTAACATGTTTGATCCTTTCCTATTTTGTTATCATGCTGTTTGTTGCTATTGTTTCCGGATCTGGACTTTGGTGATATTGCCATTTTGGGATTTCATATTTTTAATGGTGATGATGGCAGTTTGAATTTTCAGATTTGATTATGGGCTGTTGGATTTGAATTTTCGGATTTTATGATTTAATGATGATGATGAATTCAACTTTGGATTTTTTATTGTTGGTGTTGTTGGCCGGATTTTCTTAGGGGCTGTTTGGACAAAATCATTTGTTCCAAAAACTCTTTTTTTCGCTTCTCTCAGAATGGAATAGATATCTGCCAGATTTTGGGCCTGGCTGTCGAAAACGAAATTAGGGGGTTTGGTAGCAAATTTGCTGCCCCTTCCGGGCACGATGATGAAACTGCTATGAGGGTTCAAAATAAAATTTGAATCAAATCCTTTCCATAAAAAAAAAACTAAATTTCCATCTGACACTTTTTATTAATTTTTCAGGTCTTGACGATTCAGAAATTTGAAGACGTGGAAGCTGAAGAAATTAGCCTTAGGATTTAGAACTCTAGGATTAGGCCTTGTAAACATTGTAACGGAAATTGGTCTTGAACAATATAAATAAATTTGATCTTTTAATAAAATGTGAACTTTATTCTTCCGTATTTAATTCCAAGCCATATCTTGTTACGAATAAACCTTGAATTTCGTAATCCGAATCATGAGGCATCTGAAAAATCGCAAATTCTTGAAAACAACAAAACCCATATGTGACTTCGATGCAACCCGTGAGTTGCGGCTCAAACTAGCTTGTGACAATTAACTCGTAACCGGAATATAAAGCAATGAATAAGGACTCAAACTTGTTTAGATAACTTCTTTGCAAATAATTCTCGCAGCGACTCAAATCCCAATCCGTCCAAACTTTAACGATTTCAAATCAGCATGGTTCACCAATCAATCAATACTCCAACTTCCATCTGACGGTTAATAGTCTGATTCTCAAGTAAGGTTGAACTATACTGAGGGAAATCCAACATCCCCACTGCCATAGACTTTCCACCAATTCTCAAACCAATGTCGTGTAAATCGAGAGACAGGAGACCCTAGTTTCTTAGGGATCCTCTGAGAATGATATGGCTTGGTAACCATCAAATGACCGTAATCTGGTAGTACATCCGCACCCACAGGACTTAAAGAGCCAACAAGATTCTTTTCCAATTTCCCAACATTTCTGCAAAACGAACAAACTAGGCACACTGGTTAGCAGTTAGTTAAAACGGAAAATATACTAAAATGAAATGCTAAATGAATCTAAGGGTAAATTTTGGGGTATGATAGTTGCCCCTATTTAAATAGCTTCACCGGATGATTTAAGCAACGAAGGCTCGAGAAATCATGGTGAAAGGGATTTAAATACATATAACCGAAAATTTTGCCCTTAGATGCAGTGATATGCAATGCTATGGACTAACGAAAACGAAAATAAAATGATGACAATGCTATGAATCTAATATGATGCGTATGATGGAACATGATAAATGAAGACAAAACGACAACACAAGGGAAGACGCAATGAGCAAACACACACTGGGGAAGACGACGCATTGGGGAACAACACGAAACACGGGGAAATATAAAGTGATGGACCAACAGAAAATATACAAGGTAAAAACCTGTTGTATGCCAAAATAAATGGACTTCAATGGGAAATGCCCTGATAAGCTTCTCGAGAGAGACTGCCACTTATTGCTGCAAGGGACTTACATACCAAAAATTGGATAAGCTTCTCAAATAAAGAGACTGCCACTTATCATTGAAAATGATAACAATGATAAGCTTCTCCTGGGAGACTGCCACTTATCTGGGGATACAGATAAAACTTATAAGCTTCTCTGGAGAGATTGCCACTTATCTGGAAAAGGAAATGGAAACAAGCTTCTCGAGGGAGATGGCCACTTGTCGCGGGTATAATAAAGATAGGATAAGCTTCTCAAGCGAGACTGCCACTTATCGGTGCTATAAAATGGTATGATAAGCTTCTCGGGTGAGACTGCATCTTATTGGGGGGGGGGGGGGGGGGTAATAATATAATGATAAGCTTCTCAGAATGAGACTGCGACTTATATGAAAACGATAAAACATGATAAGCTTCTCGGATGAGATTTCCACTTATCTACAAATGTAGCAATGATAAGCTTCTCAGGCGAGACTGCCATTTATCTCAAAAAGATAATGGTAAACAAGCTTCTCAGAGGAGATGACCACTTGTTGCTGGTAAGATAAACTGATGAAACGATAAGCTTCTCTGGAGAGACTGCCACTTATCTTGTGGAAAAGCATGATAAGCTTCTCAGGAGAGACTGCCACTTATCAGCAAAGGCGTTGTAAAAGGCTCTTCTGGAAAGATAGTGCAAAATAAATGCACGTCCAGGTAGGTTCGACGACCGACATGGACTGAAGTTCAATCTAGAATCGAGCTAGAAAGAAACTGTCAAACAAGACTCCATTGAGGAAATGAACTCAAATGGGGATTTATCTTATCCAGGCACGAAAAAGATAACTAAAATAACCATTATCCACGAGGGTTGAACTCTGCGGGGAAACTGAAATAATGGGTATTTTAATGCCTAAAGGTTGACGATCTACTTGGAGAGAGCGGACAGACCCAGTTACTCGGCAGTAACCACAACCAGAGTAACGATAAGAGACAAACGAGGATAGCAAACATGCAGATGCTAATGCGTATGCTAATGCAATGCAAATGCAAATGCGATGAGTATGCTTATGCTGATGCTCATGCTTATGCACGTGCTGACAAAACGGACAAGAGGAAGAGCAAACGGGAGATGAAATAAACATCTCGACGGGGATACCCGACGACCTCTGCAAAAATACGTCTATTAAAGGGATAGGTAAGCTGATGGCGGAACTAAATCTTGCTTCAAAGCTCCAAATCTCTGGGAAGAACAAAATTCCACTTGGGGATATAATATCATGACTTCACTGGAAGGATTTCCATCATGAATCTGAATTCTAATCAAAGAAGATCTATTCATTAGGAGAGTCATCTTAGGATTAGAGACTTTCGGGGATAAAATAAATATCCGCTTCATTGGGGAAGATGTGGAGCTAGGCAGCTTCCTGGAGAAAGTGTAGCAACTTCTTGGGAAAGTACATCAACTTCCTAGGGAAAGTATCTCGACTTCTTGAGGAGAATATGACAATCTCCTGGGAAAATTTCCTTAGTAGAAAATTCGGTGAGGAAATGATGGTTCCTCAAATAAATATGTATCACTTGGGAGATACTGGGGAGATTCTCTGCAGTCTTGAAAGTTAATGGAGATGACTGGATTAGTCCAAAAGTGTTGCCAGCTTATGTTTCGCTGGGGATTTGCGCTGAGGCAATGGTTTAAAAGTGCTTCTGTGACATTGAGACTTACTGGGGAATGAAGATGTCCTTCGGATATTTCCACAAGTCAAAGCAACTTTATATTTTTCAAAAGCGTTTTCAAAAACAGTTTTAAGTTTAGAAAACTTTTCACCTTCAAAAATATTATTAACAAATAACAATTTTCTTAACAAAAATGAAATAGAGATAGCATAAATGGCAAAAAATTGAATAGCAATAAGGTTTGATATATTGAAGAATGGTAGCTCGCTAATGGCATAACTCCATGGAAAATTCAATTGAAATTGGCAATAGGGAAAGGTTACATTGAATCCAACATCCTCAGCTGACCCTAACAACTAAGACTACCCAAAATCCTGCTTCTGACAAGAGTGATTTGGATTGGAGTTAATTTTCTGAAAATGTTCTTCGATGATCGGCGTCATCTGATGCAGTGAAATGCCTTTGTCCCTAACTTTTTCCTGGATTTCCCTTTCGGGTTTTGAATCCACCGGGATGCTCATTTTTGCCTAAGCCGTTTTTCCAGGTTTTCAGCTTAGCGAGTTATGTATCTTTTTTGTATTTTTATCCCTTATTTTTGCCCGAATCTCCTTCATAGGTTATGATCCACCGGGATACCCATTGTTGCCTAAGTCGTCTTTCCAGGTTTTCGACTTAGCGGGTTATTTAGGCATAATATTTTCTGACTGCATCAGAGTTCACAGGATGTACAAGCTCTTCACCATCCATTGTTGTAAGAATTAACGATCCTCCGGAGAAGAATGTTTTCACAACAAGTGGGCCTTCGTAGTTGGGCATCCATTTCCCGCGCATGTCTTTGTGAACTGGCAAGATTTTCTTGAGTACGAGCTCTCCTTGGCAGAATTCACGGATTCAGATCTTCTTGTCAAAGGATCTCTTCATCCATTTCTGGTATAAATGACCATGACACAATGCTGTCATGTGCTTCTCGTCAATGAGATTCAACTGGTTAAATCTGTCTTGAACCCATTCGGCTTCATCAAGCTTGGTTTCCATCCGTACCCTTAAGGAAGGTATCTCAACTTCGATGGGGAGGGCAGTGTCCATTCCATATACCAAAGAGAAAGGGGTTTCCCCTGTTGAAGTTTGCACTGTAGTTTTGTATCCGTGAAAAGCAAATGGTAGCATTTCATGCCAATCTTTGTAAGTCTTGACCATCTTTTGCAGGATCTTCTTGATGTTTTGTTCGCAGCTTCAACAACTCTATTCATTTTAGGACGGTAAGGAGAAGAATTGTGATGTGTAATCTTGAAACTTTCACACAGCTCCTTCATGGTCTTGTTGTTCAAATTGGTACCGTTGTCTGTTATGATCCGACTTGGAATTCCATAACGGCAGATAATTTCTTTCCTGATGAAGCGGGCAACTACTTGCTTGGTCACGTTGGCGTGGGAAGCAGCTTCTACCCATTTTGTTAAGTAGTCGATAGCAACTAAAATGAATCGATGATCATTGGAAGCTTTTAGCTCGATTTCCCTAATCATGTCAATGCCCCACATTGAGAAAGGTCACGGTGATGATAAAGCATTCAATGGTGTTGGAGGTACGTGGACCTTGTCAGCATAAATTTGGCACGTATTGCATTTCCTGGCATATTGGATGCAATCAGATTGCATGGTTAACCTGTAATATCCAGCTCTCAAAATCTTCTTAGACATGGCATAGCCATTGGCATGAATTCCGAAGGTTCCTTCATGAATTTCCTGAAGTAACATGTCTGCTTCCGGTTTGTCAACACATCTAAGCAGAACCATGTCGTAATTTCTCTTATATAGCACATCATTGCTGATGAAGAACTTGGATGCTAATCTTTTCAGAGTCTTCTTGTCAAGATTAGTAGCATCGACTGGATACTCTTGCTTTAGCAAATCTATCTGCTCTTTGTACGGTTGAAGCTCAGTGTACTCATACTCAACCAATTTTTCCAGTTCAGTGGGTACTTCAAAATCTTCCTCACCCTCATTTTCAGCTTGATAAATGGGTGAATCCCAGTCAGGAGTGAAAGCACGGTCATTGGATTCAACATGGTTTTGGATAGCACTGCATGTTTGAAAGCTATATTTTATTAAAATGCACAAAGAAAATGCAAGAGAAAGAAAATGTTTTTTTGTAGTTTTTGAAAAGAATTTGCCAATTTCATTTTAAATGGTAAAAGCAAAGAACGATAAATGAAACAATAAGAATTTAACAAAATGCATTTATTAATATCCTTTTGAAAGTGAAAAGGTGGCCCTACAAAATGATCCAATAGCCTTGGGCATAGTTATGGAATTTTTGAAACCAGCAAATGAAAACATTAAATTACTTTGAAATGGGAAAAAGCACGGGGATCTCTATAGCTTCCCAGTTGCTCAAAGCTGCATCGCACTTGAATACCAGGTTGCTCAGGTCTTCATCATCATCATCATCGTTGATAGCATTGATCTGGAGACCTCCGCTGGCAAACACTTCTTGGACAGTCTTCGGACGCCCTTTGACAGTTGTAGAAGCTTTACCATGAGTTGGTTTGTAACCCAACCCGTGGCAATTCGTCTTGGTCTTGATGTCGATCAATTCTCCCTAACCTTCAGGTATGCCCCTGCCGATTGTTGATCTGGTGCTTTTGAAAGATACAAAAGATGGAGTACTCTGGCCCACTGTTTCTTCCACTTCCAACAGGACATCATTGGCGATCTTAAGTGCTTGGAAAGAAGTTTCCAAAGCGTCTTCATCAGCCTCAATGTAACGGAAAGAAGATAGGTTGCTGACCATCAGATCCCATTCACCATGTATGATAACCAGCTTTTCATCAACCACAAACTTCATCTTCTGATGTAGAGTTGAAGTTACAGCTCCAGCAGCGTGGATCCAAGGTCTTTCTAAGTAGACAGTTGTAGTTAGGATTGATGTACATTACTTGGAAAGTGATTTTGAAAACATGTGGTTCAATTAAAATCGGCAGCTCAACTTCCCCAATCACAGCTCTACTAGAACCATCAAAAGCTTTGACTATTAAGGAAGTAGGCTTCATAACAATCTCTTTGCAAGCTAACTTGGTGAGAACTCTTTTGGGTAGGACGTTCAAAGTTGAATCGGTATCCACAAGCACCCTTGATAAGTTATCCTCTTGACATTTCACCGATATATGTAAGGCACGGTTGTGATTCTGACCTTCTCTTGGTAGCTCTTTGTTGCTGAAGCTGAGAGTATTGCAGGCAGTAATATTGACAATCACACTGTCAAATTGTCCGGTAGTAATGTCCTGAGCGACATGGGCTTGAGCCAATACCTTTTGTAAAGCAGTTCAATGAGCAGGTGAACTCATCAGCAGAGATAGGTTTGAGATTTTGGAAGGAGTCTGATGAAGTTGATCGATGACTTTGTAGTCGCTCTTCTTAATGATCCTCATAAACTCAACATTTTCATTGTTTGTAACTGCTTCTTTACCTTTGTCCTTGGCTGACACAGTAGTAGTGGTTTCCTTAGGCGGAGCCTCATTGAAATGGGGAGTATAAATACGACCACTTCGTGTCATCTTTCTTGCCCCAACTATGTTTATCACATCTTCATTATCAGTCTTCAATTCTTCCCTTAGAATAACTTTCCCAGATTCTTTGTCAATCATGGTCACATCATATTTCCAGAGTACAACTTTAGGATCAATGAAATGAAATGGACTAGGCTTCTGAATAATTACCGGCTTCGGATGATTTACTGTAGGAGTAATTGGCTTAGATGTATTAAAGACAGGCTTTGCAGCATTTGATCTTGGCAAATTGAAGACAGACACTTTAACATTTGGCTCTGGTAAATTGAAGACAGGCCCAATCACTGCAATTTCATCCTTCTTCACTTTATTAACCACTTGTAAGAAACCATCGTTGATCAATTTCTGAATAACATTATGAATCGACAAACAACCCTTGGTATTGACATCACAAATTTCACAGTCAACATGAGAATTAGATACTAAATCGGCTTCAAACAAATTGGCATGGAAAACTCGGATAGGAGTCTTGATTTAAGCAACATCAAGAGTAAGGCTTTAATCAGATGAATAATCAATAGCATTAACAGCCCCATGGTTAGGCAAAGGGTTGTTCTTGACATTCGGCTGAGGATCATCAAAGGATAGGATTTTCTTTTCCATCAACTCTCTGACAAGGTTCTTGAGAGGATAACAACTTTTGAGATCGTGACCAGGCGCACCCTCATGAAATAAATAATGAGCGCCAGCGTTGTAATTGGCTGGCAGAGGATTATGAGGTGGACCCAAAGCTCTGGTAGTAATCAGACCTTGTTGCACTAATGAAGGGTATAACTCGGTAAAAGTCATTGGAATTATAGGAGATGGCTTGTACTATCTTCTGTTGGGAGCATTATGGCGAGGTGCCTGATTCTTCGGTTGTTGATAAGTAGGAGCATTGGGTGCTCGTTGATAGTTGACAGGAGCTTGTGCAGATTGATAACCAGGAGGTTGTAGATAGACTGGAGGTTGATAGACAGGAGCCGGTTGCATAGGCTGATATGCAGGAACTTGTTGATTAAAGGAGGGTGTAACAGAAGCTACATACGGTTGTTGAGCAAACTGAACAGGATAACTTTGAGGTTGAACAAAATTTTGCTGATGTTGTCAAGGTTGATTTCTTCGTCGGCTTGCAGTTACAACATTAGTTTCACCCTCTTTCTTCTTCTGAGAACTGAACGGAGGTTTCTTGGCATTGTCTTTGGAGTTTGAACTACCAGCAACACTTGACATTTTACCACTCTTCAGATCCAATTCAACTTTCACACCAACGACAACGATGTCAGAAAAGTTTGCAGTTACACTACCAACCATTCTCTCATATAATTCTAGACGAACAATGTCGACAAACCAATCAGCTAGCTCTTTCTCAGTCAAAGGAGGTTCTATTTGCGAAGCAATCTCTCTCCACCTCTAAGCGTACTCTTTGAATGATTCAGAACTCTTCTGAGACATACTCAGCAGTTGTCTTCTGTCAGGAGCCAGATCCATGTTATATTTATAGTGCTTGATGAAGGCATCAGATAGATCTTGAAAACACTTGATACGAGACTGATCCAGAGTTAAGTACCACTTTGAGGAAGCACCCTTCAGACTGTCCTGGAAACAATGTATCATCAGCTTATCATTCTCAACATGAACAACCATCTTACGGTAATACATAATCAAATGACTCTTTGGACAAGTAGCACCTTCATAATGGTCGAAGCTTGGAGTTTTGAACTTCGGAGGAATAACCAACCCAGATACAAGACATATATCTCTGGAAGCAGCACCAAAGATTTGATCACCTTCCATCATTCTTAGCTTTTTGTCAATAATCTCCACATTTTCACGAAGCTTTTCATGACGCTTATCTTCGTCATCTTTCATGTCAGGAATGTCATATACCGGTCCATTAAAGTATGGTTGCACACGAGTATGAACAGTAGCTGGCGCAAAAGTTGGAATCACTTGAGGAGCTTCAGAAACCAGGGGAACAACTTGAGGAACCAGTTGAGTAATAGGAACCGCAACAAGAGGAGACACAAAACCGAAGGGAAGATCATAAGGAGGTACACTTGCAATAGTAACAGATGGTTGAGGATCCACAACAGTATTAGTAATCTCATAAATAACAGTGGGCTGAGTATCCATCCTTGCGTTAATGACTGTAGCATCTCCATAATCTGCCCCACACTTCCCTGAAGATCTTCGAGTTCATTGCTAACACGGTCAAGCTCTTGATTTTGTTCCGTCATCTTTTTCCAAGCTCGGGCTCTAGTGTTGTACTGATGCAGAGGACTCAGGGTGACAGAACTGGTACGCGAGAGAAACGAGAATGAGAGACCGACATAAAAATGCAAATGCAAAAACAGGATGCAATGCAACACAAAGGTTTCGAGGATTTCAACGGCCAATTGCAAATGTTTTCTAGGAAACTGGAAAAAGATTTTAGATTTTGAAATGTGATTTTTTTGAATTTGCGAAGGACTAACAGTTGAATTCCTTGAAACCAGGAGTGTCATGATGCTGGGATGCAATGCACAAACACACAAAGCAAACAAAAGAAGGTCCTAGGTTAGAGGAACATGAGCGGAGCCAAGGTCTACCCATCCCAAAAGGTATGTACTGGGGGTTAATTGTACCTGCAGAACAAGGTTCTAAACGGTCCCCAAAGTCCACAGTTCGTTTTTCAGATATTATCAATTTCCCGATTAACTCGGTGGTTAACAATATTCTCAAGAGAACCTCTTCTGAGTGTAGTAACGTGTAGCAACTATTTCGGGAATACTCCCTCAAAGTCATCACACTATTTCCTAGTAAGGCCAAAGTTGTGTTTAGGTAACTACGGTCCCAGTATCACAGGCTCCAATCGAAAATAGTGAACGTTTTCATGATTACTCGTTCAACAGTACTGTTTTCGAGAGGGCCTCAACTGAGCGGTGATTCTCAAGTCAGCTTGGTCAGGATTCACCTCTCTATAAGCCTCGTCGAATATATCACCTTCCTATAAAAATTGCGCTCAAGTCCGGGTGTAGGACTTATCTCACAACGATGATACTCCAAGCAAGGTACAACATATATACATAAACAGATAATAAAGCAAATAGCAAGCATAAAAAACATGATAGGGATGGCCCTCAGAAAGATACATTTCCCCAGTGAAGTCGCCATTTTCTGTTGCAGTGAGAATAAGATATCAAATTATTGATTAATTTGAACTACAATCTTGATTCACAACCGGTCTTTAATTTATCCGAAGGAAAGGTTAAAGAAAGGAAAAACCTATTTTGCATCGTAAACATAATGCGGGGAGAGATCTAAGGTTTGGGGGTTAGTTAAACTTAGGGAAGGTATTAGCATCCTAAACTTCTATAGTACTCTACAAGAACCTCTTGTTTAAATGTGCTATTGCTAATGGTTATCTGCTTAACGGTAATGCTAAGGGTTAAAGGTAAAGAGAAAGACCTAAGGGTTGGTCCTAAGTTTACTCGCCAAGATTCGCATCTTGTGCCTACGTATCCGAGGCATGGGATGGAATCAGAGTAATCGTAGTTCCCTTCACAGAGGGAGGAAGAGGAACTTCTTGGCGGTGGTCAAGGTTCCAAGGGGGAAGTAAATGTTCATATGGAAGTGCTTACATGGAGTGCGACAACTCTTATTCTACGTTGTAAAGGTTGAATTGAAAAGGTATAGTAAGTATTCCACGACGGGAACTTACATGGAGTGCGGTGACTCCTAATCCTAAGGCTAGCATAAAGGGATAAATATCCACGGCGGGATGCCTAAGCATGAGTACGGCGACTCAAAATCTTAAGGTTGGGAAAAGGTGAAGGTGTGTCCACGGCGGGATGCCTAAGCACGAGTACGGCGACTCGGATCCTAAGGCTAGGATGGGCGAGGGTAAAGGCATTGACATAGCGGTCAAACGGTAACCTTTCCTTTGGAGGGGAAACAACGGTAATGCGGAAAATTAAAGCGGTGATAATTGAGAATAACAAGATAATGATATGTAAATAGCATAGTGAAATGTTGAATTTAAATGGATAATGAGAAATAGTTAGATGCGAATGGTGAAATGGGATTAAGTGGATTGATGGAATTGGAATTGGAGAAATTGTTTAGAAAAGAAGTTAATTGTTTTTGAGGTTTTTGAGAAATTAAAAATTAAGATTTAATCTAAGTTGAATAGAAAATTAGAATTAATTATTTTAAAGAAAAATTGGATTAATTAGCAAAAGATTAATTTAATTCTAAATTTTTTTAATTTATTTAAGTTAAATTAAATAGTTTATTTAGAAAATAGAAATAAGTTTTTTGGATTTTTAAATATTAAGAAAATAAATTGAAGTTAAATTAAATAATTTTTGGGTTTTAAATATTATGAGATAAAATTAAATCAACATCTAAATTAA
Organism: Lathyrus sativus; assembly: GCA_963859935.3. NCBI lineage: Eukaryota > Viridiplantae > Streptophyta > Magnoliopsida > Fabales > Fabaceae > Lathyrus > Lathyrus sativus. Next base: position 239,512,360 of record OZ012735.1, on the reverse strand, counting down.
AAAACTAAATAATTTTGTTATTTTATTTTTATTATGAAGAACTAAATTAATATAAAATCTAAAATTATTATTTATAATTTTTTATATTAAAGTTCGTTTTCTACTAAACATAATATTTTTTTTTTAAAGATTTCTAAAATTAAGGTTAGTAGTTAGGTTAGTATTGTTAGTAATCATATTAATTAATTAAAATTACAAAAGAAAAATAAAAAACAATAAAAAATAAAAATAAAATGGGTTGGGCCTAGGTGGTCAGGCCCCAAGACCCGACCCAGTTCACTATATAAAGGGGAGGGATATTGAAAATTAGAATTTTAACCCTAATTTCAATTCTATTCCACGGCGGCCCCTTGAGGGTTTCTTTCTGAATTTTTTTTCATCTTTTCTCTCCCATGGCCGCCGATTATCCTATTCTTCTTCTTGTTCTCTTTTCGACCGTGATGCTTTCGAAAAGGAAACTTTCTTCTTCTTGTTTATTTGTTTTACTGCAAAAAAAATAAATATCAATGGAGACGGAGGCTTACGGTTTGATTCTCATTGGTTTTGTGTGTGTTACGTGATGGATCTTGATGAACTGGGTTTGAACGGTTTAGTGGTTGGCCAATGATGATTTATTCTGAGGCTAGAGGGTTGTATATGGATTTGGATGCTTGGCCGTTCTCGTGATGGTTTTTCCGTCGTGATTTTTCTCTTTGGATCTTGACAGTTTTGAGTTTTGTTTAGATGGTTTTGACGGTGGGTTTGCGGATTCGTGTTGTGTGGTTTTTCGGTTACAATTTGTTTCGATTTGGGCAATGATGATAGAACTGAGCCCAGAGGTTTTTTTTCCCGGTGACGGCTACGAGGGTTTTGGTGACTGCGGATGCTATTTTTATGTGATTTTCGGTCCCCTTTTCACTATGATTTTCGTTCTTCTTATAGTGTTTTTCTTTGAGACAAAATTGAGGAGTTAACACGGTTTTCCTTTTCGAGATAAACATGTTTTAACATGTTTGATCCTTTCCTATTTCGTTATCGTGCTGTTTGTTACTGTTGTTTCCGGATCTGGGCTTTGGTGATATTGCCATTTTGGGATTTCGTATTTTTAATGGTGATGATGGCCGTTTGAATTTTCGGATTTGATTATGGGCTGTTGGATTTGAATTTTTAGATTTGATTATGGGCTGTTGGATTTGAATTTTCGGATTTGATGATTAATGATGATGATGAATCTGACTTTGGAATTTTCATTGTTGGTGTTGTTGGCCGGATATTCTTAGGGGCTGTTTGGACAAAATCATTTTTTCCAAAAACTCTTTTTTTCGCTTCTGTCGGAATGGAATAGATATCTGCCGGATTTTGAGCCTGGCTGTCGGAAACGAAATTAGGGGGTTTGGTAGCAAATTTGCTGCCCCTTTCGGGCGCGATGATGAAACTGCTTTGAGGGTCCGAAATAAAATTTGAATCAAATCCTTTCTGTAAAAAAAAACTAAATTTCCATCTGGCACTTTTTATTAATTTTGCAGGTCTTGACGATTCGGAAATTTGAAGACGTGAAGCTGAAGAAATTAGCCTTAGGATTTAGAACTCTAGGATTAGGCCTTGTAAACATTGTAACGGAAATTGGTCTTGAACAATACAAATAAATTTGATCTTTTAATAAAATGTGAACTTTATTCTTCCGTATTTAATTCCAAGCCATATCTTGTTACGAATAAACCTTGAATTTCGTAATCCGAATCATGAGGCATCTGAAAAATCGCAAACTCTTGAAAACAACAAAACCCATACGTGACTTCGATGCAACCCGTGAGTTGCGGCTCAAACTCGCTTGTGACAATTAACTCGTAACAGTAATAGAAAGCAATGAATAAGGACTCAAACTTGTTTAGATAACTTCTTTGCAAATAATTCTCACACTGACTCAAATCCCAATCCGTCCAAACTTTAACGTTTTCAAATCACCATGGTTCACCAATCAATTAATACTCCAACTTCCATCTGACGGCTAATAGTCTGATTCTCAAGTAAGGATGAACTGTACTGAGGGAAATCCAACATCCCCACTGCCATAGACTTTCCACCAATTCTCAAACCAATGTCGTGTAAATCGAAAGACATGAGACCCTAGTTTCTTAGAGATCCTCTGAGAATGATATGGCTTGGTAACCATCAAATGACTGTAATCTGGTAGTACATCCACACCCACAGGACTTAAAGGGCCAACAAGATTATTTTCCAATTTCTCGACATGCCTGCAAAACGAACAAACTAGGTACACTGGTTAGCAGTTAGTTAAAACGGAAAATATACTAAAATAAAATGCTAAATGAATCTAAGGGTAAAATTTGGGGTACGATAGTTGCCCCTATTTAAATAGCTTCACCGGATGATTTGAGCAACGAAGGCTCGAGAAATCATGGTGAAAGGAATTTAAATACAGATAACCGAAAACTTTGCCCTTAGATGCAGTGATATGCAATGCTATGGACAAAAGAAAACGAAACAAAAATGCCGACAATGCTATGAATCTAATATGATGCGTATGATGGAACATGATAAATGCAGACAAAACGATGACACAAGGGAAGACACAATGAGAAAACACACACTGGGGAAGACGACGCACTGGGGAAGACGACGCACTGGGGAACAACACGAAACACAGGGAAATCTAAAGTGATGTACCAACAGGTTCAAGCATGACCAGTTGACACTTTCGAAAGAAAGCAAGAAGAGATCCTCAATGGAGATGGCATCGGGGAGACGACCTCCACTAGGAAAAAAATATCCAAAGTAACTGCTCAAAAGGTTCAGGCATGACCGGCTGGCACTCTAGGATAAAAGGGGTAAAAGCTGGATCCACACGACGGCAGGATCAGGTAAACAAAAATGCTGGAGTCTTAAGGCAGGAATAACATCCAAGCTTCTGGAAATTCCTTAAGCGAAGAGATCAAACGGGATCTTCAGGAACCATCAGAAAATATACAGGGTAAAAACCTGTTGTATGCCAAAATAAATGGACTTCAATGGGAAATGCCCTGATAAGCTTCTCGAGAGAGACTGCCACTTATCGTTGCAAGGGACTTACATACCAAAAATTGGATAAGCTTCTCAAATAAAGAGACTGCCACTTATCGCTGAAAAAGATAACAATGATAAGCTTCTCTTGGGAGACTGCCACTTACTTGTCGCTGGTATAATGAAGATAGGATAAGCTTTTCAGGCGAGACTGCCACTTACCGGTGCTATAAAATGGTAATGATAAGCTTCTCGGGTGAGACTCCATCTTACTGGGGGGTAATAATATAATGATAAGCTTCTCGGAATGAGACTGCCACTTATCTGAAAAAGATAAAACATGATAAGCTTCTCGGATGAGACTGCCACTTATCTACAAATATAGCAATGATAAGCTTCTCAGGCGAGACTGTCACTTATATAGAAAAGATAACGGTAAACAAGCTTCTCAGAGGATATGGCCACTTGTTGCTGGTAAGATAAACTGATGAAACGATAAGCTTCTCCGGAGAGACTTCCACTTATCTTGGGGAAAAGCATGATAAGCTTCTCAGGAGAGTCTGCCACTTATCAGCAAAGGCGTTGTAAAAGGTTCTTCTTGAAAGATAGTGCAAAATAAATACACGTCCAGGTAGGTTCGGCGACCGACGGGGACTGAAGTTCAATCTAGAATCGAGCTAGAAAGAAACTGTCAAACAAGACTCCATTGAGGAAATGAACTCAAACGGGGATTTATCTTATCCAGTCACGAAAAAGATAACTGAAATAACCATCATCCACGAGGGTTGAACTCTGTGAGGAAACTGAAATAATGGGTATTTTAATGCCTAAAGTTTGACGATCTACTTGGAGAGAGCGGACAAACCCAGTTACTCGGCGGTAACCACCGCCAGAGTAACGACAAGAGACAAACGAGGATAGCAAATGTGCAGATGCTAATGCATATGCTAATGCAATGCAAATGCAAATGCGATGAGTATGCTAATGCTGATGCTCATGCTTATGCACGTGTTCACAAAACGGACAAGAGGAGGAGCAAACGAGAGATGAAATAAACATCTCGACGGGGATACCCGGCGACCTCTACAAAAATACGTCTATCAAAGGGATAGGAAAGCTGATGGCGGAACTAAATCTTGCTTCAAAGTTCCAAATCTCTAGGGAGAATAAAATTCCACTTGGGGATATAATATCATGACTTCACTGGAAGGATTGCCATCATGAATCTGAATTGTAATCAAAGAAGGCCTGTTCACTGGGAGAGTCATCTTAGGATTAGAGACTTTCGGGGATAAAATAAATATCCGCTTCATTGGGGAAGATGTGGAGCTAGGTAGCTTCCTGGAGAAAGTGTAGCAACTTCTTGAGAAAGTACATCAACTTCCCGGGGAAAGTACATCAACTTCCTGGGGAAAGTATCTCGACTTCTTGGGGAGAATATGACAACCTCCTGGGGAAAATTTCCTTAGTAGCAACTTCGGTGAGGAAATGATGCTTCCACTAGGGAAAGTGTCCTCAAATAACACTTGGGAATACTGGGGAGATTCTCTGCAGTCTTGAAAGTCACTGGAGATTACCGGATTAGTCCAAAAGTGTTGTCAACTTATGTTTCGCTGGGGATTTGCACCGAGGCAATGGTTTAAAAGTGCTTCTGCGACATTGAGACTTACTGGGGAATGAAGATGTCCTTCAGATATTTCCACAACTCAAAGCAACTTTATATTTTTCAAAAGCGTTTTCAAAAACAGTTTTAAGTTTAGAAAACTTTTCACCTTCAAAAATATTATTAAAAAATAACAATTTGCATAACAAAAATGAAATAGAGATAGCATAAATGGCAAAAAATTGAATAGCAATAAGGTTTGATATATTGAAGAATGGTAGCTCGCTAATGGCATAGCTCCATGGGAAGATCTAGATTCTTTACCCATAAACCCACTCACGAGATGGTTTCTACGTTTGTGGATACGGTTCCCAGGATCACAGACACTAATCACATCAGTGTCACACAACAGGCTAGCTGTATCACAATGATAATGATGACAAGGACTCTCCTGGGCAGAGTCCTCATGCTAGGAACACAAGGAGCGATTCCTTGGAGACTAACCCTGCATGACCACCAATATTGGAACTGGTGCTAAAAAGGGTTCCCAGAATCACAGACCCTTCATTAATCAAGTTGTGCAACAGGCTAGCTGTGTTACAACAAGATCTAAGAATATGTCTCCTATAGGGGAGCTTTCATGCTAGGCACACAAGGAGCAAATCCTTGGGGACTAACACTACTCGACTACCAATTCTAAACTATGTGTTCTCTCTGCTTTTACCAAAGCTCAGGCTTAGAGCCTTACTCATGATGTCAACCTAGAATCCAACAGGCAAGGATAATAACAAGCATAAATAAAAGCCATAAGAGAACAAATTCATAAACGAGAAGAAAATAAGCAAACAAAGACAACACTCCTCACAAAACCCTAAGATAGGCTCGACTCTCTCTCGCATGGAGAAAATACGTCCCCAGCAAGGTCGCCAGCTGTCGCACTTCGAAAAATCATATATAGATCTTTTGGAAACACGACCCTCGCGCTAAAGGCGCAGAATGCGGTTCGAAAGGAAAATATTGAGAAAACCTTTTAAAATGAAAGGATAGGAACAGGGTCGTCGCAACCGATGTTTCGGGTTCGGGAGTCGGTTACGCGAGGGAAGGTATTAGCACCCCTCACGTCCTTTGTACTCAACGGGAACGTCTTAGGGTAATTTGCGATGAGCGTTATCTAAGCTTATTTGTTTTCTTCTCAACGATAAGTGCGAATTAGAAGGATAAAAGGATAAAGATGCTAAGGGGAAATATGTGGTTATAGGATAGGGTTCTCACCAAGGATTGGGGCCCTTGTGCCTACGTATGCTCATTCGGATGAGAATGAGAAATCAGAGCCTCGTAGTTCGATTACGTGAAAGGATAGGGGGAAAGGGAAGATGGAGGGAAGGAAGACGGAATACCGAAGAAATATAAAAGTGTGCTCGCCAAGATCATCACAATCTTATGCCTACGTATCTTACATTCAGATGAGAATGAACAATTAGAGCATCTGTAGTTCATGGAGACAACCACGAAAAGATGAAGGGTTGAATTTAGTTGAAGTTTGAGTTGGGAACGAAAGATTGACTGACAAACAACCCAAGGTGCGTGCCTCGAGAGCTGTCATTTCAAGAATTCAAGGAATGCGAGATTCCAAGAACTCAGTTCTTTCAAAAGTTGATTGAATATATTTCGAGAAAGAGTTAAACATTGTGAATTCGAAAGAGTTAAACATTGAGAATTCAAAAGAGTGAATGAATAACAACTCAAGGGGCGTGCCTCGAGAGCTGCTCATTCGAAGATTCAAGGAATGCTAGACTCCAAGAATATCCTTCTTTTGTAAGTCTAATTACGAAATATGTTTGAATAAAAATATTAGGCGTTTTGAGACGAAAGGGTGAATGAATGACAACCCAAAGCGTACGCCTCAAGAGCCATTCATTCGAAGATTCAAGGAATGCAAGACTCTAATAATATTCTTCTTTCGTTATTTGTTAAGAAAAGAATTTATAAAAGGATTGAATCGAATACGTTGTGAAAAGAAGTGAACTACGAGGTAAAATACACTCGGCCTATAACTTGGCTAAAATACCGCTTGACGTTGGATCAAGGGTTTGATTTTACTTGCGTGCAAAGACGCGGTGGAATGGAAATTGGTTTGAAAATGGCTCGACGATAAGTCGAGGGTTTGATTTAAAATGGAATCGGCTTGACGATGAGTCAAGGGTTAGGTTGTGAGAAACGATACTAGTCTTTAAGGGTGCCCCCAATATCGAAACCACGATGAAATGTGAAAGTGTGTGCGATAGGTTGATGGAGAATGCGAATGATTACTCAACTTATGGTGGTGTTTGAAAATGGCTCAATGACAAATCAAGAATTAGTTTGAAAATAGTTTAGTTTGTGAAAGTCGAAAGATTGAACGGATAACAACCGAAGGGGCGTGTCTCAAGAATTATTCATTCGAATCTCCAAGGAATTATAGATTCCATGAACTTTCTTCTTTCGAAGTTTAATCGAGAAAATGTTTAGTTACGAATTTGAATCAAATTAAGGTACGTGAAGAGTTCGTTTGTACGGGGCGAGAATATAAGGTTTGATTTGCTTAATATTTTAGGAGAAATGATGATTGTTAGATAAATGAGACGTCGGCCTCACAACCAATTAATCGGGGCATTATCGGGATGCTAGATTCCAACGACACCTTCTTCATTTAATTAAATTATGAAATATTGTTTGAATGGGCAACGAAAGTACCATATGGGATGCTAGACTCCAATGATATTTCTTTGTCCAAATAATTAAAGAGTGTTTTTTAGAATAGAAAAGTCGAATGATACACTATCCAAGGCGTATGCCCCAATAGTGGTCATTCAAGAATCAAAGAGGTGTCAGACCTCAAAAATTCACTATTTTCGCAATTAATTAAGGAGATATTGGTTAATCTCGTTTTGAGAAATAAAAACATCTTATTTAGTAATGGTCCAAGTGTCGCTACCGCGAAAATAAGGTGCCGGCAACACAGAAGATTCGCCACCTTTCGTTAATTATTCTTCAGAACGGGAAAGGAAACGATCGGAAAAACCTGACGAAAAGGTATAAGACAAGGTCACCGCAACCAATGTCTGGATTGGGGAGTCGGTTACGCAAGGGGAAGGTATTAGCACCCCTCACGTCCATCGTACTCGATGGGATCCACGCTTGTTGTGTTTATCTGACGGGTTGATTTAACTATCTACGCTAAAAGGTCGGTCTGAAAAGAAAAGAAAATGACTCGGCAGAACACATCAGTTCTATGCCTACGTATTCCCGTCTGGAACGAGAAATCAGAGTCAACGTGGTTCGGCTAACTACGGGTTACGGGGGAAGGTTGCTCGCCGAGATATTGCATCTCGTGCCTACGTACTTTCACATGGCACGAAAGATCAGAGCAAACGTAGTTCAGGCCAACAAGAGACACATGTTGGTCTTTTTTATCCGAGTAGGGTTAACAAACTGTTCCAGCAGTTGGTGTATGCAGCTCGCTCGACGGAGACTTAGGTGTTTTACTGTTTGCGGTAGAACCGAGAGTTAACAGAACTCTCCTTAAGAAAATGGTTTCCCAGGATTAAAGGTCCAAGAGGACTAAAAGATGTTTGATCTTTGTTTTCTGTCTTTTAAAAGAAGAGTTTTTTTATGGTTGTCTATAGTTTGTACATCACTAGAGACTATGACTTAGGAGCGAATGCGCCGCATATCGTCCAAAGGATATATACTAAACACTCTAGATGGTTGAGAGGAGACCGCTCAATCATCACTTCCCAAGTAGCTTAAGGCTCATAACGTGCTTGTACTAACTGGCCTTTATTACGTTTTTTATTGTTGTTTAGAGATAAGAAGAGAACGCACTCTATGGGGAAACTGTCAGACCCTAATGTTGTCATGCAAAATTGATCCTATGGTTGAGGTTAGGAGGGAGCTACCTAATGTGATCATGCATGGTTAGAACTCTAATGTCTGTCATAACTTCTCTTGAACAAGAGAATTCAGAGTTCCTAAGGAAACATGGCAATGGTACACAGAAACAGACAAAGCTAATATTGTAAAGAAAATAATGTAAGTAACATGCATGCAATGCAGCAATACAAGCATAAGGAGACAAACTCAACTTCTTAGCAATCAAGCAAAAAGAAAATAGTCAAAACAGACAAGCAGAGGGAGACAGACTCAACCTCTATATGCAAATACGTCAATTAGAAAAAGAAAAACAACACACAAGCAAGGGGAGCACCACCTCAACCCTTAAGGCAAACAAGCAGAGGGAGACCCACTCAACCTCTTAATGCAGTCATGCTCCTAGACTTAGACTATACTAAATATGAACTATCCTGATGCAACACACCACTCAATCATGAATGAGGAAAAGGACTCATGGCAAATAAGGAATTCAATCCACAAGTAGTCATACAAGGCTTCTATCCTAAGGAAAGAAATTGAAAGTGGGGAGACCAGGGTAAGGTCCACAGGAACTTATCCCAGACACTCAACCAACTAAAAGGGACTTGGGAGAATCCTAGAGGCTTTGCTCCTTCAAGAGATGTGCAAAATTCCCCCCACGGGAGGGACTATGCTACCCCAAGAAGGTTCCTAAAAGAATTGAATGAGATAATATTAGGAGAATGGAGATGAGAAGCAAGGTAAGTTCCACCGGAACTTACCACAGACACTCAACCAACTCCACTTCCTTAGAGAGAGCTTTCATAGACTCAACTCCTTTATAATAATGCAATGTATTCCTCCACAAGAGGAAACATGCTCACAAGGAGGATTCCAATCAAGCAAAGAAAATTGAAAGGGAAACTAACCCTAGGGAAGGATCATCCACCTACTTGAATCTCTAAAGAACCTCAAATGTTACCTTCTAATGATCACCTATACTAAGGGTTCAAGGGCTCTAAAATAGGTATCTATCTAAATACCAATCTATCAAGAAAGGATATAGGACTTATAATCATCTAATGGTCACTTACAAGACTAATCTATGAACTTAACCAAGTTAGGATCACCTAAACTAAGGCCAATTTGTAAAAAGGGGAACTAATGGAAAATCATTCCTAAAAAATCCAAGGAAAAAACTACATTATCCTACATGTATTAACAAGCTATGGTCCAAAAATCAGGGGCTAAACCAAAATTAAAAGGCTCAAACTAAATCTAAAACCTCAAGGGTACACTAAAGGGATCCAACAATGAATACTCCTAAACACTTATCTCAAAATCCTATTTAGAATGATCTAAAAAATATCAATAAAAAGCACATAACATCATTAACATGTCTACAACCAGCACACAAAATTTCAATATCAAGCTCAAAGGCATGAATGAGAAATAAAATCATCAAGCTCAGCATACAATCATCCAATTATTAAAAAACACACTAAAGTAGAAAATATGCCATTAATGGGAAAATACACTAAAATTGAAATTAAAAAATGTGAGAAAATTCTAAACATATCAAAGTATTCACATGATTTATTTCAAGAATTATTGACAATCATTTCTATTTTTTTCTGAATTAAACTAACAAGCATCAACTAAAAAAAATAAAAGAAAAAAGGAAATTGAAGGAAACAGGTGGGAGGTGTAACCAACAACCTTTCTATGTGTTATTTGCTAATGGGCCTTGCGCTGGGGGTGCGAACAACGCTACCACTAAGCCCAGTTGGATCACAAACTCAGCTTTTATTCATTAAGGGAAACAGGCCTGGGGGGTGCGTTACATAACGTTTTTATGTGTTATACGAATTGGGCTTCGCAAGTGGGGTGGGGATAGCGTATTGACTACAGCCCAGCAGAGTTTCAAAGTGAAACTCTGCGTTTCACTTAAACTGGGAATGCCAAGGAAAGGGGACACGCGGGTGTCGCTACTGCAAGAATCGGCGCCGACTATGACAGAAGAGTCGCCACCGTGCGTTATTTATCCCATAAGAGGGAAACGAAACGCTCAGAGTAAACCTAACGCAAAGAGGGAAAGGAATGGTCATCACAACCAAATTCTGGATTCGGGAGTCGGTTACGCAAGGGGAAGGTATTAGCACCCCTCACGTCCGTCGTACTCGACGAGATCCACGCCTGTTTTCTATCTAAGGGTTTGTTATTCTATCTACTCTACAGGTCTGGGTTAAAAAGAAAAGAAAATGACTCGGCAAAGTATCGCACTTTATGCCTACGTATTCCCGTCTGGAACAAGAAATCAGAGTCAACGTAGTTTGCCTACCTACGGGAAAGTAGGGGGAGGTTGCTCGTCGAGATATCGCATCTCGTGCCTACGTACTTTCATACAGCATGGAAGATCAGAGCAAACGTAGTTCGGGCCACGGAAGACACAAGCTGGTCTGACAGTTTTTACCTCTTTAAGAAAGGGTTTCCTGATTAAAGGTCCAAGAGGACAAAATAGAGTTTGAATGTTTGTTTGAGTTTTTTACGAAAGAACTGTTTTTTTAGTCTGTTTGTAACTTGTACTGCACTAAAGACTTGTGATCTGAGAGTGACTACGTAGCATGTCACCCTAAGGGTACCATACTAAGTAACCAGATTACTGAAGAGTGACCCTCCAGCAACCTTTTCTCAAATAGCTTAAGGCTCGTAGCGTACAACACGCGTTATCCTTATTATTGTGTTTTTGAAGTGTTTTGAGATGAAAAGAGAAAGACCCTAAAACTATGGTTGAAGGGGAACTAACCTAATGTTGTCATGCATGGTTTACAAACCTAATGTCTGTCATAATTTCCTCTTGCACAGAGGAAATCAGAGATCCTAGGGGATAAACAGCAAAAGACAGCAAGCAATTACAGTAACACTTAAACATGCATGCAATGCAGCAATACCAATGAGGTAAGAGAGAAAAAAAATAGGCAAGAGGAAAAACAATAGGCAAGAGGAGACAAGCTCCACCTCAAATATAGAGGTCATCAGCACATGCAAAATACAAAACAAAGAAAGACAAAAGACTCAGAGGAGACAGCTCAGGCAGCAATACCAGACTCCTACAGCAAACAGCAACAGCAACTCTAGACAACAAAGTTGAATGGACAGTAAAGTTGACAGTAAGGCCTCATCATCAAACAAGCTTCTATATTCAATATTCATCAAGCTTTAAGCTCCCACAAGCACACTCCAAGAAGAGGATTAATCATCAAGATCAAGTTATAATGTTAAGAAATTTAATGACAACCAAAGGAAATCACTAAGAACTCAACATTGCAAATGAAAGGTATCCTCAAAGTTCTACTCACTTGGGTATACCACTCATCCTTCCTAAGGAGAGATGGAGCTTCCCAAGAAGGACTTTGTGTCATTGGATAGAATGGAGGCAAACAATGCACTCCATGTTTGAAGAAAGAATCAAAACTAGGTCTAAGGCACTTCCTAAAACCCTAATTCTTTGAACTCCTAAACGAAAGCTCCACAAGAGGAAAAGCATTCAACTCCAAGATCCAATCCTTCATCCCAAGCATCTTCAATGAATCCAGAAGCTCCAACAAAAAGAACTCAAGCTTAAACCAGCTCCAAGGTAGCCAACCAAGCCAAACAAATCAAAGCACTCAAGAGAGGAATTCATAAACACAAGCCATTTGCAAAATACAACTAAAATAGAAAATCAAGTTGCAAAAATCTAATAAAATTCCTAGGGGAACATGAATGTTTGAATAACCTAGTGTAAAAAGATTGAAGCCTAAATCAACTTCTAAGTTATCTAAACAATTCCTACATTGAGATAGGTCAAGGAAATCCACAAGTTTGGGAGGGTCCTAATCTCAATACCTAAAACAGATCCTAATATTGTTCTAAAAATCCAAGAAAAATTCTAAGGGAACATACATGTCTACCCTAACACATACTAAAAAATCAAAGCCGAACTCAAAACCAATTGGGAGAACTAAATTCAACATAACAGATGGTTAATTATGCCAAATTAAAAGAAATAAAAAAAATAAGAAAAAACACATTAAATTGAAAAATGCATGAAATGGTATTTTGTTAATCTCATAAAATCACAAATTCCATAAGGATCATGAGGATATTTTTAAAATAATTTTCTGATCAAAATTGGAATTTATATGATTTTTGGAATAACAAGACAATTAAAATAAAGCAAAATAAAATAAAAAATGAATTAAAGCTGAGATAAAACACAAGCCATTGGATCAGTCAATAAGTCAAGGATTTGGACGCGCCACAGCTTGCCAGCGCATTAAGTGATGCGCTGCGTTTTGGCTAGTCAAAATCAGCCAAACGAGAATAAGTCATGGTCGTTGGATGCGTGGAAGAAGTCTTCGTTTGAACAAGATCTGATGGCTCTCACTCATCTTCTCCAAATCTCAGGTCACCAGAGTGGAAATTCAGGCCGGTGGTTGGTGGTGGCCGGAGAAGACTCCGATCGTCTTCTCCGGCGAGAGTCCAGGTTCAGGCAACCAAAAATGTCAAACAAAATACCAAATCAACTCAGTTTTTCACGTACATTCCAAATCCATCATCAAAATCATCTAATTCTCAACACACAATCAAACACGAAGCAAAGTTCAGAAATAACATCTTCAACAACTTTCACTAAACTCAAAATTAATGATATAGATCTCTTCATCTCATTGCGTACATCAACCTGATCTAATAAACTAACATCGAAACCTTATGAATCAAGAGATTCAAGTCCAAACAGATCAGCTATGTCCTCTTCAATCATCACCAATTGAGTTCAAATCAAGCCTAAAACGATCTATGTCATGACTGGATCCTAACCACAAGTTCAAATCTAACTGAATCATGCTAAATCATGCTGAATTTTAAGAAATGCAAACCTGGTATAGATCTTGCAACAGAGGTATCTAGAGCTCGTGGCTTGCTTCCAAATGCTCCAGATAGCTTCAATGATCCACAAGGAAGAGATTGCACACCTTAATTTGGCTTGAATTGGCTCCAAACTCAGAATCCGATTTCAAGTTGCAGTTGAGAAAATTTTCTTGCTCTTTCTTGCTTTGGCGCGAAATGAAGCTCAAAATTGATCTGAACTCACTCTAATGAATATATAGAAGAGTTCCATGGGCCTATGGATCCAAGTTGAAGCCCAAAATAGTGATTTGCATTTTTCTGATTTTCCTTCAAAATTCAATATGACAGTCGTGCCTTGTAAGCTTGGCAGTGGTTCTAGAATGTTCTCACACCTTGCACATGTCATTTAGAATGAGTTTGGATGAAGAAATTGGCCTGAATTGCCTTGTGCATTGATTTGGATATGTGACTTGTTTATGAAGTAACAACATGCTATCTCTCAAAACTTGAACTAAACTCTAAATTCTGGTATTGCCAATGATCTTAGAATGCAATTTCCAATCAAAAAATGCACTTACTTGCTTGGTTTTGGTTTTGTAACACAAAATTCCATTTTCCCTCCTTTTCATATTTGAAAATTCTTCATTTTCAAGCCATTTCAAAGGTCTTTTTGATATGAGCCAAAACAACCTCTCATGACCACTTGTTTCACTCAAAAAATCATTCCAAGAAACGTTCATGTTGAGAAATTTTCCATTTGAAGCTTGCAAGTTGGAGATTTTGGCCCATGCTTGAGAATGACCTATAATCTCACTTTCCCAAAATACCCCTGACTTGTAAACCTCATAACTTGAGTTCTACAAATCAGATGGATGACTTCTAGTACAATTTAGAAAGCTAAGATCATGAGGAGAAACTTTCATGTTGGCCAAAAGTTCATGTGAAACCTATTTCTAGGTCAAAAGTTTCTTGTAAGTCAAGTGACTTTCACAGATAAATTTCACATTCATCTGGTGACCTGTAACTTGTCTGGGCCATAACTTGAGTTCTACAAATCCAATGGAGGACTTCTAATACTCAAATTAAAGGTATTAAGATACTCTACAAGCTTCATGTTGGACAAAGATCCATTTTAAACTTGTATCTTGACTTATGTGGCTTTGAAGTTAGGCACTAAACAGGGTAATTTGCACTGAAACCCTAACTTAGCAACTTCCCACATTCTTGATTCTTCTTGATTTGATCTTGGCACAACACCACAAATGTCTTATCACATCCTTCCATGAACTCCATAACCTCAAAGTAGGCTTGACTGCTTTTCAATTGCATAATTGACCTAGGGTTGACCCAGATGAAACCCAAATTATCTGCACTTCAACTGTGGCTCTTGCACTTGAATCAATGACTTGATTGAACTCCAACATGGCCCTCTAGGCATTCTATGAGCTCTATACCCATCTCATATTCACCCCTCATGCTTCACATCCCATTGATGGTCTTCAACTGATCAAGATTTCCCACCACCCCCTGATGAATTGGATGACTTCTCAAGCTTGGGTAAGACTTCTTGCTAGGCTTCTCTTGATAATAATCACATTTTATCTCCTATTGGATGGATGATATGCCACGATATGCAAATGATAGAACTATGCAAATGATAATGCAATGAAACATAAACCAGATAAAAGTGTTGAGCAAATTTTGGGGTGCAACAGCTGCCCCTAGTCAAACAGCTTGGACCCGACTGGGTGAAGAGCGAACGACCTTCAAATAATCGAGGTAAAAGACGGTTGAATACCAAGAAACCCGGAAATTTGCCAACTGTAGACATGAACTGCAAAAACTGCTTAGCGAACAACATCCGTTGTGCTGAACCCAATTGTTATGGCAACCACTGATCAATCTTCTAATAAAACTCTTGATTTCAGCATTAACTCCCTGTGTGACGCCACAGGCATCAAATTAACTGTACGAGAAATAATTCTGTCCACAACGGGACTAAATTTCATCAACACGAGAAAGGACTCCATCCACATGGGTACAACTCCGTCTTTAATTGGAATAACGATCTCTGCCAGTCACAGGTAACAACTCAACTGAGGATAATCCATCGATTACGGATAATAACTCCGTCCACATGGGTAGCAATCACTGTCAACACAGGTGCAAATCACTGTCAATCACAGGTAACAATCTCTGTCAATACAGGCGCGATCTCTATCTATTACAGGTAACGATCTTTTCCGACGCTTTTACTGGGGAAATGACTCTGCCAGCAACACAGGGAGTAACTTTGGCGACTTCCACTGAGGAAATAGTTTTATCACCAAATAAGGAATAACTCTGCCCATGACACAGGGAAATAACTCCGTCACTACTACGGAAAATAACTCTGCCAAACGATACAGGAAAATAACTCCGTCACCATTACGGGAAATAACTCTGTCAAATACAGGAGAATAACTTCGTCACCATTACGGGAAATAACTCTGTCAAATATAGGAGAATAACTCTGTCACCACTACGGGAAATAACTCTGTCAAATACAGGAGAATAACTCTGTCACCACTACGGGAAATAACTCTGTCAAATACAGAAGAATAACTCCGCCACCACTATGGGAAATAACTCTGTCCAACAACAGGAAAATAACTCCGCCACCATTACAGGAAATAACTCTGGGTACCGCTTCTCTGCCTATCTTTGCAGTAGCTAACTCCATCAATCAAATGGGTAACAAAATACTGGTCCAATCTTCAAACTTTTAGCGCGGACATGGCAGCAAATCTGAGAAGGACTCTACTGGGGACTTTCTGAACCCAAACTACCAGACACCTATTTCAACATAGGCGACAACTTCCAAAAATCGATTCACGAAATCTTTTGATACTGTCATGACAACCATTTTGGAGAAATACTCCGTTGGAGGGGTAAGAGAAACTAATCCAAGCAACTCTGTGGGGAATAATGACAAAACGAACATTATCATTACACGTCTCACGCCGAGACCTTGAATGTCTGGTAATTAATCTGAGCAAGAACTCCCTCCACCTGCAGGGAAAACAACACTTGAAAACATGAGGTTAACCAACCTGGCCTATGTTTCAAAATGCGTATGTTTGACAATGGCGTAATGCTCCATTCGTCATGGAAATGCTACGCGTTTGAGTAGATGCAAATATGATGATATATGCAAATGCTAATGCAGGCTCAAACTGCTGAGAAACACTCCGGTATGAAATGGCTAAGAACAAAAACCAACTCCGCTGGGGATGCACGAGTATCACAAAGTATTCTAGCAAAATAAATGCCAGAAACAACATCCAACTCTGCTGGGGAGAGATCAGACCCTTGGGAAAAAACACAAACCCTGCTGGGGAAAGATGCGACCCTTCTGAGGGAAGAACTACATTGTCGGGACACAGTCTACAAACTCAAAGCTACAAACTCTGCTGAGGATAAACATCCTGACGAAAGAATGACGACCTGCGGGGAAAGGGAATAACCATCCTCTGGGGAGGCGTCCTCTGCAGGGGATATTGATTTTGACTTGCTGGGGATATCCTATGGACAATTTCCATGAGGATACTCTTCAGGCGACATTCCTGGTGATACTCTCTCGGGGTGGACAATTCCACATCTGGTAGGAATATGCGTCGTCTCGACTCTCTGGGGATAAGATACAACTTGCTAAGGAACGACATCAACTGAAGTCAGGCCCTACGTCAAGAGACTTTGGCTGGGGAGTGCAATTCCTGACCGTTTGCTTCAAAGGTAAGGACCCTGCAAAACACAAACGAGATGAAACAAATCTACACAAAAAAATCTATCCGAGTTAATATCCGTGACGCTCATTCAATCAATTCGAAGTTTTAGCAATTATTGGCAAGGGCCAGCAAGTTTATGCAAGTGCCAGTTCATCAAAAACATCGACGTTTTTCACAAACAAAACAGTAAAGAACAAGCATCAAGTACTGAATAACATGCTTTATTGAATGGGCCTGTAAATAGGCAAAGCTTTGTACACTGGAAGTAACTCCTGAAAAGAGGAAGTTACACACAAACAAAATACAAATATACAGAAGCACAAAGAAAATTTGTATACATGTCGGCAACGTGGTACATATGAACACCATGAGTTGATCCTCCTATGACTCGCCCGACTCTGGCGCTTTCCCGGTACTCGATCTTCAGAAGAGATTGTTTCGGATATTCGACCCTCAGGTACTCCCAAACCACTTAAGCAATGCAGTATCAAACTCGGACCACAGTCATTTGCTTTTCTCAATCCCTAACTTTTGCGTGAATCACCCTTTGCGGGTTTTCAATTCACCAGGATACCCTTTCTTGCCGAAGTCGCCCTTTTCAGGTTTTCGACTTTGCGGGGGTACATCTTTTCAATTTTATCTCTAATATTTGCCCGAACCTTTTATTCCTTTTTTACGATTCGCCGGGATGCCCCATTTTTGCCTGGACTCTCTTTTTTCTGTCTAGCGGGTCTATTTTAAGCAAAGTATTTTTTAACTGCGTCCGAATTCACAGGAGACGTAAAGTCCTCACCATCCATGGTGGACAACAGTAAGGCTCCTCCAGAGAAAACCTTGCTAACGACATATGGACCTTCATAGTTGGGAGTCCATTTTCCCCTGTGATCTGATTGTGGTGGGAGAATCTTTTTCAGCACAAGATCGCCCGTCTGAAAGCTTCGAGGACATACCTTCTTATCGTAAGCTTTCTTCATCCGGCTCTGATACAGCCGACCATATGCTAGAGAAGCCAGTCTCTTCTCATCCATTAAACTGAGCTGGTTCAGTCTATCTTTTACCCATTATGCCTCATCAAGTTGAACATCGCGTAAAACCCTCAAAGAAGGAATCTCAACCTCCAATGGTAACACTGCCTCCATGCCATACACCAATGAGAAAGGGGTTGCCCCGGTTGATGTGCGTACCGTCGTACGATAACCGTGCAAAGCGAAAGGCAACATCTCATGCCAGTCCTTATAGGTCACAACCATCTTCTGAACAATCTTCTTTATGTTCTTATTGGCCGCTTCGACAGCGCCATTCATCTTGGGTCGATAAGGAGAAGAGTTGTGATGCTCAATCTTGAAATTCTGACACAGCTCTTTCATCATCTTGTTATTCAAGTTTGAACCGTTGTCGGTGATAATCCGCTCCGGGATTCCATATCTGCAGATAATATCTCTTTTGATAAATCTGGCTACCACTTGTTTGGTGACATTAGCATATGGCGCTGCTTCCACCCGTTTGGTGAAGTAATCAATAGCTACCAAAATGAACCGGTGTCCGTTTGATGCCGTGGGCTCAATCTTGCCAATCATATCAATGCCCCACATCGAGAAAGGCCACGGTGATGACATAACATTCAGAGGGCTCAGAGGCACATGAACTTTGTCCGCATAAATTTGACATTTATGACACTGCTTCGCGAACTTGAAACAATCAGTTTTCATCGTTAGCCAATAGTAACCTGCCCGCAACAGTTTTCTCGTCATTGCATGTCCACCAGCATGCGTATCAAATGTACCTTCATGGATCTCTTCCATGAGCAACTTAGCCTCTTCCTTGTCCACACATCGCAACAACACCAAGTCGTGGTTTCTCTTGTACAGGACGCCATCCGGATTCAAATAAAAATTGCTAGCCAATCTCCTAAGAGTCTTCTGATCTCGACTGGATGCCCCAGCCGGATACTCTTTGGTCTTCAGGAAATGCTAGATATCAAAATACCACGGTTTGCCATCGGATGCTTCCTCAATGGCGAATATGAAGGCGGGCCTATCAAGGCGAGAGATAACAATCCTGGGGGCCTCATTCCAGAAGTTAACTTTATACATTGAAGACAACGTCGCAAGAGCGTCGACCATCTGATTTTTTGCTCGTGGCACGTGATGTAAATCTACTTTGTCAAAGAAAGGCAACAATCTCCTTGCATAATTCATATAAGGTATCAGATTGGGTTGCCGCGTCTCCCATTCTCCTTTAATCTGGTTGACCACTAGAGCAGAGTCCCCGTATACATCAAGATATTTGATTCTCAAATCAATAGCCTCCTCAAGACCCATGATGCATGCCTCATATTCAGCCTCATTATTGGTAACTGGAAAGGTCAATCTGGCAGTAAAGGGAATATGCGTCCCTTGAGGAGTAGTGATAATTGCCCCTATTCGACTACCGTAGGAGTTAACAGCGCCATCAAATATCAATTGCCACTTGGAACCCAACTCTGGACCTTCATCCGGCAACGGCTCATCATAATCTTTCATTTTCAAGTACATGATATCCTCGTCAGGAAAATCAAACCTCATTGGTTGATAATCTTCAATTGGCTGCTCCACTAGGTACTCTGACAGAACACTACCTTTGATAGCCTTTTGAGAAACATATTGAATATCATATTCTGTAAGCACCATCTGCCATCGAGCGATCCTCCCGGAGAGTGCTTGCTTTTCAAATACGTATTTGATCTGATCCATCTTTGAAATTAGCATGGTTGTATAGTTTAACATGTACTGTCTCAAACGTTTGGCAGCCCAGGCTAGCGCACAACACGTTTTTTCGAGCATTGAGTAACGGGACTCACAATCTGTGAACTTTTTACTCAAGTAGTAAATCGCATGCTCTTTACGTCCGGTCTCGTCATGTTGACCGAGAACACAACCCATACTTTCCTCAAGAACCGTCAAGTACATAATCAATGGTCTCCCGGCTACTGGGGGTATCAATATTGGAGGTTCCTGCAAATATTCTTTTATTTTTTCGAACGCCTTTTGACAATATTCATTCCAGGTCACAACCTGTATCTTTTTCAACAACTTGAATAATGGCTCGCATGTAGCGGTTAGGTGAGATATGAACCGAGCAATGTAGTTCAACCTCCCTAAAAACCGACGCACTTCTTTTTCTGTTTTAGGCGTTGGCATTTCTTATATTGCTTTTATCTTAGCAGGATCAACCTCAATTCCTTTTTCGCTCACAATAAACCCCAATAGTTTACCGGATCTCACCCCGAAGGTGCACTTGTTAGGATTCAGCCTTAGCCTGAATTTCCTAAGCCTCTTGAACAATTTAAGCAGATTAACCAAATGCTCTTCCTCCGTCTGGGATTTGGCGATCATATCATCAACATAAACCTCGATCTCTTTATGCATCATGTCATGAAAGAGCGTCGTCATTGCACGTTGATATGTTGCCCCAACGTTCTTCAAACCAAAGGGCATCACTTTGTAGCAAAATGTTCCCCATGGGGTAATGAAAGTTGTTTTCTCCATATCATCCGGTGCCATCTTTATCTGATTATAGCCCGAAAAGCCGTCCATGAAGGAAAACACGGAGAATTGAGCGGTGTTGTCGACCAGCACATCAATATGAGGAAGCGGAAAGTCGTCCTTTGGGCTCGCCTTATTCAAATCTCGATAGTCCACGCACATCTGCACCTTACCATCTTTCTTTGGTACAGGTACTATATTGGCGACCCATGAGGGATAAGTTGTGACAACTAGGAAATCGGCGTCCCACTGTTTCTGAACTTCCTCTTTAATTTTCACAGTCATATCTGGTCGAGTTCTTCTGAGTTTCTGCTTAACCGGCGGACATTCCTCACGCAATGGCAGACGGTGAACCACCATATCAGTATCCAAACCAGGCATGTCTTCGTAAGACCAAGAAAAGATATCACTGTATTCCCGCAGCATCTCAATGAGCCTTTGTTTGATATCACTTTGCAATGCAGCCCCGATCCGGAAATTCCTGACAACCTCTTCGGACCCCACGTTGATAATTTCAATTTCCTCCTGATGAGGCAGAATGATTCTCTCCTCTTGTTTCAAAAGTCGAGCCAGCTCTTCTGATAAGCCATTATCCTCAACAATCTCTTCTTCTGCTTGAAATATCGGGTGCTCGAAGTTGAAGCGAGTCATAGGAAGTTCACAATCGGTGTCGTCTGAAATATGAATCCTGTAATGAGAATGGTTAAATGTTTCAAATAATGCAAACAAAGCACATAACCACGTTGCCATTTTATTGTTAAACAAAAACAGGAAAAGCAAGGATCACAAAATTTGCATGCGAAAAACGCCTTTATTAATGATTAAACAAAGTACACACATAAGCAGGCAGCCCTAAAAACAGAATCACTATGCCCCGGGTAGGACACAGGATTATACAATAATCAAGAAAACAAATCATTACTATTTTGTAGTCACTGGGACAATTTCCCGGATGGACCAATTGCAGAGACTTTGTCCTGGCACGCTAGGCTTGATCCACGCGTCCATGTCGCAATCACTATCTCCATCTTTAGAGTCGGAAACAACATTAATCGTCTCAAAGCAGACTCCCTTTGGAGTAATCACCACCGGTCCTTTGAACTTGGGCGCGCCTGATGCGGAAGGTGACGATGTAGGGCGATACCCCAAACCAAACTTGTCCATCTTGATAGGAATCTCCAGCACTTGACCCCAACCCTTGGTCTCACTAGCCTAAACCAACGCTTGAGCGTCTTTGTACGAAGCCACAGCAACCT
The DNA here is from genome assembly GCA_963859935.3 of Lathyrus sativus. NCBI lineage: Eukaryota > Viridiplantae > Streptophyta > Magnoliopsida > Fabales > Fabaceae > Lathyrus > Lathyrus sativus. The sequence continues at coordinate 239,490,426 of OZ012735.1, read as the reverse complement.
CTGGCACTTTGCTGGGAACACTGGACTTGTCTTTGATTTGCAACCCTTCAAAGGCTTGGCAGGGCGTTTCGTGGATTTCTCCATCCACTTCAACGTACTTGAATGATGAGAGATGACTGACCAAGTTGTCCTCTTCCCCACAAATAGTAACGATGCCACCACCGGCTTCAAACTTAAGCTTTTGATGCAACGTGGACGTCACAGCCCCTGCAGAGTGTATCCATGGACGCCCAAGTAAACAGCTATAAGCTGGATGAATATCCATGATATAAAATTCAGTGTCAAATATTTCCGGCCCGACCTACAATGGCAACATTATCGATCCAAACACTGACCTTCTCGTTCCATCAAACGCCCTCACGACCAAGTCACTTGGCGTGCAAATAATTCCCCGGATATCCAACTTCATCATAGCCTTCTTAGGCAATACATACAGAGATGATCTGGTATCCACAAGAACATGCGACATTACGGTGCCCCGGCATTCCACCGATATGTGCAAAGCCATATTATGTTCTCGGCCTCTGGGTGTTAGATCAAAATCAGTGAAATCCAAACTATGTCTTGCATTGACATGCGCCAGTACCCCCTCTAACTGGTTGACAGAAACCTCCTGAGGCACAAATGACGTGTCCAATATCTTCAACAAAGCGTTTCGATGAGCCTTAGAACACAGCAACAAAGATAGGATTGAAATTTTTGAGGGTGTCTGTTGTAAGTGCTCAACAATCTTATAATCGCTCTTGCGGATTAGCCTCATGAACTCTTCTACGTCCTTGAGAGACGTGTCTTTCTCTTTCAACTGAGATGGTCCACTTTCATTCACCTTGTCCTTGCCTTTAGCAATCCTCTCTGCTTCCACTTCAGGTGCGGTAAATATTCTTCCACTACGGGTCATGCCTCCCGTTCCAACAATATTGCCAACTGCCCCTGCCGGCTGGCTACTCACCTCAGTCTTTTCTCCATTACAATATGCTTCTAACCCATATGTCCATGGAACAACTTTTGTACTCTCAAAAGGAACGGGTCCTGCTTTTGTTATTGTGATAGTCGGCCGCCTGGCGGGCGCTGATATCGTAATAGTCTTCCTTGGGATCGTAACAGTTGCAATCTCATCCTGCTTTTCAAACAATGCCTCAACAGGCTTCTCAACAGCAGTCCGATCAAATTGCAAAATCCCCTCATCCATCATGGCTTGGATACCTCTTTTCAAATCAGTGCAACCCTCTGGTTGGGTCCAGCAATCCAGACAATATTCATCACATCCAGGGAATACTCCCCCTTTCAACAGTCTACTTTTAACACAACTCAACGGTGTCTTCAATTCATTCACATCCATAACCAAGTTCAAATTCTCTTCCGTTATGATAGCATTCACTCCATGCTTCGGCATGGGTTGTTGTACAATATTGGGACCATCCTGACCAAAGTTAATGGCCTTACTATCAAGCAAATCTTGAACCTTATGTTTGAAAGCATGGCAACCTTCAATATCATGTCCGGGCGCACTGGAATGAAAATCACAATGTTTACCAGCGTCATAACCAAATGGAGGAGTGCCAGTCAACGGGGCCATCGTTCTCTTTTCAACCAAATTCAAACCCAACAGCGTTTGAAGAAGTTCGACATAAGTTGAAGGAGGTGCTTCAAATACTCTCTTTGCCCTACCCTCTTGAATTCTACGCTGAGCAGGGTGCATTCTTTGTTGTTGCGGCTGTTGTTGCCATTGTTGTTGTTGTTGTTGTTGTTGTTGTTGTTGTTGTTGTTTTTGTTGAGGTATCGGGATAGTAACACTAGCAACTTGTTGTGGCTGATACGGATTCCTACCTCTTCCACGACCTCGACCACCATATACCGCACTGGCGTCGCCTTGTCTCCTTCCACCAAAGGCTTTCCTTGCACCTCCAGCTGAGGTGGATTCACCTGCCTGAATCTTCCCAATCTTAATTCCGTTTTCAATCCGTTCTCCCATGAGAATCATGTCGGAGAAACTACCCATTGAGACATTAAGCAATTTGTCGTAATACATTCCAGAGAATGTTCCAATAAACATATCAATCAACTCTCTTTCAACCAAAGGGGGATGAACCCTAGCCGCAATATCACGCCAACGCTGCGCGTACTCCTTGAAGCTCTCACCATTCTTCTGAGACAAACTCTGCAGCTGAACCCTGTTTGGCGCCAAGTCACTATTATATTGGTAATGTTTAACAAAAGCATCAGCCAATTCTTTCCAGCTTCTAATTTGGGTGGGCTCCAGTCCCATGTACCATTCTAGCGATGGTCCCGATAAACTGTCTTGAAAGAAATGCATAAGCATCTTCTCGTCGTCAGAGTATGCAGACATTCTTCTGTAATAAGAACGTACATGAACTCTGGGGCATGTATCCCCCTTATACTTGTCAAATGTTGGAGCTTTGAATTTCAAAGGCACCCTCAGCCCAGGCACTAGTCCCATGGTAGTCATATCTAACCCCACAAAGTTCTGATTGGCTATCCCTTTGATATGCTCTTCCAGCATTTGAACCTCCTGTCATTATCATTAGGTCTTTCAAATCCCACGCCTTGTCCGGAGAAAGCGTCTTCCTGGCGATCCTCGCCCAAGTTCAGATTCTCATTGCCATATTCCTCGTAACCAGCGTTACGGCCATATCCCTGTTGATTGAAAATAGGACCCCGTCCTCTGTTACCGAATCCTTGGTTGACCCCACCTAGTCCATAACCAGTGTTAAAAGGCACCATCCCAGCACCGTTGTTGTTCATGTTACCAAAGCCAACATCACCATTTCCATACCCTTGATTGTTGTTACCATAGCCATTGTAGCCAAAGCCTTGATTGTTGAAACCAAAATTACCATCACGATTACCATTGCCCAACCCTTAGTTATTGTTCCCAAAACCAGTGTTGTCACCTAACCCTTGATCAACATCTCCAGCATTGCCAGTATTGTTAATAACATTCCCATCACCATTTCCAGCGTTTCCGATGTTACCATTACCAGCACCAGCACCAGTATTTCCATTGCCATTGCCATCACCGGCACCAACTCCACCACTTGTGGGAACGGCCACTGTAGGTATCCCGTCTTCTCTGTGAGGAGTTCCAACAGAGTGATAATCAGTATTTCCATTCGCCCGCACCAGCAGCGGTTGCACCAGAGTCTGGAGATTCTCCTGGCCCTTGACCACGGTTTCCATTGCTTGCATGAAAAGTGCCAACTTCTCACGAATTTCCTGCATCTCGACTTGAACTTGATCCATGATTCTCTTGCAGTTGTTCCTGGTAGAATAACGGTGCGTTCTCTGGTTGTCAATCCTGAAACCTTTGAGATGCAGGGAATGAGATACAGATTCAAAAGCCAGTCATGCAATATGAGTATGCAGATGCAAATGTATAAATATGCTACAGGTTATCTTCCCCCCCGATTCTAGTTTCAAAGAGAAGGCCATCACGACAATGGAGTCCCCATCAAGCAAGCAAGGAATCAAAAAATCCTCATACATAAACAGATGCCAAGAGGCAAAGTACAAAGATACAACTGAATACAACTGAAGAGACCTCGGCCAACAAGCCTGGCGATGGTCAAAATACAAGTACAGATAACAAAAAGCAAAACAAAGATAAATCAGGCCAAATGGCGCGCTCTGACATCTTCCAATATCCTCAATGTCTCCGAATGACCTAGTCTGGAGATTAGCTCCTGTATCAATAATGCATGTCGCTCAGCAGTGGATCTCATCTTTTTGACGTCGTCCTTGCAGGTTCCTTCGCCAAAACACTCGTCGAGTCTGCATCTCTTGGAGCCGGCCTTCAATTCACAACCTCTCAGCTCCTTGCCAAGGTCACTTACTCTAAGCTCAACAGCGCTCCTAAGTGATGTCTCTTCAGCAATCTTCGCATCCTGGGCTCTAATCTGCGCCTCTAGCGTAGTAATCTGCAGCTTCAGCTCATCCTCTCGCTCCTTCCGTTTGGTAAGCGTGGTATTCCACAATTTTCCCACTTGCTGAGTCGGGAATAAGCTTTGTTTAAGAGTTCCTTCTTGGAAGCAAGCACCTTGCTAACACCGTTCAAGGCTACTCCCACTTTTTCCCTCTTGTTGGTCCCTTCAGTCAAATCTGAACCCAACCAATTAATCAACTCAATCTGTTCCTTCACAGTGAAGGTAGCTTCATTCTTCTCATGACGCAACTGGAAGATCTCTTTCTCTAACTCGTCATTGGCTTTCTTCAATTCTTCATTTTCAGCCAACAATTTGGTATACTTCTCAATCTCTACCGAAGTAGGTACCTTAATCACTGGAAGATACAAAGGTTCCACAGCAGGATATGGCATCAAGGAAATCCTAGTTCTCTTGTGGATCCAAGCTAAATAAGGATCATAAGCTTTGTTGTTGCTCTTACCAAGCAAAGCTTTCCCTCTCCTATGGATGTTAGCCCATGCATGTCTCAACCTGATCAAAACAGCCTCGCCTAATAAGCCCGTGAGATACAGAGATTCCTGTATCTCAACCTCAATAGGAGCATCTCTCAAGGCATAACCAAACTGTCTCACCAGCAGAGAAGGGTTATAGTTGATACAGCCTTTCCGTCCAATCAAAGGGACATTCAGAAAGCCACTGCAACTATATATAATATCAGTGCCAAGCATGCTCCGATCAAACCAAATGATGTTCTCAGCAGACAGCCCCATCAATCAGGAAGACCAATCCAAAGTATCAACAACATCAACAAAAGGTCTTGTCTTCGGAAGATGCCCCTGGAACCACCTGTACAAGAGCGGAAGACAGCAAGAAACATTCTTGCCACGATGTTTCTCACTCTTATAGTGAATAGAATGATAAACATCGCCCAAGAGAGTAGGAACTGGATTCTTCGAGGCGAAAATCAAGAATGCATCTGAGTCAACAAAATCTGGCACATTGGGAAACAAGACAATCCCATAGACGCAGACAGCTAGAATGGCACTGAAGGCAACCCAACATCCACTCTTCACGCACTGTGTAGCCTTCTCAACCAGGACAGACAGGTGAAAACCATAGGCTTCGTTCAGCTTGACCAAACCTCCAGGGAACTCAGAAGCGTCCAAACTAACAATCTCAACAAGTGTAGCCAACTCAGGCTCAGTATCAACATGTATAAAGGGCATCTGGTCTAACACAGGAACTCCCAACATAGCAGAATACTCCTCCAAAGTGGGCGCCAGAATATAGTCGGGGAACAGGAAACATCTCAGTTGAGGCTCATAAAACTGCATCAAAGTATACACCCCAGTCGTCTCAAATGCTGAAGGCCTGTACAACAAACTAAGCAATCTCCCATAAGATACTCTAAACTCAGCCCTCACTCTCTCATCTGCTAGAGCAACTAATCCCAACAAGGAATTGATATCTGGCGAATGCAACCGGTAAGCAACTGTCCTCTTCATGGACTCCATGTCTGGCCAGAAGATACACTAGAATTAGAGGGGGATGATCACACCTGTAACATAAATACACGTTAATGAAATGCAAACATGAAAATGCACATGCATATGCAAACAGGAGATCAAGTGTAATGCTGATGAACTGTGCTGCTCTGTACTGAAGCCTGAGAACCATCAAATCTTCGCCTCAAACCAAACCAACCACTCAAAAGGACCCTGTAACCACATCTCACTGACAGAGATAAACCAGGTACTCTGAGGTCAAAGGTTTCCTGCAAACAGACCTACCTACCCTTCACAGGTATGTACTTAACTCGCAGACGAGGTACAACATCCTATGCTGGTTCAACGTCACAGACTTTCAAGAGTGATGATACGATACCCAGAAGGTGTGGCATCATTATCCCTTGAAGCAGCCTCACTTAGCTGAATCCCAATTGATAGGTCCCCAGAGTTGACAATCCTCGGGTCAGACAACTTGTCGAGCCCTAAGGTCCAGGCAAGAAGCATCAAAGAGAATCTCGTCCGAGCGCAGATTTCGCGGCTAGCTGGTGCAAGCTAAGCAAGCAGGCTAACCACTACTCTCTACTTCTAAGTCTATGTGCAAACTCAAGCCCAGGTCCGGCTTATCTCTCAATCTAACCCTCTTCCCAGCACAACAACAAAAATATAATACTGACAGTAAAGGCAGAAAGGTAAATACATACAACACCCACAGACGGGAAAACAAGCGCTAGGATTGACTCACCTAGGGAACCGTTGGAGTCCCCAGCAGAGTCGCCAGCTGTCGCTACTGCGAGAATCAGCGTTTGCTATGACAGAAGAGTCGCCACCGTGCATTATTTATCCCATACGAGGGAAAGGAAACGCTCAGAGTAAACCTAATGCAAAGAGGGAAAGGAATGGTCATCGCAACCAAATCCTGGATTCGGGAGTCGGTTACGCAAGGGGAAGGTATTAGCACCCCTCACGTCCGTCGTACTCGACGGGATCCACGCTTGTTTTCTATCTAAGGGTTTGTTATTCTATCTACTCTACAGGCCTGGGTTAAAAAGAAAAGAAAATGACTCGGAAAAGTATCGCACTTTATGCCTACGTATTCCCGTCTGGAACAAGAAATCAGAGTCAACGTAGTTCGCCTACCTACGAGAAAGGAGGGGGAGGTTGCTCACCGAGATATCGCATCTCGTGCCTACGTACTTTCATACGGCATGGAAGATCATAGCAAACGTAGTTCGGGCCACGGAAGACACAAGCTGGTCTGACTGTTTTTACCTCCTTAAGAAAGGGTTTCCTGATTAAAGATCCAAGAGGACAAAACAGAGTTTGAATGTTTGTTTGAGTTTTTTACGAAAAGAACTGTTCTTTTAGTCTGTTTGTAACTTGTACTGCACTAAAGACTTGTGATCTGAGAGTTACTACGTAGCATGTCACCCTAAGGGTACCATACTAAGTAACCAGATTACTGAAGAGTGACCCTCCAGCAACCTTTTCTCAAATAGCTTAAGGCTCGTAGCGTACAACACGCGTTATCCTTATTATTGTGTTTTTGAAGTGTTTTGAGATGAGAAGAGAAAGACCCTAAAACTATGGTTGAAGGGGAACTAACCTAATGTTGTCATGCATGGCTTACAAACCTATTGTCTGTCATAATTTCCTCTTGCACAGAGGAAATCAGAGATCCTAGGGGATAAACAGCAAAAGACAGCAAGCAATTACAGTAACACTTAAACATACATGCAATGCAGCAATACCAATGAGGTAAGAGAGAAAAAGCTCCACCTCAAACCTAGAGGAGACAAGCTCCACCTCAAACCTAGAGGTCATCAGCACAAGCAAAAGACAAAACAGAGAAAGACAAAAGACTCAGGGGAGACAACTCAGGCAGCAATACCAGACTCCTACAGCAAACAGCAACAGCAACTCTAGACAGTAAAGTTGAATGGACAATAAAGTTGATAGTAAGGCCTCATCTTCAAACAAGCTTCTATCTTCAATATTAATCAAGCTTCAAGCTCCCACAAGCACACTCCAAGAAGAGGATTAATCATCAAGATCAAGTTATAATGTTAAGAAATTTAATGACAACCAAAGGAAATCACTAAGAACTCAACATTGCAAATGAAAGGTATCCTCAAAGTTCTACTCACTTGGGCATACCACTCACCCTTCCTAAGGAGAGATGGAGCTTCCCAAGAAGGACTTTGTGTAATTGGATAGAATGGAGGCAAACAATGCACTCCATGTTTGAAGAAAGAATCAAAACTAGGTCTAAGGCACTTCCTAAAACCCTAATTCTTTGAACTCCTAAACAAAAGCTCCACAAGAGGAAAAGCATTTAACTCCAAGCTCCAATCCTTCATCCCAAGCATCTTCAATGAATCCAGAAGCTCCAACAAAAAGAACTCAAGCTTAAACCAGCTCCAAGGCAGCCAACCAAGCCAAACAAACCAAAGCACTCAAGAGAGGAATTCATAAACACAAGCCATTTGCAAAATACAACTAAAATAGAAAATCAAGTTGCAAAAATCTAATAAAATTCCTAGGGGAACATGAATGTTTGAATAACCTAGTGTAAAAAGATTGAAGCCTAAATCAACTTCTAAGTTATCTAAACAATTCCTACATTGAGATAGGTCAAGGAAATCCACAAGTTTGGGAGGGTCCTAATCTCAATACCTAAAACAGATCCTAATATTGTTCTAAAAATCCAAGAAAAATTCTAAGGGAACATACCTGTCTACCCTAACATATACTAAAAAATCAAAGCCAAACTCAAAACCAATTGGGAGAACTAAATTCAACAAAACAGATGGTTAATTATGCCAAATTAAAAGAAATAACAAAAATAAGAAAAAACACATTAAATTGAAAAATGCATGAAATGGTATTTTGTTAATCTCAGAAAATCACAAATTCCATAAGGATCATGAGGATATTTTTAAAATGATTTTCTGATCAAAATTGGAATTTATATGATTTTTGGAATAACAAGGCAATTAAAATAAAGCAAAATAAAATAAAAAATGAATTAAAGCTGAGATAAAACACAAGCCATTGGATCAGTCAACAAGTCAAGGATCTGGACGCGCCACAGCTTGCCAGCACATTAAGTGATGCGCTGTGTTTTGGTTAGTCAAAGTCAGCCAAACGAGAATAAGTCATGGTCGTTGGATGCGTGGAAGAAGTCTTCGTTTGAACAAGATCTAATGGCTCTCACTCATCTTCTCCAAATCTCAGGTCACCAGAGTGGAGATTCAAGCTGGTGGTTGGTGGTGGCCGGAGAAGACTCCGGTCGTCTTCTCCGGCGAGAGTCCAGGTTCAGGCAACCAAAAATGTCAAACAAAATACCAAATCAACTCAGTTTTTCACGTACATTCCAAATCCATCATCAAAATCATCTAATTCTCAACACACAATCAAACACGAAGAAAAGTTCAGAAATAACATCTTCAACAACTTTCACTAAACTCAAAATTAATGATATAGATCTCTTCATCTCATTGCGTACATCAACCTGATCTAATCAACTAACATTGAAACCTTATGAATCAAGAGATTCATGTCCAAATAGATCAGCTATGTCATCTTCAATCATCACTAATTGAGTTCAAATCAAGCCTAAAACGATCTATGTCATGACTAGATCCTAACCACAAGTTCAAATCTAACTGAATCATGCTAAATCATGCTGAATTTCTAGAGCTCGTGGCTTGCGTCCAAATGCTCCAGATAGCTTCAATGATCCACAAGGAAGAGATTGCACACCTTAATTCGGCTTGAATTGGCTCCAAACTCAGAATCCGATTTCAAGTTGCAGTTGAGAAAATTTTCTTGCTCTTTCTTGCTCTGGCGCGAAATGAAGCTCAAAATTGATCTGAACTCACTCTAATGAATATATAGAAGAGTTCCATGGGCCTATGGATCCAAGTTGAAGCCCAAAACAGTGATTTGCATTTTTCTGATTTTCCTTCAAAATTCAATATGACAGTCGTGCCTTGCAAGCTTGGCAGTGGTTCTAGAATGTTCTCACACCTTGCACATGTCATTTAGAATGAGTTTGGATGAAGAAATTGGCCTGAATTGCCTTGTGCATTGATTTGGATATGTGACTTGTTTATGAAGTAACAACATGCTATCTCTCAAAACTTGAACTAAACTCCAAATTCTGCTATTGCCAATGATCTTAGAATGCAATTTCCAATCAAAAAATGCAATTACTTGCTTGGTTTTGGTTTTGTAACACAAAATTCCATTTTCCCCTCCTTTTCATATTTGAAAATTCTTCATTTTCAAGCCATTTCAAAGGTCTTTTTGATATGAGCCAAAACAACCTCTCATGACCACTTGGTTGCACTCAAAACATCATTCCAAGAAACTTTCATGTTGAGAAATTTTCCATTTGAAGCTTGCAAGTTGGAGATTTTGGCCCATGCTTGAGAATGACCTATAATCTCACTTTCCCAAAATACCCCTGACTTGTAAACCTCATAACTTGAGTTCTACAAATCAGATGGATGACTTCTAGTACAATTTAGAAAGATAAGATCATGAGGAGAAACTTTCATGTTGGCCAAAAGTTCATGTGAAACCTCTTTCTAGGTCAAAAGTTTATTGTAAGTCAAGTGACTTTCACAGATAAATTTCACATTCATCTGGTGACCTGTAACTTGTCTGGGCCATAACTTGAGTTCTACAAATCCAATGGAGGACTTCTAATACTAAAATTAAAGGTATTGAGATTATCTACAAGCTTCATGTTGGACAAAGATCCATTTGAAACTTGTATCTTGACTTATGTGGCTTTGAAGTTAGGCACTAAACAGGGTAATTTGCACTGAAACCCTAATTTAGCAACTTCCCACATTCTTGATTCTTCTTGATTTGATCTTGGCACAACACCACAAATGTCTTATCACATCCTTACATGAACTCCATGACCTCAAAGTAGGCTTGAATTCTTTTCAATTGCATAATTGACCTAGGGTTGACCCAGATGAAACCTTAATTGTCTGCACTTCAACTGTGGCTCTTGCACTTGAATCAATGACTTGATTGAACTCCAACATGGCCCTCTAGGCATTCTATGAGCTCTATACACACCTCATATTCACCCTTCATGCTTCACATCCCATTGATGGTCTTCAACTGATCAAGATTTCCCACCACCCCCTGATGACTTGGATGACTTCTCAAGCTTGGGTAAGACTTCTTGCTAGGCTTCTCTTGATAATAATCACATTTGATCTCCTATTGGATGGATGATATGCCATGATATGAAAATGATAGAACTATGCAAATGATAATGCAATGAAACATAAACCAGATAAAAGTGTTGAGCAAATTTTGGGGTGCAACAGCGGGCTAGCTCCCATCCGTGCGATGTGAATACAAGGTCCAATCCCTATCGCGATCCAACGGCCACTACCCGAACTGGACAATTGAAACTCAAACAGAGGTATTTTTCACGCGGCGGGAACAGTGGCGGCCGGAGAAGATCCGGTCATCTTCTCCGGCGAGAGTGATCAGTACCAGAAATTCAAACTCAAGGAAACTTCACTTTCTTTATATCGTTTTGTTCGTCTCACTCCCTAGGTTCCATTTATCATGTTCTTTCTCATTTTTATCCACTATCTAAAGAGATATTCGAACTATAACTTGGGATGCCATGGTAAAAATTGTCACGATTTGCTACGAAACTTATCTAGAATCCATCTAGGTTTCAAATAGATCCTAACCACATGCATCTAAGGCTTGGAAAGTGCATAATTAAAGAGGAATTTTGCAAGAAAGAAACCTGATTCGGAGCTTCACGTATGGTGACTTTCAGGCCACAATTCTCTTCCAAAGTGTGCAGATTCACTCAATGGATGATGCTGAATGATGCTTGATGCTCAATTTCTTCTGAAACAGCCTCAATCTTGAAACTCGATAATCCAAATTCAAGCTTATTCCACAAACTGCTCTAACTGACTCTTCAGCGAAAATGGCACTAGAAGCTTCCAAAAATGATCAACAATCTATTTTATAATCTGTTTGAAAGCTTTTGAGGCCCAATCATGGCCCAAATCCAAACTTCCAACTTTCAATTTTTCTCCAAAAATACAACTATGGAAGCCACTCATATGCTCTGCTCTCACTCCAATATTGCTTCAGATCACTTGCATTAGATGTGTGGAATGTAATTGGATTGATTTGCAGCCTTGATTTCAATCTAAGGTGCAAGTTTGAAATGTTACTTCATCATGAAGTAATCCACCAAATGACCATGAAATGAGTATCAACTCAAAAATTTAATAATTCCAAATGGTTTAGAATCTCTTTTCCAGTCAAAATAAGTACCAATTTGGTTTGACATTATTCAATTACCAATTATTTTGAATTTTTTCATTTTAATTCATTAAAATGGCCTTTTTGAGAAATTTCTTCAACCAATGCTTGCTCTAATCCATATCAATGGACTCTTGATACATGGTTGACCTTAAAATCCCATTTTGAGCAAGTTTTTTGTTGGACAAAACTTCATTTGAAATGTGCAAGATAGTGAAAATGACCTATAATGCCAAATGACCTATAATCCTACTTTTCCCAAATACCCCTGACTTGTAAACCTCCTAACTTGAGTTATACAAATCATATGGAAGACTTCTAGTACAATTTGGAAAGCTAAGATCAAGACCTACAACTTTCCTGTTGGCCAAAAGTTGAGGAGAAACATCCTTATAGGTCAAAAGTTCCTTGGAAGTTAGTTGACTTTCACAGATAAAATTCACATTCATCTGATGGCCTGTAACTTGTCTGGATCATAACTTGAGTTCTATAAATCCAATGGAGGACTTCTAGTACTCAAATTAAATATAAGAACATGCTCTACAAGTTCCATGTTGGCCAAAAGTTGAGATGAAACTTGCATCTTGAGATAAGTGGTCTTGAAGTCAGGCACTAAATAGGGGATTTTACCCTGAGAACCCTAGTTTAGCAGCTCCTCACACTTTGAATTCTTCTTGGATTGATCTTGGAATATCACCTCATGTATCTCAATAGAACTTTCCATGATCACAAAGACTTAGAATTGAGTCTTAATCTCCTCGAATTGCACAGTTGACTTAGGGTCACTCAGATGAAAACCCTAATTGTAACACCTTCAACTGTGGCTCTTCACACTTAACATAGTGACTTGGATGAGCTCCACCACAACCCTCAAGGCACTCCATGAGCTCTATCCACACTCTATCCATGATCAAGGCTCCCCAACCCACTGATGGTCTTCAATTGGTCCTCAGGTTAGAAGATGAACCACATACAAACAACCAAACTTCTCAAGAACACAACCCTCTTCCTGATGATTTTGGTGACCTCTCAAGCTTAAATAAGACCTCTAGATAGGCTCCTCTTGATATAAATCATACTTGATCTCCTGCTATATGAACAATGCCATGCTATACAAATGCTAGACCAATGATATGCTAATGCAATGAAACATAAACCAAGTAAGAAAAAAGTTAGGCAAATTTTAGGGTGCAACAGCTGCCCCTATTCAAGCGGCTTGGACCTGACTGGATGAAAAGCGAACGTCCTTCAGGAAATCAAGGTAAAAGACGGTTGAATACCGAAGAACCCAGAAATTTTCTAACCGAAGAAATAAACTGCACAAACTGCTTGGGGAACCAAAATCCAGATAATTGAATCTGGTTGTCACGGCAACAACTGATCAATCATCTGATACAGATCTTGATTTTAACATCAACCACCTGTGTGACACCCCAGGCATTGAATCAATCTTCAACCATACGCTACAATAAGCGGGCGCCGAGCCACATGACCATATCGAAATATTATCCTTAACCTTCCATCTCCGAAGAAACGAGCATGCACCGCATAAAGCGCGTCATCCATGTACTATCCTGGATCTTCCATTTCCGAAGAAATGAGCATCACACTAAATAAAAGCGCGGTATGTCAATATACTATCCTTGACCTTCCATTTCCGAAGAAACGAGCATGCACCACGTAAAGTGCGTCATCCATATACTATCCTGGATCTTCCATTTTCGAAGAAACGAGCATCACACTAAATAAAAGCGCGGTATGTCAATATACTATCCTTGACCTTCCATTTTCGAAGAAACGAGCATCGCACTACGTAAAATGTGTCATCCATATACTATCCTGGATCTTCCATTTCCGAAGAAACGAGCATCACACTAAATAAAAGCGCGGTATGTCAATATACTATCCTTGACCTTTCATTTCCAAAGAAACGAGCATGCACCACGTAAAGTGCGTCATCCATATACTATCCTGGATCTTCCATTTCTGAAGAAACGAGCATCGCACTACGTAAAGTGCGTCATCCATATACTATCCTGGATCTTCCATTTCCGAAGAAACGAGCATCGCACTAAATAAAAGCGCGGTATCGGGCATCCGAAGACTTGAACAAGCCATTCTGCGGGGAAAATCTGGCAATAACTCCAAAGTCTAATTATTAAGCCTTTTAATGCTGACGTAACAACCATCTGAGGAAAACTCTACTGGAGAAATTATGACGTAAAATTCCAGACATTTACCTTGACAACAGGTAATGACTTCAAAGTCTAATCCCTGAAATCTTTCCTTTTAAAACGCTGACGTAACAGCCACCTGAGGAAAACTCCGCTGGGGGAGAAGAGAAACTTAACCAAGCAACTCTGATGAGGGCACACATGATAGGACGAACGTTATCATCACCTATCCCATGCCAAAAATTTGAATATCCGAAAACCATCCTGAACAAGAATTCCAATTACCTGCAGGGAAAAACACCTGAAAACAAAGAAGTAACCAACCTGGCTTGTGTTTCAAAATGCATATGTTTGAAAATGGCGTAATGCTCCATACGGAATGGAAATGCTACACATTTGGGGTAGATGCTATGCATGATGCAAATGCAAAGAGGCGTTCCAGCAAAATAAATGTCGGAGGAACGAATCCAAACTCCCGCTGGAAGAAGAAACAATCCTGCTGGGGATAGCTTAACAAATCCGGAGTTACGAACTCTGCAGAGGATGATCAACCTGTTAGAGGAAAGACAACCTGCCGGAGAACAGAAAGAACAATCCTGCGTGGGGATGATCTTAAAACACCGACAACCTGGTTGTACCCTATGAGGTCTACACCGGGGATTAAGTGTACACACGACCAACTGTTGGGAATGCACATCACTGCCTGACCTCTTGCTAGCTCGCATCCAACTCTTCTGGGGATAAAATGCGACTTCCATCTGCTGGGAAGGAATAAGATCACCTAGAGCCTGCTCTTGCGTTAAGGGACTCTGGCTGGGGAAACACGATCCCTTGGCTATTTGCATCGAAGGTAACGACCCTGCAAAACATGAACGAAACAAGACAATTCTACACAAAAGGAACTATCTTGGTCAATATCCGTGACAATTGTTCAGTTAATTCAAAGTTTTAACAATTATTGCCCGAGGCCTGCAAGTTTATGCACGTGCAAGTTTATCAAAAACATTGGCGTTTTCTACAAACAAAACAGTAAAAGTTAAAACACGAAACAACATCAAGTACTGAATAGTATGCGTTTATTGATAACGGGCCTGTAAATAGGCAAAGTTTTTTTTACAATGGATGCAACTCCTGAAAAGAGGAAGTTACAAATAAATACAAATATGTACAGAGGTACAAAGAAATTTGTATACAAGTCGGTAATGTGGTACAGACAAACACCATGAGCTGATCCCCCTATGACTCGCCTGACTCCGACGTTTTCCCGATACCCCGTCCTCGGAAGAGATTGACTTGGATAATCGACTCTCAGGTACTCCCAAACCACTAAGCAACGCAGTATCAAACTCGGACCGCAGTCATTTGCTTTTTCAATCCCTAACTTTTGCCTGAATCGCCCTTTGCGGGTTTTCAATTCACCGGGATACCCTTTTTTGCCGAAGTCGCCTTTTCAGGTTTTCGACCTCGCGGGTGTACATATTTTCAATTTATCCCTAATTTTTGCCCGAACCCTCTTCTTTTCTTGGTTCGCCGGGATGCCCCATTTTTGCCTGGACTTTCTTTTTTCTGTCCAGCAGGTCTCTTTAAGCAAAGTATTTTTTAACTGCGTCTGAGTTCACAGGGGATGTAAAATCCTCGCCATCCATGGTGGACAATAGTAAGGATCCTCCAGAGAAGACCTTTCGAATGATATATGGACCTTCATATTTGGGAGTCCATTTGCCCCTGTGATTTGATTGTGGTGGGAGAATCTTCTTCAGCATGAGATCGCCCATCTGAAAGCTTCAAGGGCGCACCTTCTTATCAAAAGCTTTCTTCATTCGGATCTAGTATAACCGACCATATGCGATAGATGTAAGTCTCTTTTCATCCATCAAACTGAGCTGATTCAGCATATTCTTTATCCACTCTGCCTCATCGAGTTGGACATCAAGCAAAACCCTCAAGGAAGAAATCTCAACTTCCAATGGTAGGACAACCTCCATACCATACACCAGTGAGAAAGGTGTTGACCTAGTTGATGTGTGTACCGTCGTATGATAACCGTGCAAAGCGAAGGGCAACATCTCGTTCCAGTCTTTGTATGTCACAACCATCTTCTAAACGATCTTCTTGATGCTCTTATTGGCCACTTCGAAAGTGCCATTCATCTTGGGCCGATAGGGGGATGAGTTGTGATGCTCAATCTTGAAATTCTGGCACAATTCCTTCATCATCTTGTTATTCAAGTTCGAACCATTGTCAGTAATGATTCTTTCGGGGATGTCGTAACGACAGATGATGTCCTTTTTGATAAACCGGGCTACTACTTGCTTGGTAACATTAGCGTAAGACGCGGCTTCAACCCATTTGGTAAAGTAATCGATAGCTACCAAGATGAACCGGTGTCCATTGGATGCGGTGAGCTCAATTTTTCCAATCATATCAATGCCCCACATGGAGAAAGGCCATGGGGACGCCATAACGTTCAAAGGGATTGGCGGCACATGAATCTTGTCGGCATAAATCTGGCATTTATGGCACTTCTTCACAAACTTGAAACAATCTTGTTCCATCGTCAGCCAATAATACCCTGCTCGCAATAACTTTCGAGACATAACATGTCCGCCGGCACGCGTGCCGAAGGTACCCTCGTGGACCTCCTCCATGAGCAGATTAGCCTCTTTCTCATCCACACATCGCAATAGCACCAAATCATGGTTTCTCCTGTACAGAACACCATCTGGATTCAAGTAGAAGTTGCCAGCCAATCTCCTAAGAGTCTTCTTATCGCGACTGGATGCCCTAGTCGGATACTCTTGGTTCTTTAGGAAATTATGGATATCAAAATACCATGGCTTGCCATCGGAAGCTTCCTCAATGGAGAATATGAAAGCGGGCCTATCAAGGCGAGAGATAACTATTCTGGGAGCATCATTCCAGAAGTTAACTTTGTACATTGAAGACAATGTCGCAAGAGCGTCAACCATCTGATTTTCTGCCCGTGGCACATGGTGAAATTCTACTCGGTCAAAGAAGGGCAACAACCTCCTTGCATAATTCATATACGGTATCAAATTAGGCTGACGAGTCTCCCATTCTCCCTTGATCTGATTCACGACTAGCATGGAGTCTCCATACACATCAAGATTTTTAATCCTCAAATCAATAGCCTCCTCGAGACCCATGATACACGCCTCATTGTTGGTAACTGGAAATGTCAATCTGGCAGTGAACGGGATGTGCGTCCTATGGGGTGTCGTAATGGTTTCCCCAATCCCACTTCCATATGAATTAACAGCCCCGTCAAAAATCAATTGCCATTGGGAACTCCGCTCAGGACCTTCACCATGCAACGACTCCTCGCAGTCTTTCATCTTTAAGTACATGATACCCTCGTCAGGAAAATCAAACTTCATCGGCTGGTAATCATCGATTGGCTGCTTGGCAAGGTACTCTGACAGCACGCTACCTTTGATAGCCTTTTGCGAAACATACTGTATATCATACTCTATCAGTACCATCTGCCATCGGGCAATCCTTCCTGAAAGTGCCTGCTTTTCGAAGAGATATTTGATCGGATCCATCTTCAAAATCAGCATGGTTGTATGATTTAGCATGTATTGTCTCAGACGTTTGGCAGCCCAAGCAAGTGCACAACACATCTTTTCGAGCATTGAGTAACGGGATTCACAATCTGTGAACTTTTTACTCAAGTAATAGATCGCATGCTCCTTTCGTCCAGTCTCGTCATGTTGACCGAGAACACAACCCATACTGTTCTCAAGAACCGTCAAGTACATGATTAGTGGTCTCCCGGCTACTGGAGGCATCAATACCGGAGGTTCCTGCAAGTATTCTTTTATTCTTTCAAACGCCTTTTGACAATTTTCATCCTAGATAATTGCCTGATCTTTTTTCAACAGTTTAAACATCGGCTCACACGTGGCTGTAAGGTGAGATATGAACCGGGAAATGTAGTTCAACCTCCTCAAAAAGCCACGAACCTCTTTCTCTGTTTTTGGCGCGGGAATTTCTTGTATCGCTTTTATTTTTGCAGGATCAACTTCAATTCCTTTTTCGCTAACGATGAACCCCAATAGCTTTCCAGACCTCACCCCGAAGGTGCACTTATTAGGATTCAGCCTCAGCCTAAATTTCCTAAGCCTCTCAAACAATTTTAGAAGATTCACCAGATGCTCTTCCTCCGTCTGGGATTTGGCAATCATATCGTCAACATAGACCTCAATCTCTTTATGCATCATGTCATGAAAGAGCATCGTCATAGTACGCTGATAGGTTGCCCCGACGTTCTTCAAACCAAAGGGCATCACTTTGTAGCAAAACTTTCTCCACGGGGTAATGAAAGTTGTTTTCTCCATATCCTCCAGCGCCGTCTTAATCTGATTATAACCCGAAAAGCCGTCCATGAAGGAAAACACAAAGAATTGAGCAGTATTGTCGACCAATACGTCAATATGAGGAAGCGGGAAATCATCCTTAGGGCTCGCCTTGTTCAGATCCCGATAGTCAACGCACATCCGTACCTTACCGTCTTTCTTTGGTACAGGTACTATATTGGCAACCCAAGGAGGGTAAGTTGTAACAGCTAGAAAACCAGCGTCTCACTGTTTCTGCACTTCCTCTTTAATCTTTACGGCCATATCTGGTTTCGTTCTTCTGAGTTTTTGCTTGACCGACGGACATTCCTCACGCAATGGCAAGCGGTGGACCACAATATCAGTGTCTAGCCCAGATATATCATTATAAGACCAAGCAAAGATGTCACTATACTCTCGAAGCATCTCGACAAGTCTCTGCTTGATATCGCTTTGCAGCGCAGCCCCTATCCGGACATTCCTGACAACTTCTTCGGAACCCAAATTAATGACCTCGATATCCTCCTGATGAGGCAGAATGATTCTCTCTTCTTGTCTCAAAAGTTGAGTCAGCTCTTCTGGTAAGTCGTCGTCCTCAACAATCTCTTCCTCGGCTTGAAATATCGGATGCTCAAAGTCGAAGCGAGTCATAGGGAGTTCTTGATCGGCGTCATCTGAAATATGGATCCTGCAAGAGAAAGGTTTAAATGCTTCAAATGATATGCAAACGAAGCATACAACCACATTGCCATTTTATTGTTAAAAAATAAAAAGCAGAAAAACAAGGATCACAAAATTTGCATGAGAAAAACGCCTTTATTTGATGATTAAAGCAAAGCATACACATAAGCAAGTATGCCCTGAAATAAAATCACTATGCCCCAGGTAAGACATAGGATTGTACAATAATTGAAAAAACAAGGCATTATTGTTTAGTCGTCACTTGAATAAAGTCCTGAATAGACCAGTTGCATAGGCTTTGTCCTGGCTCGCTGGGCTTGATCCATGAATCCAGGTCACAGTCGCTATCTCCATCTTCACTGTCAGACTCAACATTAATCGTTTCAAAACTGACTCCTCCTGGAGTAAACACAATCGGCCCTTTGAACTTTGGCGCGCTCTGTCATGAAGATGACGACAACGGGCGATATCCCAAGCCGAACTTGTCCTGATTAACAGGAATCTCCAGAACTTGACCCCGACCTTTAGTCTCCCCGGCCTGAACTACTGCTTGGGCTTCTCTGTATGAAGACATAGCCACCTCTGGCCCACTGCTTATGACAGGAGATTTGTCTCTGATCGGCACCCCTTCAAAAGCTTGGCACAATGTCTCATGGATCTCCCCATCCACTTCGACATACTTGAATGACGACAGGTGACTTACAAGGATATCTTCCTCCCCACACACGGTGACAATGCTACCACCGACCATATACTTGAGCTTTTGGTGCAACGTAGACGTTACAGCCCCTGCAGAGTGAATCCAAGGTCGTCCAAGCAAACAACTATAAGCAGGCTGTATGTCCATGATATAAAACACAGTATCAAACACCTCGGGATCGACCTGGATTGGTAAAGTCAATTCGCCAAACACAGACCTTCTAGTTTCAACACCAAAAGCTCAGGTATTATACCTTGGCGTACATATTATACCTCAGGTATCTAGCTTCAACAGTGCCTTCTTGGGCAAAACATTCAAGGACGAACCAGTGTCAACAAGGACATGAGACATAACAGTGCCCCTACACTCAACTGAAATATGCAACGCACTGTTGTGGTTGCAGCCCCTGGGTGTTAAATCAAAATATGTAAAGCCAAGGCCATGCCCCGCATTCACGTGCGCAATCACTCCTTTGAGCTGATTAACGGATATCTCCTGGGGTACATAAGCAGTGTCAAGAGCTTTCAGCAAAGAGTTCCGATGAGCTTCAAAACAAAGCAACAATAATAAAATCGAGATTTTGGAAGGCGTCTGCTGCAGATGATCAACAATTTTATAATCATTCTTCCAGATTAATCTCATAAATTCTTCCACATCTTTGGTCAATGCCTCTTTTTCCTTCTCTTGCGAAGGCCCTTCTTCATTGAATTTACCTTTCCCCTTTGCAATTCTCTCAGCTTCTACTTCTGGTGGCGCAAAAATTCTACCGCTGCGGGTTATGCCCCCTGCCCCCACAAGGTTATCAACTGACCCTACTGGCAGGCTTTCTAGGTTAATCTTTTCCCCATTGCAGTAAACTTCCGCCCCATAGTTCCAAGGGATGGCTTTAGTGCTTTCGTATGGAATGGGTCCAACTTTGGTTATTGTAATGGTCGACCTCTTGGGAGGTGTCGATATCGTGACAGTCTTAAATGGGATTGTAACCGTTGCAACTTCGCCCTGCTCTTCAACTATTGCCTCAACGGGCTTCTCTGCAGCAGTACGGTCGAATTGCAGTGTACCCTCATTAATCAGCCCTTGAATACCTCTTCTTAAGCTATCACAACCCTCAGGCCGAGCTAAACCGTCAACACAATCTGTATCACAACCAGGGAACACTCCCCTTTTAGCAACCTGCTCTTTACACAACCCAGAGGTGTCTTCAATTCATCCACATTCATAACCAAATTCAGACTAGTATCTTCCAGGATTGCACCCACCTGTGCAGATCCGTGAGACGGCATCAGATTTTTCTCAATATCGGGTGCCTCATTACCAAAGTTTATAGCTCTACTATCTATCAAATCCTGCACCTTGTGCTTGAACGTGTGGAAATTCTCTATGTTGTGACCGGGTGCCCCGGAGTGGAATTCACAATGTGCATTGGCGTCATAACCAAAAGGAGGCGTGCCCTTCAGCGGAGCTAACACCCTTTTCTCAGCAAGCTGCAGTTGTAATAAAGTTGGAAGAAGCTGAGCATACGGTAGTGGAGGTACATCAAATACTCTTTTCACGGCCCTATCCCAACCTTGGAACCTTTGCGGAGCCGAATTCTGTTGTCCTTGTTGCTGCTATTGTGGTACAGGAATTGTTACACTGGAAACCTGTTGCCTGCGACCAGCCTAACTTCTATCCCTTCTCCGGGCACTATATAATGAATTAGTGTCTCCTTGCTTCTTATTCCCAAAAACCTTTTTACCACCTCCAGTTGAGGCCGATTCTCCCGCTTGAATCTTACTGATCTTGACGCCGTTCTCTATACGCTCTCCTAAGAGTATCATCTCAGAAAAATTATTCGTTGTACAATTGATAAGCCTGTCATAATACAACCCAGAGAAAGTGCCCACAAAAATATCCACCAACTCACGCTCTACCATGGGTGGGTGCACCCTAGCTGTAAGCTCACGCCACCTCTGAGCGTACTCTTTAAAACTCTCGCCATTCTTCTGAGAAAGATTTTGGAGTTGGAACCTGTTCGGCGCAAGGTCGCTGTTATATTGGTAATTTTTTACAAAGGTGTCGCTACTGCAAAAATCGGCGCCGGCTAAACAGAAGAGTTGCCACCGTGCGTTATTTATCCCAAAGGAGGGACAGGAAACGCTCGAAGTAAACCTACCGCAAAGACGGGAAAGAAATGGTCATCGCAACCAAATCCAGGATTCGGGAGTCGGTTATGCAAGGGGAAGGTATTAGCACCCCTCACGTCCGTCGTACTCGACGGGATCCACGCTTGCAGGTTTGTCTACTGGATGCAAAACAATCTATCTACGACTGCTAAATCTAAACGGAAAGAAACTGACTCGATAGAGCGTCGCACTCTATGCCTACGTATTCTCAAGAGAGAAAGTCAGAGTCATTGTAGTTCGGGAAACTACATGGAAATTGGCTCGCCAAGACTTCGCGTCTTGTGCCTACGTACTTCCACACAGCGTGAAAGATCAGAACTTACATAGTTCGGGCTAACTACGGCTAGACAGGGTGTTCTCAATCACACATGGGTGAGAGACTAAGTTGGTTTTAGAGGTACGGGAACCTACGGGAACTTAAAACTACGGTCTGGTTTCAAATGCACAAGGGCAAGAGAAAGGGAAACATCAGTCGTCAGTGGGAAAGTCTCGATCGCGCCGACAGCGAGAGAACAGAAAGGTTAGTTGTTAGTGTGCTCGCTAGGATATCGCATCCTATGCCTACATATTCTCATTCGATATGAGAAATCAGAGCAGCTGTAGTTCAACCTACTACAGCTAAAACGGGGAACGGGGAAAAGGGAGCTCGCTAGGATATCACATCCTATGCCTACGTACTCTCGTCCGGCACGAGAGATCGGAGCAACCGTAGTTCGACAGGAAAACGAGTCTCGATTGCACGGGGGCAAGAGAAGGGGTCTCAATCGCCTGAACGCGAGAGAAAAGGAGTATCGATCGCGCGGGGGCGATAACAAAGAGGAAACAGGCCTACGCCTAAACGGGAAGGAACTCGGGACACACACGCAAGAACCTAAGACGTAGGAGCGAATGCGTCGCATGGCATCCTAAGGGTACCATACTAGAAATCCTAGACGATTGAGAAGTAACTCCTCAACTGTCATTTCCTACGTATCTAACGATACAGCTCACAACACTCGACGGTTGCCTGAAGACTTGAATAAGATGATGATGTTGAACGAAGCAGCTCCTGGGCTCCTGACGCGCGCGCAAGCTCCATTCCAATCTTCTCCTCTCTGGATCCTTGATGATGACGCTTGAATCAAGAACCAATGTAACGCTTAAACCGTCATAGTTCGACTTATACGAGAAATCGAACTCTAAGAGGTAGCGTATTGATGTCCGTGTCAAAGACAAGATAGAGAAATGATATTGAAAATCATTCTCCAATTGAATCGTGTCACACGGCCAGCCAGAAATAAAATCGAGAATAAAATCAGATAGAAACGAAAATAGGAGAGAAAATAGGAGACAAATCCACTAACAAATGGAAATAAAAGTCTACTCCTAAAATACGGCAAAAATAATCTCCTAATGAAAATATATCCTAAAAAGAATTAAATCTATGAATTCCCTTAACAAGAAATTAACTAAATCCTAAATTCTTCTTAAAAGAAAATTAAACTAACTTTCTAAATGAAAATATTATCTAAAAAAATCCATTAAATGCACTAAAAACAATATAAGAAAAATAATAAAAAAAAACTGCAGGGGGTGCATTAGTTATACAGGGAGAGGCAGAAAAAAAGGCAATGGGCTTGGCCCATCAGCAACAACAAAAAAGTCAGCACTAGAACGGGGGTGCGTAATGAAAACGGGGAGTATGGGTGCTGCAAAACGAGTGGGCTTAGCCCAACAAAAACAATCACACAAAAAAAAAGAACGGGGAGGGGAGAAGGAATGGAAAACGGAGAGTGTATGCCAAAAAATGCAAGTGGGCCTGAGAGCCCAACAATCAACCCAACGCCAACTCTTGCTTCAACAAACCCTAAGTCTCTCTCTCAATGCTCCCCATCACTATTCACACATGCGCCGTGAGCTCTCAAACCCTCTCTCTCGTTCAACTCTCGCTCAACTCGCTCAAATTCTTTCTCTCCATTCATCGTCGTTTTAGATCCTTCACAACAAATGACTAATAAACAACAACGACAAAAGAAATGCAAATCGCTGGAACCAATCATCCATCCTTTGACGTTCTTGAGGACCGGTAGTCGCTGATGAAGCTTTGAAGAACTTTTTGAAGGCGTAATGAAGGATCTTGTTGGAGATTTCTAGAGACGAAGTCGTTCGTTGAGGATCTGGGAGAATCTACATGCACGAAGCTGTTTGATGAACTGAAGGATCTGAAGACGCTCGGTGAACTGGATGAAATTACGAATAGGTGGATCCAAATATTGAACAGATGAAGATGATGACGAAACTTATGGATCTAGAAAAATATTGATGATCGATGAAGATTGAAGATCTATGATTTTGGATGTTCGAAGTTTGGTAGATGTAACGGTTTGGGTTGGAGATCAAAGGACCTGGAGATCGAAGAAGATGAAGCTTGAGGACGTTGATGTTTGTGGGAGGTTTCTGGAAGAACTTTGAAGAACTTATGGAGAAATCTTGATGAAGATTGTACCAAAATGATGAAGACTTGCATGAACATTCGTAGATCTGGAAAAATATGGATGAACAGTGAAGAATCTTAATGAAGAACGATGAAGTTCCTCGATGTTGTTTGACGATCCTGGAAAATCTGTGAAGATGATGTTGATCGCGAGGAAGATCTTGATGGATCTGGAAGATTATTGAGGATCTGATGAAGTTTCTGGCGATTCTGCAGTTTCCGGCGAGTTTGGGAACTCCGACGATGCTTACCGGCTCCGGCGAGCAGTTACGGTGGCCCGGCAGGAGGTTGCATGGCCGGCGGGAAGGGAGGAAGGGGGAGGACGCGTGTCAACACGCATGGGAGAGAGGGACGCATGGGAGCCACGTGTGGGCCATGCGGAGAGAGAGAGGGACAAATGGCAGAGAGAGGGTGAGACTGAGGGTGAGTGGAAAATGAGGTGGCCAGCCACTAGATGAAACGCGTGGCAGTTATTATATAGTGACATGTGTCACGAATTTGGACCTGACTGGGCTTTGAATTTTGGACATCTGGCCCATTAAGACTAATGAATTGATTAAACTCAGTTAATGGACTAATGATGAAATGAAAAAACTGGATTAATACTGATTAAACATGATTAATGAATATATGAACTGATTAATGAAACTAATTAAAACAAAAATGGTTATCGACTAAACTGGACTAATTAAAAGGCTGATGGCTTAATGAAAAACTAATAACAGACTAATGCAATGATTAACACTTCAATTAATACGAAAATGAATAAAGCCTGATTCATAAAAGCTAACCCTAATTAATAAACTATATTAAAAGAAATCTATTAAAACTAAACAATTAATCTATATCTAAAAAATACTATATTAAAATCTATTTAAAAAAAAAGAACATCTATTTACAAATTCTAGAAAAATCTATCTAATAAAACTATCTATTAAAAATCTATTAAATTCTATTAAAAAATATTAAAAACCCTATTTAATATCTAAAAACTCAAATAACTATTAAAAATCTATTAAAAATCCATTAAAAATCTAGAAAATAAAAGAGAAAATTCTAAAAATGCCAGGAAGCCGATTAACTCGATTAAAGAACAATTACGCAACCATAACGAAATAAGCGGTAAAAACCGGGCACCGAGATGACCTGAAAACACAGGGAACGAGCACCAATTCTCAAAATAGATCCTCGTATTGGCCTGAAATGCCTAAAATGCCAGGGGAGGCTGTGATCCTGATAAAATCAATATGATTGAGAAAAATGCAACATATGCGGTATGCGAATGCGAATGCAAAATGCGTCGAAACATAAACCAGATGTGGAAATCGGTTGATCAAATTTTGGGGTGCAACAGCTGCCCCTATTCAAGCGGCTTTGACCTGAAGGGTTGAAGAGCGAACGACCTTCAAACATTCGAGGTACGAGACGGTTGAATACCAAAGAAACCCTGAAATTTGCCAACCGTGGAGATAAACTGCAAAACTGCTTGAGAAGCAACGTCCACTGAACTGAATTTGGTTGTTACGGCAACAACTGGTCAATTATCTGATACAATTGGTCTTAACATCAATCACCTGCGTGACGCCACGGGCACTGAGCTATCTTCGCAAAACACCTCCGTCCACCATTGGACTAACCTTGTCAACACCAGAAGAGGAACCAATTCGTCAACACGCATAAAGATTCTGTCATCTGCCTGATTACAAGAAAGTTCATCCGCCTGTTTCATACGGGAAAACACATCTGCCTGATTCATACAGGAAAGTTCGCCCGCCTGTTTCATACAGGAAAATTATCTGAATACCGTTTCTCTGCCTACCTCTGCAGTAGCTACTTCTGTTGGTCCCAAACCCACAAACGACTTTGATGAGGACTCTACTGGGGATAGTAACACGAGGAAATCACGGCGACTTCCTTGGGGAAAATACTTTTGTCAAATATCGAAACACAACTCACATACTTTGTCTATCACGGGAGAATTATCTATCTGGATACCGGAAGATTCATCTGCCTGCTTCATACGGGAAACTCCATCTGCCTGATTCATACAGGAAAAGGTTCATCCGCCTGCTTCATACGGGAAAACACATCTACCTGATTCTTATAGGAATAATTCATCCGCCTGTTTCATACGGGAAAACACATCTGCCTGATTCATACAGGAAAGTTCTTCCGCCTGATTCTTACGGGAAAATATAACACATCTGCCTGATACATACAGGAAAGTTCTTCCGCCTGATTCTTACGGGAAAATATAACACATCTGCCTGATACATACAGGAAAGTTCTTCCCCCTGATTCTTACGGGAAAATATAACACATCTGCCTGATACATACAGGAAAGTTCTTCCTCCTGATTCTTACGGGAAAACATAACTTAGATATAGCTTCTTTGCCTATTCTTGGTAGTAGCTAACTCCACTGGGGATATTCTGAAAATAACTGCCCGACACCCGTTTCGACAGCAAGTGACCACTTCTGAAATCTTGATTCATGAACCCTGAAATACTGCCGCGACAGTGAACCTGAAAAAAAACGCTCCGCTGACCGGATAAGAGAAACTTCAACAAGCAACTCTGTGGGGAATAATAACAAGAACTATATCATCACATGCCTCACAGCGAGACTTCGAATATCTGGAAGTAGATCTGAGATAGAACTCCATACTCCTGCAGAGAAAACACGCCTGATGGCAAAAGGTTAACCGATCTGATCTATGTTTCGAAATGCATATGTTTGAAAATGATGTGACGCCCCATACGTCATGGAGATGTTATGCGTTGGTATATATGCAATTCCCCATACGGCATGGAGATGCAAATATGATGATACATGCAAGTGCAAATGCAAGCTCGAGCTGTCAGAGAACACCGGGCCTAAAACCGCTTGGCAAAATAAATGCTGAAGGCAAAGTCAACTCCACTGAGGGGTATCGGGTATCATAGAATCCTCTCAGCAAAATAAATGCTGGAAAAGTGAGACCAACTTCCGGGGGGAAGAGACAATCCTGCTGAGGGATGGCTCACACATTCATCGTTATGAACTCTGTAGAGGATGATCAACCTGACGGAGGAATGACAACCTGCTGGAAGAGGGAAGGACGACCCTGCATGGGGATGCCCTTTCTAAACCCTTGACAACCTGATTGTACTCTGGGGCTTAACCAAACTGGGGTTAATTGTGCACAGCTCAATGCTGAGAATGCCCCTGCCGTCAGGGATATCCATTCTGACCTGTTGAGGATACTCCTGATCCTATTCTGAGGAGGAATAACCGTGATCTCAACTATTTTGGGGGATAACACGTGACTTCTATCTGTAGAGGCGAGTAGTCCTGATTTAACATTGATCGGGAAACCGGTATCAATCGAGCTTTGTATCGGGGAACGTGACACCATGTGAGTCACTGGGAATTATCGTGTCGGGTATTTTCTTTTTAGGCTTTTTCTAGTTTACGGATGAAAATAGGTTATCAAAAAAATGGATTTTAAGGGAAAATACTAGACGGGGCTAGCGCTCAAGGATGGACTACCAGGCGAGAACTGATAGCAAAATAGATTAGGTTATCGGACGAGAATGGATTTACGGTTGGAACATCAGACGAGACTGACCGGAGGATAAGTTAAGGAAAGGATGACCAGACGAGGCTGGTTTGGAAGCTGACGTGCACCAGACGAGAACTGCTGCAACAAATAGGTTAAAGAGACAGTGACCAGGCGGGGCTGGTTGAAAGCTAACATACATCAGACGAGAACTGATGTTTACTGAAAGGTTGGCTAGACAATAACTGGTTGAAAAAATAACAGGTACCAGACGAGAACTGGTATTTACGGAAAGGTGGACCAGACGAGAACTGGTTACCGGTTTGCCAGGCGAGAACTGGACTTTGGAAATGACAAGGTTACAAGGTTCTGACAAGTAACAGGTTTAAACTATAGGATAATGATCCAATGACGACAAGGCCCTTTTTCAAAGGTCCAGGTTTTTTGATGAGGGTAAGGACACGATTCCCCGATACTCAACTCCTGCTAGGGCGAACAAACTTGCTTGAACAACTTGCCCCAGTGCAACTCGACTTGCCCCAATCTCTTGGGAAACTCACTCTGAACAGAAAGCAGCTTGCTACGATACGCCCTTGAGATGGCTTTGCCCCGGTATCTGTACGACAAAAGGATTCAACCTCAATTAAACAACTATCAACATAGTTGGTTTCACTATCTCTGAAGTAACTTGCCCCTGAACGAGCGTTGAGCGACTTAACCTGATCTGATCACCCACTGGAAGGATCTGTCCTCAAATCACAGTATTTTGGATAATTGCCCCTGATTGGCTCTCGAGAAGACTCACTTCTGATCAACTGCTTCTCAAGTAAACTGTCCCATAATCAACCGATGCTTCGGGACATGTCCTTAGACCAACTGATTCTGAACTCACTAAAAGTCAATGCCCCAGATTCACAGGATTTCACAACATACACCATTCTGATCCAGACTGCTGAATTATTCAGTCCTGTTCGATTGTTCCCTGTTGGAATTTCCTTCCTGTCAACGACTGACCTGCAAGTAAAATTTTTTAATCCCGAATGGCAATTTTAATGCAGTGCTCATGCAGATTTTGAAAAAAAAATTGTGCTGTCACTCATTTACGTGTCATGATTGTGAGTGACGAATGAACCAGAGTTCAAACGTAGTGCTGATATGATCAGTGAAAAATACAACAAGGATATGACTAGCAAATCAAGGAGTCAGGTTACTCAACCTTATCGTAATGCGCTTTCAGAATAAACCCTACCTCAATTAGGTCTTTTAAGGGTTGTATCGTGGTCGGGTTCACGGTTCGTGAAACAAAGGATATTTGGCTCAAAGTATGATTTATACCCACCCCTTCTACGTGATGATCTCCGATCCTAAAGTTCAGTTACCTTGGCTCGAGCGCTCACCTCTTCGAGAGGTATGTTGAATAGTAGGAACTCACAAGGTTTTCGGAGTGACAGTTACTCCTTTTTTGCTTTCGGTGTCTGTATCCACACGACTTTGTCCCTGTTCGAGGATTTTTCCCTTTTTTATATCCTTTCTTTTTCATTCTTTTGATTCCCTAATTTTTTGCCTGGACTGACTCCTTTTGAGTTCTTTTCGATTTTTTTCTTTTGGAGTCTGGCGGGATGCCCTGATTTTTGCCTAAGTATTAGCTTTCCAGCTTTTCTTTTTCTTTTTACTTAGCGGGCTTTCTTATTTCTTTTTCTTTTGCTTGGAACAAGTCGTGCGACACCGGTTGTCTTGACTGCTCCGAAAGGATTGCAACTGTCTCACTCCCGATTGGTGAGGTTTGACCATTGTGGTGTGATTGGTCCTCGAAAGGCAACACTCCTCTATAAGACTTGAGAGCTCGGTCAAGCTAACCGACAACTACCCTGCCCCAGGTTAAAATATGAGGGTTAAAAAGTCCGAAAAACTTCTACTTCCTGGCTCGAAGTGGTTAACAAGGGACTAACTCCTTATATCTCCAGTGTTTAGGGATTTGAAACAATGCCTTGTACGTCATCGGCAAGGTTTTATCTGAAAGCATACGATCATCGGTTATGGGTATTCAGTTTCGTCATCCTCCCTCCAATCTTTGCTAATCATAGTGATAAAGTGGAGTAAATAGAATGCAAGTGTCAGTGCAATGCAATAAATGAGTGACAACGACATGATTAATTCAGAAAAATGCATAGTCACTTTATCAATATTACCATTCGAAACAAACAATGTTTAACAGCAAGTAGTAACTAACAGAAAAGAAACTACAAATGCAAATGATAAAAAAAGTTTGAGGACTGCCAATGCTGAGGACGTCTGCCTGTCTGGACCACTGGCTTCTTGCAAATAAACCTCTGCATCTACGAGCTTAGGCAGCTGAGAAATTGTCATGAACCACCAGAATTCCTTCTCGAAAGGAAATGCAATCTTGGTCGATCAACTGCTGTACTTTTGCCTGAAAAGCTTTACAATCTTCAGTTGAATGCCCTGGAGATCCACCATGGTAACCACATTGAGCGTGGGGATTGTACCCGGGAGGGTAAGGTTTTGGCACAGGCTTAAGAGCTTTAGGTTCCACCAAAGAATTCTGGATCAAATGTGGAAGAATCTGGCTATACAACATAGGCACTGGGTGAGAAGGAGCATTCCTTCGTTCCAAGTTGTTACGAGGCCTGTTCTGATTTGGGCGCTGATTCTGATAACCTCGGCCACGAGTTCGCTGATTTGCACTAGAAGCGACATAAAGTTCTGGATATGGTGCCCTAGGCGCAATGGTCTGTCCAGCATAACAAGACACGGAAGATGAAGAACCAACAGATTTCACTGATTCATCTCGAGGACACTCAACATCTGGCATGATGGCACTGATCACAACTCCTTCTTCAGTTTGGTAGCTACCAAGAGGTTTAGTTTCACTAGCCTGACCACCCGAAACAATCTGAATTTTCCCGATCTTTACGGAATGCTCAATGCGCTCACCCAATCCTACCAATGCAGAGAAATTTGGTGCATTTACGAGCATTCTTTCGAAGTACGGGCTGTCCAGGGAGTTTACAAACATGCTCATTAACTCTCGGTCTAGGAGCGGTGGATGCACTCTGGCAACAAATTCTCTCCACCTCTGAACATACTTCCTGAAGGGTTCATTGTTCTCTTGAGACAATTCTTGCAACTGCATGCGATGAGGAGCCATGTCCAGGTTATAATCATACTGCTTCAGAAAAGCTCTGGCTAAATCCACCCATGACCGGATCTGATTACTCTCTAACTGCATATACCAACTCAAAGATGCCCCAGTCAGACTATCCTGAAAGCAGAGAATCATCAACTTGTCGTTTTGCACAAACGAAGTCATTCTTCGGCAGAACATCACCAAATGTTGCTTCGGACAACTATCTCCTCTGTACTTCTCAAATTTCGGCGCTTTGAACTTAGGAGGCAATACCAGCCCAGGAACCAAGCACATGTCTGCAGCATTGAGGTTGACAACATCTTTAACTTTCAAGGCTTTGACTCATTCTTCCAATACTCGGAGCCTTCTATCATACTCAAGAGCTCTTGGGTCTTCAGTCATAGCTACCGGGATCTCTCTTCGGATATTCGCCATAGGGACGACAACACCTTGAATGTTAATAAGAGGAAGGCGTTCCTTTCGGACAACAAACTGCTCACGTCGATCCTGGTTCCTAGCAGGAGGCTACACAAACTGGTCTGCAGTAACGTTGTTCACTTGCGGAAAGTCTTCCTCGGACGTAGAAGCATACAAAGGATTAGTCGTCATGGTGAAACCTGTCAAGGTGTTACGAGACTGGAAGTGGCTCTCAGACATAGCTACCAATAACTTTCAACTGACTTCACTGCTCGATTCTGCTCAAATATGCTTCAACCCCTTGGTCGTCTTCTAACAATCAACAGTTACTTAGGTCAAACACTGGATAATCACCTTCAGAATCAAACAACGGCTGGATCAGACTCTGGCTAGCTGGAGAATGACATGCAATATGGTGCAACAATGTTCATGCAAATGCGATGCAATATGCAGCAAATACGGGATCACAACCCCCACAAATCTCTGAATACTGCTGCGCTGCTGACTGAGTACATTCACTCTGAAGAGAAGACCAAAATATCGGGTTGTCTGGAAGTCAAGTTTCCTGCAAAAACCCTCCCACTCACGAGTATGAACCTAAACTGACACAAGGTACGACATCCTATGCGGTCGTTGGCGTCACAGACTTTCAAGACTGATGATACGATACCCAGAAGGTGTGGCATCATCATGTCCCGAAGAGGCCTCACTTAGCCAACTTCCAAATGATCGGTCCCCAGAGTCGACAATCCTCAAAACCAACAACTCCCTCAACCCAAAGGGTTGAAAAAGAAGTCAACTGGGAGAACCTCATTTGAGCGTGGATTTCATGAGACACTAGTACATGCAAAGCATGCACGCGCCCACTAATTTCCACAACTAATTCTAAGGTGCACTCAAGCCTGGGTCTGGCTTCTCACTCAAAGGAACACCCCACCCAACAGCACAACAGCAACAAATAATAGCAAAGGTGCAGAAATCGTAAATACAGTAATATACAACACCCAAAAGGTAAACACCCAAAGACAAGCAAACAAGCGCTAGGATTGACTCTCTTAAGGGACGTTGGATCCCAAATGCATAAGGAACCATCGCATCCCCAGCAGAGTCGCCAGCTGTCGCTACTGCGAAAATCGGCGCCGGCTAAACAGAAGAGTCGCGACCGTGCGTTATTTATCCCAAAGGAGGGAAAGGAAACGCTCGAAGTAAACCTACCGCAAAGACGGGAAAGGAATGGTCATCGCAACCAAATCCTGGATTCGGGAGTCGGTTACGCAAGGGGAAGGTATTAGCACCCCTCACGTCCGTCGTACTCGACGGGATCCACGCTTGCTGGTTTTTCTACTGGATGCAAAACAATCTATCTACGGCTGCTAAATCTAAACGGAAATAAACTAACTCGATAGAGCGTCGCACTCTATGCCTACGTATTCTCAATAGAGAAAGTCAGAGTCATCGTAGTTCGGGAAACTACAGGGAAATTGGCGCGCCAAGACTTCGCGTCTTGTGCCTAAGTACTTCCACACAGCGTGAAAGATCAGAGCTTACGTAGTTCGGGCTAACTATGGCTAGACATGGTGTTTTCATTCACACAGGGGTGAGAGACTAAGTTGGTTTTAGAGGTACGGGAACCTACGGGAACTTAAAACTACGGTCTGGTTTCAAATGCACAAGGGCAAGAGAAAGGGAAACATCAGTCGTCAGCGGGAAAGTCTCGATCGCCCGGCAGCGAGAGAACAGAAAGGTTAGTTGTTAGTGTGCTCGCTAGGATATCGCATCCTATGCCTACATATTCTCATTCGATATGAGAAATCAGAGCAGCTGTAGTTCAGCCTACTACAGCTAAAACGGGGAACGGGGAAAAGGGAGCTCGCTAGGATATCACATCCTATGCCTACGTACTCTCGTCCGGCACGAGAGATCAGAGCAACCGTAGTTCGACGGGAAAACGAGTCTCGATTGCACGGGGGCAAGAGAAGGGGTCTCGATCGCCTGAACGCGAGAGAAAAGGGGTTTCGATCGTACGGGGGCGATAACAAAGAGGAAACAGGCCTACGCCTAAACGGGAAGGAACTCGGGACACACACGCAAGAACCTAAGACGTAGGAGCGAATGCGTCGCATGGCATCCTAAGGGTACCGTACTAGACATCCTAGACGATTGAGAAGTAACTCCTCAACTGTCATTTCCTACGTATCTAACGATACAGCTCACAACACTCGACGGTTGCCTGAAGACTTGAATAAGATGATGATGTTGAACGAAGCAGCTCCTGGGCTCCTGACGCGCGCGCAAGCTCCATTCCAATCTTCTCCTCTCTGGATCCTTGATGATGACGCTTGAATCAAGAACCAATGTAACGCTTAGACCGTCATAGTTCGACTTATACGAAAAATCGAACTCTAAGAGGTAGCGTATTGATGTCCGTGTCAAAGACAAGATAGAGAAATGATATTGAAAATCATTCTCCAATTGAATCGTGTCACACGGCCAGCCAGAAATAAAATCGAGAATAAAATCAGATAGAAACGAAAATAGGAGAGAAAATAGGAGACAAATCCACTAACAAATGGAAATAAAAGTCTACTCCTAAAATACGGCAAAAATAATCTCCTAATGAAAATATATCCTAAAAAGAATTAAATCTATGAATTCCCTTAACAAGAAATTAACTGAATCCTAAATTCTTCTTAAAAGAAAATTAAACTAACTTTCTAAATGAAAATATTATCTAAAAAAATCCATTAAATGCACTAAAAACAATATAAGAAAAATAATAAAAAAAAACTGCAGGGGGTGCATTAGTTATACAGGGGGAGGCAGAAAAAAAGGCAATGGGCTTGGCCCATCAGCAACAACAAAAATGTCAGCACTAAAACGGGGGTGCGTAATGAAAACGGGGAGTATGGGTGCTGCAAAACAAGTGGGCTTAGCCCAACAAAAACAATCACACA
The DNA here is from genome assembly GCA_963859935.3 of Lathyrus sativus. Classification (NCBI taxonomy): domain Eukaryota; kingdom Viridiplantae; phylum Streptophyta; class Magnoliopsida; order Fabales; family Fabaceae; genus Lathyrus; species Lathyrus sativus. The sequence continues at coordinate 239,456,063 of OZ012735.1, read as the reverse complement.
AAAAAAAGAACGGGGAGGGGAGAAGGAATAGAAAACAGAGAGTGTATGCCAAAAAATGCAAGTGGGCCTGAGAGCCCAACAATCAACCCAACGCCAACTCTTGCTTCAACAAACCCTAAGTCTCTCTCTCAATGCTCCCTATCACTATTCACACATGCGCTGTGAGCTCTCAAACCCTCTCTCTGGAAAAATATGGATGAACGGTGAAGAATCTTAATGAAGAACGATGAAGTTCCTTGATGTTGTTTGACGATCCTGGAAAATCTGTGAAGATGATGTTGATCGCGAGGAAGATCTTGATGGATCTGGAAGATTATTGAGGATCTGATGAAGTTTCTGGCGATTCTGCAGTTTCCGGCGAGTTTGGGAACTCCGACGATGGTTACCGGCTCCGGCGAGCAGTTACGGTGGCCCGTCGGGAGGTTGCATGGCCGGCGGAAAGGGAGGAAGGGGGAGGACGCGTGTCAACACGCATGGGAGAGAGGGACGCATGGGAGCCACGTGTGGACCATGCGGAGAGAGAGAGAGGGACAAATGGCAGAGAGAGAGTGAGACTGAGGGTGAGTGGAAAATGAGGTGGCCAGCCACTGGATGAAACGCGTGGCAGTTATTATATAGTGATATGTGTCACGAATTTGGACCTGATTGGGCTTTGAATTTTGGACATCTAGACCATTAAGACTAATGAATTGATTAAACTCAGTTAATGGACTAATGATGAAATGAAAAAACTGGATTAATATTGATTAAACATGATTAATGAATATATGAACTGATTAATGAAACTAATTAAAACGAAAATGGTTATCGACTAAACTGGACTAATTAAAAGGCTGATGGCTTAATGAAAAATTAATAACAGACTAATGCAATGATTAACACTTCAATTAATACGAAAATGAATAAAGCCTGATTAATAATAGCTAACCCTAATTAATAAACTATATTAAAAGAAATCTATTAAAACTAAACAATTAATCTATATCTAAAAAATTCTATATTAAAATCTATTTAAAAAAAAAAGAACATCTATTTACAAATTCTAGAAAAATCTATCTAATAAAACTATCTATTAAAAATCTATTAAATTCTATTAAAAAATATTAAAAACCCTATTTAAAATCTAAAAACTCAAATACCTATTAAAAATCTATTAAAAATCCATTAAAAATCTAGAAAATAAAAGAGAAAATTCTAAAAATGTCAGGAAGCCGATTAACTCGATTAGAGAACAATTACGCAACCATAACGAAATAACCGGAAAAACCGGGCACCGAGATGTCCTGAAAACACAGGGAACGAGCACCAATTCTCAAAATAAATCCTCGTATTGGCCTGAAATGCCTGAAACGCCAGGGGTGGCTGTGATCCCGATAAAATCAATATGATTGAGAAAAATGCAACATATGCGGTATGCGAATGCGAATGCAAAATGCGTCGAAACATAAACCAGATGTGGAAATCGGTTGGTAAAATTTTGGGGTGCAACAAAAGGCCTCCGCCAACTCTTTCCAGCTACCAATCTGAGTGGGCTCTAACCCCATATACCATTCGAGTGATGGTCCAGACAAGCTATCCTGGAAAAAATGCATCAATATCTTTTCGTCATTAGAATAGGCAGACATTCTCCGATAATAAGACCCTACATGAACTCTTGGGGAAGTATCCCCCTTATACTTGTCGAAAGTATGCGCTTTGAACTTGAGTGGCACCCTCAAGCCAGGAACCAACCCCATATTAGCCATGTCCAACCCCGTGGAGTTCTGATTGGCAAGATTTATCATTTGTTCTTCCAACATCTTGAACCTTCGGTCATTGTCAGTGGGCATCTCAAGATCCCTTCCTGGCGGAGGGAAAGCGTCTTCTTGGCGGTCCTCGCCCTAGTGAGAATCCCTGTTATCATACCCAGCATAAGCAGCATTAGGACCAAAGCCAATCTGATTGAACGTGGGACCATACCCTACATTACCAAAACCCTGATTGCCAGCACCCGACCCAAAACCAGCGTTGTGGGCACCCATTCTGACACCGTTGTTGCTTGCGTTGCCAAAACCTGCATTGCCAAAGCCCTGATTACCATAACCCTGATTACCACCAAAACCAGCATTGCCAACACCAATGCCTATACCAGTGTTGCCAGCACCAACACCAAAACCTGCATTCCCAGTTCCAACATTAAAACCAGCATTTCCAGCTCCAACATTAAAACCAGCATTTCCAGCTCCAACATTAAAACCAACATTTCCAGCTCCAGTGTTTCCGTTGGTTTCCCCATGTCCGTTACCATTACCAGTCATATTCCCATTTCCAGCCCCATTACCGTTCTCAGTCGTATTGAGGACGACCACCGGTACAACATCACCCACTCGAGGAGTCTCGACTTGAGAAGGATTAGTAGCAACTCCGCCATGTAGCACACCATGACCGTCAACTCGTGCAATCAGAGGTTACACCAGAGTCTGAAGCTGCTCTTGGCCCTTAGCTACAATTTCCATCACCTGCATGAACTGCGCCATCCTGTCGCGCATCTCCTGCATCTCAGTTTGCATTTGATCCATAGCTTTCTTGCAATTACTTCTCGTAGAGTAGCGATGAATTCGCTGATCGGCAATCCTGAAACCTGTGTCAACAGAGGGTTAGGAAACAGCTCAAGGTACCTGTCATGCAAATGATTTATGCAAATGCAAACACGTATCCATGCATTAGGAGGAAGTCCCCCTCGATTCTAGCTCCAGACAAATAAAGTCTATCATCCAATCTTGGAAAAGAAACCCTCATGTATATATGAAAAGCCCGCGTGGGTAGCGTACAACAAAAGATGAATACAACTGAAGCAACAAGCATGACCCCAACCAACAAGCCTGATGGTGATCAGCATATTAATGCATAAAAGGTACAAAGAAATACAAAGACATCAAGTGTTGCTATGGGCACAGAAATCCTCTAGTAACTTCTTCGTAGCGGGATGGTCAGGCTGAGTGAGCCGGCTCTGGATCAACAAGTCCCTTTGCCTGATGGCATCTGGGAGGTTCTCAACAATGCTCCCACAAACACCTTCTTCAGAACGGTTTTCCACCCTACTCCTCTTAGCATCTGCTTGGAGTTGACAGTCCATTAGGTTAGCTTTGGTCTGAATCAACTTATACTGGATGTCTCGTCGAAGGGAAGCCTCAGCCTCTATCTTCTTATCTTTGGCCTCGATTTGAGCTTCCAACTGGGCTATCTGTTGCTTCAGCTTTTCTTCCTTCTCTTTGTGGCTAGTCAAAGTGTTGTTCCACAATTTCTCGTACTGGGTCAACTTCTGGTATGCCTTATCCAGATCCTGCTTCTTGATGGTCAATACCCCGTGCACTGCCTTTAGGTCCAGCCCAAGACGCTCTCTAGAATCAGTCTCTTTGGTCAAATTAGCGCCCAGGTGGTTGATCAACTCTGTCTGCTTCTTGCAGGTGTGTACGACTTCATTCTTTTCTCTTCGGAGTTGGGCGATCTCGTTTTCCAGTTCTTCGTTGGCTTTGACTAACTCTTCATTCTTAGCTTGAAGCTGCTCATACTTCTAGATTTCGTTCATGGTAGGCTCTGAATGGCAGTCCTGCTTGACAGGAGGAAAAGGCATCAACACTTTCTCTGCTCTGCTATGGATCCAGTCCACATAAGGAGGATAAGCCTGATTATTGCTCTTCCCCAATGAGGTCTTTCCTTTTTGGTGAATGTTGTTCCAGGCATGTTCAAATATGACCAAATCATCCCCTTCTAATGCACCAGTGAGGTACAAAGATTCCTGTACCTCTTCATCTTTAGGAGGCCCCCTCAAAGCATACCCGAACTGTTTGATAGCGATAGAAGGATTGTAATTGATGCAGCCTTTCCTACCCATCAGAGGGACATTAGGAAAGTTCCCACAGCTGTAAATGATTTCACTTCCCAGGCGATGTCTATCAAACCAATCAATGTCTTCGGCAGACAAACTCATCAGTCGCTCAGACCACTCCTTCGTCTCTGCAGTCTTTATAAAAAGACCATCCTTAGGTAAATGAGTGACAAACCATCTGTAAAACAGTGAAGCACAACATGACACACCCTTGCCTCTTCTATTCTCGTTCTTGTAGTGCACCGAATGATACACGTCTCCGAGCAAGGTAGGGATGAGATTCTTTGAGACAAAAATACGAAGAGCGTCCACATCCACAAAATCCGGAATATTGGGGAATAACATGACACCATATATGCACAAGGCCAAAATAGCTTTGAATGCCACCCAGCATTCCTTCTTGGCGAAATGTCGGGCTTTCTCAGCTAGAAAAGGTAACGGGAACCCCCAGGCTCCATTTCTCCTGACTGTGTTCCCTTTCAATTCAGAAACCTCAATATGCAGAGCTGTAGCAATACTAGCCAGATTTGGCTCCTGATCAATAGGCCAAAAGGGTACCTGAGCAAGAATGGGTATTTCCAATATGACAGAAAACTCTTCCAAAGTGGAGGCCAACATATAGCTTGGAAATGTGAAGCAACGCAACAGAGGATCATAAAACTAAAGCAGGGTCTAGAGTCCATTCAATTCATACACAGATGGCTTGCACACAACGCTGAGAAGCTTCCCATAGGTTCCTCTGAAATCTCTCATCACTTCTTTACCAGGAAAGGAAATCAAACCCCTCAGAGTAGTAATGTCTGGAGTAGGAAACTTATAGGCCAAAGTTCTTCTCACATTGGGCTCCATGATGGACACAGAAAGGACAAGATTGCTAGAATCGAGAGAGAACTGCACACCTGCAACACAGATACGTGTTAGATGCAATGCAATATGAAAATGTAAATGCAGATGTGAAATGCAGCATGGGATCAAGAATGCTGTGTTGTGCTGTGAAATGGCAGGTCAATTTTGCTTCAGCAAGAATATGCCATAATCTGATAATAAAGGCCTACTGAAACCCACAATATTGATTCACTGACAAGAAAATCAGGTTGTCTGAAGGTTACAATTTCCTGCAATAACCCGACCCCGCTCACTGGTATGGACCTAATCACTGATAAAGGTACGACATCCTATGCGTTCATCAGCGTCACAGACTTTCAAGAAACGATGATACGATACCCAGAAGGTGTGGCATCATCATCTCTTGAAGTGGCCTCACTCAGCTGAATCACAAATGATCGGTCCCCAGAGTTGACAATCCTTAGATCTGAAATCCTTTCGACGGCCCACTGGGCTGGAAATGGAAATCATCTCAAAGAATCTCGTCTGAGTGCAGATTTCGTGGGAATTAGTGCATGCCTAACATACAGGTTCACCACAAATCTGCTTCTAAAGCTATGTACATACTCAGGCCTGGGTCTGGCTTATCACTCATCAGAGCCCCCTCCCACAACAACATATTGAGAAAACCTTTTAAAATGAAAGGATAGGAACAGGGTCGTCGCAACCGATGTTTCGGGTTCGGGAGTCGGTTACGTGAGGGAAGGTATTAGCACCCTCACGTCCTTTGTACTCAACGGGAACGTCTTAGGGTAATTTGCGATGAGCGTTATCTAAGCTTATTTGTTTTCTTCTCAACGATAAGTGCGAATTGGCAGGATAAAAGGATAAAGATGCTAAGGGGAAATAGGTGGTTATAGGATAGGGTGCTCACCAAGGATTGGGGCCCTTGTGCCTACGTTTGCTCATTCGGACGAGAATGAGAAATCAGAGCGTCGTAGTTCGATTACGTGAAAGGATAGGGGGAAAGGGAAGATGGAGGGAAGGTAGACGAAATAACGGAGAAAGATAAAAGTGTGCTCGCCAAGATTATCACAATCTTATGCCTACGTATCTTACATTCAGATGAGAATGAAGAATCAGAGCGTCTGTAGTTCATGGAGACAACCACGAAAAGATGAAGGGTTGAATTTAATTGAAGTTTGAGTTGGGAACGAAAGATTGAATGACAAACAACCCAAGGTGCGTGCCTCGAGAGCTGTCATTTCAAGAATTCAAGGAATGCGAGATTCCAAGAACTCAGTTCTTTCAAAAGTTGATTGAATATATTTCGAGAAAGAGTTAAACATTGTGAATTTGAAAGAGTTAAACGTTGAGAATTCAAAAGAGTGAATGAATAACAACTCAAGGGGTGTGCCTCGAAAGCTGCTCATTCGAAGATTCAAGGAATGCTAGAATCCAAGAATATCCTTCTTTCGTAAGTCTGATTACGAAATATGTTTGAATAAAAATATTAGGCGTTTTGAGACGAAAGGGTGAATGAATGACAACCCAAAGCGTACGCCTCAAGAGCCATTCATTCGAAGATTCAAGGAATGCGAGAATCTAATAATATTCTTCTTTCGTTATTTGTTAAGAAAAGCATTTATAAAAGGATTGAATCGAATACGTTGCGAAAAGAGGTGAACTACGAGGTAAAAGACACTCGGCCTATAACTTGGATAAAATACCTCTTGACGTTGGATCAAGGGTTTGATTTTACTTGCGTGCAAAGACGTGGTGGAATGGAAATTGGTTTGAAAATGGCTCGACGATAAGTCGAGGGTTTGATTTAAAATGGAATCGGCTTGACGATGAGCAAGGGTTAGGTTGTGAGAAACGATACTAGTCTTTAAGGGTGCCCTCAATATCGAAACCACGATGAAATATGAAAGTGTGTGCAATAGGTTGATGGCGAATGCGAATGATTACTTGACTTATGGTCGTGTTTGAAAATGGCTCGATGACAAATCAAGGATTAGTTTGAAAATAGTTTAGTTTGTGAAAGTCGAAAGATTGAACGGATAACAACCGAAGGGGCGTGTCTCGAGAATTATTCATTCGAATCTCCAAGGAATGCTAGATTCCATGAACTTTCTTCTTTCGAAGTTTAATCGAGAAAATGTTTAGTTACGAATTTGAAACAAATTAAGGTACGTGAAGAGTTTGTTTGTACGGGGCGAGAATATAAGGTTTGATTTGCTTAATATTTTAGGAGAAATGACGATTGTTAGATAAACGAGACGTCGACCTCACAACCAATTAATCGGGGCATTATCGGGATGCTAGATTCCAATGACACCTTCTTCATTTAATTAAATTACGAAATATTGTTTGAATGGGCAATGAAATTACCATATGGGATGCTAGAGTCCAATGATATTTCTTTGTCCAAATAATTAAAGAGTGTTTTTTAGAATAGAAAAGTCGAATGATACACTACCCAAGGCGTATGCCCCAAAAGTGGTCATTCAAGAATTAAAGAGGTGATAGACCTCAAAAATTCACTATTTTCGCAATTAATTAAGGAGATATTGATTAATCTCGTTTTGAGAAATAAAAACGTCTTATTTAGTAATGGTCCAAGTGTCGCTACCACGAAAATAAGGTGCCGGCAAAACAGAAGAGTCGCTATCTTTCGTTATTTATCCCTCAGAACGGGAAAGGAAACGATCGGAAAAACCTGACGAAAAGGTATAAGACAAGGTCACCGCAACCAATGTCTGGATTCGGGAGTCGGTTACGCAAGGGGAAGGTATTAACACCCCTCACGTCCATCGTACTCGATGGGATCCACGCTTGTTGTGTTTATCTAACGGGTTGATTTAACTATCTACGCTAAAAGGTCGGTCTGAAAAGAAAAGAAAATGACTCAGCAGAACACAACAGTTATATGCCTACGTATTCCCGTCTGGAACGAGAAATCAGAGTCAACGTAGTTTGGCTAACTACGGGTTACGGGGGAAGGTTGCTCGCCGATATATCGCATCTTTTGTCTACGTACTTTCACACGGTACGAAAGATCAGAGCAAACGTAGTTCGGGCCAACAAGAGACACGGGTTGGTCTTTTTTATCCGAGTAGGGTTAACAAAAGGTTCCAGCAGTTGGTGTATGCAGCTTGTTCTGCAAAGACTTAGGCGTTTTACCGTTTGCGGTAGAACCGAGAGTTAACAGAACTCTCCTTAAGAAAATGGTTTCCCAGGATTAAAGGTCCAAGAGGACAAAAAGATGTTTGATCTTTGTTTTCTGTCTTTTAGAAGAAGTGTTTTTTTTATGGTTGTTTGTAGTTTGTACAACACTAGAGACTATGACTTAGGAGCGAATGCGTCGCATATCGTCCAAAAGACATATACTAAACACTCTAGATGGTTGAGAGGAGACCGCTCAATCATCACTTCCCAAGTAGCTTAAGGCTTGTAACGTGCTTATACTAACTGGCCTTTATTACGTTTTTTACTATTGTTTAGAGATAAGAAGAGAACACACTCTATGGGGAAACTGTCAGACCCTAATGTTGTCATGCAAAATTGATCCTATGGTTGAGGTTAGGAGGGAGCTACCTAATGTGATTATGCATGGTTAGAACTCTAATGTATGTCATAACTTCTCTTGAACAAGGGAAGTCAGAGTTCCTAAGGGAACATGGCAATGGTACACAGAAACAGACAAAGCTAATACTGTAAAGAAAATACTGCAAGTAACATGCATGCAATGCAGCAATACAAGCAGAAGGAGATAAACTCAACTTCTTAGCAATCAAGCAAAAATAAAACAGTCAAAATAGACAAGCAGAGGGAGACAGACTCAACTTCTATATGCAAATACGTCAATTAGAAAAAGAAAAACAACACACAAGCAAGGGGAGCACCACCTCAACCCTTAAGGCAAACAAGAAGAGGGAGACCCACTCAACCTCTTAATGCAGTCATGCTCCTAGACTTAGACTATACTAAACATGAAATATCCTGATGCAACACACCACTCAATCATGAATGAGGAAAAGGACTCATGGCAAATAAGGAATTCAATCGACAGGTAGTCATACAAGGCTTCTATCCTAAGGAAAGAAATTGAAAGTGGGGAGACCGGGGTAAGGTCCACAGGAACTTATCCCAGGCACTCAACCAACTAAAAGGGACTTGGGAGAATCCTAAAGGCTTTGCTCCTTCAAGAGATGTGCAAAATTCCCCCCACATGAGGGACTATGCTACCCCAAGAAGGTTCCTAAAAGAATTGAATGAGAGAATATTAGGAGAATGGAGATGAGAAGCAAGGTAAGTTCCACCGAAACTTACCACAGACACTCAACCAACTCCACTTCCTTAGAGAGAGCTTTCATAGACTCAACTCCTTTATGATAATGCAATGTATTCCTCCACAGGAGGAAACATGCTCACAAGGAGGATTCCAATCAAGCAAAGAAAGTTGAAAGGGAAACTAACCCTAGGGAAGGATCATCCACCTACTTGAATCTCTAAAGAACCTCAAATGTTACCTTCTAATGATCACCTATACTAAGGGTTCAAGGGCTCTAAAAGAGGTATCTATCTAAATACCAATCTATCAAGAAAGGATATAGGACTTAGAATCATCTAATGGTCACTTACAAGACTAATCTATGAACTTAACCTAGTTAGGATCACCTAAACTAAGGCCAATTTGTTAAAAGGGGAACTAATGAAAAATCATTCCTAAAAAATCCAAGGAAAATGCTACATTATCCTACATGTATTAACAAGCTATGGTCCAAAAATCAGGGGCTAAACCTAAATCAAAAGGCTCAAACTAAATCTAAAACCTCAAGGGTACACTAAAGGGATCCAACAATGAATACTCCTAAAAACTTATCTCAAAATCCTATTTAGAATGATCTAAAAAATATCAATAAAAAGCACATAACATCATTAACATGTCTACAACCAGCACACAAAATTTCAATATCAAGCTCAAAGGCATGAATGAGAAATAAAATCATCAAGCTCAGCATACAATTATCCAATTATTAAAAAACACATTAAAGTAGAAAATATGCCATTAATGGGAAAATACACTAAAACTGAAATTAAAAAATGTGAGAAAATTCTAAACATATCAAAGTATTCACATGACTTATTTCAAGAATTATTGACAATCATTTCTATTTTTTTCTGAATTAAACTAACAAGCATCAACTAAAAAAAAATAAAAGAAAAAAGGAAATTGAAGGAAACAGGTGGGAGGTGTAACCAACAACCTTTCTATGTGTTATTTTCTAATGGGCCTTGTGTTGGGGGTGCGAACAACGGTACCACTAAGCCCAGTTGGATCACAAACTCAGCTTTTATTCATTAAGGGAAACCGGCCTGGGGGGTGCGTTACATAACGTTTTTATGTGTTATACGAATTGGGCTTCACAAGTGGGGTGGGGATAGCGTATTGACCACAGCCCAGCAGAGTTTCAAAGTGAAACTTTGCATTTCACTTAAACTGGGAATGCCAAGGAAAGGGGACACGCGGGCTAGCTCCCAGCCGTGCGATGTGAATACAAGGTCCACTCCCTATTGCGATCCAACGGCCACTATGCGAACTGGACAATTGAAACTCAAACGGAGAATCCTCCTGTCAAGGAGAAGGAACCAATCTGGTGGAGAGGAGGAATCATCCTGCCAAGGAGAAGAAGTTACACCAATCTCAATTAGACTCCGCCTGGGGAAATGAACTTCAGTCGACTGCTGCAGGGGAACAGAGTTCTAGGAGAACCTGAACCCGCTCAACTCGGCTTACGACCTACAACTGTTGAAGAAAAAACGATATCAATCGCAGAAATAAACTACCCAACCTTCGCGGCTAAACTTTCCTAGAGATAACAACTCCGGTGGGGAAATGCAACATCAGCTTTTCACCACTCTACTGGGGAAAACCAATCATGGCTTCGACGGCTTCCAAGGACTCGGGTCTCTTGGAGAACTGCAAACTCGGCTGAGGAAGAAGGCATCGTCCTGCTTACTAGGGAGAATACAACTCTGTGGGGAATCTCAATTCCGCTGGAGACTTCAGTCTTGAACTATCGAATGTTGCACACTTCAGTATATGATTCAGCTGGGGAAGCGACGCTCCTTCAGGATACATCTGGTCGGGGAGAATCTTCTCTGCTTGGGGACGCATACGGCGTGCTGCCTGGTATGTGCTACACCTGCAACAACACAAACAAACAGACAAGATACCCTTCTCAAAGGGACCTATCAAGGTTATCATCTTGTGACAATGTTCACGTAATTCATTGTTTCAACAATCAGTGGCCTAGGCCCAGTAAGTTTACGTACGCGCATTTTATCAAAAACATCGGCGTTCTTTTTCGCAAACAAAACAGATGAATGCTAAAGAGACGAACATAATTGCTGAATAGTATACATTTTATTGATAACGAACCCCTGAATGGGTAAAAATGTTTTACAACAGATGCAAGCTCCTGGAATGAGGAAGCCGCGTAAAAAAAATATAAAACATAAATATACATCAGTATATACACAAATGTCGGCAATGAGGCGTAGACGAACACCATGAGTTGATCCCTCTATGACCCACTCGACCTCGATACTTCTCCGACGCTTCAGCTTCAGAAGAGATTGATTCAGATGAACGTCCCTCAGGTCTTCCAAACCACTAAACAATGAAAGTCCACACACGGAACGCAGTCATTTGCTTTTTCAAATCCCTAACTTTTGCCTGAATCGCCCTTTCGGGTTTTCGATTCACCGGGATACCCTTTTTTGCCAGAGTCGCCCATCCGGGTTTTCGACTTTGCGGGTGTACATTCTTTTCTTTATATCCCTAATTTTTGCCCGAACCTTTTTCCTTTTTTATGGTTCGCCGGGATGCCCCATTTTTGCCTAGATATTCTTTTTCTTTCCAGCGGGTCATTTTTTAAGCAAAGTATTTTTTAACTGCGTCCGCGTTCACCGGGGATGCAAAATCTTCGCCATCCATCATGGATAACAACAAGGCTCCTCCCGAGAAGACCTTGCTGACGATGTACGGACCTTCGTAATTTGGAGTCCACTTGCCCCGGTGATCGGAGTGTGGAGGAAGAATCTTCTTCAGGACGAGATCACCCGTCTGAAAGCTTCTAGGACGCACCTTCTTATCATAAGCTTTCTTCATTCAGCTTTGGTATAGACGACCATACGCAATCGATGCTAATCTCTTCTCGTCCATCAGGCTGAGTTGGTTTAGTCGGTTCTTAATCCATTCGGCCTCATCGAGTTTCACGTCAACCAAAACTTGCAAAGAAGGGATCTCCACTTCTAACGGTAGGACAACTTCCATACCATACACCAAGGAGAAAGGAGTTGTCCCGGTTGATGTACGTACCGTTGTACGATAACCGTGCAGTGCGAACGGCAACATCTCGTGCCAATCCTTGTAGGTCATAACCATCTTCTGAACAATCTTCTTGATGTTCTTATTGGCCGCTTCAACGGCGCCATTCATCTTCGGCCGGTAAGGAGATGAGTTGTGGTGTTCAATCTTGAAACTCTGGCACAACTCCTTCATCATCTTGTTATTCAGATTCGAACCATTATTAGTAATGATCCGCTCGGGAATTCCGTAACGACAGATGATGTCCCTCTTTATGAATTTAGCCACCACATGCTTGGTCACATTAGCGTATGAGGCTGCCTCCACCCACTTGGTGAAGTAGTCGATAGCTACTAGAATGAAGCGATGACCACTAGCTGCAGTGGGCTCGATCTTGCCTATCATGTCGATGCCCCACATGGAGAATGGCCACGGGGAGGATATGACATTCAACGGGCACGGCGGTACATGAATCTTATCAGCATAAATCTGGCATTTATGACATCTCTTCGCGAATTTAAAGTAATCCGACTCCATCGTTAACCAGTAATACCCTGCTCTCAGGATCTTTCTTGTCATAGCATGCCCGCCGGCGTGTGTACCAAATGTGCCTTCATGGACTTCTTCCATGAGCCTACTCGCTTCTTTCTCATCTACACATCTGAGTAGCACGAGATTGTGGTTTCTTTTATACAAAACTCCATCAGGATTGAGATAAAAATTTCCAGACAGCCTCCTCAGAGTCTTCTTATCCTGGGTTGACGCTCCTGCAGGATACTCCTTAGTCATAAGGAAGGTCTGGATGTCATGGAACCATGGCTTGCCATCGGAGGCTTCCTCGATCGCAAAGACGAATGCAGGTCAATCAAGACGAGAAAGGACAATTCTTGGAGCTTCATTCCAAAAATTGACTTTATACATCGAAGCCAACGTGGCTAAGGCATCAGCCATCTGGTTTTCGGCCCTGGGCACATGATGGAGTTCCACTCGATCAAAGAACGGAAGCAGCCTTCTGGCATAGTTCATGTACGGCACCAAATTCGATTGACGAGTCTCCCACTCCCCTTTAATCTGGTTAATCATAAGTGCCGAGTCACCATATACATCTAGGTTCTTAATTCTCAAATCAATCGCCTCTTCTAGACCCATGATGCATGCTTCATACTCCACTTCGTTATTGGTGACCGGAAACGTCAGTCTCGCAGTGAACGGGATGTGGGATCCGTGGGGAGTCGTGATGATCGCCCCAATGCCACTTCCGTAAGAATTAATCGCCCCGTCAAATATCAATTTCCATTGGGATTTCCTATCTGGCCCCTCGTCGGGCAACGGTTCATCATAATCTTTCGCTTTAAGAAACATGATATCCTCATCAGGGAATTCAAATTTCATCGGCTGATAATCCTCGATCGGCTGTTCGGCCAGGTATTCAGACAATGCGCTTCCCTTGATGGCCTTCTGGGAAACGTACTGAATGTCATATTCCGTCAACACCATTTGCCATCTGGAAATCCTGCCCGAAAGCGCTTGCTTCTCGAAGACGTACTTGATCGGATCCATCTTCGAAATTAGCATGGTGGTGTGGTTGAGCATGTACTGTCGTAAATGTTTGGCAGCCCAGGCTAATGCGCAACACGTCTTCTCCAGCATTGAGTAACGAGATTCACAGTCTGTGAACTTTTTGCTCAAGTAGTAAATGGCATGCTCCTTTCTGCCCGTCTCGTCGTGCTGACCGAGAACACACTCCATACTATTCTCAAGAACTTTCAAGTACATGATTAAGGGTCTTCCGGCCACTGGGGGTATCAAGATTGGAGGTTCCTGTAGATACTATTTTATCTTATCAAATGCCTTCTCGCAATCCTCGTTCCAGATAATCGCCTGATCTTTCTTTAGTAGTTTGAACATCGGTTCACACGTGGCCGTGAGCTGAGAGATAAACCTTGCAATGTAGTTTATTCTGCCCAAGAAACCACAAACTTCTTTTTCTGTTTTTGGCGCTGGCATTTCTTGTATTGCTTTTATCTTCGCAGGATCGACCTCGATGCCTATTTCGCTCACGATAAACCCCAGTAGTTTTCCAGACCGTACTCCGAAAGAACACTTGTTAGGATTCAGCCTCAACCTGAACTTCCTAAGCCTCTCAAAAAGCTTCAGCAAATTGACCAGATGTCCCTCCTCTGTTTGGGACTTCACAATCATGTCATCAACATAGACTTCAATCTCATGATGAATCATATCATGAAACAAAGTAACCATAGCTCGTTGGTAAGTGGCCCCTGCGTTCTTCAGACAGAAAGGCATTACCTTGTAGCAAAATGTTCCCCAGGGTGTAATAAATGTAGTTTTCTCCATGTCCTCCGGCGCCATCTTGATCTGGTTGTAGCCGGAGAAGCCATCCATGAACGAAAACACTGAGAACTGAGCTGTATTGTCGACCAACACATCGATATGAGGGAGCGGGAAGTCATCTTTAGGGCTCGCCCTATTCAAATCCCGATAATCGACGTACATTCGCACCTTACCGTCCTTCTTTGGTACAGGCACTATGTTAGCGACCCACAGAGGGTAAGTGGTGACCGCTAAGAAGCCAGCATCAAGCTGCTTTTGCACTTCTTCTTTGATCTTAACGGCCATATCTGGTCGCGTCCTCTTAAGCTTCTGCTTAACGGGAGGACAATCTTCTCGCAGTGGGAAGTGATGGACCACAATGTCAGTATCAAGTGCGGGCATATCTTCGTATGACCAAGCAAAGATGTCACTATACTCTCTCAGCATCTCGACCAATCTCTGCTTGACATCACTCTGCAATGCATCCCCTATCCTGACGTTCCTGACCAGTTCTTCAGAACCCAGATTCACAATCTCAATCTCTTCCTCGTGAGGCAGAATAACTTTCTCTTCTTGTTTCAACAAGCGGGCCAACTCCTCGGGAAGGTCATCGTCTTCATCAATCTCTTCTTCGGCTTGATAGATCAGGCAATCGAAGTCGAAGTGAGTCGTAGAAGGTCCAGAGTCGATGTCATCTCCTATGTGGATCCTGCAATAACAAGGGTTAAGCTTAAAACAAGGATATGCAGGTTAGCACAAACCCCATTTCCATTTTATTGTTTTTCAAAACAAATATAAAACAGGAATAACAGAGATCACAATATTTGAATACGAAGAAAAATGCCTTTTGATTTATTGGTAAAATTCATGTACATAATCAAACAAAGCCCTGACAATAAAACCACTACGCCCCGGGTAGGACGTAGGGTTGTACAATGATTGAAAAAGTAAATCATTACTCTTTGCCTGTCACTTGGATGGTATCCCTGATAGACCAGTTGTTGAGGCTCTCGCCTGGTTTGCTTGGCTGGATCCAAGAGTCTAGATTGCAGTCGCTGTCTTCGCCGTCTTCAGACACTGCGTTGACACTTTCGAATATTACTCCGCCGCTTGTAAACTGGATCGGCCCTTTACCTCGCGGCGCACTGTGAGAAGATGAGGCTTCAGCCGTAGGAGAGTATCCCAACCCGAACTTGTCTTGCTTGTTAGGTATCTCTAGAATTCTCCCCCAACCTGGGGTAGATCCGGCTTGAACAACGGCCCGGGCTTCCATAAAGGAGGAGAGAGTCATCTCTGGCCTCTCAGTGATTGCAGGAGCTACGCTTTTGACTTTAACAGCTTCGAACGCTTGACATAGGGTTTCGTGGATTTCCCCATCCATCTCAACATATTTGAAGGACGACAAATGCCTCACCATTATATCTTCCTCACCACATACGGTCACAATGCTTCCTCCGACAGCGTACTTGAGCTTCTGGTGCAATGTGGAGGTCACGGCGCTAGCCGAATGGATCCATGGCCGGCCTAGGAGACAGCTGTAGGCAGGCATGATGTCCATAATGTAGAAGACTGCGTCGAACGTTTCCGGCCCGACTTGGATTGGCAACGTCACCTCCCCGAAAACATGACGTTTGGTTCCATCGAACGCTTTCACAACCAGATCACTGGGTGTGCAAATCAATCTGCGAGTATCCAACTTCATCAATGCTTTCTTCGGAAGAACATTGAGCGATGACCCTGTGTCCACCAACACATGAGACATAATCGTTCCCCTACACTCTATCGAGATGTGCACGACACTATTGTGGTTCCTTCCCTTCGGCGTCAGCTCCAGGTCGGTGAACCCTAACCCATTTCCAGCATTCACGTGGGCTACGACCCCTTCCAACTGGTTGACCGATATTTCCTGCGGTACATACGTGGCATTCAACACCTTCAGCAGCGCGTTGCGATGTGCCTCAGAACACAGCAACAAATTCAGGATGGAAATTTTCGAGGGCGTTTGATGGAGGTGATCCACGATCTTGTAGTCACTCTTCTTAATCAACCTCATAAACTCTTCAGCGTCTTTAACAAGTAAGTCTTTCTCTACCCCGCGAGAGGTCTCTTCAACGACTTTACTCTTTCCTTTATCAGTTACATCAACTTTGTCCGCTTTGTCCGCCATGATCTCCAGTGGAGCAAATACTCTTCCGCTGCGAGTGATTCCGCCGATTCCCGCTAGGTTATCCATACACGACCCTGATGGTTCCAAATCCAACTTTTGTCCGTTGCAGTAGACCTCTGCCCTGTAATGCCATGGGACAACATTGGTGCTTTCGAAGGGTATCGGCCTAGCTTTGGTGATGGTAATCGTGGGCGGTCTGGGTGCAGAAATAGTTATCGTCCGACGAGGGATGGTGATGGTGGCAACCTCATCATCTTGCTTCAGCATTACCTCTCCCGATCCGCTTTCGGCCCTTCGGCTAAACTGCAGGATTCCTTCGGTCATCAAACTCTGGATCCCTTCTATTAACTGTTCACATCCATCAGGACTAGTCGCACAGCCCATGCACAGTTCTCCACAACCCGGGAAGTAACCTCTTTTCATCAGCTTGGCTTTAACGAAGCTAAGCGGTGTTTTCAGATCCTTGACATCAGTCAACAAATCCAAATTCTCTTCTTCGATAATGGCGTTTACTCCACCTCCCCTATGATTCGGCATAGGGTTCTTCGTGACGTTTGGCACGTTATCTGAGAAATTGATGATCTTAGCGTCCACCATGTCTTGAACCTTGTGCTTGAAGGCTTTGCAATTTTCTATTGTGTGGCCTGGTGCCCCCGAGTGAAATTCACAAGTTGCATTCGCATCATAACCTGGCGGAGGTGCCCCTGTCAAGGGAGCCAGGGTTCTCTTCTGGATTAACTGCAACTGAAGCAAAGTCTGTAACAACTGAGCATAAGACATGGGCGGCGTCTCGAGGTGACGGCTCGACAGAGGTGCCCTGTTCTGATACTTCCTGTACCGTTGTTGATTCGGCTGCTGCTGCTGCTGCGGCTGGGGTCGTTGGACAGCGGGGATAGTTATACTGGCCACCTGCTGGTGAGAGCCTTTACCCTTCCTTCGAGCGTTGGACACAGTGCTCGTCTCTCCTTCCCGTCTTTTGCCACCATAGGGTTTCTTTCCTCCTCCAGCTGAGGACAGATCACCTTGAATTTTCCCCAGTTTGATCCCATTTTCGACGTGCTCACCCGTGATAATAAGATCTGAGAAGCTTCCAGACATACTGCTGACCAATTTCTCGTAATAAACCCCGGGGAGGGTGGCTACAAACATTTCCACAAGCTCCCGTTCAACCATCGGCGGATGAACCCTAGCTGCTAATTCACGCCACCTCTGGGCGTATTCCTTGAACCCTTCGTTGTTCCTCTGTGACAGATTCTGCAGTTGGACCTGGTTCGGATCAAAGTCACTGTTATATTGGTAATGGTGCACGAATGCTTCAGCAAGTTCCTTCCACGTGCGCACACTGGTAGGTTCCAGACTCATGTACCATTCTAGGGATGGCCCGGACAAGCTGTCCTGAAAGAAGTGCATCAGCAGCTTCTCGTCTTCAGAGTGAGCGGACATTTTCCGGTAGTATGATCTCAGATGGACGCGAGGGCAAGTGGTGCCCTTGTACTTCTCAAAGTCGGGTACCTTGAACTTGGGAGGCACCTTGAAATCAGCAATCAGTCCCAGCTTGGACATGTCAACACCCATGGTGTTCAAGTTCTCGAAATTCCTCATCTTGTCCTCGAGTACCTTAAACCTCAGACGTGCTTCAGCAGTCATCTCTTCTTCAGCACCTTTCTGTGAGAACACATCGTCTTGACGGTCTTCTAACCACGGATGAGGCCCATACAGATTTCCAACACCCGCATTGCTGTTGCCCAGTCCAACATTGACATTAGCTTCAAAATTCCCATTACCGACGCCAGTCGTATTACCGTTGAGTCCCATGTTAGCTATCACATTTCCGTTGGCACTGCCATTCCCCCCGGTCACGGGGACGCCATTCTGAGGAGTTTCAACAGGTGGAGGGGTTGGCACAGCCCCACCATGGATTACACCATTGCTGTCGACCCTTGAAATTAGAGGCTGAACCAAGGTTCTGAGCTGATCCTGGCTGTTGACGACCACTTGCATGAGCTCCATGAAGCGGTCCATCCTCTCTCGGAGTTCTTGAACGTTAGTTTGCACTTGCTCCATAACTCTGGCTTGATTTGCTCTGGTCGGATAGCGGTGGATAGGTCTCTGATCAATCCTGGAACAACCTGAAACAACCTGTATACACAAAAGGGTTAGGAAAAATGACAAAGTGCTTGTTATGCAAATGCTTCATGCAAATGCAAACGTGTGTATGTGCGTTAGGGAGATATCCCCCGATCCTAGTGCCTGAGTGCCAGTGCTGATAATAAGAAGCCCGAATCTAGTCATGGAAATAACATCTCATATATATAAAGAAAGCCCCTCAAGGTGGTATACAATGTCACTGAGTACAAGATGAATCAATAGCATGACCTCAACCAACAGGCCTGGTGATGGTCAACATACAACAACGATCAAAACAAAAGGATTACAAATAGTCAAGCACGGCTACGAGCGCGAAACTCTTCTAACAACCCCTTCGTTTCTGGATGATCAGGCCGAGTGAGCAACCCTTCGACGAGTAACTCTCTCTGCATAATGGTGTATTGAAGACCTTCAATCGAATCCTCCCATGCTCCTTCGCCGAAACAATCATCTAACTTCCGCTTCTTGGACTCAAACGTCAGTTTGCGCTCCTTCAGGTTAGCAAGAGCCTTGTTTAGCAGGTTTTCAGCGGCATATCTGCGAGCGGTTTCTTCATCAAACCTCTTCTCACTAGCCTTCACCTGGGCTTTCAACTTGGAGATCTTTCGCTTCAGCTTAGCCTCCCGCTCTTTCCCGTTGGCTAGGGTGGCCTTCCAGTGCTGGTTAAACTTGGATATTCTCCGATACGCTTCATCCAAGTGCTGCTTCTTAGTGGCCAGTACATCGTTGACAGCTTTGAAGTCTCGACCCAAGCATTCACGCTCAGCTATCTGCTTAGTCAAATCCATCCCTAACTGGTTCACCAGCTCTGTCTGCCTCTTGAAGGAATGGATGGCTTCACTTCTATCGCTTCTGAGTTGAGCCAATTCTTTCTCCAGTTCTTCATTTGCCTTCTCCAGCTCGTCTCTCGCAGCTAACACCTGATTGTAGTGCCGAATAGGCACGGTGGTAGGCTCTTCAATCACTGGAGGGCTTTCTGGCTTGGCAGGAGGAAATGGCATCCCTACAGCATCTGCTCTGGCTCTGATCCAAGTCACATATGGAGCGTAGGCCTGGCTATTACTCTTTCCCAGCAATGGTTTTCCCCGCTTACTGATACCATTCCAAGCGTGCTGAAGCCTAGATAACATATCCCCCTCTAGAAGACCAGTGAGGTACAGAGATTCCTGTACCTCTTCATCCTTCAGCGGAGCTCTCAAAGCATAAGCAAACTGTCGGGCCAGCAGAGATGGATTATAGTTTATACAGCCCTTCCTGCCTATCAAAGACATTCAGAAACCCGCTGCAGCTAAAGATAATCTTAGTACCCAACCTATCCCTATCAAACCAGGTAATATCCTCTGCTGACAGACTCATCAAACGCTGGTACCACTCAGTTGTGGTTGCAGATGAAGCAAAGGGACCCTTCTTGGGTAGGTGGCTATCAAGCCATCTATAGAGCAGGGGTACACAGCACGAGACATTCTTTCCCCTCCTGTTCTCGTTTTTGTAGTGGACAGAATGGTAGACATCTCCTATCAAGGTAGGGACTGGATTCCCTGATGCAAAGATGTGGAAGGCGTCGAAGTCTACAAAATCAGGCATATTGGGGAAAAGAATGATGCCATATATGCACAGAGCAAGAATGGTGTTGAACACGACCCAACATCCGTCTTTGGCGCACTGCTGAGATTTTCCCACTAAGAACTGCAAGGAGAAACCAGGAACCCTGTTCCAACTAGACAAGATCAACTCGGAGGCATCCAGATGCAGTGAGGGAGCTAGACTAGCCAGGTCAGGCTCGACATCCATATGAACAAAGGGCATCTGACTCTTGATAGGCACACCTAACAAATCAACATACTCCTCTAATGTGGGTGCGAGAACGAAGTCCCAGAAAGTGAAGCATCTCAATGGAGGATCGTAGAACTGCAGTAGGGCGTGCAACCCGTTCAATTCAAACACAGAGGGTTTACGAACCAGGCTGAGCAGTTTACCGTAAGACTTTCTGAATTCATCTCTCACAAAATCATCTGCTAAAGCAATCAAACCAGTCAGCTGAACAACATCAGGAGTGGGGAGCTTGTAAGCCACGATCTTCCTCAGAGAACCTATAATAACACAATAGAAGGCAAGAAAACCTGAATCGGGGGAAACGGTACCTGCAACACAGACACACGTTAATGAAATGCAAATGAGTATGCAAAGCAATGTAAAATGCAATCATGCAGCAGGAGATCAGGACAACTGTGTTGTTGAAGAGATGAAGGTGAAGATTATGTATCAACAAAACCACAATACTGCTCTGTTAAGAACAACCACTATCTCTGATAATAAGAACAACCCCAATATCGGACCATAAATCTGCTCTGTCAAGAACAACCACGCATCTGATAATCAGGGCCTCTGATACAGGACCAAAAATCTGCTCTGTCAAGAACGAACATACATCTGACAATAAGGACCTCTAATACAGGACCCAAAATCTGCTATATCAAGAACAATCATATATCTGATGATGAGAATCTCTGGTAGCAACAAAACTGATTCACTATCAAGAAAACCAGGTAGTCTGAAGGTTAAGGTTTCCTGCAACAAACCCGACCCTGCTCACAGGTATGGACCTATACTGACACAAGTTCGGCATCCTATGTGGTCATCAGCGTCACAGACATTCAAGAGGGGTGATACGATACCCAGAAGGTGTCGCATCACCATCTCCTGAAGCGGCCTCACTCGGCTGAATCCCAAATGATCGATCCCCAGAGTCGACAATCCTTCAAACCAACAACCCCCTCAACCCAAAGGATTGAAAAAGAAGTCAACCGGGAGAACCTCGTCTGAGCATGGATTTCATGAGACACTAGTGCCTGCAAAGCAAGCACGCACCCACTAATTTCCACAACTAATGCTAGGTACACTCAAGCCTGGGTTTGGCTTCTCACTCATCAGAATGCCCCTCCCAGAACAACACAGATAATCATATCATACTGAAAATAAAATTTGGGAAATAAAATGTGATAAATAAACACAACCCAACAAGTAATCATACAAGCGCTAGGATTGACTCTCGCAGGGGACGTTGGATCCCCAAACTGACTCGCATAAGGGACGTTGGATCCCCAGGAAACTATCAAGTCTCCAGCAGAGTCGCCAGTTGTCGCTATCGCGAAAATAAGGTGCCGGCAAAACAGAAGAGTCGCCACCTTTCGTTATTTATCCCTCAGAACGGGAAAGGAAACGATCGGAAAAACCTGACAAAAAGGTATAAGACAAGGTCATCGCAACCATTGTCTGGGTTCGGGATTCGGTTACGCAAGGGGAAGGTATTAGCACCCCTCACGTCCATCGTACTCGATGGGATCCACGCTTGTGGTGTTTATATGACAGGTTGGTTTTACTATCTACCTATCAAGGCTGGCTTAAAAAAAGAAAATGACTCGGCAAAGCGTCGCACTTTATGCCTACGTATTCTCATTAGAGAATGAGAAATTAGAGTCAACGTAGTTCGACTAACTACAGGTTACGGGGAAGGTGGCTCGCCAATACGTCAGTATTGTGCCTACGTACTCTCAACAGGTATGAGAGATCAGAGCTTACGTAGTTCGAGATAATACGGATTACGGAAATTTAGATTCATCTGTTTTTTCGAGTAGGGTTAACAAACAATTCCAGCAGTTTGGCGTACGCAGCTCGACCCTTGGAGACTTAGGTGTTACCGTTTGCAGTAGAACTGGGAGTTAACGACACTCTTTTCTTCAGAAAAGCTTCCTTTGAATTACGGGCCCACGGGGCAAAAAGGTTTGAAGTTTGTTTTCTGTCTTTTACGGAAGAACTGTTTTTTATGGATGTTTGCAACTAATATCGCACTAGAGACTATGACCTGAGAGTGAATGTGTCGCATGTCACCCAAAGGGTACCATACTAAACATCCAGACTGTTGAAAAGACACTCTCCAACAATCCTTTCTCAGATAGCTTACGACTCGTAACGTACGACATCAGTTAACCTTTATTACTGTATTTTAAATTGTTTTGAGATGAGAAGAGAACAGGCTCAACTAAGGGGAGACTATCAAGTCCTAATGTTGTCATGCCAAGGATTCATCCTATGGTTGAGGTTTGAAACAGGGAACTCCTAGAAGTTATCATGCATAGGTTTCAACCTAAAGTTCTATCATCACTTCCTTATCAAAGGAAGTGAGAGTCCTAGGGGATCATATCAATGATACACAGAAACAGATAAAGCATCAGCTTAAACAGTAAACAGTAAACGACTGTAAAATGCATGCAATGCAAGTGAGGGAGGAAATGTGTGTGGGACATCAGCCTTCACAAGCTCATCTCAACCTCAAGCCAGATATGAATAACTGTAATCATACAGAGGAAATAACGTGCTATCCAGCAAAACATAATAATTGCAATCATACAGGAAATAACATGCTACCAAGCACACACAAACCACATAGGCAAGGGAGCTGGGCTCTACCGAAAACCCGCAAGCAAAGCCATACAGTAAAAATACAAGCAGAGGGAGCAACTCAACCTCTAGTGCAATCATGCTCCTAGATTAAATCATTCTGGATATGAACTTATTCTAATGCATCAAGCAAATCAAACAAGTCACATCAATACAGTTGCACAGAAAGAAAACAGACAGGAAAGCAGATCCACAGCCCCCACAGCTTCACAGCAAAGCAATCCTGGCAGCAGTTCAGTCATCAGTCCTCAACCACCCTTCAAGGCTATCATCTTCAATGGCAAGTGATTCATTGTTTCAACAATCCACATAAGTATCAACTTATTCTCTCTTTCCCAAGCCTCAGCTCTTCAGTCAATTCCACCTTCAGGCTTCACTCCTAATATCAAGTATCAACTTGTTTCTTCAGGCTCTCAAAGTACCAACATAAGTATCAACTTATCCTTTATTCCTCAAGCCTCAGCTCCTTCATCTGATCTCCATTTGATCTTTTTCACACAAGTGTCAGCTTGTTCTTCTGGACCTTCAAGCTTCAGCTTCAATCCTCCTTACAAGTATCAACTTGTTCTTCTTGATCTAGAAGCTTCAGCTCCTTAGAGTAATCTTCAAACACAAAGAGGTATCAACTCCTAACCTCCTATCTTCTTCAAGCAAGGAACTCCATCCTCTAGCAAGGAAGAAAGCTTCATCTATCAAGAGCAAAGTTTGAATGATTGGTAGCAGAGTGAAGACCAAAGGTCACCTCTAAGCATCCTATCATCAGAGAAAGGGACCCTCAAAGGTTCTACCAACTTGCAAAGAGCCACACATCCTACCAAAGGAGGGATGAGGCCTTTACAAGGGGACCTTACATCATGGGGAAGAATGGAAGTGATCAACATCTTCCATGTTTATGAAGGAAGAGAATTTATCTAGAAGCTCTACCTACAAACCCTAATCTTAACACCTAATCAACACTACACCAAAAGAAGGGAAGATCTTCATATCCAAGCTTCTTCATGCAATCCCTTGCATCCTCAACTTGTCTTCATCATCATCCAAGAGCAAGGGAGACAAAACCCTAATCTAAGGGAACTAAAGAAGTCAATCTAGTTGAATTAGTGCCTTAGAATCATCTAAAACTAGAACTTAAACTAAAATCAAACAAAAATAGAAAACTACCTTGAAAATTCCTACAAAAATTCCTAAGGGATCCTAATTCAATCATGAATCTACCATACAAAAATCAGAGGTTGAGTCATCCACCAAGTTCTAAAAATAAAATCTAAACCTCAAGGTATCAACCATAAACCCTAAAAATGGAGCCCTTAAAGTTCCAACCTAAAACTACCACTTATATTCATCAAACAAATGTGAGAAAAATCTAGGGGGATCATGCATATCTATGCTAGCTACACACAAAAAATCAAGGCCAAAATCATCATCACATGATCAAACCAAATTCAACAAAATCAAGCATCAACCATGATTATTTTAATGTCAATTAAAATGTAAAAAAGCCCATAAAATCAGAAAATGAATGGAATAATAATATTTTTTATCTAAAAAATACTAGATCCAATCATGAATCCAATGCAAAAAGAATGGGATCAATTGAATCATTTTTCCATTTTTTTATGAATTTTCCAATAACCATGAATAAAAATGAAAAATAAAGTGAAAATCAAAATAAAATGATAAACGCGTGGTGTGAATAGCATAACAAATCAGTTCAATTCAGGGTTGGACCCAAAAAGGGGGTGCTGATAGCATCTATGACTTAAGCCCAAAATCATCAAATTAATGAAACGCTGCGTTTCATTTTAGTTCAGAAACCCTTCACAAATTTCCTTCACGCGTGGCCGTTGGATGGGGTCTTCAGTCCAAGTCAACCCAAGATCTAATGGCTCTGGGATCATCTTCCCCAATTTGAATCTCTGAAACTCAGGCCACCTGCGCGCCAGAGTCACCGCCGGTGACATTTTCCGATCAACATTCCACAACCCTAACTTTCTATAGAATCCACCATAGGCCACGATTCCTTGATGAATCTTGATCAAAATCTCCTCAGGAATCCATTCATGCCCTTAATTCATTCTAAAACCTCAAGATTCGCAAGAACACAATCTCAACCGAAAATTGGAACAACCCTAATTGGTCACTAATCTTCAAATTAATGGTCCAAAAACCTTCCTACATCAATCCACAATGCATCTAACACCCTAATTCCTCTTGATTCTACCTACATTAAGCCATGGAACAAGAGTTGCATACCTGGTAAAATTGAGCAAACAGAGTGGTTGAATCTTCAAATCAACCTTCAAGAGCTTGCAGAATCCTCCACTGAATCAATTCAAAGCTTCTGTATGCAAAAGGAACACTTGAGGATGCTTGGATTATGGAAACCGAGTTTGAGTTGCAGGTGAAAAAATCTGAAAGCAAGAGCACTATTCAGCCACGAATTTGCCTTGATTATGATCTGGAATCAATTACTAGCATCCATGGAAGTGATTGCACTCAAGAAAATGGATGGAAAGTGAAGAAAATAGTGTAACCGAATTCAGTTGCAAGCAAGAAATTTTCAATCTCAATCTCTATTCTCTCCTTCAATTATCACCAACCCTCACTCTGAACCACTTCTAAATCATATATAGAACATGTATGGATGATCTAGAAAGTTCTAGATCCCTCTAATGAGAAATTCAATATCTCATGTCATGGAAAGTTCAATCTCATGGTGTGTTCATAACAGCTCATGTTGGCAGCTTGTATTCACCCTCATTCTCTTCCAATTTCTCTCCTAATGGTATTTTGGATGTGTTTGGATTGAAAGGAGCTTTGGTTATGCCTTGAATATTGGTTTGGCAAATGTTACTTATGATGTAACTAACTACTTTTCAAAGCAAGTCCTCAAACTGAACCTCAATTCAAAATTGTGGCAATACCAATGTTCTTAAAATGTGTTTTACAATCAAAATGACATATTACATGCCTTGGTTTGGACATGTAGATCAAAAATCCCAATTTCCATATTTGGTTCATTTGAAAATCATCCTTATTTTAAGCCACTTTTGCGATATTGAGCTACAAGCAATTCCAACCTCTCATTACCTCTTGGCTAGCCTTAAAACATTATTTTGAACAAGTATGATGTTGAACATTTTCCCATTTGAAGCTTGCAAATAGGAGTTATGGCCTTATGATTGAAATGACCTATAATCTCCAAATGACCAAAATGCCCTTGACTTGTCAAAGCCATAACTTGAGTTCTACCAATCCTATCAAGGACTTCTAGTACTCTCTAGAAAGCTAAGAGGATAAGGAACAACATTCATGTTTACCAAAAGTTCATAAGAATCATCCTTCTAGGGCAAAAGTTTCATGCAAGTTGGACAACTTTCAAGCTCCAAATTCACATGCCTCAGATGACCTGTAACTTGTCAAAGTCATAACTTGAGTTCTACAAATCCTATTGTCGCTTACGCGAAAATAAGGTGCCGGAAAAACAGAAGAGTCGCCACCTTTCGTTATTTATCCCTCAGAACGGGAAAGGAAACGATCGGAAAAACCGGACGAAAAGGTATAAGACAAGGTCATCGCAACCATTGTCTGAGTTTGGGAGTCGGTTACGCAAGGGGAAGGTATTAGCACCCCTCACGTCCGTCGTACTCGACGGGATCCGCGCTTGTTGGTTTGTCTACGGGTGAAAAACAATCTATCTACGACTACTAAATCTAAACGGAAAGAAATTGACTCGATAGAGCGTCGCACTCTATGCCTACGTACTCTCATCAGAGAATGAGAAATCAGAGTCAACGTAGTTCGGGAAACTACGGGGGAATTTGCTCGGCAAGACGTCGCGTCGTGTGCCTACATATTCTCGTCAGAGAAATCAGAGCATGATGTATTCAGGCTAACTACGGCTAGACAGGGGTGTTCTCGGTCACACAGGGGTGAGAGATTAAGTTGACGATACTAGCGTACGCATTCTAGCAGTTAGGTGTATGCTGCTCGACCATTGGAGACTTAGGCGTTACCTGTTTGCGGTAGAACGGACGTAGTATGTCGAGTTTTAGAGGTATGGGAACCTACGGGAACTAGAACTACGGTCTGGTCTCAAATGCGCTCGGGCAAGAGAAAAGGAAACATCAGTCGTCAGCGGGAAAGTCTCGATCGCACGGCAGCGAGAGAACAAAAGGTTAGTTGTTAGTGTGCTCGCTAGGATATCGCATCCTATGCCTACATATTATCTTTAGAGAAAATCAGAGTAGCTGTAGTTCAGCCTACTACAGCTAAACGGGGAACGGGGAAAAGGGAGGTAGCTCGCTAGGATGTCGCATCCTATGCCTACGTACTCTCGTCTGGTACGAGAGATCAGAGCAAACGTAGTTCGACGGACTACGGGCTACGGGAAAGATGGGGTGAATATCCAAAAACGGGGGGTATGATATGGTAAAGGTAAAGCATAGCCCAACAGACTTAACATAAAAATAGGGGGGGGGCGGAAGGAAAAACGGAGGTGTGCTGCCAAAAAGAAAACAACTTGGGCCTGATGCCCAGTCCAGCGCCACATGGTCCATGCTTCAGCAAACCAAAACCCTAACCTCTCAAACTCCCCTTCACTGTTCACGCCACTCCTTCCTTTCTCAGCCTCTCTCTCTCGCAAGCTTCTCTTTGTCTCCCTCAATCTCTCTGAGATCAATATCACTTCAAAACCTGTAACCTGCAAACCCTAGCGAAATCCTCCACCTCACAACTAAACAAGATGAAGAAGATGAGGATCTTCGACGAAGGCGCCTGAGTTTCTCGATGTTTCTGGACGAAGGTGACGAACTCCGATCGAGCGTTCTTGAAAGAGTTCTTGAAGGTTCTGGAAAATGATGAAGATCATGAAGACGATGAGCTTCGAAGGTGATGATCCATGAGAACGGTGAAGGGCCTCAGAGGTTTGCGAAGCTTCGTTATTGCACGTTGAATGTCATGGAGGCTTGATGGATTGTGGTCGATCTGGAGTTGATGGATCGTGATGTTGATGACGGAGTCACGTTGTAGATCTGAAGAAGTTTGGTGTTGGATCTTGAGCGGTGATCTGGATGGACTTTGCTGATGTTTGAAGGCTTCTTGAACGAAGAATTTCTGGAGATCTGGTTGAACAACATATGCAGATCGCTTGAAGACGATGAGCGTATAAAGAAGCTGAAACAATTCTTAACGCTGTTCTTGGTGTTTCTGGAGAACGAAGCTGTGGACGAACGGTGAAGTTGATTACCGATGATGAAAGTGTTTATCCGATGATGATATTATTGATCGTTGGAGATGTTGAACTGGAGAATCTGAGGAGAACGCATGCGTTGAAGGTTGTTGATGATTCTGATGATGAAGATTCTATGAAGATCGGTGGTGATTGATGAACACGAATCCAGATCTGGATGCATGTTCTTGAGGAGATCCGGATCTCACGATCGTGAAGAACAAAGGAGTTGGATTTTCTGGAGAAAATTGATCGGAGAGTGATGAATGTTGAGTGAGAGCGATGAAGGTTGCTCGGAGAAGGTGATGAAACTCAGTTTCCGGCGAGATTCCGGCGAGACGCCGGCGACAGTTGCGGCGGTCCCTACGGCGGCTGCATGGCCGACGGCGAGGGGGACGGCGAGACAGATGGGAGACACGTGGGGCTCTGCATGGAAGGGGAGAGAGGGATAGTGGGAGCGTGGCGTCCATGCAAGAGGGGAGAGAATGAGTGGGGAAATGATGTGGCTACTTCTGAGTGTGAAACGTGGAAATGAAGTGGTGGACCCTGATACACACGCGTGGATGGCTTCTTATACTGCCAAGTGGCAGCGAGTTGGACTTGGGCCCCAGAGAACAGACACCTGGCCCACCGATTTGGACTTGATTAACAACTAATTAACACATGATTAAACCCTAATTAAATCCAATTAATGCTAAACGAAACTTAAAACTGCAATTAAAGCCTAAATGACAATTAAGACTATTCTGAACCTAATTAAGGCTAATAAGTCCAATTAAAATGAATTAAGACCCTAATTAACATCTAAAAAAAGGTGATTAAGATCTAATTAATCTCCATTTAATCCTAAACCCAAATTAAATCTAAAAAGAGAGTTAACTATTAAAATTCTATTAATTTCTAAGCAAATAAAAAAATAGAAAACTCTATTAATCCTATTTAAAAAAAACCTAGTAAAGGAATTATCCTATTAAAAATTATTTTAAAAGACTACTTAGTATCTAGAAACAATTATTTTATTAAAACCATTATCTAAAACTGAATTATTCTTAAAAAAAAATTAAAACTAAAAACTATTTAAAAACATTTAATATCTATTAAAGCTATTAAAAAATCTATCTAATATCTAGAAAAATCAATTAAATCCATTAAAAAATTCTAGAAAATAAGGCAAAAAATCTAAAAGTACAGTACAGCCAATTAAATCGATTAGAAATATAGATGCGCGAATACAGCAAAATAAACGGTAAAAACCGGACACCGAGATGTCCTCAAAAACAACAGCGGGAGCTGGAAACAGAGGGAACGAGCATCAATTCTCAAAATACGTCCTCGTATTGGCCTGAAATGCCTGAAGCGTGATCAGAGGGCTGTAATCCCGATAAAGTCAATCTGACTGAAAAAAAAATGCGATATACGCGGTATGCAAATGCAAATGCAAAATGAAATGAGTCGAAACATGAGCCAAATTGCGATAAGTAGTTGGTCAAATTTGGGGGTGCAACAACTGCTCCTATTCAAACGACTTGGACCTGAAGGGTTGAAGAGCGAACAACTTTCAAACATTCAAAGGTAGAAGACGGTTGAATACCAAAGATCCCGAAAATTTGCCAACTACACAAGTGCACGGTACTCTGGTGGGAACAAATCTCTTCGGAAACTGAAATGATGGCTGCACGACAACTAGCTGGAGAAATAATGATTTGAACCTCCGTCAGGATGATTCTCTGATTTATCTGATATCATTGCGTCCTCAAATCATCGAGGGATCACCGGTTACACGGTAACGGGTGATTTGCCGACCGTACGGGTAAACGATACTCTGATTGGTGGGCACATCTTCAAAATTGAGCATGGCAGTTGCACGACAACTCTACTGGGGAATTGGTCACACGGTAACCGGTGAAAAGTCTGATTTTAAGTCTCCGTCAGGATGATCATCTGATTTTGCTGTAGATCTTCGTCCTCAAGTCATCAAGGGATCACCGGTCACTCGGTAACCGGTGATAAATGGTCGATCATGTCGTCAGGCATCAGAATTCCTCGGGACTCATCAGGTCATTGGGAACTTTTAACAATCAAGCTATTTATGCCGTCGGGCATTCAAAGACATTTTCGGGCGTCAGCCGGACTTCGTCAGTAGGTCGAGAATAGAATTCTGGGCCGATCATGAACCAAATAAGGATATACAATCTTTTGCCGTCAGGCACTCTACATCAGCTGAGAGAACTAGTTCATCAATACAGTTGGACTTCATCAGCAAGTCTGGGGTTTCGGCACCACTGTCAGACTTCAATCATCAAGTTTCCAAGGAAAGTTCAACTTCTATGTTTAAAACCTGCTGGGGATGACGCATCTCCGCTGGGGATTCTGGATCACTATCAAGTAACTCTGTTTCGGGGGTCCAGAAATCATTCTGACTGAATCATCTCTGCTGAGGAAATCAAGAATCATCTTGGACAAATAACTCCGTCGAAGACTTCAAGAATCATCCTGAACCAATAACTATGCTGGAGATTTCAGGAATCATCCTGAGTAAACACTCTGCCGGGGATTTCAAGCATCAACTTGAGCAACCAACTCTGGCGATTTCACTGGGGATTTTAAGAATCATCTTAAGCACACAACTTCGCTGGGGAATTCAAGAATCATCTTGAGCAAACGACTTTGCTGGGGAGAATTCAAGAATCATCTTGGGCAAAACACTCTGCGGAGGAACACCTGTAAAACAAGAACGGTAACGAACTAGCTCATGTTTCGTATGCATATGCTTGACTATGGCGCAATGCTCTACACGGTGGAAATGCTACGCGTTTAGGATAAATGCTATGCAATCATGCAAAATGCTATGGCCCCGTCAACAAAATAAATTCTGAAGGGAGAAGTCTCCTGTCAAGGAGAAGAAGTCACACCAATCTCAATTGGACTCCGCCTGGGGAAACGAACTTCAGTTGACTGCTGCAGGGGAACAAAGCTCTACGAGAACCTGGACATGCTCATCTAGGTATACGAACCACAATTGCTGAGGGAAATGATGTCAAATGCAGAAATAAATTGCGCGGCCTTCGCGGCTACACGTTCCTGGAGATAACGACTCCGATGGGGAAATACAACATCAACTATTCAACACTCTACTGGGGAGAACCAATCATGGCCCAAACGGCTCCCAAGGACTCGGCTCCCTTGGGGATTTGCAAACTCGGCTGGGGGAAGAAGGAATCGTCCTGCTTACAGGGGAGAGTACAACTCTGCGGGGAACCTCAATTCCGCCAGAGACTTCAGTCTGGAACTATCAACTACTACACACTCCCGTGTTTGACTCAACTGGGGTGATGACGTTCCTTCAGGATACATCTGATTGGGGAGAGAATCTTCTCTGCCTTGGGAAACACATATCAATGCTCCTGGTCCCGTATTCAGACTCTGCGGGGAGATGCTGCTACACTCTATCAGGGATATCAATCCTGATCTGCCGAGGATAATCTTGCATACGCCTTACGGAGACTGACCCTTCTGGGTAACACCTGCTGGACTATCAAGTCTGATGAGGAATACTTGTGTATCAACACTGTTGGGATATCAATCTTTAGCTACTCATTGTACGACTCTGTTGGAGATGTACTGATCCTATCAAGGACACACCTCTGGCGACTGCGGAAGATAACAATCGATCACTAAAATTGAATCTCACTTCATTAAGGAAAACAACCCTGAACGGTCCTTTTTGAACACCCTAAGTCCTTATAGGGTACGCAGCAATCTGCTGAGCAATAACTCTTCTCTGTCTGACATCAAAATCTACTCGTCTGGAGATTACTCAGTGAGGGAATCAACGCCGACCTCTGCTTGAGGAATGAGTCAATGACCTGGACTTGGAGGGGAAAAGAGTCAAACTTGGACTCTGTGGGGATACAACATTGCATCAGTCCCACTGCTGGGGGAAATAAACCCAAATCTGCCGGTCAGGAAAAGCTTCAGTCTCAACCCACTTGGGAAAATAGCACATCAGGCTAATCACCGTTCAATGCTTGGGATGGCCATACTCTGCCGGGAATATTAATCAAACCTGCCGAGGATAATCTTGATCCTACTCTGATAAGGGATAAGTGCCATCTCAACTTGCTGCAATCTCAAGCTGCTCAGGGGAAACAATCTCAAACTGTACGTCTCTACTGAGAAAATAATCCTGATTCAACAACATCAACACAGGGAATACAGAATACCAATCATGGAGCTGGGATCACTCGAGCCTTGTGTCGGGGAATGTGACAACATATGAGTCACTAGGAATCATCGTGTCGGATACACTTAAGCTTTTTCTGGTTTAGGGATAGGTTTATGGTGATAGGGATTTATTTCTGGTTACCAACAAAAGTGGATTTGAAGGGGACATACTAGAAGAGAACTAGCATGTTAGGGTAGACTACCAGACGAGAACTGGTGGCAAAAAGGTTTAAGTTGTCATACGAGAACTGACTTACGGTTTTCCAGACGAGAACTGGACTTTAAAACTGTGTTAGCCAGACGGGAACTGGTTGAACAATAGGTTAAAGAAAAGGTGACTAGACAGGGCTGGTTTCTAGTTTGGATTTCAGACGAGAACTGATCTCCGGTTTGCCAGACGAGAACTGGGCTTTAAAAACTGCGTTAGCCAGACGAGAACTGGTTAAACAGTGGATTGAGGACAAGGTGACCAGACGGGAACTGGTTTAAAAGCTGACACGCACCAGACGAGAACTGGTATTCTGAAAAAGGTGGACCAGGCGAGAACTGGTTACAGGTTTGCCAGACGAGGTCTGGGCTTTAGAGGTTTGCCAGGCGAGCACTGGGCTTTGGAGGTTTGCCAAGCGAGAACTGGGCTTTGGAAATGACCTTGGTTACACGGTAAGTAACAAGTTTAGGCTGTAGGATAACAATCCAATGGCAGCAAGACTTCTTCAGAAGGTTCAGGTTTTTTGGTAGGGTAATGACACGATTCCCCGACACTCAACTCTTGCTAGGGTGAGCAAACTCACTTGAACACCTTGCCCCAGCACAACAACTCAACTTGCCCCAATCCGACTCTTGGGGAAATTCACCCTGAACAGAAAGCAGCTGGCAACAAGACAATCTTCAGATGGCTTGCCCCAATATCTGTACAACGGAAGGATTCATCCTCAATTAATCAATTCCAAACATGGCTGGTTTCACTATCTCTGAAGTGACTTGCCCCTGAACGAGCGTTGAGCGACTTAACCTGCCCTGACTGAACACTAGAGGGATCTGCCCTTAAATCACAGGAGTTCTGGATAACTGCCCCTGATTGGGTCTCGAGAAGATTCACCTCTGATCAACTGCTTCTCGAACAAACTGTCCCGTAATCAACCGATCCTTCGGGACTTGTCCTCAGACTGACTGATTCCAAACTCACTGGAAGTCAATGCCCCAGATTCACAGGGCTTCGCAGTATACCATTCTGATCCAGACTGCTAACGATTAAGTCCTGATTGACTATTCCCTGTTGGAATTCCTTCATATCAACTACTGACCTGCAATTAAAATTGTCTATTCACGAATGGTAATTTTAATGCAGTGTTCATGCAAATTTTGAAAAAATGTTGTCACTCATTTACGTGTCATGATAGTGAGTGACGAATGAACCAACAGTTCAAACGTAGTGCTGATTTGATCAGTGAAAAACACAACAAGGATATGATTAGCAAATCATGTAGGAGTCAGGTTACTCAACCTCATCGTGATGCGCTTTCAGAATAAACCCTGCCTCAATTAGGTCTTTTAAGGGTTGTATCGTGGTCGGGTTCACGGTTCGTGAAACAAGGGATATTAGGCTCAAGTCATGATTCGTACCCACCCCTTCTACGTGATGATCTCCGATCCTAATGTTCAGTTAACTTGGCTCGAGCGCTCGCCTCTTCGAGAGGTATGTTGAATATTGGGAACAACTAGTTAAAGAATTCACAAGGTGCTTCAGAGTGACAGTTACTCCTTTTTTGTTTCGGTGCCTGTATCTTCACGACTTTGTCCTTGTTCGAGGATTTTTCTTTTTATATCCTTTCTTTTTCATTCTTTTGATTCCCTAATTTTTGTCTGGAATGACTCTTCAGAGTTCTTTTCGATTTTTCTTTTGAAGTCCAGCGGGATGCCCTGATTTTTGCCTAAGTATTTGCTTTCTAGATTTTCTTTTCTTTTTACTTAGCAGGCTTTCTTTTCTCTCTTTTTTTTTCTTGGAAAAAGTCGTGCGACACTGGTTGTCTGGATTCATCCGAGAGGTTTATAACTGTCTCACTCCTGATTGGTGAGGTTTAACCATTGTGGTGGACGAGGTACGACCTCTGGGGAAAGATACGATGTGATTGATCCTCGAAAGGCAACACTCCTCTATAAGACTTGAACTCTCGATCAAGCTAACTGACGACTACCCTGCCCCAGGTTAAGATGTGAGGGTTTAAAAGTCCGAAAAAAAACTCCTACTTCTCGGGTCGAAGTGGTTAACAAGGGACTCACTCCTTATATCTCCAGTGTTTAGGGGATTTGAAACAATGCCTGTACATCATAGGCAAGGTTTTATCTGAAAGCATACGATCATCGGTTATGAGTATTCAGTTTCGTCATCCTCCCTCCAATCTTTGCTAATCATAGTGATAAAGTGGAGTGGATAAAATGCAAGTGTCAATGCAATGCAGTAAATGAGTGATAACGACATGATTAATTCAGAAAAATGCATAGTCACTTCATCAATATTACCATTCGAAACAAACAATGTTTAACAGCAAGTGGTAACTAACAGAAAGGAAACTACAAATGCAAATGATAAAAAGTATGTGGACTGCCAATGCTGAGGACGTCTTCCTGTCTGGACCACTGGCCTCTGGAAATAAGCCTCTGAGTCTGCGAGCTCAGACAACTGAGAGGTTGTCATGCATAACCAAAACTCCTTCTGGAAAGGAAATGCACCCTTTGTCGATCAACTGTTGCACTTTCGCCTGAAAAGCTTTGAAATCTTCAGTTGAATGCCCCGGGGATCCACCATGGTATCCACACTGAGCATGGGGATTGTACCCAGGGGGATAAGGCTCTGGCACGGGCTTAAGAGCTTTGGGTTCCACCAAAGAATTCTGAATCAAATGTGGCAGAATCCGGCTATACGGCACAGGCACCGGATGAGAAGGAGCATTCCTTCGTTCCAAGTTGTTACGAGGTCGGTTCTGGTTCTGACGCGGATCCTGATAACCTCGGCCACGGGCTCGTGGATTTGCAAGAGGAGCGACATAAGGTTCCCGATGTGGTGCCCTAGGCACAATTGTCTGTCCAGAATAACGAGACACAGAGGATACTGACCGCTGAGAAGATGATGAACCAACAGACTTCACTGATTCGTCTTGAGAATACCCATCCTCTGTCATGATTGCATTGACCACAGTTTCATCTTCAGTTTGACAGCTATAGAGAGATTCAGTTTCACTAGCCTGACCGCCCGAAACATTCTGGATTCTTCCTGTCTTTACACCATACTCGATGCGCTTTCCTGCCCTTACCAATTCAGAGAAATTAGGTGCAACTCCGAGCATCCTTTTGAAGTACGGGCTCTGCAAGGAGTTTACGAACATGCCTTTTAACTCTCGGTCTAGAAGCGGTGGTTTCACTCTAGCAGCAAATTCTCTCCATCTCTGAACATACTTCCTAAAAGGTTCATTGTTCCCTTGAGACAATTCTTGCAGCTGCATGCGACTAGGGGCTACATCAAGATTGTAGTCATACTGTTTCAGAAAAGCATTGGCTAAATCCACCCATGATCGGATCTGGTTACCCTCTAACTGCATATACCAACTCAGAGATGCCCCAATCATACTATCCTGAAAGCAGTGAATCATCAACTTGTCGTTATGCACAAACGAAGTCATTCTTCGGCAGAACATCACCAAATGTTGCTTCGGGCAACTATCTCCTTTGTACTTTTCAAACCTCGGCGCTCTAAACTTTGGAGGTAACACTAGGCCAGAAACCAGACACATGTCTGCAGCATTAGGGTTAACAGCGTCTTTACCTTTCAAGGCTTTGAATCTTTCATCCAACGCACGAAACCTTTTAGCATACACGAGAGCTAATGGGTCTTCAGTCTTTGCTATCGGGACCTCTCTTCGGGAATTTGGCACAGGGAAAACAACACCCTGATAGTCTGAGGTATCAACAGAAGGAGAGCGTTCACTTCGGACAACAAACTGCTCATGTAGATCTCGGTCTTCAACAAAAGGTTGTACAAGTCGAGTTGCAGTAAGGTTGTTCACTTGCGGGAAATCTTCGTCATGCGTAGATCCATACAAAGGATTGGACGTCACAGTGAAACCTGACAAGGTATCAACAAACTGGAAGCTGCTATCTGACATAGCTACCAACAACTTTCAACTGACTTCACTGCTTGATTCTGCTCAAATCTGCTTCAACCCCTTGGTCGTCTTCTAACAATCAACCCTTGCTCGGACCAAACACCGGAGAATCACCCTCTGAAGCAAAACAAAGACTGGATAAGAGCTCTGACCATCTGGAGAATGATATGCAATATGATGCAAGAATGTTTATGCAATGCAAGATGCAGCAAACACGGGATCACAACCCCCACAAAGCTCTGATTACTGATGCGATGCTGACGGGATAAGTCTGCTCTGACGAGAGAAAACCAAAATACCAGGTAGGCTAGAAGTCAAGTTTCCTGCAAAAACCCTCCCACTCACGGGTATGGACCTAAACTGACACAAGTTCGGCATCCTATGCGGTTGTTGGCGTCACAGACTTTCAAGACTGATGATACGATAGCCAGAAAGTGTGGCATCATCATGTCCTGAAGAGGCCTCACTTAGCCAACTTCCAAATGATCGGTACCCAGAGTCGACAATCCTCCAAACCAACAACCCCCTCAACCCAAAGGGTTGAAAAAGAAGTCAACCGGGAGAACCTCGTCTGAGCGTGGATTTCATGAGACACTAGTGCCTGCGAAGCAAGCACGCGCCCACTAATTTCCACAACTAATTCTAAGGTGCACTCAAGCCTGGGTCTGGCTTCTCACTCATCAGAGCTCCCATCCTGCAACAGCACAATAGCAACAGATAATAATACAGTGCAGGAAATGTAAATACATCAGTAATATACAACACAAAAATAAACACCCACTGACACGCAAACAAGCGCTAGGATTGACTCTCTCAGGGGACGTTGGATCCCTAAACTGACTCGCATAAGGGACGTTGGATCCCAGGAAACTATCATTCCCCAGCAGAGTCGCCAGCTGTCGCTTCCGCGAAAATAAGGTGCCGGCAAAACAGAAGAGTCGCCACCTTTCGTTATTTATCCCTCAGAATAGGAAAGGAAACAATCAGAAAAACCTGACGAAAAGGTATAAGATAAGGTCATCGCAACCATTGTCTGGGTTCGGGAGTCGGTTACGCAAGGGGAAGGTATTAGCACCCCTCACGTCCGTCGTACTCGACGGGATCCATGCTTGTTGGTTTGTCTACGGGTAAAAAACAATCTATCTACCGCTGCTAAATCTAAACGGAAAGAAATTGACTCGATAGAGCGTCACACTCTATGCCTACGTACTCTCATCAGAGAATGAGAAATCAGAGTCAACGTAGTTCGGGAAACTACGGGGGAATTTACTCGGCAAGACGTCGCGTCTTGTGCCTACGTATTCTCGTCAGAGAAATCAGAGCATGACGTAGTTCAGGCTAACTACGGCTAGACAGGGGTGTTCTCGGTCACACAGGGGTGAGAGATTAAGTTGACGATACTAGCGTACGCATTCTAGCAGTTAGGTGTATGCTGCTCGACCATTGGAGACTTAGGCTTTACCTGTTTGCGGTAGAACGGACGTAGTATGTCGGGTTTTAGAGGTATGAGAACCTACGGGAAATAGAACTACGGTCTGGTCTCAAATGCGCTCGGGCAAGAGAAAAGGAAACATCAGTCGTCAGCGGGAAAGTCTCGATCGCACGGCAGCGAGAGAACAAAAGGTTAGTTGTTAGTGTGCTCGCTAGGATATCGCATCCTATGCCTACATATTCTCTTCAGAGAAAATCAGAGCAGCTGTAGTTCAGCCTACTACAGCTAAACGGGGAACGGGGAAAAGGGAGGTAGCTCGCTAGGATGTCGCATCCTATGCCTACGTACTCTCGTCTGGTACGAGAGATCAGAGCAAACGTAGTTCGACGGACTACGGGCTACGGGAAAGATGGCTCGCCAATACATCAGTATTATGCCTACGTACTCTCAACAGGTATGAGAGATCAGAGCAAACGTAGTTCGGGATAATACGGATCTCGATTGCACGGGGGCAAGAGAAGGGGTCTCGATCGCCTGAACGCGAGAGAAAAAGGGTTTCGATCGCACGGGGGCGAGAACAAAGAGGAAGCAGGCCTACGCCTAAACGGGAAGGAACTCGGGACACACACGCAAGAACCTAAGACGTAGGAGCGAATGCGTCGCATGTCACCCAAAGGGTACCATACTAGACATCCTAGACGATTGAGAAGGAACTCCTCAACTGTCATTTCCTACGTATCTAACGATACAACTCACAACACTCGACGGTTGCACGAAGACTTGAATACGACGATGATGATGTTGAACAAAGCAGCTCCTGGGCTCCTGACGTGCGTGCAAGCTCCATTCCGATCTTCTCCTCTCTGGATCCTTGATGATGACGCTCGAACCAAGAACAATGTAACGCTTAGACCGTCATGGTTCGACTTATACGAGAAATCGAACTCTAAGAGGTAGCGTATTAATGTCCGTGTCAAAGACAAGATAGAGAAATGATATCGAAAATCATTCTCCAATTGAATCATGTCACACGGCCAGCCAACAATAAAATCGAAGATAAAATCGGACTGAAACGAAGATAGGAGAGAAATCCAATGCAGAATGGAAATTTTACGCTACTCCTAAAAATACGGCAATTAAATTCCAATAGAAAATATTCTAAAGAATTAAATCTATAAACCCCTAAAAATATCTAATTCCTAAATTCTTTACAAAGGGATAAATGCTAAATTTCTATTCTATAAAAGAGAACTCTAAGAGAAATATTATCTAAAATTCCCTAAAGAGTATAATATGCTAATTACAACCTATTCTAGGAATTATTCTATTAAAAGAAAATATACTAAAGATTATAGTCTAAGCATATTAAACTAAAACAATTCTCTAAAGAAAATTAAATCCTAATTATAACCCTAACATGCTAATCAATATGCTAATTATATTCTAGAATTATTAAACTATTCTAAAAAATTACAATTAAAACTATACAAGAATATTAACCAAAATGTACAGGAGGGGGCATGGTTTACAGGGGTACTGCCGTTAGTAAAACCAAGGAAACTGGGCCCAGAGCCCAGCAAAAATGCACAAAAACGGGGAGGGGTGAATATCCAAAAACGGGGGGTATGATATGGTAAAGGTAAAGCCCAGCCCAACAGACTTAACACAAAAACGGGGGGGGGGGGGGGGGGGGGGGGGGAGGAAAAACGGAGGTGTGCTGCCAAAAAAACAACAACTTGGGCCTGATGCCCAGTCCAGCGCCACGTAGTCCATGCTTCAGCAAACCAAAACCATAACCTCTCAAACTCCCCTTCACTGTTCACGCCACTCCTTCCTTTCTCAGCCTCTCTCTCTCGCAAGCTTCTCTTTGTCTCCCTCAATCTCTCTGAGATCAATCTCACTTCAAAACCTGTAACCTGCAAACCCTAGGGAAATCCTCCACCTCACAACTAAACAAGATGAAGAAGATGAGGATCTTCGACGAAGGCGCCTGAGTTTCTCGATGTTTCTGGACGAAGGTGACGAACTCCGATCGAGCGTTCTTGAAAGAGTTCTTGAAGGTTCCGGAAAATGATGAAGATCATGAAGACGATGAGCTTCGAAGGTGATGATCCATGAGAACGGTGAAGGGCCTCAGAGGTTTGCGAAGCTTCGTTATTGCATGTTGAATGTCGTGGAGGCTTGATGGATTGTGGTCGATCTGGAGTTGATGGATCGTGATGTTGATGACGGAGTCACGTTGTAGATCTGAAGAGGTTTGGTGTTGGATCTTGAGCGGAGATTTGGATGGACTTTGCTGATGTTTGAAGGCTTCTTGAACGGAGAATTTCTGGAGATCTGGTTGAACAACATATGCAGATCGCTTGAAGACGATGAGCGTATAAAGAAGCTGAAACAATTCTTGACGCTGTTCTTGGTGTTTCTAGAGAACGAAGCTGTGGACGAACGGTGAAGTTGATTACCGATGATGAAAGTGTTTATCCAATGATGATATTATTTATCGTTGGAGATGTTGAACTGGAGAATCTGAGGAGAACGCATGCGTTAAAGGTTGTTGATGATTCTGATGATGAAGATTCTATGAAGACCGGTGGTGATTGATGAACACGAATCCAGATCTGGATGCATGTTCTTGAGGAGATCCGGATCTCACGATCGTGAAGAACAAAGGAGTTGGATTTTCTGGAGAAAATTGATCGGAGAGTGATGAATGTTGAGTGAGAGCGATGAAGGTTGCTCGGAGAAGGTGATGAAACGCAGTTTCCGGCGAGATTCCGGCGAGACGCCGGCGACAGTTGTGGCGGTCCCTAAGGCGGCTGCATGGCCGACAGCGAGAGGGACGGTGAGACAGATGGGAGACACGTGGGGCTCTGCATGGAAGGGGAGAGAGGGATAGTGGGACGCGTGGCGTCCAGGCAAGAGGGGAGAGAATGAGTGGGGAAATAATGTGGCTACTTCTGAGTGTGAAACGTGGAAATGAAGTGGTGGACCCTGATACACACGCGTGGATGGCTTCTTATACTGCCAAGTGGCAGCGAGTTGAACTTGGGCCCCAGAAAACAGACACCTGACCCACCGATTTGGACTTGATTAACAACTAATTAACACATGATTAAACCCTAATTAAATCCAATTAATGCTAAACGAAACTTAAAACTGCAATTAAAGCCTAAATGACAATTAAGACTATTCTGAACCTAATTAAGGCTAATAAATCCAATTAAAATGAATTAAGACCCTAATTAACATCTAAAAAAAAGGTGATTAAGATCTAATTAATCTCCATTTAATCCTAAACCCAAATTAAATCTAAAAAGAGAATTAACTATTAAAATTCTATTAATTTCTAAGCAAATAAAAAAAATAGAAAACTCTATTAATCCTATTTAAAAAAAACCTAGTAAAGGAATTATCCTATTAAAAATCATTTTAAGAAACTACTTAGTATCTAGAAACAATTATTTTATTAAAACCATTATCTAAAAATGAATTATTCTTAAAAAGAAATTAAAACTAAAAACTATTTAAAAACATTTAATATCTATTAAAGCTATTAAAAAATCTATCTAATATCTAGAAAAATCAATTAAATCCATTAAAAAATTCTAGAAAATAAGGGAAAAAATCTAAAAGTACAGTACAACCAATTAAATCGATTAGAAAAAAAGATGCGCGAATACAGCGAAATAAACGGTAAAAACCGGACACCGAGATGTCCTAAAAAACAACAGCGGGAGCTGGAAACACAGGGAACGAGCATCAATTCTCAAAATACGTCCTCGTATTGGCCTGAAATGCCTGAAGCGTGATCAGAGGGCTGTAATCCCGATAAAGTCAATCTGACTGGAAAAAAATGCGATATACGCGGTATGCAAATGCAAAATGAAATGAGTCGAAACATGAGCCAAATTGCGATAAGTAGTTGGTCAAATTTTGGGGTGCAACACCTATCAAGGACTTCTAGCACTCAAATTAAAGCTAAGATCATGCTCTACAACATTCATGTTGGGGGAAAGATGGGATGACAATCACATCTTGAGCTAAATTGCCTTGAAGATAGGGGTCAAACTAGGGGATTTTACACTGTCGAGCCTTAGAAACCCTAGCTTGAAACTTCTCAAACTCTTCAATCATGATGAGTTGACCTTGGAATCATCCTTATAACATCTCAATGTATCAATCCATGATCACATGTCTCTTGGATGAGGTCTCAACTTCCTCCAAGTCTTCAGTTGACTTAGGGTTGACCCAATCAAACCCGAGCTGCACCACTCATGGCTGAGGCTTCTTATTCTTGCACAATGACCTGTCTAGGCCTCAAAGTGATCTTCAACACTTCTCATGAGCTCTCTCAAGACCTCAAGTCCAACTTCATGGCCTCAGAATCATCTGATGGCTTCCCACAACTCTCAAGTTAGGGGACACACACTCTTGGCATCAATCATTCTCTTTGAGGATCTTTTAACTTCTCTGACAAGGATATCAACCCTTGAACATCTGAATAACCTTCTTAGCTAGCTTCAAAGTCTTGTATAGCCCTTGATTGGTAATCATACCTCTTGATCTCCTGCATACATGTCAATGAAATGCAAATGATAATGCTAATGTGAATGAAATGAAACATAAGCTAGGTAAAGAAAAGTTGGGCAAATTTTGGGGTGCAACAATGTGTCAAGCTTTTGAAACCGTTCAGTTGAAGGAGAAGACTCTGGTGGTGAGAAAAGAGACTAAGGTGGCTATGTCTTCTTTCAAAGAAGCGCAGGCTGTGGTGCAAGCTGGTTCAGCCCAAGGCTGGGGGCAGGTGATTGATATACCTCAGAAGCAAGACAAGTTCGGTCTGGGGTACCGCCCATCGTCTTCACAAAGCACGCCGAAGTTCAAGGGGCCGATCAGGTTTACTAGCGGGGGTGTCTTCTTTGAGCAGATTAATGCCATTTCTGATGATGAAGCTGGAGACAGTGACTGTGATATGGATGCATGGATCAAGCCATGCATTCCAGGACAGCATCTATGCAACTGGTTCATCGAGGAATTTGTCCAAGTGACCAATGACCAGTAATACTTTGTTTTTTTCCAATTATTATACGACCCTATGTTCTACCCGGAGTATAGCGGTTTGTTATTTCAGGGCTTATTTGTTTATGTTTGAATACTATTTCATCTATTAATCAAAGGGCGTTTTTCCATTCAAATTTTGAGATCTCTGTTTTTCTTGTTTTTATTTTTAACAATAAAATGGCAATGTGCTTGTTTGCATATCATTTGAAGCACTTAACCATTTTCATTGCAGGACTCACATCATTGCAGATGACACCGATCAAGAATCTTCTATGACTCGCTTCGACTTCGATAACCTGGTATTTCAAGCTGAAGAAGAGATTGATGAGGATGAAGACTTGCCCGAAGAGCTAGCTAGACTCTTGAGACAAGAAGAGAAGATCATTCTGCCTCATGAAGAAGAGATTGAGGTCGTCAACTTGGGTTCTGAAGAGGTTGTCAGAAATGTCAGAATAAGGGTTGCATTGCAAGATGACATCAAGCAAAGGTTGATAGAGATGC
The DNA here is from genome assembly GCA_963859935.3 of Lathyrus sativus. Taxonomy (NCBI): domain Eukaryota; kingdom Viridiplantae; phylum Streptophyta; class Magnoliopsida; order Fabales; family Fabaceae; genus Lathyrus; species Lathyrus sativus. The sequence goes on along the minus strand of OZ012735.1, from coordinate 239,412,283 downwards.
TTCGAGAGTACAGTAACATATTTGCTTGGCCCTACGAAGATATGCCTGGACTTGACACTGACATTGTGGTTCATCTATTACCACTTCGGGAAGAACGTCCGCTAGTCAAGCAGAAGCTTAGAAGGACGAGACCAGACATGGCTGTAAAAATCAAAGAAGAAGTCCAAAAGGAGTTGGATGCAGGATTTTTAGCCGTGACAACTTACCCTCCGTGGGTCGCCAACATCGTGCCGGTACCAAAGAAGGAAGGTAAGGTACGGATGTGCGTTGATTATAGAGATTTGAATAAGGTGAGCCCAAAGGATGATTTCCCGCTCCCTCACATTGACGTGTTGGTCGACAATACGACTCAATTTTCGGTGTTTTCCTTCATGGATGGCTTCTCCGGTTATAATCAGATAAAAATGGCACCGGAAGACATGGAGAAAACAACATTCATCACACCGTGGGGAACGTTTTGCTATAAGGTGATGCCGTTTGGTTTGAAAAACACAGGGGCAACTTATCAGCGGGCAATGGTGACTTTGTTTCATGATATGATTCATCATGAGATCGAGGTCTATTTTGATGACATGACTGTGAGGTCCCAAACGGAGGAAGAGCATTTGGTCAATTTATTGAAGCTGTTTGAGAGGTTGAGGAAGTTCAAATTAAGTTTGAATCCAAATAAGTGCACTTTCGGAGTTCGGTCCAGAAAGTTATTGGGGTTTATCGTCAGCAGAAAAGGAATCGAGGTAGATCCTGCAAAAATAAGAGTTATTCAAGAAATGCCAGCACCGAAGACTGAAAAAGAGGTTTGTGGCTTCTTAGGGAGGTTGAACTACATCGCTCGGTTCATATCTCATCTGACAGCCACGTGTGAACCAATGTTTAAACTGTTAAAGAAAGATTAGGCGGTTGTCTAGAATGAAAATTGTCAAAAAGCATTCGATAAAATAAAAGAGTATTTGCAGGAGCCTCCGATACTGATACCCCCAGTTGTTGGAAGACCATTAATCATGTATTTAACGGTTCTTGAGAATAGCATGGGTTGTGTTCTCAGTCAACACGAAGAGACAGGAAGAAAAGAGCATGCGATTTATTATCTGAGTAAAAAGTTCACAGATTGTGAGTCCCGTTACTCAATGCTTGAAAAAACGTGTTGCGCACTCGCTTGGGCGGCCAAACGTTTAAGACAGTACATGCGCAATCATACAACCATGCTAATTTCGAAGATGGATCCGATTAAATATTTCTTTGAAAAGCAGGCGCTTAAGGATTGCCAGATGGCAAATGGTACTGACAGAGTACGACATCCAGTTTGTTTCCCAGAAAGCTATTAAAGGGAGTGTTCTGTCAGAATACCTTGTTGAACAACCGATTGATGATTACCAACCAATGAGATTTGAATTTCCTGATGAGGACATTATGTACTTGAAAGCGAAAGATTATGATGAGCCATTACCCACTGAAGGTCCGGAGAAAGGTTCTCAATGGCAAATGATATTCAATGGCGTAGTTAATTCATATGGTAGTGGAATTGGGGCAATTATCACGACTCTTCATGGAACTCATATCCCCTTCACTGCCATATTAACTTTTCCTTGCACCAACAATGAAGCCGAGTACGAAGCATGCATCATGGGTCTGGAAGAAGCTATTGATCTGAGGATTAAGAATCTCGATGTATATGGCGATTCAACGCTAGTTGTCAACCAGATCGAAGGAGAATGGGAAACTCGTCAGCCCAATCTGACCCCTTATAGGGATTATGCAAGAAGACTGTTGCCATTTTTCGATCGTATAGACTTCCACTATGTGCCAAGAGCGGAGAATCAAATGGCAGACGCTCTGGCTACGCTGTATTCAATGTACAAGGTCAATTTTTGGAATGAATCTCCAAGGATTGTTATCTCACGCCTCGACATGCCCGTTTTCATATTTGCCATTGAGGGAGCTTCCGATGGTAAGCTGTGGTTCCATGACATCCAGAATTTCCTTAAGAACCAAGAGTATCCGCCAGGGGCTTCGGCTCAAGATAAGAAAACTTTTAGGAGATTGTCTGGTAACTTTTACCTCAACCCAGATGGTGTGCTTTATAGAAGGAATCATGATCTGGTACTACTCAGGTGTATGGACGAAAAAGAAGCAAGCTTGCTTATAGAAGAGGTCCACAAGGGTACTTTTGGCACGCATGTCGGCGGATATGTCATGACTCGGAAGATACTACGAGCTGGATATTTTTGGCTAACAATGGAGTCTGATTGTTTCAAATTCGCGAAGAGATGCCATAAATGCCAGATTTATGCTTATAAGATTCATGTGCCGCCGTGCCCGTTGAATGTTATGTCATCCCCTTGGCCGTTCTCCATGTGAGGCATCAATATGATTGGAAAGATCGAGCCCACTGCTTCTAACGGACACCATTTTATTTTGGTAGCTATTGATTACTTCACCAAGTGGGTGGAGGCAGCCTCGTACTCTAATGTGACCAAACAAGTGGTAGCAAGATTCATAAAGAAGGACATCATCTGCAGATATGGAATTCCCGAGCAAATCATTACTGACAATGGTTCGAATCTGAATAATAAGATGATGAAGGAGTTATGCCAGAACTTCAAGATTGAACATCACAACTCATCGCCCTATCGGCCGAAGATGAATGGCACTATCGAAGCGGCCAACAAGAATATCAAAAAGATAGTGCAAAAGATGGTTGTTACTTACAAAGATTGGCATGAGATGTTTCCCTTTGCTCTGCACAGTTATCGTACAACGGTACGCATATCAACCGGGGCAACTCCTTTCTCGCTAGTGTACGGTATGGAAGCTGTCTTACCGCTAGAAGTCGAGATTCCTTCTTTAAGAGTTTTGGTTGACGTAAAGCTCGATGAGGCAGAATGGATCAAGAACAGATTGAATCAGCTTAGTCTGATGGATGAAAAGAGGTTAGCATCAATTGCATATGGTCAGTTGTATCAAAGCCGGATGAAGAAAGCTTACGACAAGAAGGTGCGCCCTTGAAGCTTTTAGACGGGCGATCTTGTGCTGAAAAAGATTCTCCCACCACACTCAGATTACAGGGGAAAATGGATCTTGTGCTGAAAAAGGTCCATATGTTGTACGAAAGGTTTTCTCTGGAGGAGCCTTAGTGTTATCCACCATGGATGGTGAGGATTTTGCATCCCCTGTGAACACAGACGCAGTTAAAAAATACTTTTCTTAAAAGAGACCCGCTGGACATAAAAAGAAAAGTCCAGGAAAAAATGGGGCATCCCGGCGAACCATAAAAAAGGAAAAAATAGTTTCGGGCAAAAATTAGGGATAAAAATGAACAGATTGTAAACCCGCAAAGTTGAAAACCTGTAAAGGCGACTTTGGCAAAAATGGGTATCCCGGTGAATCAAAAACCCAAAAGGGCGGTTCAGGCAAAAGTTAGGGATTGAAAAGCAAATGACTGCGGTCTGCGTATGAACTTCATTGCTTAGTGGATTGGGAGAACCTGAGGGTCGTTTATCCGAATCAATCTCTTCCGAAGACGAAGTGTCGGGAAAGCGTCAGGGTCAGGCGAGTCATGGAGGAATCAGCTCATGGTGTTTGTCTGCGCCACATTGCCGACATTGCTGTACTTTTTGTTTAAAATGTACACTTTTGTATTTGCTTTTATGCATACTTGTAGTTTTGCGCAGCTTCCTCTTTTCAGGAGTTGCATCTGTTGTAAAACTTTGCCTATTTACAGGCCGTTCATCAATAAACATATACTATTTAGTACTTGTTTGTGTGCTTTGTTTTAGCTTTTACTGTTTTGTTTGTGAAAAATGCCCGATGTTTTTGATGAACTTGCATACATAAACTTGTGGGCCTTGGCCAATAATTGTTAAAACTTTGATATTAATTGAACGATGTCACGGATGATGACCAATATAGTCTTGTTGTATGGGATGTCTTGTCTGTTTGTCTTTTGCAGGGTTGTTACTCTTGGGGCAGGGTTTTATGAATGTACAAATGAATTCATCTGTTCCCTAAACAGTGTTGTTCTCCAGCTGTTGAGGTTGCATCTCTATCCCAGTAGAGTTATAGGCAGTGTATTAGCATGTCCCTGGCAGTTTGCCAGTGCGCTTTTAATCCTCCGCAGAGTACGGGTATGTGCTTACTCCCCAGCAAGTCGAGATTCGGGCGTATCCCCATGGAGTAGGTGCAGAGTTTTCCCTAGTAATGGTCTGGTACTCTTCCCTCTCTGTCAGTTTGATTGTAGGTACTCAGCTTTCAGCAATGCGGACCGAGGTCTCCGCCAGAGTTGATTTCCACGCAGTGTCATTTATCCCCTAGCAGGAAAGGTGTAATCCCAGTGTTGGTCATCTTTTCTCAGTTAGATCTTTATTCCCCAAAAGAGTTGCTTCTTGGAAGGCCGTTCAGGGCATTGTTGTTCTCTATCAGGTAAGTTGGGTTATTTAGCCTAGATGTTTTAAGAACTCGGTGAGTTGCCTGTTCCCTAGAAAGTTTGTATTCCAGAGAGTCAGCCCGGGCTTTTTCCTCAGCAAGTGGTAATCTACATCCTAAGTTGAGTTTGGATTTCTTGTTCTTGTATGAACTTTATTCCTGGTAAATGAGCCCTTCGAGGCCTTTTCATTTCAGAGTAAGTCCAATTGTTATTGGCATGGGTAAGCCATTCCTTGCAGGGTTGTTTGCTGTTCCTGACAGGATGGTTTCTATTTCTCTAGCATTTATTTTGCTGTTTCAGTTCCGTTGCATCTGCATGCGTGCATAGCATCTACCCAAATGCGTAGCATTCCCATCTTGCATGGGGCATTACGCCATTTTCAAAAATTTTGCATGTGAAACATAGACCAGGTTGTTACCTCTTTGTTTGCAGGAATGTATCCGACAGATGATTGATTAATATTTGTGCCCGTATGGTGTCCAGACCATAGCAAGTTGAAGAGTATCTTCGCCCGAATGGTATCCAGACCATAATATTTTCCGTCAGCCCGCATGGTGTCCAGACCCCGGCTTGCGTTTCTCCCCAGTAGTGTCATCGAACTTCGGTTGACGGTGTTGTCATTAGCCCTATATGGTATCCAAACCATGGCGAGTTAAGTATCTTTGTGTATATGGTATCCAGACCATAGCAAGTTGTTAAGTTTCTGTTAGCCCGCATCATATCCAGGACTCGACTTTTATATTTCCTGACAGTGGATTATCTTCGCCTATATGGTATCCAGAACATGGCAGTTACCGGTCTGTTTTGTCCGTTGAGTATCCAGACTCCGGTCAAATTCCCTTGTGATGTCTAGATCAAAGCAAGTGTATTTGTGTTCTTTTGTCGTATGGTATCTGTTGCACCCCAAATTTTGACCCCTTAGATCTTCATCATCATTTTAGGATCATATTCATTTGATTATCTAACCTTAACCTATTTCAAGTTTGTCTTTGTTAAGATACAGGTGAATTAGGGTTCCGTACAGCCGAGAATCGAGGTTTCGATGGTTAATCAGTCAAGGTATTGGATTGATTCTCCATGAAATAAGTCTCCACATCATCAATAATACTCCATTGGGTCAAGTATGAACCCAATTTGAGATTGTCACCCAAGGATCAAGAACAGTGCAGTTCAGGATACCCGATTAGGGTTTTCGATCAGGAAAAGTCAACTGTAGTTTGACTTTTGATTTAAATGATGTTACAATGGTGAGGTCATGGTCCATGAAGTTAATATGGCTTAGTAAAGTCCACTCAAGAACTTTCAAGGCTTCAAAAGACCCGGAACATCAACAGTCGACTCGGTAGTCATCGATCGATTGTTCGGTTGACCGAAAAGTCAACTCTTTAATCATAAATAATTTGACCTCAAATTATGAAGCAAAAATGTTCCTAGTAACATATTACACCTACCCATGAAGTTTCATGACCATTGGATTGAGGATTGAGGTGTAATCGAAAAATCGGGAAATTAGGGTTTTGAAAGGGGCAAGACCATAACTCCCTAACCACACGTCCAATTGAGTTGGTTCAAAGCTCATTGCAAAGGTCTTGAAAAGTCCTACAAAAGTCTCAGAGTGGTCCATCAGCAGAAAATGCATAGATTTGGAGTTATGGCCAAAATCATTACAAGAGGGAAAAAACACTTGGAAAATTTTTAAGTTATTGGCCTTTTTAGGCATGTTTTTAGCAACTTTGAGAGGATTTTTGACCTAGTTCCATTTGGAATCTAAAGATCATGAAAACATGAAAGTTGTAGAGTTTCATTAGGGCTTTCCAAAATGTACTATAACTCCTCCATAGCCCTTATGAGTTAAGAGTTATGAATTCAGCAAGTTGGGATTTCAACACTTGAGTTCACCATTTTCACTTTTTCACAAACTCACTCTTTAACCACTTGAGCTATTCTCAGCCATTTGATCATGTTTCTATATGATATTTAGAGGGTATGATGAATAGAAATGCATAAAATTAAGAGATTTGGTGGATTTGGTAAGTTCTTTGCAAGTGGCATTATTTTAATCAAACAAATCAAGAAGAAAGAGAAACTTTATGGAAGTAACTTGCAGCCCTAGCCACACTTCAGTCACTTTCATGTCTTCCTTGCCACTTGATTTGTGCATCATCTTGAGCCAAGAACTTGGACTTACAGCTGCAACAAATCTTGAACAAGATTGCATTTACAAAACTCCCTCCAAAATTCCAAAAGACAAATCTGCCCCAAACCTTTCCTTGGCCTATAAATAGAGGCTTCCTCTATGTTGAAACATACACCATATCATTCTAAAACCCAAGAGAAAACCATAGCTCTCATCTTACCTTGCTTTGCTTATAAGTGAAGAAATCATTCCAAAACTTCTCAAAAATCTGCCTTGAGCATTTAGCCTTCCAAAACCATTTCTACCCACTTAAAATCATCACAAACCATCCACACAATCAACAAATGATATGTGGGAGGTGCTCAAGCTTTTAAACCAGTCAAAAACTTCATTTTCTCAAAAGTCAACTTTCAACCAAGCAAAGTTTGACTTCACACACAGAATCTGATAAATCATTGTTCAGGCATGTTTTGATCACTTTAAACCACCAAACACCTTAGGTTCATGATGTACCAACTGTCCATAACCTAAAATACCATCATCATCACTTGTTTTGAGTTATGTCCTAAAGTTCACTTGTTTACTTCAAGTGCAAGAAAAGCTGCATTTTCATCAAGGCATTGGTTGGATCTTAGTTGGGGAGTCTTCAAGGTTTTTCCTACCGCACAAGCTTGCTTGGAAGTCTACAAGAGGTTAGTGATCACTATCTTGATTTTGAACTGCCATGAACATGATTAGTGTACATTAGTGGTTACAATGTGTTTTAAGTGTAAATGCAGTTCATGATTGAATCCGCCAAGATTGGTTTTGTTTTGCTCATCAATATGTGTAGTGCTATGTATTGTTGAAATTTTGATATAAATCATGAGTGGATGTTTGCCATGGATATTGTTGAATGGATACTACCTGTTTTGGCTCAAAGTTTGCTTGCAACTTTTTGAAGTTTGATACTGTTTTGATCTGGTTCTGTTTCTAAATGATGTTGATTTGTTTCTGCTGCAGCAACATCTTTAAATCTTGAATCTGTTTGTTGGCATTTTAGATTATAAGTCCTTGTATGTTTGATTCATGTGATGTTTTTATTATTTGAAACTGGTTTGGTTTTGGATCTGCACATTTCTGTTTTGGCCATTTTCAACTCATTTGCATTTTTTCAACTCATAGGTCATTTTTAATTCTGATACATTTTTGAATCATCCTTGTATTTAAGCTTTGTCTATAACATATTTGGAATGTGTGTGCACATTTAAACCAATACTTGTTGCTGTCATAGGGTTGTAACCTTCATATGCTATATGCCTTGAAATTTTTTGCTTGCCATTGCTACGCTAAGTGAAATCTGTGAAAATTTGAACTATTGCTTTGTGTTTGACCTATGTTGGTTAACATGAGAGTCTAGTATCATTGAATCTTGTTTTTATTAGATAGTTGGCATTGTCATGTTTGCATCAAGGACTTTCATTTTGAGGCATGGTAATAGGGTTGTTTTGTAATCATGACATAACCATATCGTGTTTGCATTATCAATTATGATAGGCATATATGTATGTTTTTGTTGTTTTGAAAATCATGTTTGAATCTATCTTGAAACTGCTGGTTAGCATCATTGGTCAATGTTTTGAATAGTTGTATTAACATATCATGCTTTTCTGTTACAAGTTCAAACTGCCATTTAGCCCTAGCACTATTGATATAGGGTAGCATTTGCCATATGCTTGTAAATTGTTATGTGCATTAGGTGCTTTAGGGCTAATTGTTGTTTAATGCTAGCATTGTCATGTTAGAGCTCACCATGTTGCTGTCATAACTGTTTGATTCATGAACCACTATGTAATGCTGCTACCTACTTTGCTTCCAACCATTATCATTTTTGCTGTTTCTGCTTGCTTGTAAACAAAAACATGTTTGTTTGGTGCTAATTGTCATTTTGCATCTGTTGCTGCTAGAACTAGGCTTTTCATGCTAGACTTGGTTTGTGTTCATTACCATGGGGTTGTAACCTTCATTTTAAGGCATGAGTTGAATTGATGTGTTTGATTTGGCATGGTATTGACCAAGGGCCAACTGCTGCTGTTATGTGACTTATTGTTATAAGCTTTCTACATGTTGGATCTGTCATGTGCTTTAGAATTGCTAGTTCATGAGCACAAGCTTACTAGACTGTCTAGATAGACCAGGTTGTTTGAATTGGTGCAAAATTATGTATGTGTATTGCTTTAGTAAAAGCATTGCAGAGAGATTCATGATGTGTGGTTGTTTGAAACTTTGATCTTGTTTTTCATATAAATTGCTGCCAGCTTCTGTTTTGAGGTTTTCACCTCTTGTGCTACCACTATGTTAAGTCTTCTTGCAATTTGTGTTTTGAATTCATGTCTTGATGTATGAGAATCATCTATGTGTATTAATGTTTTGAAGTATGGTTTGCTGCCTCTTGATTGTTCTTATTTTTCCAAATAGCATTTCAAACACTTTTGTTCACTAATTGCCACTAGCATACCAGTTTCTGTTTGGAGTTGTTTTTTAATGTTCTTTGCATCTAGAATCCATAGGCTATGTATTTGAAATTTGTGCATGCCTTCATTTGATCTTAATCACTTCTGTCTTGAGCTGTAGCTTCCAAATGCATTTCCAAGTTTCCATTTGCACTTGCAATCGTGTTCTAATTTGTGTTCCTTATCTTGAAAAACTAATGATGCCATTGTGTTCCTTGTTGAATTTCACATAAGATAGACCTAAATTTTGTTAAATTTGGCTGTGTTTTGAAAGATTTATGATGAAACCGTTTCCATGTCAACTTGCCTTGTTTGCTTGTCTTGCCTTGCCCATAATGCTTGTCTTTTTAGGCTTATGTATTTATTGGGATGGTATAATACACGAATGTATCGCCACCCCAGTGGTTATGCCTTGCTCTCATATTGCCTTGCCATGCTACATGACCTGAGTTCGATCCGTGTGGAGATCAACTCTTTTGGTCATTTTTCATATTTTCCTTGTTTTCACATTTCTTTCTCTTTTCCCTTCAATTGTCACGCGTGCGCCTCTGGTTGGTTTGGCCAAGTTTTGAACTGGCGATCACAAGGTGGTAGGTTCAACACCCACCAAGCGCACATCCTTATTTTTAATTACTATGAATGTTTGTTTTTTCTTTAAAATTTCAAAATAGCATAACTTTGTCAATTTTTGTCATTTTTGATTGATTCTTTTTGCAATTGTCTTGTATTTTTGCATATTTTCATATGGCATGTAAGCATTCTAGGATTTTCATTTTGGGAAAACATTTTGCATTAAAATAAGTCATGCTTCATTTTTAGGGTTTTCACCCTCCTCTCTTGCAATCTCCCTTTCAAACTTTTGATTCCTCTTTCTTAAGCTTGATTTTGTCAACTCTTTTGTGTGTGTGATTTTTGATTTCAACTTTTGCTTGTAAGGATCATATTAAAATCCCCATGAAGTTATAACTTGTTTGCTTGGTTGTTACCTTTATCTTTGTCAAGATATGTCTTTGGTTTTCACCCCTTGTGCTTATGTCTTGTAAGAACTTTCCCCTTTCATGATATTGTAATATCTTGATGCTTGCTTTGGTTGTGACCATCTGTCTTGTAAGAACCCCTTCTTGATATTGTGATATCCTTATGCCATACTTTGGTTGTGACCATCTATCTTGATTTGAAATCCTTGCTTGATATTGTAATATGCTTGCATGCTTTGGTTGTGACCATTTATCTTGTTTGAAATCATTGATATTGTGATATCTTTATACCTTATCTTGGTTGTAACCATTCACCCTGATTGAAATCCTTGCTTATTGTAATATGCTTATTTATTCTTGGTTGTAACCATATCTCTTTGTATTCATCATGTTTGAATGGTTATTGCTTTGTTAAGTTTGGTTTCCCTAAGTGATGAAACTCTTTAGTTCTCATCCAAGTTGCCTCATCCCCTTTTCCCTTCTAAAGGAAAGTCTCTCTATTTGACCTTTGGGTCATAGGTAGCTCATTACCCTCCCTTGACTTCGTTAAGTCATCTATACACTTAGTTAAGTTAGAACCTATCCATTAGACTTTGATTAAGTCTAAAAAGCTTACCCTTTATTAGGAGTGCTCCTTCAATTAGAATTTAAAATAGAGTTTGTTAACTCTATGTAAGAATCATGGAGATGATTACTTACTCCCCATTCTTGAGTGTTCAATGTATATCTAGAGAGTTTTCTTAAACTCTATACAAACATTATTATGTTTGTTCCCCTTTGAACCTTGATCATAATCAAGCATTCTTTATCCCTAGTGAGGTGAACTACGATTACTCTGATTCTATCCTAGTAAGGATACGTAGGCAGAGGACGTGATGTCTTTGCGAGCAAACTTAGAAACTACCTTTACGTCTTAACCTACACCTTTTACCCAATCCCAATCCATAGCAAACATTTAGAAAACTTAGCATACAAACAAACAAAAGGTTCCTGTAGAGTACTACAGATGTTTAGGATGTGAAATACCTACCCTAGGCATAACCAACCCCCGATCCCCGAATCTCTTAGCGTTTGTTGTTACATCACGCAAAAGATTCTTTCTTTATTTAGACCTTTCCTTTGGATAAATTAAAGTACGATTGTGAATTTAAGAATTTAAGATTCAAGTTGATCAATAGCTTGGTATCACGATTCTCACCGCAACAGTATCCAGACCATGGTTTATGCTCGTGTTTTTTATGCTTCCTCCGTTGAGTGTCCAGACTCCGGTAAAAGTCAGTTGGGTATCCAGACCCTGATGAATTTTGTTTATGCTTTCTTCGTAGAGTATCCAGACTCCGGTGAAGTCAGTAGGGTATCCAGATCCTGATGAGTCCTATTTATACTTTCTCCGTTGAGTATCCAGATTCCGATAAAGGCAGTTATGGTGTCTAGACCATGGTAGTTTATCTAATGCTCCATGACATCTAGGTCAGAGTAATTGTTGTTATCTCCTATCGCCGTGTGGTATCCAGACCTTGGCACCTAATGTTTTTCTCAGCCTATGTGGTATCCAGACCACAGCTAATATTGTTTCTCAGCAACGTCGTTTGACATGAACTCGTAGGATATCCAGATCCTAATGAATATATTTCTTTTGCATTGAGCATCAAGGCTCAGTTGCATCGAGCATCCAGGCTCAGATTATTGAGTATCCTGACTCAGTTTTATTAACCGAGTATCCAGACTCAGGTTTCTTGCATAGAGCATCCAGGCTTAGATTGCATCGAGCATCCAGGCTCCGATTATTGAGTATTCAGACTCAGATTTATTAATCGAGTATCCAGACTCAGGTTTCTTGTATAGAGCATCCAGGCTCAGATTAGCATAGAGCATTCAGGCTCCGATTATTGAGTATCCAGACTCAGATTCTTTACCGAGTATCCAGGCTCCGATCATTTTGAGCATCCAGGCTCCAGTTTGTTTCTTTGAGCATCTAGGCTCCAGTTTGTGTGTTTAGACATCCAGACTCCGATCACATCGAGCATCCAGGTTTCGATTTCTATGGAGTACCCAGACTCCGGTAATTTGGATTGTTACTTTTCACCAATATGGTATCTAGACCATGGCGCCGCTTTTGACGTTTGTATTCTTTTTCCCCAACAAAGTGTTTTTGAGATCAGTACAGTTATATTCAGATTTTTATGCGGTTGACAAATTTCCGGGTTCTTTGGTATTCAACCGTCTTTTACCTCGATTGCGTAAAAGCCATTCGCTTTTCACTCATTCAGGTCCAAGTCGCTTGAATAGGGGCAGCTATTGTACCCCAAAATTTGCCCAACCTTTTCTTGCCTTGGTTTATGTTTCATTTCATTTTGTTCTATCATTTGCATTGCATAGCATGTTTCATTGAACAGGGGATCAAGAGGTTGTGTATATCAATAGAAGGCTTCTCAGAGTGTGGAGCCTAAGCAAGGGGTGTTACTCAAGTTTGAATGGTCATCAGGTTATCTTGAAGAAGTCAATGGTCTTGTGAAAGGATGGATGGATGTATGAGGGTCAGCTCCTAACTTGGAGGCCAGTTGAAGAGCATCAGAGGGTTATGAATTCATAATTATGGGTATAAGATGTTGAGAGAGCTCATTGAGTTCTTTGAGAGCCATGTGGAGCTTATTAAAGTTGTTGTATGAGGTGGAACAAGCCACAGTCAAGAATGTTGCATATAGGGTTTTCATCTGGTAAATCCTCAGTTAACTATGAAATTGAAGGAGGCTACAACTCAATTCCAAGTCCCTAAGGTCATGGGATGTTGTGTTGAGATGTCTAATATATCATTTCAAGATCAATTCATCAAGGATCAAGAGTGTGAGAAGTTACTAAATTAGGGTTCTCAGTGTAAAATCCCCTGTTAAGTGCCTAACTTCAAGACCACCTATCTCAAGATACAAGTCTCATCTCAACTTTTGACCAACATGAAACTTGTAGAGCATGTTCTTAGCTTTCGTTTAAGTACTATAAGTCCTTGATTGGATTTATAGAACTCAAGTTATGATGCAGACAAGTTACAGGTCATCAGATGAATGTGATTTTGGTCAACAAAAGTCAACCAACTTCCAAGCCATTTTTGACCTAGAAGGATGGTTCTCCTCAAATTTTGGCCAACATGAACTTTGTAGATCTTGGTCTTAGATTTCCAAATAGTACTAGAAGTCTTTCATCTGATTTGTAGAACTCAAGTTATGAGGCTTGCAAGTCAGGGGTATTTTGGGAAAGTGAGATTATAGGTCATAAAGTTATAGCTCCATTTCACCAACTTGCACACTTCAAATGAAAATCTTTTCAACATGAAACTTTCTCCAAATGGGGCCATTTGAATTACCAAATCATCTCTTGTCATGGTTGGAGCTTGGATTGAAGAATTGGTGTTTGAATTTTTCATAAAGGAAGCTTAAAATGAGAAAATGGGAATTAATTCATTTGCAAATGATGTTCTAAATACATTGCCAATTTTACATTTGCAATTTGAGGTCATTTGGTTGGTTATTTTCATGGTTTCTTCAACATGAAGTAACAAATGGGAAATCCACCATAAAATCAAAACAAGGACCAATTGCTGGCCCTTTGATCAACTCAGGCCATATGCAAAGGATTTGGAACAAAATTGAGGTTGGTGCAGTGGAGAGAACACGAGTATGGCAAGCAAAAAAGTGAAGAAAAATTGAATTGGAAATTGGGCTTTAGGGCATGAAATAAGGCTCCATTTGCATCTGAATCCAATACATAAAAGGTTAGAAAACTTCCCAAACCCTCAGAGCTCGTTTTGGTGGTGAAATTGCGAAAATAGCAACTTGGAAAAGCAAGAGAAAAGTGAAAATCGGTTTTGGAGATTTGGCCCTTTTCAAGTGAAATTAAGCACACTAAAAGCTTCGTTCAAGTGTTTGGAACGATTCTGGGTGGTTTGCTTGAAGGTTCAGCCAAAGACAAGACTCAGTGGAGGTGCTCCACTAGGTAATCTTGAAATCACCATATCTCTCTATTTATGCCACGATTCTGTGCCAATTTTTCATATTTGAGACATAGGAAACATGTAGACTATTAATATGTAAAATGAATTGGCATTTGAGTTGATTTCTGTTTGGAGCACAAAGCTTGTTGTTTGCATTTTGGCTTGTTCTTGAGTTTTTAGACTAAATGGACTGTGGATTTGAATTCTACATGAAGTGTAGATGAATTCTGGGCACTTTTGGTGTTTGATTTTGAGTTTTGCAGTTTGTGCACTTTTTATATTTTTCTTCGATTTGCTCTGTGTGTTGCTCAAACATGAAAACCAAGGTTGGATTTGAGTTCCTCGTGATGAGAGGATGATTTTTGACTATTAGTTTGTTAATTTTGGTGAAGTTTTGATGCCGGTGCATTTCTGGTTACTATTCCTGGTGGTTGGGTGGCCGGAGAAGATGACCGGAAGGGATATCCGGCCACTGTCTGATTTCCTTTGACCTGGCTGACTTCTCATTGGAGAAGATGGTCTGAACATCGTTGGATTAACTTACTTTTCTGTTTAACGTTCATGATTAAGAAACATCCTACACCTTGTTTGACCGTGTACCACATGACCAGGTACATTTAATTTCGCCAGGGCTTCTAAAATGTTTCCTGAATTCCAGCTTGAGCTTCTATAAAGTTTCCTAAATTCTAGCCTGAGCTTCCTCATTCTGAATACCAGAAAAACAAACTCTGCGCGCCTGATGTCATACGACCAGAGGAAGCTTTGGAGTTCCTCTTGCTAATTCCTTGGTTATGGTCTTCTTCATCTTTTGCGGATGTTTACCTTTCTCCAACTGTATTTGATCCTTCTTTTCTTCATTGACCAATACATTGAGGTCACTTCTAGGCTCCCATAGATAGCAGTTGTTCTTGGCTCTAGATCCATTCATAATTTCCTTCCCTTCTTCATTGGTGACATCAAACTCATCTTTAGAGAATTTTACACTGAAACCTTGGTCACAGAGCTGACTGATACTGATGAGATTAACAGTCAGTCCTCTAACCAACAAGACATCATCCAACCTTGGAACACCAGGGCAATCTAGTTTTCCAGCACCATTAATTTCTCCTCTAGCTCCATCACCAAATGTTACATGACTTAAGGAATGAGGTTTTATGTTTACCAAGATATTCTCTATTCCAGTCATGTGTCTAGAGCAAGCACTATCAAAATACCAATCCCTTTTGGTAGGCATCCTTAGACCAGTGTGAGCTAATAGAGCCACTTTCTTAGCAACCCATTGTCTCTTCTAGATAGGATCTTCCTTCTTGGACTTAGCTTGATGCAGTTTCTTGACATGAGCACCCTGTTTGGATCTTCCTTGATGAGAATGACTGGGAAATCCATGTATCCAGAAACACACAGATTTAATGTGTCCAAGTTTTCCACAATGGCAACACCTATACCCTTGGAATTTACTCTTGACTTGGTTCCAGTTTCTGTTTCTCTGATGTTTTGACATTGGTCGTGACATCCCCTTTGACCTCTGAGTTTTAGGTTTTGGCCCCTTGATCTCCAAGATGGGTTTCTGTTTCCCAACAAATCCCAGTCCAGACCTGTTACCTGATGTCTGACCACTCTGTAGAATTTCTTCTAGAGTGTCAGTCCCAGGGTTCAGCATCCTTATGGATTTGGACATTTGATCAAGATTAGATTTTAACAAGCTGGCTTCACTTTTAAGAGACTCTATTGTTGCAAGATGTTCCATCTTCTCAGCTTCTAACTCTCTTATGAGTTTCTTCTGTTGCTCTCCTTACTGATATAATTCTCCACTTCTGTTGCACAACTTCTTAAATGAATCAACAAGTTCATCATAAGTCAACTCATCGTCACTTGAGTCACTATCAGATACACATACACTGTTCAGAGCAGTGACATGTTTTGCAGACTCATCTTCTTATCCATTCTCAGAATCTCCATCAGACCAAATGACAGTTAGGCTTTTTCCCTTCCTTTTGAGGTAGGTGGGACATTCCTTTCTAATGTGCCCATATCCTTCACATTCATGGCATTGTACTCCTTTGCTTTGGCTGGATATTTCTTCAGACTTATCCCTTCTGCTGGTGTCAGAAGGCATGTTCTTGGCATAAGGTTTAGACTTTTGGTCTATCCTTTTGATCAATTTATTAAATTATCTTCCAAGCAAAGTTATGCCCTCTGACAAGTTCTCCTCATTTTCACCACCTTCTCCTTCTGAGTCATCTGCAGTGTTTGAAATAAGAGCTATACTTTTGTTCTTTTTCTCCACAACCTGATCACACAATCCCATCTCAAAGGTTTGGAGAGAACTAATGAGTTCATCCACCTTGATGTGGCATATGTCTTGGGCTTCTTCAATGGCAGTGACCTTCATTACAAACCTTCTAGGCAAGGACCTTAGAATCTTCCTCACAAGTTGCTCTTCAGGCATCTTTTCTCCCAAGGCTTCTAAGGTGTTTTCAAGTTCAAGAATGTTCATGTAAAACTCATGAATGGTATCATCCTCTTTCATCCTTAGACTTTCAAATTTTGTGGTCATCATTTGAAGTCTTGACATCTTGACTTTGGAGGTTCCTTCATGAGTAGTTTTGAGAGTGTCCCAAACCTCGTTATCCAGTTCACAGTGGTTTACCGGTCTGAAGACGTTTTTGTCTATACCATTGAAGAGTGCATTAAATGCTTTAGAGTTCTCCAGAGCTAAGGCCTCTTGCTCTTTGTTCCATTCCTCTTTAGGAATTAACACAGATACTCCATCCTTGTCAGTCTTCACAGGATGTTCCCAGCCAGAGTTTGCAGCTCTCCATGCCTTGCTGTCTAAAGACTTTAAGAAGGCAATCATCCTAGGTTTCCAATAGTCATAATTAGAGCCATCCAGAATTTGAGGTCTATTTGTGAATCCCATGTCTTTATCCATAGTACAAGAATTTATTTTCCCTAGATCTCACCCAGAAATAACAGGCAGGGTGCCTTCTCTGATGCCAATTGAAATTCTGGCAAGCACACGATGGATGTTATCTCGGATGTTATAACATCCACTGTAACACAAACTATTGGAATAATTACAAAGTTGTAAAGAGAAAGCAGTAAATCACACCAGTAATTGTTCACCCAGTTCAGTGTCAACAACACTTACATCTGGGGGCTACCAAGCCAGGGAGGAAATTCATTATCAGTAGAATTAATTCAGAGCCAAACAATCCCAGTTTGCACTCCTCACTTAAGACCTACCCAATGACACTTCAACCTAGAGACACTCTAGACCTGAGTATTCCCACTCACTCCCCCTCAATCACACCACAGTGATATCAATACAAAATTACTAATGACTGTTGAAGTTATACTTCAAACACACCTTGATCATGCTTCACAGCTTTGATCAATAACACACCACTCTTGCTTAACAACTTTGAGTGTTACACCAGCTTAGAAACTATGTAACCAATGCAATTCTACAGCAGACAATTGCTTGGTTAACAAGTATTCCTAAGCCACAATACAAACGTGAATAACAATCTTCTTCACTCATAAGGACTCTCTATATGCACTCTCTGATCTTCTGTCAAGAGGTGGCCTTCTAGGATTGCTCCTTCTGTTATTTATAGCAGCAGGCAGTCCTTGGGCCTTGGTGCATAAATTAGGTTTACCCAAACCTTTCTTCAAAAGGCTGCACTTACCACTTAGGTCAGGTACATTTAATTTCGCCAGGTCTTCTAAAATGTTTCCTGAATTCCAGCTTGAGCTTCTATAAATTTTCCTGAATTCTAGCCTGAGTTTCCTCATTCTGAATACCAGAAAAACAAACTCTGTGCGCCTGATGTCCTACGACCAGTGTCATGACATTCAGTTGGAGGTAGGAAAAACACTTAGAAGGGGGGGGGGGGGTTGAATAAGGGTTTTAAAACAATTAAGATGATAGAAAAATAACACAGTATTTTTATCCTGGTTCGTTTGAACTCAAACTAATTCAGTCCACCCTACCAAGGTGATTTGCCTTTCTCAACAAGGACTTAATCCACTTAATCAAACTTGATTACAGTGTAAACCACTAAGACAACTGTCTTAGTCTTCTCAAGAAATTCTGACCACAACTTGGTCTTCTTAAGGAAATCTTTTACAAAGATAAACTAACAATGTTTTTAAGATGTGCTTCTAAAAAGCTATATCACAACAGTGATTTTTACACAAGTTAAAGAACGAATATGAAAACTATTCTAGCTTGAAGAATATTTGAATGAGTGCTTTGAATAATTTGTCAATAATTCCGTCAATCTTGAAGTGATGCTTAGTGTTGCACCCCAAATTTTGACCCCTTAGATTCTCATTACCATTTTAGGAGCATTCTCATGAATTATCTAACCCTAACCCAGTGCAAGTTTGTCTTTGCCAAATTACAGATGAATCAGGGTTTTGTGCAGTCTAATCGAAGCTTCAGGGTTTGCGACCAATCAAAGTTTTAGGCTAATTCAATTATGAAACAAGGTCAAGGGTATCATATAATGTCAATTGAGAATCCAATTTCAGGCTGTTACCCCAGAATCAAGAATAGTGTATTTCAAGGCACCCGATTAGGGTTTTTGACTAGTAAAAGTCAACTATAGTTTAAATTTGATGTTGGAAGGTGTTTTAATGGTGGGATTATGATTCATGAAGTTCATATAGCTTAATAAAGTTCATTCAAGAAGTTTCAAAGTCTCAGGAGGTCCAGAGTGTCAACAGACGACTCGGTAGTCACCGATCGATCGTGCGGATGACCAAAAAGTCAACTCTTCAAATTTAAGGAATTGGACTTCAAAGTGTGAATAAAAAATGTTCCTTATATCATGTTGCACTTGCCTATCAATTTTAATGACCATTGGATCATGGATGAAGGAGTAATCGAAAAATCGGGAAATTAGGGTTTTGAAAGGGGCTAAACCATAACTCCTTAACCACACATCCAAATGAAGTGGTTCAAAGCTCATTTGAAAGCTCTTGGCAAACCCTACAAGAGTTCCTAAGAGGTCCATGACCAGAAAATGCATAGATTTGGAGTTATGATCAAATTCATTTCTAGAAGGGAAAAGGACTTAGAGAAATTTCACTTTTTAGTTCATTTTTTAGCAACTTTGAGAGACTTTTTGACCAAGTTCCTTTGGGAAATTGAAACTCATGAAAACATTAATGTTTTAGAGCTATTTGAGGGCTTTCTAAAAAGTACTAGCACATCTCAAAAGGATTTGGAGCTGAAAGTTAGGGTTATGGCAAGTTGGTGGTTTTTCACTTTAGTCCCACATTGTCAAAATTTCAAGAATCCATTCTTTCATCAATCTGAACAAACTCAGCCTTTGGATGTTGTTGTTTCTGATATGTAGAGAGTTTGAAGCATAGAAATGTGAAGAAAATGCATAGGAGATGGAATTAGCCAAACTTGTAAGTGGGCTTGCAAGTGGCTTTACAACTTGCATTTGAAATCATAAGGCAAGCATGAGGTGGAAAAGTGAATCTGAACCAGCAATCAACCTACACCCTCTAGCCTGCATTTAGCCCTTTCAAAATCATCATTTTGCTTGACTATTTGGCTTACCTATTGATCGCGACTTTCTATGTCTAATACAACCTAACTGCAAGTGCACAGTCTATCGCGTAGTAATAATAGATATCGATCCCACAGGGACTCGTAATCAAACTAGTGTTCTTGGAAGTTACTATGTTTAGCTAGGTAGATGATGTTTAAGGGAATAAGATTGTCACTAAAAGGAACTAAGAATGTTACTTAAATTATAATTAAGTGAATCGATATGCAGTAATTATGTTCTTCGGGGATTTGACAAGTTACCGGTATACGAAATATTTTTCAGAGTTTATTTAAGCAGAAAATGGTGATCTGAAGACTCTCGCCTCACGATGGTTATTGACGCTAATCATAATTCTAAGGGCCAAACGTACGCTTTCGTGTCCCATTCGGGGTTAAAATTATTTTTTGAAAATCTCTAAGTTCTAATTCATTTTAAAGTGCTTTCGCTGTTATTAAAATGAATGACTAGTGTTTACTATCTGGTCTTGCCGCAGCTTTCGCTTGTTGGTTCGTACATTAATTAATTTCCCACTTTCGTGGCAAAACTACTTTTAAATAAGTTCTCGCTTTCGCGACAAAGTTTATTCAGTAAATTAATTTAAACACTCAGACCATAAACAACTTTTGAAAAAGACAGTTTTCAACCGGTTATTATCAAATCCCTTCCGAATTATTATTACATATCGATTACTTTGATTTAGCCAGACATGGATTTGGGAAAGGTAAAACATAAATAAAAACAGTAAATAATAACATGCATCATAATTAAAATTAAAATTACGATTAAAATTCGAAACCTGTAAATATTCCAATTGACCTTTGGGCAGATCCTCCACAAATGTTGGCAGGATTCTGGTCTTTGTGCCAATTGATCGTACAACGGAAATAAGAATTACAGAAGAAATGAAAGGAATGCAGAAAAAGAAAAGAGAAACAAATAAGAATAGAAAAACTGGAAAGGTTGCTCTGAAGATAAATTGGCAGCACTTCGTTGTCTGAATGCGGCTCCCTTTTTCAGTTCCCCTCCTTCCCCTTTTATAGAAATGGAATTCTAACGGTTATAACTTGAAGGGGGTGGACTTTGAGGCAGAATTATCAAGGAGTAGTGGTCCACTATTTGGAACTTGGAACTGCTTCTTGCACGTGCATTTGAAGTTGGGCGTTTTTGCCTGCATGACGGTCGTCACGGTGTGTGACGGTCGTCACCCGTGTGACGGTCGTCATGGAGCTGTGACGGTCGTCACAGCAGCAAAATATGCATTTTGCGTTTTTCATGTTGTTTTCATCCGGTTTTCGTCCATATTTCATCTGTGATTGCTTCTTTTCTTCATATTGCTTTGTTTAGACGTGATTATCAAATACCTGCAAAACATCAGACAAATAACACGGAAATAACCCGAAATCGGATCGAAAATAGTTAAACATCAGTTGAATTATGAATCAATATATATATATATATATGATTTCGTGTTATCAAACTGCCCTAAGCTTGAATCTTTGCTTGTCCTCAAGTAAAACAGGAAAAAGTCGGCAAGCACGAGGCAGTTTCTTTGTTCGTAAAGTTGGGAAAAACCGGGATTCTTAGTAAGAACAGAACGAGTACGGTGACGACACTGGACTATAAGTCTTCGGAGGTCTCCTTCTTATGCAAATTGGTCCTAGTCATGCTACTGTAGCTTGGTGTCAAGGTTCTCGCAGCAAGTTCACCCTGTTTGTTCTAGCGCAGTCACATTAAGCCCGTTGTCCATACACTTTCATGGCAAGTCGACCTGTTAGTGAATATGATCTCATTTCTGTTTTGATCTTTTTCATTGATCATAAGCTTATATCATTGATTTTTCAATGAGTTTTCATGTCGTTGGGCTAAATGCTCGGGTGAGGAGCACCTAACTTAGAAGGAAACATGTCTTTATATTTTTGGCTATATGGCTTTCTTTTCATGATTTTTCATCTTTTTAGAGATCATACACTTATTTGCATCGGTCGCTCGCTTAGAAGTGTTTCAGGATGGTGCTGACTGCTAGTATAAACTACTTGGGGTTGAGTTTGCGTAGACACTTGAAACTTTGGTACACGTAGGTAGTGAAACCGACTCGCATAAACCAGAGATCTAAGGTGTCAAGACGGTACTTGTTTTGTTAGAATTGTCGTCTCCTCGGAGTTTCAAAACTTGGTTTGAACTTGGGTGCATTCTCGTGATGCTTTTGCTTTTGAGGAACGAACGAAAAATTTTTGTTTACGTCGAATAAAGTGGGGATGTTTGCGTAACGGGAAAAAGATATATAATAGAGCTTTTATTTGCTAAACGTGAAAATGTTCGAATTGAAATTACGAAAATAAAAGTACAATGGAATGGGAAATAAACGCTCCACTCCCACACTATCTCAATCAGTGTCCCCACTGATTTGAAAGAATGCAAGAGGGAAGTACAAGGAAAATGAAAATACAAAGAAACTAAAAATATAGTAAAGAAATAAGGAAAATGATAACTAATCACGGCCTCTGCCTCGGTCATGTCCTCGCTCGCGTCCTCTGGCTCTGACTTGGTCAACTCGGTCCTCAAAACTCATAGCTCCGGTATGGTAGACATAGTCGCGGAGTCCTTCGAACTGCAAGGTCAGATTCGCCAGGTTCTCAGTAATGGTTTCTTGGCCGGTTTGAAGTTGTTGCATTTGGGTCCGATGCCAAGCTTCGAACTGCTCTGCTTGCTGATTCTGCTGCTGCATCATAGCGAGTATCTGGGCCTGCTGGTCGAGAGAGCGGCGGAGGTCTGCTTCTGAGTAGTCCGGCTCTGGACGATGGCGGCGGCGGCAGTAGGATGTACCTTTGGAGGGAAGTGGTTGTGATGCCTCCGGTTGCTCTGGTCTGTCCAACTCAGCTTGGATTTCGTCATCAGAACCTTGGGTGTGGTCCTGAGTTGGAGCAGTGGCAGCAGGAGGGGCAGTGAGGTCAAATAACCAGTTGGTACGATCCTCTGGATGCATCCGGGTGCGTGATGGAAGGATGATGCTTCGGACGGTTTTGCCATGCACTACCGGGTGGTACTTGCCATCGGCTCTGGAACGGATGAGGTGAGAGGCTCTGCAGTGGTCGGTGTCGAGGAACACTGAGGGAATGGCGTGGAGATGCTGGAGGCGGTCACCGAGGTTCAGCCCAAGTGCAATGGCAGTGACAATCCCGCCAAAGTAAAATGGCTTAGAGCCACGGTTACAGTTGGCCTGAATGTGGGCCAGGAGGAATGGAGCGGCGTTGATGGGCTCGTTGTTGAAGATACAGCGGAGAAAGAAGAGCTCTTTTGAGTTCACCTTATGGTTGCTATCCCGGGCGAAGATGGTGTTGCTCAATGCTCGGTGGAAATACCGGATGGTCGGGTTGTGGATATGCATTGCGTGCAGAGAATCCCAACCATCGGCATTGATGCCGGTTAACTAGTACCAGAGCGCGAAGACTTCGTGCTGGAACTGATCGGTGAGGCGGCGGTGAGCATTGTTACCTCGTGGGAATTGTAAGATGGCGGCAATCTGGTTCTGGTTCACTTGATAGTTTGTGCCGAACATCCGAAAGCATGCGGCACCAGAGTGTTGGCTGAGGTCGCCGCTGGAAGTGACGTAGGTGAACAAACTTAGGAACTCGAGGGTGAGTTGTTCGTATGTCGGTAGCGGATTGGTGCAGAGGTTCCAGATGCCGGCTCTTTGAAGCAGCCAAGTGACGCCTTCAAGGAGTCCGAGCTCCGTGAGCGATGGGATATGTGGATAATGGGTTGGCTGGAGCGACCTTTGATGGAATGCGATGTAGTTGGCTCGCTGTCTTTCTCCTGAGTCACCGTCGCTGAACACAATGTTGCTGAGGTCTGGGGTTTCGTTGTTTCTCGCCATTGTTGGAGGATTGAGTTGGTTCTGTGGATTGAGGTGGTTCTGTGCAGTGGAAAAAATGTGACAGAAGTGTAGTAGGAAGTTGAGATGGGAGTTGGAATTTATGGTGCAAGGTGGGGAAAACGAAAATTTGGAGTGGGGTGGGAGTTTCTGATGATTGGAAGTTGAAAGGAGATGAGTGGGAGAGAAAATGCAACCCCTGTTATATCAGATAACAGTTTTGGGCTCGTGACGGTCATCACGTATCTGTGACGGTCGTCAGGCTCCTGTGACGGTCGTCACACCAGCAAAATCTGCAGAACGCAGAATTTTGCTTTGGGGGTGTTCTTGCAATGACTTTTAGGCCTATAAATGAGATAGCAATGTATTATAGCGGCCAATATACAAAGAGTAACGTAAAAACAGAATAAATGAATAAAGACTATAATTGAAATAACAAGTAATTAAAATGATTGTAATGTAATACATAAAGAAATTAACAATGCAAAAATCCAAATGATTAAAAACGGACGGAAAGTAGAAAAACTAAACTAAACTAAATGTAATGCTAATATCTAGTCTTTTCGTGCCTTCAACTCATCGAACTTCCATGCGTAGTAGTCGAGCTGGTCATAGACTAAGTCCATGAAGACTACTAGTTCGCTGTGTATGCCTGCGATGTCGTCTTTTACAGTAGTCAGAGCTGCATCAATGTTGTCCAATCGGAGCAGAACAGTATCCATTTTGTCGGTGGTCTCCTCAGGAATGGGCTCAGGATATGTGTTGTAATGCGGAGGAGTCGTAGGGTCTACTTCAGCTTCTGATACAGCATCCTCATAGTACATATAATCGTGTGCTTCAGAGATGTGATCATTGTCGTACATGTAGTTCTGTGGTGTTGAATGAGGTGAAGGAGGTCCCATAGGCTCATCCAATTCATAAAGCCAGTTGTCCTTGTTGTGGATACTTGTCATCTGATGATTAGGCAATGTGAATAGCTGGACAGGTTTTTCATTGATGAGGTACTCGTAAGGTCCAGGTCCCATAGTTCCTAAAATGCGCCTGTTAAAGCAAAACTGGATATTCATGGGTCGGATGATGCCAAAACTAGTGCTTGCATTAAGGTGGAATCTAAGGCCAAGCTCGTGGGCAATCATTGTCACGAGGCCTCCTATTAGAATAGGTGATTGTGGGTCCTGAGTGAGGCGTCGGAAAGATCTCATCATGAAAGGTACTGCATTCACTGTACGTCCCTGAGAAGCACAGAACATGATAAATAACTCCTCTTTAGATACTGTAGTAATATTTTCTTCTTTCCCGAAAAGGGTGTGAGCTAGTATCTTATGGAAGTATCTGAAAGCTGGGTTATGAATCTCATCATTATACATTCTGTCTGGTTCAGGGTGATAGTCGCCTGTGATTCTACCCCAGAATTGGTCGAGTTCAAAATCAATATCGTCATCTTCTGCACTGATGAACACATGCGGTCCGCTAGGAAATCCTAGGAGGTTAGCTAGTGACATCCGGCTATGGGTTTGGTCCATTCCAAACATCCTAAAGGTGATCAGCTCTGTGTTGGATCCAAAACCATAGTTGGGTAGGTACCTGAAGGAACTAAGGAATTCGTAGGTGAGGTCCTTATAGGTAGCAAAACGGGTTTTCAAAGCAGTGTTCTCCCAACCCAGTTGATTGAACAGGTATTGGATGCTATTCGTGATTCCTAGTTTCTCCATGGTAGACTTATCATAATACAGCGTTAAGGCTATTTCTCTTTCAGTTAATGCTTCAAATCTTGCCTTTTGAGCTAGTCCTCGAAAATGAACCTTTGTGAAGTCGTACGCGGCCATACTCACAGGTAAGTCGGAGGAAAACAGGAGGAAGGTTTGAAGACTTTTAAAATCCTGAAAAGTTTAAAACAGAAGTTTGAAGTCAGGATTTTTAAAAACAAAAAGCGGTAAAAACAAAAGATAAAAGAGAAAAATAAAATAAAAATATGAAAACAAAAGAAAGGAAAAATAGTAGCAATTTCTATTTTAGAGTTTTTGTTAAAGTTTCAAAGTAGAATAAAAATAAAAGTGAGAATTAAATACAGTAACGAGGAAAAATGCGGGAAAATTGGGTTGCCTCCCAGTAAGCGTTGTTTTTAACGTCTAAAGCCTGACGATAGCTTGGTGACAAGCTATTCGGGTGTTTGAGCTGGAGGCTCACGCAATGCTATACTGCAGACTTGAGGGTTGTTTTCGTTCTTATTATAATGTTTTAGACGTTGCCCGTTTACGATAAACGGTGCATTCGTCTTATCGGTAATTTCAACAACTCCACTCTGAAGTACTTTAGTCACTTCATAAGGTCCAGACCACCTAGATTTTAGTTTACCTGGGAAGAGTTTTAATCATGAATTAAATAACAATACGATGTCTCCCACACTGAATTGTTTCTTGATTGAACGTTTATCATGCCACTTTTTAGTTCGTTCTTTGTAGATACGGGCATTTTCGTAAGCGTCCAATCGAAGTTCTTCTAATTCGTGTAAGTTCAAGATTCGTTTCTCTCCTGCCGCAGTGTAGTTGAAATTGAGTGTCTTAATGGCCCAGAAGGCCTTATGCTCTAATTCTACAGGGAGATGACAGGATTTACCGTAAACTAATTTGTAGGGTGTAGTACCTATTGGTGTCTTAAAGGCGGTCCTATAGGCCCATAAAGCTTCATGTAGCTTTGATGACCAATCTTTCCTTGAGGTAGCGACAGTCTTTTCCAATATCTGTTTTATTTCCCTGTTCGAGACCTCTACTTGTCCGCTAGTTTGCGGATGATAAGGTGTAGCTACTCGGTGTCGGACTCCATATTTAGAAAGAAGTTTATCAAATATTCGCGATATGAAGTGTGATCCTCCGTCACTAATGACGAGTCTGGGTACACCGAATCTAGGAAAGATTGTGTTTTTGAAGAGTTTGATTACTACCCGTGCATCGTTTGTTGGAGCAGCAATGGCTTCTATCCATTTAGACACATAGTCCACAGCGACGAGTATGTAGTTATTACCAAAAGAAGGTAGGAATGTTCCCATGAAATCTATTCCCCATACGTCAAAGATTTCTACCTCTAAGATTCCTTTCTGAGGCATTTCATCGCGTCGTGAGATGTTGCCAGTTCGTTGGCATCTATTGCATTTTTGCACAGCGATGTGAACGTCTTTCCAGAGGTTAGGCCAGAATAAGCCGGCTTGGAGAATCTTAGCGCACATCTTGGATGTACTAGCATGACCACCATATGGTGCTGAATGGCATTGGGAAATGATATTTTCTATTTCTTCCTCTGGGACACAACGACAGTATATGTTATCGGGCCCTCTCTTGAAGAGTAGAGGTTCGTCCCAATAATAGTGTTTCAGATCGTGGAAGAATTTCTTCTTTTGCTGATAAGTGAGATCCAGTGGAAGCACGCCTGCAGCGAGGTAATTAACGATGTCAGCATACCAAGGTAATGTGACTTGGGCATAGACGGCTTCTACGGCTTTTTCGAATTCTGGATCTTCCGAGATTGAGTTAGGCATGTCACTTTCTAATTTGGCTATCAGACGTTCGTACGGGAAATCGTCATTTATCGGTACTGGTTCATGTTTGATGCCTTCTATTCGGGATAAGTGATCTGCAACAACGTTCTCGGTTCCTTTCTTATCTTTGATTTCTAAGTCAAACTCTTGTAATAACAGGATCCATCTCAATAGTCTTGGTTTGGCATCCTTTTTGCTTATTAGGTACCTAATGGCAGCGTGGTCTGTGTATATGATAATTTTTGCTCCTACTAAGTAAAAACGGAATTTGTCAAGCGCAAATATAACTGCTAGAAGTTCCTTTTCTGTTGTGGCGTAGTTCATTTGGGCAGGATCTAAGGTTCTACTGGCATAGTAGATGGCATGGAGTTTCTTGTCCTTCCTTTGTCCTAGAACTGCGCCTACGGCATAATCACTCGCATCGCACATGATTTCGGACGGTAGTCGCCAATCGGGTGGTTGCATAATCGGTGCGGTGATAAGGGCTGATTTTAATGTTTCGAATGCTTTTAGACAGTCGTCGTCGAAGACGAATTCAACATCTTTCATCAACAGGACGGTAAAAGGTTTTGTGATTTTTGAAAACTCTTTTATAAATCTTCGGTAGAAACCGGCATGTCCTAGAAAACTCCGTATTTCTCGTACGGATTTTGGAGGTTGGAGATCTTTTATAATCTCTATTTTAGCTTTGTCTACCTCAATTCCTTTATTTGATATGACATGTCCTAGAACTATTCCTTGTCGGACCATAAAATGGCATTTTTCCCAATTTAGGACGAGGTTCACTTTTACACAACGTTCTAATACCATTTCTAAGTTTTGTAGGCATCCTTCGAAACTTTGTCCACATACCGAGAAATCGTCCATAAATACTTCCATGATGTCGTCTATGAAATCTGCGAAGATTGCCATCATGCATCTTTGGAAGGTTGCTGGAGCATTACAGAGTCCGAACGACATTCGGCGGTAAGCAAAAGTACCATAAGGAAATGTGAATGTAGTCTTTTCTTGGTCATCAGGATGAATGGGAATTTGGAAAAATCCTGAATAACCATCTAGATAGCAGAAATATGAATGTTTGGCTAATCTTTCCAACATTTGGTCTATGAAGGGTAACGGGAAGTGATCTTTACGTGTGGCCTTGTTAAGCTTTCTATAATCAATGCACATCCTGCTTCCAGTCACGACTCTTTTTGTTATTGATTCGCCTTTTTCGTTTTTAACTACTGTGACTCCTCCTTTCTTTGGCACGACATGAACTGGGCTAACCCATTCACTATCGGAGATTGGATAGATTATTCCCGCATCTAGCAATTTCTTTACTTCATCTCTGACTACAGTGCTTAGGATGGGGTTCAGTCTTCTCTGATGCTCTCTAGAGGTTTTAGAGTCTTTCTCTATTGTAATTCGATGCATACAGATTGAAGGGCTTATACCTTTTAGATCGCTTATGTTATAGCCTAACGCGGTGGGGTACTTCTTTAGGACTTCTAATAGCTTTTCAGTTTCTGGTTGTCCTAAGTCGGCGTTGACTATCACTGGTCTTTTTAGTTCATCGTCTAGGAATTCATATCTAAGGTTTTTGGGCAGTGTTTTAAGTTCTAAAGATGGGTTCTTCGGACCTGGCATATGGTTTGGAGTCAGTGCTAAGCTTTCGCTTAGGCTATCGTCTTTATACGGTTTACGCCAATCATCGTCTTCAGAAATATCGGGTATTTGAATCTTTATTATTTCTGAATACGTGGTCTCTTCATTTTCAAGTTCTCTTATGCATTCGTCAATTTCATATACTAAATAGCAGGTATCGTCTATGGCTGGTGCTTGTAAGAACTTGGTGAGAATGAACTCTATCTTTTCTTCTCCTACTTCAAATGTTAGCCTTCCTTTCTTCACGTCTATAATAGCTCTGGCTGTAGCTAGGAACGATATTCCTAGGATAATTGGGGTAACAGAGTCCTCTTTGATGTCCATGATTATGAAGTCGGTTGGGATGTAGAATTGTCCTATGCGTACTGGAACGTTTTCCAGTATTCCGACGGGGTATTTTACTGATCTGTCAGCTAATTGTACGGACATTTTGGTTGGTCTTAGGTCTCCCATTTTCAGCCTTTTGCATATAGATAAAGGCATAACACTGATACTGGCTCCTAAATCGCATAGAGCTTTGTCTATTACGAACTTTCCTATGACGCAGGGTATGGAGAAACTACATGGGTCTTTTAATTTAGGAGGTATGCGGTTTTGAATAATAGCGCTACACTCTGCAGTAAGTGTAACTGTCTCGTTATCCTCGATCTTTCTCTTATTGGACAGGATTTCTTTGAGAAATTTAGCGTATGACGGCATTTGAGTTATCGCTTCTGTAAAAGGAATAGTGATATTCAACTGTTTAAGGAGCTCTACAAATTTCTTAAACTGTCCTGAAGTTTTAGAGTTTATTAATCTTTGAGGATAAGGGATAGGTGGTTTATATGACGCTGGAGGTGCTTGAGTTTTTTCACTTGCGGTATCCTCCTTCTCGTTGTCTTCCTTCTTCTCTAACTCGGATTCCTTTTCTGCTTGTTCAGTTGGTTTTCGTTGCATGGCTGAGTTTTTGGTCCTTGGATCGATCGGTTCATCCAATTCTTTTCCACTTCTTAATATGACAGCATTTGCTTGGCCTTTTGGATTCTGTTCGGGTTGTCCAGGAAATGTGCCAGCAGGTGCGGCAGCAGAGGCTTGTTGTTGAGCCACTTGTGATATTTGTGTTTCTAACATTTTGTTGTGGGTGGCTAAAGCGTCTACTTTTCCGATCAACTGTTTAATTTGCTCGCTAGTGTGTATGTTTTGATTCAGGAATTCTTTGTTTGTTTGAGCTTGATTAGCTATGAATTTTTCCATCATCAACTCGAGGTTTGATTTCCTAGGTGCAGTCTGAGCAACAGCTGGTTTCGGATATCCTGGCGGAGCAGTAGGCATTTGCAATGCATTTTCGCTTTTGTAAGAAAAGTTTGGATGATTTCGCCAACCTGGGTTATAAGTATTTGCGTAGGGATTTCCTTGAGCATAATTTACTTGGTCTAGTGGGATTCCGGCTAGCAATGGGCATTCGGGTGCATTATGAGTGGTGCTTCCGCATAACTCGCAGTTTGGAGTTACGGCAGCGACGATTGCAGTGGGGTTAACGGTCAGACTGTCAATCTTCTGTGCTAGAGCATCTACTTTAGCGTTGAACTTTTCAAGGTTGCTGATCTCGTACATCCCACCTTTCGCTGTGGTTTTCTTTGTTGGAGTGCGTTCACCTCCCCATTGGCAGTGGTTCTGAGACATGTTTTCTATTAGCTGATAGGCTTCGTCGTATGGCTTATCCATAAGTGCACCGCCCGCGACATCGTCTATTGTCAATCTAGTATTGTATAAAAGCCCATTATAGAAAGTATGGATTGTCACCCAGTCTTCTAGACTGTGGTGAGGACATGTCCTCATCATATCTTTGAATTGTTCCCATGCTTCGTAAAGAGATTCAGTATCTTTTTGTCGAAATCCGTTGATTTGAGCTCTAAGCATAGCAATTTTGCTTGGCGGAAAATATCTCGCTAAGAAGACGTTCTTCAACTGTTCCCACGTCGTAACGGAGTTGGATGGTAAAGATTGTAACCATGTCCACGCTCTGTCTCTAAGAGAGAATGGGAAAAGAAGAAGTCTTATCGCGTCTGGTGTTACTCCATTTGCTTTCACTGTGTCTGCGTATTGTACAAACTTTGTTAAATGTTCGTTTGGATCCTCAGTTGCATTTCCTGAGAATTGGTTCTGTTGTACAACTGACAGCAATGATGGTTTCAGCTCAAAATCATTTCGAGTAATAGCTGGGGCAGCAATGCTACTTCTAGGCTCCATCTGAGAGGGTGTAGCGTATGCCTTCAGCGGTTTGTTTGGAGGTCCTTCAGCCATCTTTGATTTTTCTTCTGATTTGGGAATGGGAGTGAGAGGATCGGGAATGTTATGTTTGAGTTGGTACTCAATAATTCGACTTCTTAAATGTAAGAAGCGCTCTAGTTCTGCGACAGAAGGTTTCAAGATATCGCCTTGTGGGCGATTACTTGGCATACAATCGACAGCACTAGTAAAGGAAAAATGAAAATAGTTAACCTAGTCTATACGGGGTAACAGAAGGTTACACTATTGACTAAACGGGTCCCCGACAACGGCGCCAAAAACTTGATCGCGACTTTCTATGTCTAATACAACCTAACTGCAAGTGCACAGTCTATCGCGTAGTAATAATAGATATCAATCCCACAGGGACTCGTAATCAAACTAGTGTTCTCGGGAGTTACTATGTTTAGCTAGGTAGATGATGTTTAAGGGAATAAGATTGTCACTAAAGGGAGCTAAGAATGTTACTTAAATTATAATTAAGTGAATCGATATGCAGTAATTATGTTCTTCGGGGATTTGACAAGTTACCGATATACGAAATATTTTTCAGAGTTTATTTAAGCAGAGAATGGTAATCTGAAGACTCTCGCCTCACGATGGTTATTGACGCTAATCATAATTCTAAGGGCCAAACGTACGCTTTCGTGTCCCATTCGGGGTTAAAATTATTTTTTGGAAATCTCTAAGTTCTAATTCATTTTAAAGTGCTTTCGCTGTTATTAAAATGAATGACTAGTGTTTACTATCTGGTCTTGCCGCAGCTTTCGCTTGTTGGTTCGTACCTTAATTAATTTCCCACTTTCGTGGCAAAACTACTTTTAAATAAGTTCTCACTTTCGCGACGAAGTTTATTCAGTAAAATAATTTAAACACTCAGACCATAAACAACTTTTGAAAAAGACAGTTTTCAACCGGTTATTATCAAATCCCTTTCGAATTATTATTACATATCGATTACTTTGATTTAGCTAGACATGGATTTGGGAAAGGTAACACATAAATAAAAACAGTAAATAATAACATGCATCATAATGAAAATTAAAATTACGATTAAAATTTGAAACCTGTAAATATTCCAATTGACCTTTGGGCAGATCTTCCACAAATGTTGGTAGGATTCTGGTCTTTGTGCCAATTGATCGTACAACGGAAATAAGAATTACAGAAGAAATGAAAGGAATGCAGAAAAAGAAAAGAGAAACAAATAAGAATAGAAAAACTGGAAAGGTTGCTCTGAAGATAAATTGGCAGCACTTCGTTGTCTGAATGCGGCTCCCTTTTTCAGTTCCCCTCCTTCCCCTTTTATAGAAATGGAATTCTAACGGTTATAACTTGAAGGGGGTGGACTTTGAGGCAGAATTATCAGGGAGTAATTGTCCACTATTTGGGACTTGGAACTGCTTCTTGCACGTGCATTTGAAGTTGGGCGTTTTTGCCTACATGACGGTCGTCACGGTGTGTGACGGTCGTCATGGAGCTGTGACGATCGTTACAGCAGCAAAATATGCATTCTGCATTTTTCATGTTGTTTTCATCCGGTTTTCTTCCATATTTCATCTGTGATTGCTTCTTTTCTTCATATTGCTTTGTTTAGACGTGATTATCAAATACCTACAAAACATCAGACAAATAACACGGAAATAACCCGAAATCGGATCGAAAACAGTTAAACATCAGTTGAATTATGCATCAATATAATATATATATATATATATATATATATATATATATATATATATATATATATATATATATATATATATATATATATATATATATATATATATATATATATATATATATATATATATATATATATATATGATTTCGTGTTATCACCTATCAGCCAAGGAAACCCCTTTGTGGAGGTTTGATCCAAAGTTGTAAAACCTTTCTTTAATGTGAAGAAACCTCCAAATCTGCCCACTCCATGGCTTTTCCTATAAATAGAGGCCCTCACCATTTCATTTAACACAATATTGATTCTAAAAACCAGAGAAACACAAAGCTCTCACTCTTTCCACTCTTTACTTCAAAAATCACCAAAATCATAAAATTGCCAAAAGCTTCAAAAACATGTCTTGGTACATTTGCTGCCAAAATCAGTTCTCTACATTCAAACACCCCAACAATCGTCCACACAATCTCTAAATATGATATAGAAGGTGCCCAAGAACTTAAACCATTCAAAAACCTCACCATTCAAAAAGTCAACTTCCATACCAAGTTACTTTGACCAAAAGCCACAAAATAAGTCAAAACTTGTTCTAGGCATTTTCTTGATGTTCTAACCATTCAAACACCCCATAAATATCATATCTCAACTGTCCAAAGCATTGAGGATCATTGATAAAGCCTATTTCTTAAATTGTCACAAAATTTGCACATTGCTTCAAAAAAAAGGTTCAAAGCTAGGTGGTGAAGTGAAATCTCTAGTTTTCTTGTCTTTTTTGCTTGCCTGAAATTGTCTCCAAGAGGTAGGTACCATTAATCTTACTTGATTCATTGCAATGTCATGAAAACATATCATTGGTATTTGTCATTTAAGCTTGTCTTGCCACTGTTTTTGGAATCACATGTCAAGATTTATGTTGAGGGAGGTATGGCTGCTTTTGGTGGTCTAACACATTTGCCATCATGTATCTAGTATGCATATACCATTGTTCATCATGAAAAAACATCATCCCTGAAAAAACACCCTGCAGCTGTCTATTTTGAATCACTTGTTTGCATCAAAATGCCAAAATGTTGTGTTGCTTGATCTGTGCTGGTTTTGTAGGTCTCAATACCTTCTATGCTATGCATACAATGTGTGTGAATTCCTAAATTAAGTTATTTGCATCTGGTTTAAGACATGAATTCACAATACATTTTTTAACAAAAATGAGTCATCACTATACCAGCTTTGGTTTTGAAAAGGATATGTCTGAATTTGTGGTATGAAATCATCATTTAACATGTTTAAAATATGTGTACATCATTGGTATAACATAAATTTCATCATCATGGATTTTCCAACTTGCCACCAAAACAGATTATTTTTACACAAGCATGCCAGTTTCCATTGTAAATGTAAAATGCCAGATTTTTGAGTTCCCTCTTATTGATCATCATGTTTGTAACCAATGTGCACCATTGATTTGACACAAAACCTTACCATTTTGAAATAACCCCTGCTGCCTCACCACAATGTTAAAACAGTTTTGCATTTTCCTCAATCTGCCATCAACACGTCAATTTGTGTTTTAAGGGAAATATGCTTGAAGTTTGAACTTAAAACCAACTGCTATTACATATGTGATATGTGCATATCATTGTTTAGCATGAACTTCATCCCATTTCAAAAACAAAATCTGCTGCCCTTGCATTCTGTCATAAGACTGTTTTTGCATATCATTCAATATGCCAAATCTTGCCTTGATAATAATGTGCCTGTTTTTTGAGTTGGATCTCACTCATTTTCATGTATATGATATGTGTGTATTTATTCCATGATCTTATTTCCACATGATTTGACCTTTCATATCCAAAATGCATCATTCAAACTCAATGTGCCATCACTATGTTATTTTCAGTTTTGAAATATGCATGCCTGATTTTTTAGCATAGGATCATCAGTTAGTATTTTTGTGATGTGTGTACATCATTGGTATGACATGATTTCACTCATTTTGAATTTTCCAAGTTTGCATCACCAATTTTTTCAAAACAGCTTGCATATCATAATCTTCATCACACCAGTTTCTGTTTTAAGCAAAATATGATCAAGATTTGAGCATTAATCCATCTATTTCCATGTTTGTGATATGTGTGTATTTTGTGCATCACTTGATCCTACTGATTTCTGTCCTTCACTCCCTTAATGCATCATCAAATTCAGCAAGTTTAGCATCTTGCATTTCAAATACACAGCTGCACACACCATATCATCTTTCCTGATTGAAGCATTCTATGACCATAAGAGTATTGATTGACCTGTTTGAAACTTGTGTGAGGTGTATGTATGAACTAAACCTTCATCTGCATATTTAACAGCCATCACACACACACACTCATGCCATATTCACAAGCATTGAACCAAATCTTGTTTCATTTGTTTGTGCTCTATCTTGAATTGTAGAAACATCATTTAGTTGGTTTATAACTTGTATGTGATGTATGCTTCATGTGAGTATACTCAGAATCTGCCATGAGCTTCTTTATGCATTTCAAAATGCCATGTTTGCAACTTGTGTACCAGTTTTTATTTTGTTTAACTTGTGCTCAAGTTTGGATTATAGGATCATCAATCAACATGTTTGTGACCTGTGTGTGGTACATGTTTGATCTGTTTGTGCTCAGAACATGCTATGAATTCCATTATGCATTTCAAATATGTCAATTTGCACTTACATTCGTGTTTTGATTTGTGGATGTTTTCTCAAGAAATTAATATCACCATTGTGTCCCTTGTTAAAAAATACACAAAATTGACTTAAGTATCACTAAATTCCATTAAGATTTGGATGAGTTTGAATCTTCACGCCTTTGGTCTTTTTGCCATGTTGATAATTTCCCAGAAATGCATGCTTCCTTAGTATATGTATTTATGGGGTGGCTTTCATCAACGGATGTATAGCCACCCCAGTGGTAATCACCGTTGCACAAAACACGCCTTTCACCATGCTTGCATGGGTTCGATCCGTGTGGAGGTCGAACCCTTTTGTGTTTTCATATTTTCCATTTTTTCTACCTGCACGCGTGTACCAAGAGGGCGTGGGTTCAAATCCCAACCCTTGACATTTTATCTTTTTTGCTTTGTTAAATATTTTATTTTATATATATACTTTTCATAAATTTCATAAAATCACAACTCCTCCGTTTTCATCATTTTTAGTTGATTCTTTTTGCAGGGTGTTAATTTTGAGGCCTAGTTTCATATAATATAAAAATATGGCCCATTTTTATTAATTGTAATGACTTTTACCTATGTGGAAAAATGTTCATCTTTTGAGATCATTATCTCGCTTATTGGTTGAATCCTCTGTACAATGTTGAATTTTTCTTGTGAGATCCTTGCTTCCTATGTTAGTTAACATGTTAGGATTTATTTTCCTTTGGTTGTCACCATGATTTGTGTTTCCCTTTTTTATTTTTGATCTGTTGTCACACTTCCTGCTTAATCAACTGCTTTAATTGTCATCAATGCATTTTCATTTTATCATTTTACGTGCTCACTTAATGGTTGTTGCCATGTATGTATATTTATTATATTGTTGTCTTGTTCAAAATTTTCTTTCCCCAAGTGATGAAGCTTGTTAGCTCTCATCCAAGTTGCCTCTCCTGTCCCCCTCCAAAGGAAAAGATCTCTCCAATAACCCTTATGTTATGGACAATTCATTCTCCATTACCTTGACTTTATTAAGTCATTTCAACCTTAGTTTAGAAGCTATTAGACTTTGCTTTAAGTCTAAAAAACCCACCTGTACTAGAAGTGTTCTTCAACTAGAACCCTAGGATAGAGTTTGTCAACTCTATGTGAGAATCATCGTTATGATTTCTTACTTCCCCTTTTGAATATTACAACTTAGAATAGGGAGTTTTGTCAAACTCCGCACAAACATTGTCATGTTTGTTCCCCTTTGAACCTTGATCATAATTAAGTGTTCTTTATCCCTTGTGAGGTGAACTACGATTGCTCTGATTCTATCCTAGTTAGGATACGTAGGCAGAAGATGCGATGTCTTTGCAAGCAAACTTAGAAAACCATCTAGGTCTTTACCTATCCCTAATCCATATCCCAATCCATAGTACATATTCACAAACTTAGCAAGTAATCAAACAAAAGGTTCCTGTAGAGTACTACAGATGCTTAGGGTGCTAACACCTTCCCTAGGTATAACCAACCCCCGATCCCCGAATCTCTTAAAGCGTTGTCGTTACATCGTGAAAAGGGTTTTTCTTTCTTTAGACCTTTCCTTTGGATAAAATAAAGTTCGGTTGTAAAAGAATTAAGATTCAAGTTAATTTAATAGCTTGATATCCAATTTTCACCGCAACAGAAATGGCGACTTCACTAGGGACGTTGATCTTTTGTTTTGAGGGTTTAGCCTATCTTGTTTGATTACTTGCTTATTTGTGAATACTTGTAAATATGTACATTTGTGCCCTGTTGAATCTTGGGAACTTTGAGTGATGAGACAACACTATACCCGTGTTTGAGCGTACTTATGATAGGATGGTGGTATATTCAAGGAGACTTATAGGGAGTTGATTCCCGACCAAGTTGACTTGAGAAAACCTCCGCTCAGTAGAGGCCCTTCTGAGAGTTAGTATTGTTGATCGAGTATTCGTGAAAACAATGCTACTTTCTACATGGGAGCCCATGATACTGAGAACCTTTAGATTACCTTTTCCCCACTTTGGCTTTATTAGGATGTAGTGCGATGACTATAAGGAAGTAATTCCAAAATAGTTGATACGCAATACTACACTTGGACGAGACTCTCTTGAGAATATTATCGACCACCAAGTATTTGGGAAGTTGATAATATCCGAAAGATGGGTCGAGGACTCTGGGAACTCTTTTAGAACCTTATTCTGCAGTTTTTGAAAGCCTTAGTACATACCTTTGGGGTGGGTAGACCTTGACTCCATACTAATGTTCTCCAAACCAAAACCTTTATCTGTTTACCCATGTGTATATGTGAATCTGTGCTTACCTGTGTTTGTGCATTCATGCATTCATGAACATCATATCATAAAAGTTTCATGGAACTCATATCTTTTATTTGTAAACATTAGGATCATCATGGATAGTGGAAAAAAGAAAACTATGAAGTACACTTACAAAAGTCCTAACTTGGATGACATAGAGAGGTTGAGCACTTTGATAACAGATCTAGAAGGATTCAAGAGCAGGTATGGAAACTTATTGTCATTGTTGAGGGTAAAGACGAAGATGGATCTGGGACTTCTCTCCACAGTTCTCCAGTTTTATGATCCACTCTATCATTGTTTCACTTTTCCTGATTATCAGCTAGTACCTACACTTGAGGAATATTCTTGCTTGATTGGTTTGCCTATTCTTGAAGACTCTCCTTTTCCAATCATGGAGAAGGACCCTAAAGAGGAAGAAATTGCCAAAGCTACACGTTTGGGATTGGTGGATATTCAGAAAAATATGGTTACTAAAGGAGGAGTATTTGGTTTGACTGCCGAGTTCTTGGTTGGGAAAGCACAATACTATGCTGATCATTTGAGTATGGATGCATTCGAAGCTATCTTTGCCTTGCTTATTTATGGGATCTTCTTGTTTCCAAGCTTTGATAATTTTGTGGATCTCAACGCCATTAAGATTTTCTTGAAGAAAAACCCTCTGCCTACTTTACTAGCTGACGCCTATCATTTTGTTCATCTGAGGAATTTGCATAAAGGAGGAATGATTACCTGCTGTATCCCTTTACTATACAAGTGGTTTATTTCTCACTTACCTAAGGCTCATGCTTTTTGGAGGGAAGGTTGGTGGTCTCAGAAGGTTATGGCTCTTACTCACTCTGATATTGATTGGTATAGTCGTAATTATGACGGGATAAAGATCATTGATAGTTGTGGGAGTTTTGGTAACGTACCTCTTCTTGGTACCAATGGAGGAATCAGTTATAACCCTGTTCTCGCTCGCCGACAGCTTGGATATCCTTTGAAGGACAAACCAAATAGCGCTCATGTGGAGAATATTTTCTTTAAAGGAAGTTCAGAATTGAAAGGAGAAATTCTAAAAGCTTGGGGGCATGTACACAAGAAAGGAAAAGAAGCCTTAGGGAAACCTAATTGTATCTCTCTCGAACCTTATCTCCAATGGGTCCGAAAGAGAGCTATTCAGTTGAAGATGCCTTATCCTCAGCAGAAACCCATGGTTTTAGAGGAGGAACACCCGATGATCTTTATGTCTGAAGAAGAGAAGTTGAAAATTGCTTTGAGGAAATCACAACAAACTGAAATAGCCTGGCGGTACAAACACAAGTGGCCATGGAAGAAAATGATGACTCCGTAGACAACTCCAGTTAAAGGATGAAGAAATGATTGCTTGTAAGAAGAGGAAGACACAGGAAGGTTCATTTTCTTCCAGCTCTCAATCAACTCCATGGAAGCTAGTCGTGGACAAACTCATTCTTGAGAAGACTCAGATGGAAGAAGAAATCAAGAAGCTTAAAGCGAAAGAGGACTTTTATTTAGAATACTGTCAGCCTTAGGATTTTTGTAAAATGTATTGGATATTTTGTAATTCAAAATTTGAAAATCAATGAAATGAAATGATGTTTTGATCTGAGTTCCATGAAACCTTTGCATTTGCATTTACATTAATTAATCATTCAAGGAACTAAAGATTGTTTTGCAGATATTATAGGATGGATTCTGGAAAGAAAGTAGAGGTTGTGTTCCAAAGACCAAAATTGGAGAACTTGAAGAAACTGGGAAGTTTAGTAGAAGACCCCGAGGCATTCAGAGAGAAGTATGGGAATATGCTGTCTTTGCTAGAAGTTCAAGTATATGAAGCGATGTTATCCGCACTCGTGCAGTTCTATGACTCAACCTATCACTGTTTCACCTTTCCAGATTATCAGTTCCTACCAACCTTGGAAGAATATTATGCCCTGATGGGAGTAGGCGTCACTCCTAGACCATTTTCTGGAAGAGAAGGGACTCCTAATGAAAGAGCAGTTGCAGAGGCCGCGTATTTAGAAGTGGACGAGGTACGATCTCATATGATTGCTAAGGGAGGGTTATATGGATTTCCAGCTATGTTCCTGTATGAAAAAGCTCAAAGCTATGCCTTGTCAAAGAATATTGAAGCATTTGAGGCCATCCTGGTTTTACTAATTTACGGATTATTCTTGTCCCCGACTGCCAATGATTTCGTGGACGCAAATGCAATCAACCTGTTCTTAATCAAGAATCTTGTACCTACCTTGTTGGCTGATATGTACTTCACCATCCACCGTAGGAACCGTTACGGAGTTGGACAGATTGAGTGTTGCACCGTTCTCTTGCACAAGTGGTTTATTTCGCACTTGCCAAAAATTCCAACACTTTGGGATAAGTAAAATGGGCTCTCATGGGTTGAAAAACTGTTGTTGCTCAAACACTCAAATATTAAGTGGTATGACCCTATGTATGGGGGGATTGCCATGATCCAAAGTTGCGGAGATTTCCCGAATGTATCGCTTACCATCGTTAATGGTTGCATCAGCTATAATCCTATCCTAGCTCGTCGACAGCTGGGGCACCCAATGGAGGATGAACCAGACCCAGACTTTTTGAGAAGCTTTTACATTGAAGAGGGGAAGAATCCCGCTTACAGGGCTCGAATTGTGTATGCTTGGCATTATGTCAACACGAGGGGAGTAACTGCCCTAGGCTACCACGACACTATTGTCTGAGAATCTTACTTATCATGGGTAAAAGAAGCAGCGTTGAAGATGTTCTATACTCGTTTTGAGCCTGACTCACCTAAACCTACTCTCGTAGAAGAATTGAAAGCTGCTTTGGCAAAAGCTGAAAAAGAAGGAAAGACTTAGAGAGATAAGTATTTCAAGGTTATGCAAGAGAAGGAAGAACTTCAAGAGTTGATCCGTCATGGTGGAAAGAAAAGCCAGCCAGAAGACGAAGGGCCATCCACCCAGAAGATCTAAAATCCCTTTATTTTCTGTTTATTTCATGTATCTGTGTTAAAGACTTGTATTTCAGTTTCAGAATCGTTGTTATAAAACTCTCAGTTGTTTAATCTATGAAGACTTTTTGAATTTGCTTATTTCCCCATTGTTATAATTTTTGCAAATATTTCTTTGGATTCCTTGAATGATTAATGTTTGCATTGTTGCATTTTGCATTCATAAGCATCGCATGTGCATGTTCTTGTGTTGTGTCTCATCTCGCTGTCTTGTCTCCCGAGAGAATCACACTGAATCCTCAACACCGATACAACACCCGAGCCCAAGCTCGCCTCAGAATGGAAGGACAGAATTTGGATGTGGACAGGATTGGTAATGAACTTGGAGAGCTACGAGGAGGCATGGGGAAGATCATGGAAGCCCTACAAGTCATTCGTGCAAAGTTGGACACTCAAACCACTGTTGTTTCTGAAATCACTGGCATAGCTATAAAGCCGATCCCAACAGCAGTCATTGTTGCGAATGTTCCACCCTATGGGTTACCGCCTGGTTTTGTACCTCCACCAGTAGTCAATCAACAAGCAGTTCCCCTAGGGGCAGAAGTTCCTCAAGCTATTCCTACTTACACTCATCCTTCTGTTCAGATCCAAGCACGCCCTGTTTTTCATAATCCTCCGCAAGTGTACGAAGGTCTTGATGGGTATGAAGAAGAGAGTGGACGACATGATAAGTTGAAAGAAAGTGTAGAGACTATCGGCAGGAAAGTCAGAGCAATGGAAGGAAATGACATCTTCGGTACTGATGCCAGAGATATGTGCTTAGTGTCTGGATTGGTAATTCCACCGAAATTCAAGGTTCCCAATTTTGATCAGTATTCTGGTGCTACTTGTCCTCGGACGCATCTGATTATGTATTACCGAAGAATGGTCGCTCACGTGGAAGATGACAAGTTGATGATTCACTGTTTCCAAGATAGTTTGAAAGGAGCTCCTGCTAAATGGTATTTGGGTTTGGATTAGTCTCGTATTCATAGTTTCCAAGACTTGGCCGATGCTTTTGTGAAACATTACAAGTACAATATGGATTTAGCCCCTGATAGAAGACAGTTACTGAGTATGTCACAGAAGAGTTCTGAATCTTTCAAAGAATATGCACATCGGTGGAGGGAGACTGCCTCTCAAGTAGAGCCTCCTTTGAGTGAAGAAGAGTTGACAGATTGGTTCGTCGATACAGTGAGACCAGAGTTTTATGAGAAGATGATCAGTAGTGTGACCGCGAGTTTTTCTGATATAGTAGCAGTAGGGGTGAGAGTGGAGTTAGGAATGAAGAATGGAAAGGTGGCTAGTGGTTCCAGCAGTTCTGGTAACAACAATGTCAAAAAGATCAGCAGTAATTTTCATAAAAAGAAGGAAGGGGAGACAAATGTAGTAACCGCGGGAAGGAAGAGTCGCACCTGGAGACCGCCTTACCAACAGTATCCGTAGAGTTATGTTCAACAACCTCAGCAAGGCTTTGTTCAGAAGCCTCAAGCAGGTTATGTTCAGCAATCCCAGCAACAACGACCAATGTATCCGTTGCAGTATGCCCAACAACCATATGTGGCAGCTGTAACTCCGGCTTTCAATCATCCTATTCCCAGTTATCAGACAACGCAACCAACACCTGTATATCAGCCAATTCAACAAGGGTATCAACGAGCCCCCAATGTTCCACCCTACCAGCAACATCATCAGCCTAGAGCTCAGGCGCCCAGACAAAACTACCAGAATCGGAGGCCAGCAACAAAACCTCCACTTCCTCAGATACCGATGACTTACACAGAGTTGTACCCCTCCTTAATGCAGCAGGGATTGGTA
The DNA here is from genome assembly GCA_963859935.3 of Lathyrus sativus. NCBI lineage: Eukaryota > Viridiplantae > Streptophyta > Magnoliopsida > Fabales > Fabaceae > Lathyrus > Lathyrus sativus. The sequence continues at coordinate 239,369,872 of OZ012735.1, read as the reverse complement.
ACAACACGACCATTAAATCCAGACACTACATTTCCTCACTATAATCCAAATGCTCATTGTGCCTTCCACGAAGGCGCTGCCGGTCATGATTTAGAAGGCTGTCTTGCTTTAAAACATCTTGTCAAAGAGTTGATGGAAAAGAAGATCTTGTCTTTTGATGATGTACCCCCAAATGTTAAAAGTAACCCATTGCCGAACCATGGAGGGGTTAATGTTGTAGAAGAAGTTTTAGATGAAAGGGTAGTCCGAGGTATGTTAGAGAACAAGACCCCATTGAGGTTACTTCACGAGAAGCTACTGAAAACAAGATTAATAGAGGATACCCATAATGATTGTAAAGAGTGTTCTAGTGATTCTAGAGGGGGTGATGAGGTACGAAGAGATATACAAAGATTGATTGATGAGGGAGTATTACAAGTATGTAGTAAGGTAAGGAAAGAAGAAGTTTCGGTAATTGAGCCTGTTTTTAATTTACCAAAAAAAAGTGAGAAAGTTCCGGTGTTCAAAATGGCCAACAAAATTATAAAGCATGTTTTTAACAAGTCGGCTATTAATCCACCTCAACCGGTTATTATTCAGAAACCAAGACCGTTTTCTTTTGAAAGCACAAAGGCCGTTCCCTAGAAGTATGACGTGACTGTGATAGACCGAGGATCTGGGAAGGTTAGTCAGAAAGAGACAGTAAAAGACGACCAAGTGGACATAACAAACATTGCAGGTACCAACAAAATGACCCGTAGTGGCCGAATCTATCAGCCAAAGATAACAGTAGCCGCTCCAAAAGAGGTTACCCCCGCTGTGACAAAAGAAAAAGAGGTACCAAGTACTGAGGGAGACGACGAGGAATTCTTAAGGATTATTCGGAAAAGTGATTACGGGGTTATTGATCAGCTTCACCAAACCCCATCAAAGATATCGATCTTGTCTCACTTGATGAACTCTCCAGCTCACAGAGAAGCTCTGCAAAAAGTATTAAAGCAGGCACATGTGACAAAAGACATAACTCTTGGACAATTTGATTCAGTAATAGCCAACATTACAACCTGTAACACCCTGAGCTTTAGTGATGCAGAGTTGCCAGAAGAAGGACGCAATCACAACCGGGCATTGCACATATCTGTCAGATGCCAAGAAGACACAATGGCACGCGTTTTGGTCGATACTGGATCCTCATTGAATGTATTGCCCACAAGGTCGCTCGCAAGGTTAGCGTATGCAGGGGAAGAAATGAGACCGACGTCTTTGATTGTAAAAGCTTTTAACGGTTCAAGAAGAACGATTGTTGGAGAGGTAGAATTGCCAATCATGATAGGACCTCATGTGTTCAATATTATGTTCCAAGTCATGGACATTAACCCAGCTTATAGTTGTTTGTTGGGACGATCGTGGATTCATGCAACTGGGGCAGTAAATTCCACATTGCATCAGAGAATGAAATTTGTTGTAAATGATAAGTTAGTGATTGTACACGGTGAAGAGGACCTAATGGTGAGCAATCTGTCATCATTCAGGTATATTGAAGCAGATGAGGGCGCGTTAGAAACTTCCTTTCAGGCACTCGAGATAGCTAATGCGGTGATGTTGGAAGAAACAGTGGCTAAGAGTGGTCCTTCTTTTGCATGCGCTCGGAGCATCAAGTCTACACTGGAAGAAGGCACTCCTGCAGGTTGGGGAGAAGTTATTGAAGTGAAGCCAAAGATGGATCGCCAAGGGTTGGGTTACAAACCAACTCATGATGAAGCACCGACACATGACAAGGGACGCCCGAAGACTATACAAGAAGTATTCATCAGTGGAGGTTTCCAAGTCAGTGTTGTGGAGGAAGATTTCGAAGATGAAGACCTCGAACAGTTAGTGTATCATTGCAATGCGGCCTTGAGCAACTGGGAAGCTATTGAGATTCCTTTGGTTGTTCCTGAGTTAAAGTAATTTGTTTGTCTTTCTTTTCTTGTTATTGTTTTGAATCTCCATAGCCATGCCCAAGGCTATAGGAATGTTTTGTAAGGGCCCCCAGCTTTCAAGAAAATCAATGAAAAATGAACTATTTTGTTAATTTCCTTGTGGTATTTCCTTTACTGCTTTTTCTTTCATTTTAAAAAAAGAAAAATGGCAATCTTAAAAAACCAAAACAATTTTCTCTTTCGTGTGCTGCATTTATCTTTGTATGTTTTAATAAATTAAGCCATTCCAACGTGCAGTGATGTCCTATAACCCATTGACTCCCATGACTTTGCATTCCCTCCTGACTTTGATTCACCAATATACCAAGCTGAAGATGAGGATGAAGATTTCGAAATCCCTGATGAACTGGTAAAAGTGGCACACCATGAGTACACAGAGCTTCAACCCTACAAAGAACAGGTAGAAGTTATTAATCTCGGCACCGAAGAAGACAAGAAAGAAGTCAAGATTGGGGCAGCTCTAGGGGCAGAAGTCAAGCAGCAACTAGAAGAACTTTTGAAAGAATATGTGGATGTATTTGCTTGGTCGTACCAAGATATGCCGGGTTTAGACACTGACATAGTGGTTCACAAATTACCACTTCGACCAGAATGCCCACCGGTTAAGCAAAAGCTCCGAAGAACAAGACCTGACATGGCTCTCAAAATTCGAGATGAGGTGAAAAAACAGATTGATGCGGGTTTCTTAGCAGTGTCCAAATACCCCGAATGGGTGGCCAATATTGTACCCGTACCGAAAAAGGATGGGAAAGTCAGAATGTGTATGGATTACAGGGATCTAAACAAGGCCAGTCCGAAGGATGATTTCCCTTTGCCGCATATCGATACTTTGGTGGATAATACATCTCGTTTTGCAGTTTTCTCATTTATGGATGGGTTCTCCGGTTACAATCAGATTAAGATGGATCCCGATGACATGGAAAAAACTACTTTCATTACTCCATGAGGGACTTACTGTTACAAAGTTATGCCTTTCGGTCTGAAGAACGCAGGTGCTACTTATCAAAGGGCCATGGTAACTTTATTTCATGATATGATGCACAAGGAGATAGAGGTATATGTTGATGACATGATAGCCAAATCTCAAAGCGAGGAGGACCATTTGGAACATCTTTTGAAATTGTTTAAGAGACTCAGAAAATATCAGTTGAGACTGAATCCAGCCAAGTGTACCTTTGGAGTAAGATCTGGGAAGTTACTCGATTTCATTGTCAGTCACCGAGGGATTGAGGTGGATCTAGATAAAGTCTGAGCCATTTAAGACATGCCAGCTCCACAAACGGAAAAGAAAGTCAGAGGTTTTCTTGGAAGACTAAACTACATATCCAGATTTATTTCCAATATGACTCCTACTTGTGAGCCCATCTTTAAATTATTACGCAAGGACTACACAGTTGTTTGGAATTCAGATTGTCAGCAAGCGTTTGATAAGATTAAGGGATATCTTCAAGAGCCTCCAATCTTAATACCTCCGGTTCCGGGAAGACCTCTCTTCATGTATTTGACAGTGCTTGAGAATTCAATGGGTTGTGTGTTAGGTCAGCAGGATGAGTCTGGACGAAAAGAACATGCTATCTATTATTTGAGTAAGAAGTTTACTGATTGTGAAAGCCGATATTCACTTCTGGAGAAAACTTGTTGTGCTTTAGCATGGGCCGCTAGACGCTTGAGGCAGTACACGATTTGTCATACCACTTTGTTGATTTCAAAAATGGATCCGATAAAATATATTTTTGAGAAGTCTGCTCAGACTGGAAGGCTCACCCGTTGGCATATGTTATTATCAAAATACGACATCCAGTATGTAGCCCAGAAGTCTATCAAGGGTAGTGTGTTGTCAGAATATCTTGCAGATCAACCAGTGGAAGATTATGAGTCTCTTAAATTTGACTTCCCAGATGAAGACATCATGTTGGTAAAAGATTGCGAAGAGCCAGGTCTTGATGAGGGTCCACAGGATGGTCTTTGGTGGAAAATGATGTTTGATGGTTCCTCCAACTACAGTGGGCATGGCGTAGGCGCCGTTTTAATGAGTCCAGAAGGTGGTTACACTCCATTCACATCCAAGTTAGACTTTGACTGCACAAACAATATCGCCGAATATGAAGCATGCATTCTCGGCCTCGAGGCAGCTATCGACCTCAAAATCAAACTTCTTGAAGTCAGTGGGGATTCAGCTTTGGTTATTTATCAGGTTACTGGAGAATGGGAAACTAGACATGAGAATTTGATCCCTTATAGAGCCTACATCGTCAAGATGATGGAGTGTTTCGATGAAGTCACTTTCAAGCATGTTCCGAGATCTGAGAATCACATCGCCGATGCCCTAGCCATGTTAGCCTCAATGTGGAAAGTTAGGGATGTCAATGACGCCACTCTCATTCGAATCGAACGCAAGACCTAGCCCGCCTACTGTCAGATGGTTGAAGAAGAAACTGATGACAAGCCATGGTTCTATGACATAAAGAATTACCTGTTAAAACAAGAGTATCCAGCAGATGCTACGTCACTTGACAAGAAAACTCTAAGGCGATTAGCATCCAAATTCTTTCTCAGCAATGATGTACTTTACAAAAGAAATCATGATATGGTCCTGCTTAGATGTGTCGACAGACGAGAAGCAGAGTTGTTAATGCAAGATGTTCACGAAGGAATGTTTGGTACTCATGCCAATGGATATGCTATGTCTAAGAAGATTTTGAGGGCTGGGTATTACTGGTTGACTTTGGAAACTGACTGTATTCGATATGCCAGGAAATGTCACAAGTGTCAGATTTATGCGGACAAGATGCACATACCACCGACATTGCTAAATGTGTTGTCATCACCGTGGCCTTTCTCTATGTGGGGCATTGACATGATTGGGGCAATTGAACCAAAAGCTTCTAACGGACACCGGTTTATTCTGGTTGCTATTGACTATTTCACAAAGTGGGTTGAAGCCGCATCCTACATTAATGTTACCCAACAAGTGGTGGCCCGTTTTATCAAGAAGGAAATTATCTGTCGTTACAGAATTCCGAGCCGAATCATAACGGACAATGGTACCAATTTGAACAACAAAGTCGTGAAAGAGTTGTGCGATGACTTCAAAATTGAACATCACAATTCTTCTCCTTATCGTCCCAAGATGAACGGAGCTGTAGAAGCTGCGAATAAAAACATCAAAAAGATTTTGCAAAAGATGGTGAAAACTTACAAAGATTGGCATGAGATGCTACTATTTGCCTTGCATGGGTACAGAACGTCCGTCCGCACCTCAACAGGGGCAACCCCTTTTTCTTTGGTATATGGAATGGATGTGGTACTTCCCATTGAGGTCAAGATACCTTCTTTGAGAGTCATAATGGAAACCAAGCTTGAAGAAGCAGAATGGGTAAGAGAAAGGTTTGATCAGTTGAACCTTATTGACGAAAAGCGCATGTCCGCAATGTGTCATAGTCAGTTATATCAGAAAAGGATCAAGAGGGCTTTTGACAAGAAAGTTCGCGTCCGAGAGTTCTGAGAAGGGGAGCTTGTACTCAAAAAGATTTTACCAGTTCATAAAGATGCACGGGGAAAGTGGATGCCCAACTATGACTGCCCGTTTGTTGTGAAAACAGTCTTCTCAGGAGGCTCGTTGATTCTCACCACCATGGATGGAGAGCAACTTACTCATCCAGTGAATTCTGATGCAGTACGGAAATATTACGCCTAAAAAGAACCCGATAAGCCGAAAAAGCGGCTTATGCAAAAGTTAAGGTTGAAGAAAAAGAAGGAAAAAGAAAAGGAGAAAAAGAGAAAAAGAAAGAAAGAGCTCGCTAAGTTGAAAACCGAAAGGGCGGCTTAGGCAAAAATGAGCGTCCCGGTGGATTGAAAACCCGAAAGGGCGATCCAGGCAAAATTTAGGGACAAAGGTGTTTCACTGCATCAGATGAGTTGTCACTAACGCAAAAGGTCCTACAAGAATTCATCTCAACTGCTCTTGTCAGAAGCAAGGATTTTGGGGAGTTTTAGTCTTTAGGGATAACTGGTCGTGGGATTCAATGTAACCTTACCCACGTTGCCATTTTTTCACTTGTAAAACTTTTATGGAATTTTGTCATTTGCAAGATTTCATCCTTGAATAAAATCAGTTTTGAGCCATTCTTTCTTTTGCAAAATTTATCATTTCCTTTATTTTCTTTGTTATGCAAAATATTGTTCGTTGATCAACGATAATTTTGAAAGCATTAGGGTCAAATTATTTGAATAAAACTTGAAAATATTAACAAACGTAAAAAACTTCAACTCATGGAAAAGAGTCGAGGAAAATCATACTTCCCCGAAACCTCAAGGTAGCGGAAACTTTGATACACGAGCCTATCGCACTCCCTGGTGAAGTGTTAGCACGTTGAACTGCTGAGTCTCCTTTGGTCACGTGTGAGTATCAAGTTGGAAGACTACCTCTCAAAACCTCTTATGATAATATGAGGACTCGTCCCAGAAGAAGACTTCCGAGCATTTTGTTTGAATTTGCTTCGTCATCTCTGACTAGCTGGTTTAAAGCTCCGTTCCCCTATTAGGATTGGATTTATTTTCAAGTCTGCATACACCCTTCATCCTGGGTTCGGTGTGATTCATTTTGTCTCTCGGGTCGGTGTGCTATCTGTTGAATCCCCGTGAATGTGTAATCACTGCTAGTGAATCTCCGCCCAAAGTCCAGTTGTAACTGGCATTGTTTTAAAAACCAATTGTTATTGGTATTCTTTTGGTCGTCACCATGTTTCTTGTTAAGACCAGTCGTAACTGGCATTGCCTTAAAATCCACTCGTTAGTATCTTGTGATTCGGTCGTCACCACCTTCTCCTTGGAAGTCCAGTCGTAACTGGTAGTGTTCGAAATCCAATCGTTATTGGTTTTCTTTTGGTCGTCACCATATTTTCCTTTGAGGTCCAGTCGTAATTGGCATTGTCTTAACTTCACTCACTATTACCTTTTGGTTCGGTTGTTACCAACCTTTTCCCTCTGAAGTCTAGTCGTCACTAGCAAATCCCCTGTGAAGACCTATCGGCATTGGTATCTTGTTGGTCGTCACCAACCTTCCCCATGAAGCCCAGTCGTAACTAGCGTCACTTGGAATCCAATCGTTATTGGTGTCTTTTGGTTTGGTCGTTACCAACTTCCCCCAGCTAAAGCCTAGTAGATTGCTAGCATTCTCATAACCACATGTGTTGGTATACTCTGATTTGGTCGTCACCATGTTTTCTTTCAAAGTCCAGTCGTAACTGGCATTGCTTGAAACCCAATCATCATTGGTACCCGGACTTGGTCGTTACTAATCTCCTTTAAGTCCAGTAGTTACTGGCATTGCTTGAAATTTGGTCATCACCAATTTCCCCAGTCAAAATCTTGCGTGTTATCAATTGGATTTAAGAAAATCTCATTTGCTATTATCCCAGGTTGGTCGTTACCATTACCTACAGAAAGTCTAGGGGTTACTAGCACTGCCTGAGCCATTTGTTAAAACTAGGTGACATCATTACCCCCAATGAAATCTTTCTCCCCAAACAAGACTCAGAGATCTAGTCGTCACTAGTATCCCCAATATATTTGGTCTTTGTTTCTAGTCCATTCCTGAAGATCCCGTTTGAACTCTTCACTATAGGAAGTTCCTCATCTGATCATCCCCAGTGAGGTTCACGTCTCTGGTTCTTCACTTCCCCAGTATAAAGTTGCTCTTTTCCACGGTGGAAATTTACGTCTCTCCCCAGTAGAGTGTTTGCTCTTCCCCAGTGAGATTTTCATCTTCATTGGATTTCTTGCATCCTCATGTGAAATTTTCCTCTCAGTTATCACTAGTCATATTTGAACTATTGATTGTTATATCTCAGTTTTCCCCAGTGTCGAATCCACAATAATGGGTCCTCATGAGTAGTTACTCGTTGTTTTGTTTTTCTTTCATCTACACATGTCTTGCATCCAAGCATCATGAAGCATCATTTAGAATTCATAGCATATTATGATCTTTCCTTTTGCATATCATCGGATCTAACGGACAAAATTTTCGGTTTTCTATATTTAAATACCTTTCACTGCGATTCTACGAGGATTGTCATCTCTCAGTTCCATCTAGTGAAGATATTTAAATAGGGGCAACTGTTGCACCCCAAATTTTGACCCCTTAGATTCTCATTACCATTTTAGGAGAATTCTCATGAATTATCTAACCCTAACCCAGTGCAAGTTTGTCTTTGCCAAATTACAGATGAATCAGGGTTTTGTGCAGTCTAATCGAAGCTTCAGGGTTTGCGACCAATCAAAGTTTTAGGCTAATTCAATTATGAAGCAAGGTCAAGGGTATCATATAATTTCAATTGAGAATCCAATTTGAGGCTGTTACCCCAGAATCAAGAATAGTGTATTTCAGGGCACCCGATTAGGGTTTTTGACCAGTAAAAGTCAATTGTAGTTTGACTTTGATGTTGGAAGGTGTTTTAATGGTGGGATTATGATTCATGAAGTTCATATAGCTTAATAAAGTTCATTCGAGAAGTTTCAAAGTCTTAGGAGGTCCAGAGTGTCAACAGACGACTCGGTAGTCACCGATCGATCGTGCGGATGACCAAAAAGTCAACTCTTCAAATTTAAGGAATTGGACTTCAAAGTGTGAATAAAAAATGTTCCTTATATCATGTTGCACTTGCCTATCAATTTTCATTACCATTGGATTAAGGATGAAAGAGTAATCGAAAAATTAGGAAATTAGGGTTTTGAAAGGGGCTAAACCATAACTCCTTAACCACATATCCAAATGAAGTGGTTCAAAGCTCATTTGAAAGCTCTTGGCAAACCCTAAAAAAGTCCCTAAGAGTTCCATGACTAAAAAATGCATAGATTTGGAGTTATGATCAAATTCATTTCTAGAAGGGAAAAGGACTTAGAGAAATTTCACTTTTTAGTTCATTTTTTAGCAACTTTGAGAGACTTTTTGACAAAGTTCCTTTGGGAAATTGAAACTCATGAAAACATGAATGTTTTAGAGCTATTTGAGGGATTTCTAAAAAGTACTAGCACATCTCAAAAGGATTTGTGAGCTGAAAGTTAGGGTTATGGCAAGTTGGTGGTTTTTCACTTTAGTCCCACATTGTCAAAATTTCAAGAATTCATTCTTTCGTCAATCTGACCAAACTCAGCCTTTGGATGTTGTTGTTTATGATATGTAGAGAGTTTGAAGCATAGAAATGTGAAGAAAATGCATAGGAGATGGAATTAGCCAAACTTGCAAGTGGGCTTGCAAGTGGCTTTACAACTTGCATTTGAAATCATAAGGCAAACATGAGGTGGAAAAGTGAAACTGAACCAGCAATCAACCTACACCCTCTAGCCTGCATTTAGCCCTTTCAAAATCATCATTTTGCTTGACTATTGGGCTTACCTATCAGCCAAGGAAACCCCTTTGTGGAGGTTTGATCCAAAGTTGTAAAACCTTTCTTTAATGTGAAGAAACCTCCAAATCTGCCCACTCCATGGCTTTTCCTATAAATAGAGGCCCTCACCATTTTATTTAACACAATATTGATTCTAAAAACCAGATAAACACAAAGCTCTCACTCTTTCCACTCTTTACTTCAAAAATCACCAAAATCATAAAATTGCCAAAAGCTTCAAAAACCTGTCTTGGTACATTTGCTGCCAAAATCAGTTCTCTACATTCAAACACCCCAACAATCATCCACACAATCTCTAAATATGATATAGAAGGTGCCCAAGACCTTAAACCATTCAAAAACCTCACCATTCAAAAAGTCAACTTCCATACCAAGTTACTTTGACCAAAAGCCACAAAATCAGTCAAAACTTGTTCTAGGCATTTCTTAATGTTCTAACCATTCAAACACCTCATAAATATCATATCTCAACTGTCCAAAGCATTGAGGATCATTGATAAAGCCTATTTCTCAAATTGTCACAAAATTTGCACATTGCTTCAAAAAAAAGGTTCAAAGCTAGGTGGTGAAGTGAAATCTCTGGTTTTCTTGTCTTTTTTGCTTGCCTGAAATTGTCTCCAAGAGGTAGGTACCATTAATCTTACTTGATTCATTGCAATGTCATGAAAACATATCATTGGTATTTGTCATTTAAGCTTGTCTTGCCACTGTTTTTGGAATCACATGTCAAGATTTATGTTGAGGGAGGTATGGTTGCTTTTGGTGGTCTAACACATTTGCCATCATGTATCTAGTATGCATATACCATTGTTCATCATGAAAAAACATCATCCCTAAAAAAACACCCTACTGCTGTCAATTTTGAATCACTTGTTTGCATCAAAATGCCAAAATGTTGTGTTGCTTGATCTGTGCTGGTTTTGTAGGTCTCAATACCTTCTATGCTATGCATACAATGTGTGTGAATTCCTAAATTAAGTTATTTGCATCTGGTTTAAGACATGAATTCACAATACATTTTTTAACAAAAATGAGTCATCACTATACCAGCTTTGGTTTTGAAAAGGATATGTCTGAATTTGTGGTATGAAATCATCATTTAACATGTTTAAAATATGTGTACATCATTGGTATAACATAAATTTCACTCATCATGGATTTTCCAACTTGCCACCAAAACAGATTATTTTTACACAAGCCTGCCAATTTCCATTGTAAATGTAAAATGCCAGATTTTTGAGTTCCCTCTTATTGATAATCATGTTTGTAACCAATGTGCACCATTGATTTGACACAAAACCTTACCATTTTGAAATAACCCCTGCTGCCTCACCACAATGTTAAAACAGTTTTGCATTTTCCTCAATCTGCCATCAACATGTCAATTTGTGTTTTAAAGGAAATATGCTTGAAGTTTGAACTTAAAACCAACTGCTATTACATATGTGATATGTGCATATCATTGTTTAGCATGAACTTCATCCCATTTCAAAAACAAAATCTGCTGCCCTTGCATTCTGTCATAAGATTGTTTTTGCATATCATTCAATATGCCAAATCTTGCCTTGATAATAATGTGCCTATTTTTTGAGTTGGATCTCACTCATTTTCACGTATATGATATGTGTGTATTGATTCCATGATCTTATTTCCACATGATTTGACCTTTCATATCCAAAATGCATCATTCAAACTCAATGTGCCATCACTATGTTATTTTCAGTTTTGAAATATGCATGCCTGATTTTTTAGCATAGGATCATCAGTTAGTATTTTTGTGATGTGTGTACATCATTGGTATGACATGATTTCACTCATTTTGAATTTTCCAAGTTTGCATCACCAATTTTTTCAAAACAGCTTGCATATCATAATCTTCATCACACCAGTTTCTGTTTTTAAGTAAAATATGATCAAGATTTGAGCATTAATCCATCTATTTCCATGTTTGTGATATGTGTGTATTTTGTGCATCACTTGATCCTACTGATTTCTGTCCTTCACTCCCTTAATGCATCATCAAATTCAGCAAGTTTAGCATCTTGCATTTCAAATACACAGCTGCACACACCATATCATCTTTCCTAATTGAAGCATTCTATGACCATAAGAGTATTGATTGACCTGTTTGAAACTTGTGTGAGGTGTATGTATGAACTAAACCTTCATCTGCATATTTAACAGCCATCACACACACACACTCATGCCATATTCACAAGCATTGAACCAAATCCTGTTTCATTTGTTTGTGCTCTATCTTGAATTGTAGAAACATCATTTAGTTGGTTTATAACTTGTATGTGATGCATGCTTCATGTGAGTATACTCAGAATCTGCCATGAGCTTCTTTATGCATTTCAAAATGCTATGTTTGCAACTTGTGAACCAGTTTTTATTTTGTTTAACTTGTGCTCAAGTTTGGATTATAGGATCATCAATCAACATGTTTGTGACCTGTGTGTGGTACATGTTTGATCTGTTTGTGCTCAGAACATGCTATGAATTCCATTATGCATTTCAAATATGTCAATCTGCACTTACATTCGTGTTTTGATTTGTGGATGTTTTCTCAAGAAATTAATATCACCATTGTGTCCCTTGTTAAAAAATACACAAAATTGACTTAAGTATCACTAAATTCCATTAAGATTTGGATGAGTTTGAATCTTCACGCCTTTGGTCTTTTTGCCATGTTGATAATTGCCCAGAAATGCATGCTTCCTTAGTATATGTATTTATGGGGTGACTTTCATCAACGGATGTATAGCCACCCCAGTGGTAATCACCTTTGCACAAAACACGCCTTTCACCATGCTTGCATGGGTTCGATCCGTGTAGAGGTCGAACCCTTTTGTGTTTTCATATTTTCCATTTTTTCTACCTGCGCGCGTGTACCAAGAGGGCGTGGGTTCAAATCCCACCCCTTGACATTTTATCTTTTTTGCTTTGTTAAATATTTTATTTTATATATATACTTTTCATAAACTTCATAAAATCACAACTCCTCCGTTTTTCATCATTTTTAGTTGATTCTTTTTGCAGGGTGTTAATTTTGAGGCCTAGTTTCATATAATATAAAAATATGGCCCATTTTTATTAATTGTAATGACTTTTACCTATGTGGAAAAATGTTCATCTTTTGAGATCATTATCTCGCTTATTGGTTGAATCCTCTGTACAATGTTGAATTTTTCTTGTGAGATCCTTGCTTCCTATGTTAGTTAACATGTTCGGATTTATTTTCCTTTGGTTGTCACCATGATTTGTGTTTCCCTTTTTTATTTTTGATCTGTTGTCACACTTCCTGCTTAATCAACTGCTTTAATTGTCATCGATGCATTTTCATTTTATCATTTTACATGCTCACTTAATGGCTGTCGCCATGTATGTATATTTATTATATTGTTGTCTTGTTCAAAATTTTCTTTCCCCAAGTGATGAAGCTTGTTAGCTCTCATCCAAGTTGCCTCTCCTGTCCCCCTCCAAAGGAAACGATCTCTCCAATAACCCTTATGTTATGGATAATTCATTCCCCATTCCCTTAACTTTATTAAGTCATTTCAACCGTAGTTTAGAAGCTATTAGACTTTGCTTTAAGTCTAAAAAACCCACCTGTACTAGAAGTGTTCTTCAACTAGAACCCTAGGATAGAGTTTGTCAACTCTATGTGAGAATCATCGTCATGATTTCTTACTTCCCCTTTTGAATATTACAACTTAGAATAGGGAGTTTTGTCAAACTCCACACAAACATTGTCATGTTTGTTCCCCTTTGAACCTTGATCATAATCATGTGTTCTTTATCCCTTGTGAGCTGAACTACGATTGCTCTGATTCTATCCTAGTTAGGATACGTAGGTAGAAGATGCGATGTCTTTGCGAGCAAACTTAAAAAACCATCTAGGTCTTTACCTATCCCTAATCCATATCCCAATCCATAATACATATTCACAAACTTAGCAAGCAATCAAACAAAAGGTTCCTGTAGAGTACTACAGATGCTTAGGGTGCTAAAACCTTCCCTAGGTATAACCAACCCCCGATCCCCGAATCTCTTAAAGCGTTGTCGTTACATCGCGAAAAGGGTTTTTCTTTCTTTAGACCTTTCCTTTGGATAAAATAAAGTTCGGTTGTAAAAGAATTAAGATTCAAGTTAATTTAATAGCTTGATATCCAATTTTCCCCACAACACTTAGACTTGCTTTTATAGTACTTTGAAATCCATTTCTCAAAGACTGTGCAATCTGTGCATTCTGTTCTTTTTGTCTTCTATTGACTTTTCCTTTCTCAGAGGGGAATGTCCAGACAAATCCTTTTTGTCTGAAATCCTGTGTTAAGCATAAATGAGGAAAGAGCCGTTTGGATAAGGACAAAGAATATGCCAACAAATCTTTATTTGGACAGCATCTTCTTCAACAACTTTGGAACGCCTTGCATCAAAACTTCTGATGATGTTCCTAGTTCTTCAGATCAGAGTTAACTCACTTAAAGTTTCTCTATCAGAGTTTGCAGCAAAGTGCTTTAAGCGTGAAATACTTTATCAAAGCATATTTGCTTATCAAAGCTTTTGTACTTGCAGCGTTAAGTACTTCCAGAAACTTATGAAGCTTTACGTATGTTCTTTACTCAAGTTCTTCTCAGCTTCGCTCAGAGTCATTGTAGCAGATCAGAGTCTTCTGAAGTGTTGCTTCTGACACTCAGAGCTTTCTCGTTCTTTAGTGTTCAGAGGAGTTCTTGCTTCTAGAATAATATTAATTTTGATATCTGAAACAAATAAACACTTGAACAAAATTAGAGTATATAAATTCTCTATACAAAATTTCATTAATGTTATCATCAAAACAATGAGATATATTAAACACAATCTGTGTTCTAACAACCTCCCCCTTTTTGATGATGACAAAAACTATGGGAAATTTTGTTTAAATAGAAAAGAAATATCTCTCCCCCTGAGAATATTAATCTCCCCTTGAAATGAATACTTCTGAAAAGATTAAATACTTCTCTTTCAGCTTCTGTATTCTTTTCAGCATCAGAGGAAACTTGTAGATTCTCAGACTTTAGTTCAAATTTAATTCTTAGAATTTTGTCAGATGAGAATTATTAGCTCTGAAACACTCAAAAATATGATTAGATGAAATTTATCATGTATGATTTGCCTTTGGTAACTGTTTATGTGAATTATCAAAATTACCATTTTCTCCCCCTTTTTGTAATATCAAAAAGAATCTGATTAAGAAAAACTTTAAGACAGAAAAAAAATAACAGAAAAAAAAATAAAAAAGCATAAGATAGATTCTGATGGAAAAACATGACATTCAGATGCATTGATAAACATAATCCAAAACAGAAACAAACAAACAAACAGATAACATATAAGGGCACAAACACATAAAGAAACTAAGAAGGACGGGAAGCCAAAATCCTCAGAAGATTCGTTATCTCAGAAGTGAATTCTTCTTGCTTTGCCATCCATGTCTTGATTTCTTCAGTTGTCTTTTCCTGCTTGACCATCCATGATTTTATCTCAGAGTTACTAGCCTTGAGCTCAACAAACTTAGCATGCAGATCTTCGTCTTCTTTCTTCACTTCAGATGACTCAGGAGCAGATGCAGATGCAGAGGCAGAGGCATCATGAATAACCAAAGATGCAGAAGCATTCTGGACAATTATATCAGAAGGTTGAGCAGAATCAAGAGTCTCTTCAGGACCAGGAGCAGAAACTTCTGGAACGACTTCTTCAGGTCTACACAATTCAGCAGTCTCAGAAGCAGCCAAGACTTCAGAAGGAATACACACGTCCATTGCAGGTGTGTTTTCCAGAAGCAAAGTTGGATTTCTGCTGACTCTCAAAAGAGTTTGTCTAATAACTTCAACAAATTTGACATTGGCATCGTCAGTGCAAATCTCTTGAAGATTAGAAGCTACAGAGTCAAATCTGGATCTGAATCTCTTCCAGATAGGTTTAGAATCATCACGATTCAAACTGGACATGCATTCCTTCTTTACAGTTGATAACCACATGTTTATTTCTTTTTCAAAACTAGAAAATAAAGTACCAATATCCAACCTAGGTTTGGGTTTTAGGTAGGCTTCTAATGATGGTGTTTTGATAGGTGCAGAAGTTGACGGTATGGAAAAAGAAGGAATAATGATAACATGTGGGTATGATGGAGAAGGAGTGAGGACAGATGAAGGTTTAGTAATCTGACGGTATGGAAAACTTATCATCATCAGGGTCAGAAGGAATAGTAACATAGGGTTTGAGAAAAGAGGAGATGACATCTGATCTATCAGAATAAGTGGAATCAGATGAATCAGAAGATTCAGATGATCCATAAGGAACTGGAAATACAGTTGTCAGAGGTTGGAGATCAAGAACAACTGGTTCAGGATCTGATGGGATGGTTTCAGGTTGAGGTGGTTCAGAAGTTTGTTTTTAAGATGGGGGTTGTTCAGAACTTTGGTTTTCAGAAGGTCGTGGTTCAGATGATTGTGGAACAGAAGTTGGGGTTTTCTCAGGGGTAGTTTTTTGATGGATATTGAAGGAAGGTGTGGATGGTACAGATGTTGTGTGTTCATATGTTTGTGGTTATTGTGGTTGTTCAAAATTTTTAAGTTGTTTAGGTGTAGAAGGTAGTGGTTGAGATTTTTGTGGTTCAGATGGAGTGGGTTCAGAGTTGTGAGGAGGAGAAGGTGAAGGAATTAGTTCATAAGGAGGAGGTTCAGATGCTAGTACTTCTCTTACTAATTCTAAAATAGAATCTAAACTGGCAGAAGGGTTACCTTTCTGTTTCTTGATGCACTTAGGCTTTGCAGAAGATGCTTCGCCAAAAGCTTTCCTCTTTGGCTTAGAAGATCCTTCTTCTGAGACCTTTCTTTTCTTCCTCTATCTCTCCATATAGAAATCAGGTCCAGGTTCATCTGCTCTTTGGATCAGATGTTCTGGCAAGAGGGTTCCATCTGCTAGGCATTCAGCTATGTAAGCCAGAATGATTTCCTTTGGTTCGTTAGCATGGAAGAGAGGAAAATCATCTACATGGATTCTTCTCTTGCTTACTTCTTCAGAATTGATCTGGCCTGGTGCAGAAGTAAGTTCTTCCACTATTCTCATCCTCTGCAGACTTTTGCCATTTAGAGGTTTTCCAACAACTGAAGCTAACTCTTCTTTCATACCAGCTTCTGTCAGATGACCAACTAGTCCATTCTCAGTCAGAATATCTGAAATGAGTCTTCCCATAGGGATCCAGTTTCTCACTTTCTGATGCTTTATCTTGACAGATTCTCTGGACATTTTGACATGTCCCCACAGATGAGTGAAAAGCAAGTAAGGCAGATCCACCTTTATGCCTTTACCCAAACAGTACATGAAATACATCTGGTCAGAGTTGATGTAGTCAGGAGAATTTGTAGATTTCCTGTGATGAATGCAACCCAAGAAGATCTTAGCCCAGATCTTATATTGAACCTTCAAATTATTTGTCTTGCTGGAAGCTTCCCCAGAAGTGAATACTTCACTGTTCACTTCATCCATATCCATACGACTTGCTGGCAGATGAGTAACACCATCTGATTCTTGATATCCTATCAGCTTGCGAATCAGATCTTCAGTGATAATGATCTCTTTACCCAGAACTGAAGACATAATGAATTTGGGGAAAACGCTTGCATGAATCTAAAACTCTTTGACTAAGCAAGGATAAACTGGACCAACCAGTCTGTCAAAATACTTTGTCCATCCTTATGATGACACAGTTGGACGCAGATCAAATCCATTTTCAGCAATGCTTTCAAAATCAACCAAGAAATCACATAAAACTTCCAGTTGATCAACGGGTGTGAGTTGAGTTCTTACTGGTTCTTTGAACGGAGTAGGACCCATTGTAGAAGAAGAAACGGCAGCCATTATTGATTCAAATTGTCGAGAGGTTGAAGACGAAGTTGCCATTGTTGAAGTAGTGAGATAACAAGTTCTTTGGGATTTAGGTTTAGAGGAGATGAAGAAGCAATGAAGCAAACATAAATGCATAAACGTGAGAGAGAGAGAGAGAGAGAGAGAGAGAGAGAGAGAGAGTGAAAAATGTGAAATGTGATGTGTTGTGGAATTTATAGGGGAAAAAATTAGGGCACACTTACACACGATCAACATTTAATTCAATTAAATTTAAAAAAAAGGTCACATTAAAAATAATAATAATTAAAATCAATTAATGATTCTGAGAAGCGTGGGGAGGAAAACGAGAAATTGAGAATACAACTAGTACCTCAAAACGGCGTCTCATTGAGTACACTCCACCTTTTCAGATATCATGTGACACGTGTTTGATGTAGATATGCCTCTGAGTCTTTTTAGAATAAGAAACGTTAAACAACGCTCAGATCTTCTAAGACTTGTTAGATCAGAGTTTCACAAAAAATAATGCACCAAGAGAAATAATCAAAAGAATTACTTCAGAATATAGATATTAGTCATATTTCATCTGAAAAATTTGACTTTGAATAATAGTTTTACTCTAGACAAAAATCCATACTAATATTCTTCAGAATAAATTTAAACCTATCTTCAGCAAGGGGTTTTGTGAAGATATCAGCCTATTGATGGTCTGTATCAACAAAGTTCAAACTTATAATTCCCTTCTGAACATAATCTCTGATGAAATGATGCTTAATTTCTATATGCTTTGCCTTAGAATGTAAAATGGGATTCTTAGAAAGGCAAATAGCAGAAGTATTATCACAAAAAATAGAAATGCTACTCTCATGTATCTGATAATCTTCTAGCCGACTCTTCATCCAGAGTATCTGTGTGCTACGACCAACAGCAGCAATATATTCTGCTTCTATTGTTGAAAGCGCTATTGTGGGTTGCTTCTTGCTGAACCATGAGATCAGATGACTTCCTAGAAACTGACAGCTTCCAGAAGTACTCTTTCGTTATATTCTGTCTCCAGCATAGTCAGCATCACAGAATCTAACTAATCTGTATTCATCAGATCTTCTGTAACACAAACCCATGTTAGTAGTACCTTTCAGATACCTCAGAATCCTCTTAACAGCTGTTAAGTGGGAATCTCTAGGATCTAATTGGAATCTAGCACATATACAAACACTAAAGAGGATATCAGGTCTAGAAGCAGTCAAGTACAGAAGAGAACCAATCATACCTCTGAAGAGCTTCTGATCTACCTTTTTACTTACCTCTTCTTTACCTAGCGTGCTTGTAGGATGCATTGGAGTCTTTGCTAGCTTGCTTTCTGTCATGTTGAATTTCTTCAAAAGCTCTTTCACATACTTTGTCTGATGTATGTAGGTGCCTTCTGGAGTCTGATTCACTTGAATTCCCAGAAATAATCTGAGTTCTCCCATCATGCTCATTTCGAATTCTGCCTGCATAGATTGAGCAAACTCCTTTCCAAGTGTAATATTGGTAGTTCCATAAATAATATCATCAACATAAATCTGACAGATTAAAATGTCTTTCTTAATTGATTTATGGAAGAGAGTAGTATCAACTTTTCCTCTGATAAAATTATTTTCCAGAAGGAAATTACTCAACCTCTCATACCAAGCTCTAGGATCTTGTTTTAAGCCATAGAGTGATTTCTTCAGTTTAAAAACATGTTATGGAAATTTTTCATTTTCAAAACCAGGAGGTTGATGAACATAAACTTCCTCTTCTATGAAACCATTTAAGAAAGCACTTTTAACATCCATCTGATACAGAGTGATGTTATTCTGTGCAACAAAAGAAATAAGCAAGCGAATAGATTCTAACCTTGCCACAAGAGCATATGTCTCTGTGTAATCTATACCTTCTTGCTGACTGTATCCTTGAGCAACCAGGCTATCCTTGTTTTTGATAACTTCTCCTTGCTCATTCAGCTTATTTCTGAAGACCCATTTTGTTCCAATGATGTTGAATCCATTTGGTCTTGGAACCAGGTCCCAGACGTCATTCCTTGTGAATTGGTTAAGCTCCTCTTGCATCGCAAGTATTCAATCATTATCGTTCAGAGCCTCATCCACAGAAGTAGGTTCAATGATAGATACCAAACCAAACAATGATGTTCCAGAAGATCTGAGAAATGATCTTGTTCTGATAGGGTCATCCTTCTTTCCAATTATCATTTCCTCTGGGTGAGAGGCTTTGATTCTGGATGATCCTTTAACAGTTGGTTCTTCCGAAATTGTCAAGCTATCCATTTGAGCAGTCAAGTGAGTAGCATCTGACCTTGCTTCTGGTGCTTTTGCTTAAGCTTTATCTGCCTCTGATTCTTCAGAGTCTGTGAGAAGGACTTTTCTATCTGCAGAAATTTCAAGCTGCTTTGGCTTTTGATTTCCAAGTTTATCATCAAATCTAACATGAATTGATTCATCTACAATCTGTGTCTCAGTATTGTATACTCTGTATCCTTTAGAGCATTTAGAATATCCATGCATGAAACACTTTTGAGCTTTAGAATCAAACTTGTTCAGATTTTCCTTAGTATTCAACATAAAACATACACATCCAAAAGGATGGAAATAAGAAATGTTGGGCTTTCTATTCCTCCACAATTCATAAGGAGTCTTCTCTAGAAGAGGTCTTACAGACACTCTGTTCTGAATATAACAAGTTGTATTCACTACTTCTGCCCGAAAATGTTTTTCCATGTTAGTCTCGTTGATCATGGTTCTGGCCATTTCTTGCAATGTTCTATTTTTCCTTTCTACAACTCCATTCTGTTAAGGAGTTCTAGGACAAGAAAAATCATGTGCAATGCCATTTTCTTTAAAAAAAATTTCAAAGTATTTATTTTCAAATTCTCCACCATGATCACTTTTGACTTTAACAATTTTGAATTCTTTTTCATTTTGGACTTGTTTGCAGAAGTCAATGAATTCAGAATGTGACTCATCCTTGTGTTTCAGGAATTTTACCCATGTCCATCTGTTGTAGTCATCAACTATGACTAATCCATACTTCTTGCCTCTGATGGATGCAGTTTTCACTGGTCCAAACAGATCAATATGAAGCAGCTCTAATGGTCTAGAGGTAGAAACAACATTTTTTGCTTTGGAAGAAGATTTTGAAAATTTTCCTTTCTGACATGCTTCACAAAAAGCATATGAGTTGAACTTCAACTGAGGAAGTCCTTTGACCAGATTGAGTTTATTAATCTGAGATATACGTCTCATACTAATATGCCCCAATCTTCTATGCCAGACCCATTGCTCATCGTTAACAGACAGAAGGCATTTTACATTCTAAACTTTAAGTTCTGAAAGATTAATTTTGTAAATGTTGTTCTTCCTTTTTCCATTAAAGAGGATTGAACCATCTTTTTGACTTACATCTTTACAACATTTTTGATTGAAGATTATATCATAACCATTGTCACTTAATTGACTTATGGACAATAGATTATGTGTTAATCCTTCAACAAGTAAGACATTAGATATGGAAGGGAGGTTACCATTACCAATAGTTCCAGAGCCTATGATTTTTCCCTTCTGATTCCCTCTAAACTTTACATCACCTCCAGATCTAAGTTCCAGGCTTTGGAACATAGACATTCTTCCCGTCATGTGACGCAAGCAGCCAGAGTCCAGGTACCATGATTGGTGTTTCAACTTTGCTGCTAAGGACATCTACAACAAAGATTATTTTTCCTTAGGTACCCATATTTTCTTGGGTCCTCTGGGGTTAGTAGGTTTGAAATTCTTTCTGAATTTCTTTCCCTTAAAAGCATCTTTGTTCTGCCGAGGTTTTGGTTTATTAAAAATAGGCTTGTTCTGATCAGAACGTGTATGCTTAATATCATTTAAATGACCATATTTGAAGTGAGTATACAGAGGAGAATACTTAATGATCAGTTTATCAACAGGTTTTGGATTTAAATCCTTCCCAGAGGGTGATTCATATCCAATTCCCTTTCTGTTGTTTCTGCGTACGCCATAGATCATGGAAGCCATTTTGCTTCTATCTAGGCCTCTGGACAGAAACTTCTGAAAGCTATAGTCATACTCTTCTAAAAATTTTTTATAGTATGATATAGGATCTGAGTCAGATTTTTGAGCTTTTTCTAAATCATTTTTCATTTTAAGATTGTTTAATTTAAGCTCAGCAACTTCTGATCTCAGTTGATCATTCTCAAATGCAAGACAGCTTTGAAGCCTCTTGTATTTGAGTTTGATCTTTCTGTAGCTTTTAAGAATTTCAGATAAACTTTCAGTAAGTTCAGCTCTAGAATGTTCAGAAAATACCTCTTTTGAATCTGATTCTGATCCAGATTCAACAGTTTCTTCATGGTCCTCCATGTCAGTCATCAATGCTACATTAGCACATTCATCTTCTGATTCTGATGAAGATTCAAAAGCATCTGAATCATCCCACGTGGCCATTAGAACTTTCTTCTTCTTTTCAAACTTCCTTATGGGTTTCTCCTTTAGAAGTTTGGGACATTAATTTTTATAGTGGCCTGGCTCCTTGCACTCGTAGCACACTACATCTTTCTTTCCAGATTTCTATTGTCCGGAAGATTCGCCACGCTGATCAGATCTCTTGAAGTTTCTGAACTTCTTTTGTTTGTGCTTCCAGAGTTGGTTTATCCTTCTGGACAGCAAAGACAATTCATCTTCTTCTTCTAAAGATTCTTCAGAGCTTTCTTCAATAACCTGCAAAGCTTTAGCATATTTGTTAGATTTTAATGTAACAGACTTACCTTTCTTCTGAGGCTCGTCTTCCTCCAGTTCAATCTCGTGACTCCTTAAGGAACTGATCAATTCCTCAAAAGTGATCTTATTTAGATCCTTTGCAAGCTTCAGCGTTGTCACCATTGGTCTCCACCTTATTGGCAAGCTTCTGATGATCTTCTTGACATGGTCAGAAGTCGAGTAACCTTTATCCAGAACCTTCAACCCAGCAGTTAGGATCTGAAATCTTGAGAACATAGTTTCCACAGATTCAGACTCCTCCATTTTGAAGGCTTTGTATTTCTGGATGAGGGCCAGAGCCTTTGTCTCCTTTACTTGGGATTTTCCTTCATGCGTCATTTTTAGAGACTCAAACATATCAAATGTTATTTCTCTATTTGTTATTTTCTCATACTCAATATGAGATATAGCATTTAATAGAATGGTTCTCGCCTTGTGATGGTTTCTAAACTCCTTCTTCTGTTGATCAGACATAGAATTTCTGTCAACCTTTTTGCCTTCATCATTTGTAGGATGAATATAACCATCAGTAACCAAATCTCATAAGTCATCGTCATAGCCTAGAAAGAAACTTTCTATTCTATCTTTCTAGTAATCAAACTTCTCACCATCAAACATGGGAGGTTTTGTGCTGATTCTGTCTCTATCATCGTATTTGTTGTTGTATGAAGTTGAAGTTGAAGGTTCAGCAGCCATGATAAATCAAGAACAATAGATAAAGAGTTTTTCCCAGCAGGATCTTTTTCTGTCACGGTTAATTGAGAGCACTTACAGAACCGGAGCTCTGATACCAACTGAAGGTAGGAAAAACACTTAGAAGGGGGGGGGGGGTGAATAAGGGTTTTAAAACAATTAAGATGATAGAAAAATAACATAGTATTTTTATCCTGGTTCGTTTGAACTCAAACTAATCCAGTCCACCCTACCAACGTGATTTGTCTTTCTCAACAAGGACTTAATCCACTAAATCAAACTTGATTACAGTATAAACCACTAAGACAATTGTCTTAGTCTTCTCAAGAAATTCTGACCACAACTTGGTCTTCTTAAGGAAATATTTTACAAAGATAAACTAACAATGTGTTTAAGATGTGCTTCTAAAAAGCTATATCACAGCAGTGATTTTTACACAAGTTAAAGAACGAATATGAAAACTATTCTAGCTTGAAGAATATTTGAATGAGTGCTTTGAATAATTTGTCAATAATTCCGTCAATCTTGAAGTGATGCTTAGACTTGATTTTATAGTACTTTGAAATCCATTTCTCAAAGACTGTGCAATCTGTGCATTTTGTTCTTTTTGTCTTCTATTGACTTTTCCTTTCTCAGAAGGGGAATGTTTAGATAAATCCTTTTTGGCTGAAATCCTGTGTCAAGCACAAATGAGGAAAGAGCCGTTTGGATAAGTGCAAAGAATATGCCAACGGATCTTTATTTGAACAACATCTTCTTCAACAACTTTGGAACGCCTTGCATCAGAACTTCTGATGATGTTCCTAGTTCTTCAGATCAGAGTTAACTCACTTATAGTTTCTCTATCAGAGTTTGCAGCAAAGTGCTTTAAGCGTGAAATACTTTATCAAAGCATACTTACTTATCAGAGCTTTTGTACTTGCAACGTTAAGTACTTCCAGAATCTTCTGAAGCTTTACATATGTTCTTTACTCAAGTTCTTCTCAGCTTTGCTCAGAGTCATTGTAGGAGATCAGAGTCTTCTGAAGTGTTGCTTCTGACGCTCAGAGCTTTCTCGTTCTTTAGTGTCCAGAGGCGTTCTTGCTTCCAGAATAATATTAATTTTGATATCTGAAACAAATAAACACTTGAACAAAATTAGAGTATATAAATTCTCTATAGAAAATTTCATTAATGTTATCATCAAAACAATGAGATATATTAAACACAATCTGTGTTCTAACATCAGTATGACACCCAACTCAACTTACTACTTACCTTGCATATTGTGTGTCACATCATTAGTTATGACATCTATACACACTCTAATGTTTTGCCACAAAATGCAGCCAATCAGAAGCACTTATAAACTCCCCCTTTGGAAGATTTTTGGCTAAAACACCCTGTTAACAGAGTTTACAAGCAGCAGAAGTCTAACAAACAATCTTTTATGCATGTAAGTAACTAACACCATAGTAGAGTTGCTTATATTCACACAGTTAGCTCTCAGCTTCTCAGGATCAACCTGTCATACACTGTAACCATCTGTTAGTCAGCACTACAGATGTCACAATTTGTTGAGTAACATATTAGAAGTTACTCCCCCTCAACTGATGCATGTCACACCAGCTGTACAGACCCTGCAGGCACCCTACAGTCACAAACATCCAACCTATTCTGCATGTCATGACATTCAGGGTAGCATCCTGAAGACACAAACTCCTGTGCTACTCCCCCAGAAGAGATGCATAACACTCACATTCTGCTACTATCATGCAGATACACACACAACTCCTAAACAACATCTGGGAGCTCACAATCGACTAACATAATGCAGATACACACACAACTCCTAAACACCATCAGCTCAAGCAGCATATACTTGCTCTAGTAGCACAAGTAAGTCTTCAACCTGTGAGAATCACAATGCTAACACAATTCTAACCTGCTAATACCTAACATCTCTCCCCCTTTTTAGCCATAAATTAAGATCAAACTACTAACATAGTATAGACCATAATGAGTAAAAAAAATTACATCTGTTTAGGGTTTTGCACATTACTGCTCATGAAGAGCATCACAAGTTCATGCTGAAAAAACATAAGACTAACAAACATTACAAACACCTTCTCAAATCAGCAGCTCACAACACCAACTAAGCAACTAGTAGTCTGAGCCACCACAATAGTCTAGCAAGACATCAATCTTCCTCCTCAGAGGCAGAACTGGAATTTACCTCCTCAGATTCTTCACCTGACATGGCTGCTCCATCAATATCATCTGTCTCACTTTCAAGTCTTTGGATAAGAGATTCTAGCTTGATTTTGCGTGCAGTTGCTATACTAATGGTTTCTCCTAACTCCCTACATGCATCCTTCAATTCTGCGATTATCATTCTTTTGGAGATCTTGACCTTCTCAATAGAAGTAAACACCATATCTGGAACATGTCTTCCTTCGAATAGTTTAAAATGAAGCGACAGTTCAGGCTCCCTTTTTCTGGCAGTATCACTTGACTTTAGGATCCCAGGATATTGATTGAAAATGATTTCACAAATGAGAGATGGAAAGGCAATTGGTAGCTTAATAGCATTGGTTCTGGAGTGTTTAACAACCTGATAAAAAATGTATAGACCAAAGTCAAAGTTAACTTTGGTTCCTATAGTGGAAGTATGATTGGTAGGCACCCAGTTAGTTTCCCCAATTTTATGCAGAATTGCATACTTTACACTTAGCTGTGTTGAAGACAACTTTCATTTGGATGGCCAGGTAGTGACTTGATTGGCAGTGATCACTTTGCACACTTGATTGTCTAAGGAAACCAATTCTGTTGCACCATCATTTTCTCGTCCCAAGTATCTGTTGATTACAGAAGGTGGGAAATGAACACATTATCCTTTGACAAACACTTTCATGAATTCCTTGCTGTTTCTTTTTGAAATAATGGCAGGGATGTTAACAATAAACTCTTTTACAAGTCCTTCATAGCAGTTTGAAAAACCAGTAACAGTCTTGATTAGACTGGCCTTGTGTATCAGATCCATTACTTCTTTGATCTCTAGGGCATCTTTCCCAATTCCCTATCAAGTGCTATTCTCCTTTGGTATACATATCTCCATTTTGTCACACTGTGAATGGAATGGAATGAGACATTATCTAGAGGAGCAACTGGCATGGGTTTGAGAGGTCTCTTACCCAAATATTTCTTGACATTGAAGATGTTAGGAACATCTCTTATAACATCCCCTTTAGACTCAGAGCTACTCACCTCAACTTTTCTTTTCTTGGAGGCAGTTGATATCTTGCACCAAGGTTTGGAAGGCCCAGCAGAAGTCCTTTCTCTTTAGTTCTTGGACTGAAGGGTTTTTCCTTTCCTGGTTGCTAGTTTTTTTGCCAAACCAGGAGCAACATTCTTGATGAGATCACCGTCTTCAATATTTTCCTTATTACAGGGTGCTTCATCCATGACCTTCTCATTTTTGAGCTTTTGGTTTTCTCATGTTGGTCATCACCCACACCTTCCTCCTGCACCACAGAATTAGCCAGATTTTCTAGGTTCTCAGTGTTAGGGTTAGACTTAACAGAGAGACACTCAGAATCATCCTTATGGCTTGCATTGTGATGTGGAGATGGATCTACCCTAGACAGGGGAATGGTTATCCCTTGTACTTCACAACCTTCATGGAACAGTTTGGAGACCAGTTCATCTACATACCTGTCCTCATGTGTGAAGTTATTGTTGTTCACGTGGGTTCCATAATTCTTACCATCTTGCTTTGCATGTGAAGGAGATGAAGTTTGGCCTCCACTACTTTTTCCAAAACTCATACTTAGAGGCATGACCTACATCACATCATATGAAGAGATACTCTTGTGTTGAGCAGAGTCGAGCTTGGTAGGGATGAAGGTATGATGTCGAGACATTTTGGAAGACTCAGGCTGTATTAGAAGTAATTTGCTTTGGAGAGAATGTGCGGTAAGGAAGGAGACGAATTTGCAGACGCACACGGGGTTAGAAGGGTTTGGTAGAATCAGTGGAGGGAATTCAATATTTTGACCAATCAAGCTATGGTTAGTTTTCAAAATATAATTCCCTATTAGTTGCTATAGTCTCTGACTATGCCACCTTTCCAAGCTGCTTCTTTTACTTAGGAAAGTCTGGTGATCTCTTATAACACCCTTAGCCCTTTGTTGGTCAGAATCATCAAGTTTCACACAAGCCTTTTTAAATTGATACCTATTACCCCTGTGCATTACTCTCTTTAACTGAAATGAATTCATATTGATGTTCCTCTTAATGTCACAGAACAGAGTCATGACATCTTGAGTGACATTGCTTCCTTTATGCTGGCCATTATTCATGGACTCCATCGAATTCCAATATAGCAGGTCCAGATTTCTGTGATGTACCTTCTCTGGATAAGATGTCTTGACATGCCTGCCTACCTCATAGTTACCATAGCCTGTTCTCCCATCTAGAGGAAGCTTTGGAGTTCCTCTTGCTAATTCCTTGGTTATGGTCTTCTTCATCTTTTGCGTATGTTTACCTTTCTCCAACCGTATTTGATCCTTCTTTTCTTCATTGACCAATACATTGAGGTCACTTTTAGGCTCCCATAGATAGCAGTTGTTCTTGGCTCTAGATCCCTTCATAATTTCCTTCCCCTCTCCATTGGTGACAACACATTCATCTTTAGAGAATTTTACACTGAAACCTTGGTCACAGAGCTAACTGATACTGATGAGATTAACAGTCAGTCCTCTAACCAACAAGATATCATCCAGCCGTGGAACCCCAGGGCAATCTAGTTTTCCAGCACCTTTGATTTCTCCTCTATCTCCATCACCAAATGTTACATGACTTGAGAAATGAGGTTTTATGTTTACCAAGATATCCTCTATTCCAGTCATGTGTCTAGAGTAACCACTATCAAAATACCAATCCCTTTTGGTAGGCATCCTTAGACCAGTGTGAGCTACTAGAGCGACTTTCTTAGCAACCCATTGTCTCTTCTTGATAGGAGCTTCCTTCTTGGACTTAGCTTGATGCCGTTTCTTGACACGAGCACCCTGTTTGGATCTTCCTTGATGAGAATGACTGGGAAATCCATGTATCCAGAAACACACAGATTTAATCTGTCCAAGTTTTCCACAGTGGTAACACCTATACCCTTGGAATTTACTCTTGACTTGGTTCCAGTTTCTGTTTCTCTGATGTTTTGACATTGGTCGTGACATACCCTTTGACCTCTGAGTTTCAAGTTTTGGCCCCTTGATCTCAAAGATGGGTTTCTGTTTCCCAACAAATCCCAGTCCAGACTTGTTACCTGATGTCTGACGACTCTAGAGAATTTCTTCTAGAGTGTCAGTCCCAGGGTTCAGCATCCTTATGGATTTGGACATTTGATCAAGATTAGATTTCAACAAGCTGGCTGCACTTTTGAGAGACTCTATTGTTGCAAGATGTTCCATCTTCTTAGCTTCTAACTCTCTTATGAGTTTCTTCTGTTGCTCTCCTTGCTGATATAATTCTCCACTTCTGTTGCACAACTTCTTAAATGAATCAGCAAGTTCATCATAAGTCAGCTCATCGTCACTTGAGTCACCATCATATATACATACACTGTTCAGAGCAGTGACATGTTTTGCAAACTCATCTTATGATCCACTCTCAGAATCTCCATCAGACCAAGTGGCAGTTAGGCCTTTTCCCTTCCTTTTGAGGTAGGTGGGACATTCGTTTCTAATGTTCCCATATCCTTCACATTCATGGCATTGTACTCCTTTGCTTTGGATGGATGTTTCTTCAGACTTATCCCTTCTGCTGATGTCAGAAGGCATGTTCTTGGCATAAGGTTTAGACTTATGGTCTATCCTTTTGATCAATTTATTAAATTGTCTTCCAAGAAAAGCTATGGCCTCTGACAAGTTCTCCTTATTTTCACCATCTTCTCCTTCTGAGTCATCTGTAGTGTTTAAAACAAGAGTTATGCTTTTGTTCTTTTTATCCATAGCCTGATCACACAATCCCATCTCAAAGGTTTGGAGAGAACCAATGAGTTCATCCACCTTCATGTGGCATATATCTTGGGCTTCTTCAATGGCAGTGACCTTCATTGCAAACCTTCTAGGCAAGGACCTGAGAATCTTCCTCACAAGTTTCTCTTCAGGCATCTTTTCTCCCAAGGCTCCTGAGGTGTTTTCAAGTTCAATAATGTTCATGTAAAACTCATGAATAGTATCATCCTCTTTCATCCTTAGACTTTCAAATTTTGTGGTCAGCATTTGAAGTCTTGACATCTTGACTTTGGAGGTTCCTTCACGAGTAGTTTTGAGAGTGTCCCAAACCTCCTTAGCCAGTTCACAATGGTGTACCAGTCTGAAGATGTTTTTGTCTATACCATTGAAGAGTGCATTCAATGCTTTAGAGTTACCCAGAGCTAAGGCCTCTTGCTCTTTGTTCCATTCCTCTTCAGGAATTAACACAGATACTTCATCCTTGTCAGTCTTCACAGGATGTTCCCAGCCAGAGTTTACAGCTCTCCATGCCTTATTGTCTAAAGACTTTAAGAAGGCAATCATCCTAGGTTTCCAATAGTCATAATTAAAGCCATCCAGAATTGGAGGTCTATTTGTGAATCCTATGTCTTTATCCATAGTACCATAATTTATTTTCCCTATATCTCACCCAAAAATAACAGGCAGGGTGCCTGCTCTGATGCCAATTGAAATTCTGGCAAGCACACGATGGATGTTATCTCGGATGTTATAACATCCACTGTAACACAGACTATTGGAATAATTACAAAGCTGTAAAGAGAAAGCAGTAAATCACACCAGTAATTGTTCACCCAGTTCAGTGTCAACAATACATACATCTAGGGGCTACCAAGCCAAGGAGGAAATTCACTATCAGTAAAATTAATTCAGAGCCAAACAATCCTAGTTTGCACTCCTCACTTAAGACCTACCCAATGACACTTCAACCTAGAGGCACTCTAGACCTGAGTATTCCCACTCACTCCCCCTCAATCACACCACAGTGATATCAATACATAATTACTAATGACTATTGAAGTTATACTTCAAACACACCTTGATCGTGCTTCACAGCTTTGATCAAGAACACAACACTCTTGCTTAACAGCTTTGAGTGTTATACCAGCTTAGAAACTACCTAACAAATGCAATTCTACAGCAGACAATTGCTTGGTGAACAAGTATTCCTAAGCCACAATACAAACGTGAAGAACAATCTGCTTCACTCACAAGGACTCTCTATATGCACTCTCTGATCTTCTGTCAAGAGCTGCCCTTCTAGGATTGCTCCTTCTGTTATTTATAGCAGCAATCAGTCCTTGGGCCTTGGTGCAGAAATTAGGTTTCCCAAACCTTTCTTCAAAAGGCTGCACTTACCATTTAGGTCAGGTACATTTAATTTTTCCAGGGCTTCTAAAATGTTTCCTGAATTCCAGCTTGAGCTTCTATAAAGTTTCCTGAATTCTAGCCTGAGCTTCCTCATTCTGAATACCAGAAAAACAAACTCTGCGCGGCTGATGTCATACGACCAGTGTCATGACATTCAGTATGACATCCAACTCAACTTACTACTTACCTTGCATATTGTGTGTCACATCATTAGTTATGACATCTATACACACTCTAATGTTTTGCCACAAAATGCAGCCAATCAGAAGCACTTACAGAAATATTCAAACAGAAGGGGTGAGATATCATGATAAACAATATTCATCAGGTTAACACATGCATTATCATCCTTTCTTCAACATAACACACCCAACACCAACACTAAGTTATCCAAGCATAAAGATAACACAACAATAGTTCAGCTAAATATCTCATATTAATCAACCAACAACACCATTCCTGATTATTCCCCAACCAACATGGAAATCACATGATAACAAGTCCAAATAATTCATATAACACCACATATTTAGCAACATTGCAACATAGTTAATATGTAATGCAATGAGACTCACAACCTAACTCAATGCATATGCATGTGGTACCAATTTTTGTGAACACTCAGGTTCACTGTTATGATACCCACCTCCTTGGATCATAACCAGTCACTGATCCATCACCTCCGAATCAGCTACTGGCCCAGTCCATACAATAGGATTTTAGGCTAACCAACAACGGACCATTGTCCATAAATGTATGCAATGCAACTATTTATGCATACAACAACGACAACATCATCGTGAACAATAACCTACCACCATGATTACTATACACCGCCCAAAGTGGCCAACAAGCATAAAGTATATTTCATAGAATATGGATATATATCTTTTATGAAATCACAACAACATCATTAAAATATCATCATATTACCATCATTAACATCACAACAACATCCTAGTAAAAACACTCAAGATTCGTCTCTTACAACAAGACTTCTTAGCGTACACAACAAGTAATAATCACATTCCTAAACATATTAGACATAGAAATACTGGGAAAAAATTCACCTATTTATACAATGTTAAAGTTCTATTTATTAGTTTTCCAACAATTTAAATGGTTCGTCATTTAGATATACGGTTAACAAGTTATGATTGAAACCGTATTTAACATTTTTTGTGTGCCGACTAAGAGGTCGATGCATGAGGCATGCAGGTCAACACATACTGTCTTGATTTACAAAGAATTTGTTTCTGGAAGCTACAAGTCGATGCGTAAGGCTTGTAGGTCGACGCATACTGTTCCAATTTTCAAAAATCACTTTTAAAAAAGCACTTTCACCCCAGTTTATCATGCTAGAACTTATGCTACGAATTTCTATCATCAAAGACCCAATTTTATGCTATTTTAACATTCTAAAAATCAATTATTTCCTTGTTTTACTCACTAAAAATCATATAATCATCAATCTTCAATCTATGATTCAAACCCTCACAACTCAACAATGGAGGAAAACATCTCAACAACCCAAAACAGAATTGTCACCCATATAGGCAAACAACATTCATCATATAATCAATATATTATAACAGTATCATCATCCACTATTTCACAAAATTATTCATAGCATTATCAGAAATATGCAATTTATAAATTTAGAGAAATCAAGGTTCATAGTATAGAAGAATACAACAACCCACAATGTAAGAACCTAAACCCTTACCCACTATTCATCATACTATCCCTTAGAAGATCAGAACTCCACTCTTACTTTAGATTGATGAGCTTTTCCCTTCTCTAATAGAGTTCTTCTCTCTTCCTTGCCCTAGCCTCTTTCACCTTCTGTTCTCAATTTCACGTACGATGTAGAAACTAAATCCACTATTCTCTAATTTCCTTTATAAAATTTCTCAACTATGGTTTACCTTATTTACCCTCATTCATCCTCATACAGTTACCATCATGTCCTTCAAATCTCTACTCATCTAATATTCCATTTTATTTTATTTCATTATATTATTATTCATCCCGTCTAATTATAATAATAATAATAATAATAATAATAATAATAATAATAATAATAATAATAATAATAATAATAATAATAATAATTGTAAGAGCACAGATTGTGTCTTAGTAATATCTCTATGTTTTGATGATAACATTAATGATAATTTGTATACAAGAATTATACTCTCTAAATTTGTTCTAAACTGTTTTCTACAGGCACAAAAGATTTTAATCTTAAAGAGCAAATTTGATGTGAACAATAAATTCTGAATGGCTCAAGAGCATCTGAAGATTAGAAGAATCTGAAGTATAAGAGCTTAGTCATCAAGATTCTGAAGATACAACACGCTGCATATATTATCAAGAATCTGAATGAAAGAAGACTCTGAGTGAAGAGACTCTGAGTGAAGAGACTCTGAATGAGAGAAGACTCTGATCTGAGTGAAGACTCTGATCTAAGAGCATGTTACGCTTCAAGCACACAGCTGCACCAGACTCTGATTCAGCAACATCTGAAGAACATCTTAGGCTCTGAAGTTTCCAGAAGATTCTGAAGACTGAAGACTCTGATATTGATTGTTGATCTGAACTATCTGAAGAATTATTTGAAGAAGATTATTTTAATATATCCGTTGGAATATGCCAGCAAATCTTTCCTTAATTGGGATAGACATAAATCTCTGCAAGAAGATTATTCCTCTGATACATTCCATATATGGTATAATCACAGCTCAGCAGACAATTGCTACACCCACATTTTGTGCGCCGTCTCTCTGCTGCAATAGTACAAAGGACAGTACTATTTGATATTGGAAATATCTTCTCCAACGGTAAAATATTCTCTCCAATATTCAAGTGGCTATATAAAGGATATCATAGCTCATTCTTCAACGACGAAAAAAAAAAAGACGAAAACAATTGCAAGAACACTCTCACGTGAAAAACTCTCAAGCTCTCGTATTCTTGCTGTTCATACATTGTTCTAAACTTAGAGAAATAACACAGTTGTGTTTATAGCTTTCATAGAAGCAATTTATTACTCTTACATTGTATTACATTAATTTGTAAAGGAAGTTTTCCTTAAGAGGATCTAGGTTAGATCAGTAGCTCTTGAGAAGACTAAGAACAGTTGTTCTTAGGTGTTGCTATTTGTAATCAGTTGATTTGAATAGTGGATTAAGTCCTTGTTGAGAAAGGCAAATCACTCTTGAAAAGGGTGGACTGGAGTAGTTGAGTTCAACGAACCAGGATAAAAATACTTGAGTTTTTATCTTTGATTATTTTCTGTCATACTTATTCAACCCCCCCTTCTAAGTATTTTCTCACCTTCAGTTGGCATCAGAGCTCCGGTTCTGAGTGTGCATTCACTTAACCGTGACAGATAAAGATCCAGTGAGAAGAATACTCTGTTATTTATTTGGTTGCTAATATGGGTGATATTCCTACATCAAGCAACAAATATGAAGGAGACAGAATCAGCACCAAACCTCCAATGTTTGATGGAGAAAAATTTGATTATTGGAAAGATAGACTTGAAAGTTTTTTCTTGGGGTATGATGCTGATCTCTGGGATTTAGTCATTGATGGATATGAACATCCTACTAAGGATGGCAAAAAGATTGATAGAAAATCAATGACTGAGGAGCAGAAGAAAGAATTCAAGAATCATCACAAAGCCAGAACCATACTTCTTAATGCAATCTCTCATACAGAGTATGAGAAGATTACCAACAGAGACACTGCTCATGATATGTTTGAGTCTCTCAAAATGACTCATGAGGGAAACTCTCAGGTGAAAGAAACAAAGGCTCTGGCGCTGATACAGAAGTATGAAGCGTTCAAGATGGAAGAATCTGAGAACATTGAGACTATGTTTTCCAGATTTCAGATTCTAACAGCTGGGTTGAAAGTTCTGGACAAGGGCTACTCAACATCTGATCATGTCAAGAAGATCATCAGAAGTCTTCCTACCAGATGGAGACCTATGGTGACTGCATTGAAGCTGGCCAAGGATCTGAACAAAATCTCATTAGAAGAACTCATCAGTTCTTTGAGAAGTCATGAGATTGAGCTGGAGGAAGATGAACCCCAGAAGAAAGATAAAGGTAAATCCTTAGCTTTTAAATCTAACAAATCTGTTAAAGCTTTGCAGGTAAATGAAGAAAGCTCTGAGGAATCTTCTTCTGAAGAAGAAGATGAACTATCCATGCTGTCCAGAAGGATCAACAAACTCTGGAAGCACAAAGGGAAGAAGTTCAACAACTTCAGAAGATCTGATCAAAAGAGAGAATCTTCTGGACACAGAAGATCTGGCAAGAAAGAGGTCACTTGCTTTGAATGTAAAGAACCTGGACACTACAAGAGTGAATGTCCCAAACTTCAAAAGGAAAAACCCAAAAGGAAGTTTGATAAAAAGAAAAAGGTTCTGATGGCTACATG
Source organism: Lathyrus sativus (assembly GCA_963859935.3). Taxonomy (NCBI): domain Eukaryota; kingdom Viridiplantae; phylum Streptophyta; class Magnoliopsida; order Fabales; family Fabaceae; genus Lathyrus; species Lathyrus sativus. Next base: position 239,335,256 of record OZ012735.1, on the reverse strand, counting down.
GGATGACTCAGATGAATCTGAATCATCTTCTGAATCTGAGGAAGAATGTGCAAATGTTGCGCTGATGGCCAACACAAATGATCAAGATGAAGGAACGTCATCATCTGAATCTGAGTCAGAATCAGACTCTGACTCTGAAGAGGTATTTTCTGAACTCTCCAGAGCTGAACTTGTTGAAAGTTTATCTGACATGTTGGAAAGCTACAGCAAGATTAAACTCAAATACAAGAAGCTGAAAAGCAATCTTGAATCTGAGATTGATCTTCTGAGAACAGAACTTGTTGAGTAGAAAGAAATAAATTTAAAACTCAAAAATGATTTAGAAACAACTCAACAAGAATCTGATACTGAAACAGAGTCAAGTGAAAATATTTTAGAAAAATATGACTCCAGTTTTAAAAGATTCCTCACTAAAAGCATAGACAGAAGCAAAATGGCTTCTATGATCTATGGTGTTAGTGGGAACAACAGAAGAGGCATTGGATGTGAATCTTCCTCTGGAAGCAATCCAAAATCTGTTGATAAACTCTTCATCAAGAAGACTCCTCTGTATTCTCATTTTAAGTTTGGTCATCTGAATGATATTAAACATACAAGCTCTGGAAAGAGTACTTATGTGTTTAAGCCAAGGGCTAGCCAGAATAAACACTATGTTGAAAAACAGAAGTTTAGGCAAAACCACAGAACATCTAACCCCAAAGGACCCAAGATGATCTGGGTACCTAAAAGTAAAATAATACCTGTTGCAGATGTTCTTAGCAGCAAAATCCAGACACCAATCATGGTACCTGGACTCTGGATGCTCACGACATATGACGGGCGAAAGGTCTATGTTCCAAAGCCTGGAACTTAGATCTGGAGGGGACGTGAAATTTGGAGGGAACCAGAAGGGAAAGATCATTGGCTCTGGTACAATAGGTAATGGTAACCTACCCTCTATTTCTAATGTTCTGTTAGTTGAAGGATTGAAACATAATCTATTGTCCATAAGTCAATTAAGTGACAATGGTTATGATATCATCTTTAATCAAAAATGTTGCAAAGCTGTATGTCAAAAGAATGGTTCAATCCTATTCAGTGGAAAGAGGAAAAACAACATTTACAAAATTAACCTTTCAGAACTTAAAGTTCAAAATGTAAAATGCCTTTTATCTGTGAATGATGAGCAATGGGTCTGGCATAGAAGATTGGGACATATTAATATGAGACGTATATCTCAGATTAATAAACTCAATCTGGTCAGAGGACTCCCTAATCTGAAGTTCAATTCAGATGCTCTGTGTGGCGCATGTCAAAAGGGTAAATTTTCAAAATCTCATTTTAAACCAAAAAATGTTGTTTCCACTTCTAGACCATTGGAATTACTTCATATTGATCTGTTTGGACCAGTGAAAACTGCATCCATCCGAGGCAAGAAGTATGGGTTAGTCATTGTAGATGACTACAGCAGATGGACATGGGTAAAGTTTCTAAAACACAAGGATGAGTCTCATTCTGTGTTCATTGACTTCTGCAATCAAGTCCAGACTGAAAAAGAATGCAAAATTATTAAAGTCAGAAGTGATCATGGTGGTGAATTTGAAAACAAATATTTTGAAAAATATTTTTCTGAAAAAGGAATTGCACATGATTTCTCCTGTCCTAGAACTCCACAACAAAATGGAGTTGTAGAGAGGAAAAATAGAACATTGCAAGAAATGGCCAGAACCATGATCAACGAGACAAATCTGGCAAAATACTTTTGGGCAGAAGCAATAAATACAGCATGTTATATTCAGAACAGAGTGTCTGTAAGACCTCTTCTGGAAAAGACTCCCTATGAATTGTGGAGAAACAGAAAGCCCAACATTGCTTATTTTCATCCATTTGGATGTATTTGTTATATGCTTAACACTAAAGATCATCTGAACAAGTTTGATTCCAAAGCACAGAAGTGTTTCATGCTTGGTTATTCTGAACGCTCTAAAGGCTACAGAGTATTCAATACTGAAACACAGATTGTGGAAGAATCTATTCATGTTAGATTTGATGATAAGCTTGGCTCTGAAAAGCCAAAGCAAGTTGAAAGTTCTGCAGATAGAGAAGTTATTCTCACAGACTCTGAAGGCTCAGAGGCAGACAAGACTGAAGACAAAGACTCTGAAGCAAACCCAGATGCTACGCCTCTAACTTCCCAACTTGACAATCTGCATATTTCTGAAAGACCAATAGTCAAAGGATCTTCTTCCAGAATGAAAGCTTCTCATCCAGAGGATGTGATAATTGGAAAGAAAGATGATCCAATAAGGACAAGAGCATTTCTCAGAACTTCTGAATCTTCCTTCTGTGGCTTAGTGTCAATTATAGAACCAACATCTGTTGATGAGGCTCTGGAAGATAATGAATGGATTTTAGCTATGCAAGAGGAGCTGAATCAATTCACAAGGAATGAAGTCTGGGATCTGGTTCCAAGACCTAAAGGTTTCAATATCATTGGAACAAAATGGGTTTTCAGAAATAAACTGAATGAGAAAGGAGAAGTTGAAAGGAACAAAGCAAGACTGGTTGCTCAAGGCTACAGTCAACAAGAAGGCATAGACTACACAGAAACATATGCTCCTGTTGCAAGGTTAGAGTCTATACGCTTGCTTATTTCATTTGCTGCACAACATAACATCACTCTTTATCAGATGGATGTTAAAAGTGCTTTTCTTAATGGAATTATAGAAGAGGAAGTGTATGTCCACCAACCTCCTGGTTTTGAAAATGAAAATTTTCCAGATCATGTTTACAAACTGAAAAAATCTCTTTATGGACTAAAACAAGCTCCCAGAGCTTGGTATGAGAGGTTGAGTAATTTTCTTCTGAAGAAAAATTTCATCAGAGGAAAAGTGGATACCACACTATTTTGTAAAACCATTAAGAAAGATTTGTTGATTTGTCAAATTTATGTAGATGATATTATTTTTGGATCAACAAATATTATGCTTGGAAAGGAGTTTGCTAAATGTATGCAGGCAGAATTTGAGATGAGCATGATGGGAGAATTGAGATTCTTTCTGGGAATCCAAGTAAATCAGACTCCAGAGTGCACCTACATACATCAGACCAAGTATGTTAAAGAGCTTCTGAAGAAGTTTAACATGCTGGATAGCAAAATGGCAAAGACTCCAATGCATCCTACAAGCACTCTAGGTAAGGAAGAGGTAAGTAAGAAGGTAGATCAGAAACTCTACAGAGGTATGATAGGATCTCTTCTTTATTTGACTGCTTCTAGACCAGACATTCTGTTTAGTGTTTGTTTATGTGCTAGATTCCAATCAGATCCTAGAGAATCACACTTAACTGCTGTTAAGAGGATTCTAAGGTATCTGAAAGGTACTGCTAATGTTGGTTTGTGTTACAGAAGATCTGACGAATATTCACTAGTTGGATTCTGTGATGCTGACTATGCTGGAGATAGAGTTGAGCGCAAAAGTACTTCTGGAAGCTGTCAGTTTCTTGGAAGTCATCTGATCTCGTGGTACAGCAAGAAGCAACCAACAATTGCACTATCAACCACAGAGGCAGAATACATTGCTGCTGCTGGATGTTCCACTCAGATGCTCTGGATGAAGAGTCAACTAGAAGATTATCAAATCTATGAGAGTAATCTTTCTATCTTCTGTGATAATACTTCTGCTATATGTTTATCCAAAAATCCAATTTTACACTCTAAGGCCAAACATATAGAGATTAAACATCATTTCATCAGAGACTATGTTCAGAAGGGTGTAATAAATTTAGCCTTTGTTGATACAGATCATCAATGGGCAGATATTTTCACAAAACCCCTTGCTGAAGATAGGTTTAAGTTTATTCTGAAAAATATTTGTATGGATTTTTGTCCAGAGTAATATTTCTCAGAGTCAACTTCTCAGATGCTAAGTGTTTAACACTCTGAAGTATTTCATCTGTCTTGCTTGTTTAATTTATCTGTGAATTATTTTTTTTGTGTGAAACTCTGTACTGACCATCTCAGAGGATCTGAAAGTTGAAAACGTTTCATTTCTTAAGAGTTAAAGAATCACATGCAAGCAAACACGTGTCACTCAGAATCTGAAAAGATGGAGTACACCTACTGATTATGACGTTTAAGGTATTGCTTTGAAAATCTCAATCTGTCTTGATTTTCCCCCAAATGTCATATCATAATTAAAAATGATTACTTTTCATTTAATGCAAACGTGCGTATGTGTCCTATGTGTGTCTGTTGTGTTTCCCATGCTTGCTTTATTTGTCTATATAAACCACTCTCACAACACATTCACACTTTTCACATTCTCAAACACATATGCGCTTTTGTTTGTTGTTCTCTCTCTTTGCAAACCCTAAAAGAACTCAGAAACCTTCATCTTCTTCATCATCGTCAACAATGGCATCTACTTCAAACGCTGTTACTACCAAGAATGCTACCACTGTCGAAGAACCAGTACGCACTCTCCTAACTGCTGTTGATTCACTAGAAGTTCTGTGTGAAAGTTTCGTGGACTTAGAAGATCTTGCTGAAAATGGGTTTGATCTGATTTCTTCAATCAAAGCACAAGGCTGGGACGGTTACTTTGATAGGCTTATGGGTCCTGTGTATCCAAAGTTAGTGAAGGAGTTCTGGATCCATGCATATGCTACTCCAAAGTTCATTCACTCCTTTGTGCTGGGAAAAAAGATAGTTATCACTGAAAACCTGATAAGGAAACTCATAGGTTTTAAGGCAACTGATGGAGTAACCTCTCTGTCTTCTGCGCGTGAAGACCTGAAAGATGTATGTCAAGAAATCTGTACTACTGGTGAACCTTGTAAGAAGGTTAAGTTCTTGAAACCCACTTACAAGATATGGGCTAAGATTTTCATGAACACCATCTTTCACAGACCCTCTTCAAACTCTTCTGATTATGTTAATGCTGAACAACTTTACTTCATGTATTGTTTACACCAAAACATTCAGATTGATCTTCCATATTTGTTGTTTAATCATCTGGTGTCTCATGTCAAGGAAACAAGGGAAACAGCCAGAGATAAATCTGGAAAAGTCAGAACATGGATTCCTATGGGAAGGCTGATTTCAGATATTCTGATAGAAAACCAACTTGTGGCGCATCTGCAAGAGGCTGGGTTGACAGAAGATCTGACTTATATCATTGGCTCTGAAATAAACGGTTTAACTCTGAGAAGGATGAAACTGGTTGATGATTTATCTGAGAAACCATGGAAAACTAACTCTGAAGAAGTTAAGGGAAGAAGGATTCCTGTTGAGGATTTTCCTTTATTCACCTCAGATGAACCTAGAGAACTTATTGCTGAGTATGTTGCTCGCTGCCTAAGAGATGGTGTTGAGATTCCTGCCAATCTTGTGCAGAAGGAAGGCCAAGTTCTTCCTGATTTGACAAGGGAAAGAAGACGTAAGAGAAAAGCTGATAGTGAAGGTCATCAGAAGAAAAGGAAGCATTCAGATGCTGAAAAGAAGAAGAAAAGGAAGAAGCTGAAGAAGGTTCAACCAAATCCTCCTGCAGCAACTTTTGAAGAAATTAGAGATACTCTGAAACAGGTATTTAACACTGATTCTAATCCTGTTCATCATTCTGCTACCCCCACACCATCTGACTCACCCCTTATATTTAAAAGATCTAAACCATCTTCTGTCCCCCCTCATACACCACAATCCAAGCAACCAACAAACATACAAACAGAAATTCCACAACAAACTCAACAAACAACACCACAACCACAAAACACTATCCCAGAATATACCATTCCAGAGGATGAGATATTAGATGTCACACCTTTAAATCAGTCTGTCATTTTATCTTCAACTTCTGAAAAATCTAACCACTCTGATACATCATCTGATGATGAATCATCTGGTTACATTAATGAATGCTTGAATGATCTCAAACAACCTCGTTCTGAGAGTGTTTGGAAACAGCTGTTTAAATCTCCAACTTCTGAACATCCACCTTCTCCACAAAATTCCCCAACTAAAACTCTCACTCCACAACCTCTTGAAATTCAAAACACTCCACAACCAACAGAAACCCAACCAATTCCCTCAATACCTCAACCACAACATTCTGACCAACAAACATCTGAACCACAAACCAACCAACCAACATCTGAACCACAAATCAATCCTCAACCTTCTGAACCACAAACATCTGAACATCCATCTTCACAACCTCAACCTTCTGAACAAACACCACAAACACAACCAACCCAACCAAGAAAACCCAGAATCCCTGATGAAGCAGAATTGGGATCAAGTGTTTATACTCTATTAAGAGATTTTGATAAGGATAATGTCTCAGACTTTGCTGACATTATGGATGTTTGCATGACTACTATGGACAAAGAGGCTGCTAACGCTGTTTGGAAGAAATATCTTTACAGACTGAATAGGGAGGCTTTGAAAATCAGGACTCAATGTCTTAGATTGTCAAAAGTAAGGCTTGCTGCTTATCAAAAACGGATTAAGAGAAACCCTCCTCCTATTCTTCTTCTAGAAGCTCCTCCTCCTCCAGAAATTCCTGCACTTGATGTTACTCAGATTGTTTCAGAATCTACTGTTCCAGAATCTACTGTTTCAGAATCTACAGATCTTCAGAAGGATGTCAAAGAACTTAAGGATTTTATGGTTGATCAAAAGAAAACAAATGAAGAAATGAAAACTTGGATGGTTAAGCAAGATGAAAATTCAGAAAGGATTACAGCACTGCTGCAACTCATTGCTTCTCAACAAGCCTCATCTGCTAAACCTACTTGATGTTTTGCACAAGTTTTTCATGTTTTGCTTTGTTTTGATTTTCTTCTGATATGTTTTATATGCTTTTATCTGAATCTGCATGTTCTCTTGACTTAATGACAATGATCTTTTTGCTTATCTGGATATGTGTTTCTTCTGCATCTTTACTGTCTTTTAAAATTCTTTTTGATTATGACAAAAAGGGGGAGAAACAAAATAGAATCTGATTGTTCAAATCTATAAGCAATTATCTAAACTAAGTCAGACATGTTACTAACATTCTTTGAATTTAACCAGACTCTGACAAATTTCATTGAAGTTTTTCCTGAGATCTATCTTTTCAGAACCTGATCAAAAATAGCTAAATCTGAGTAGACCAGACTCTGATATCTAACCTTGAGTACTATGATCTAAAAGATAACTCAAGACAGGAAATGGCAAGATAAACAACCAGGTGTTCTGAAGTTGTTCATCTGGCATCAAGCTTTAATATGGCATCAAGCTTTGACTCTAGAAGTCAAACATATGTCAACCAGGCTTCAATCAGGCTCTGAATCTGAAATGTAATCAGGCTCTGAATCTGAAATGTACTCAACCAGAAAGGGAAGTATCTAATTCCATTAGAGTATTCATTTCAGGGGGAGATTGTTAATCTCAGGGGGAGTAATTTTAATTCATATTTTTTATTGAACAAATTTCTCATGTTTTGTCATCATCAAAAAGGGGGAGATTGTAAGAGCACAGATTGTGTCTTAGTAATATCTCTATGTTTTGATGATAACATTAATGATAATTTGTATACAAGAATTATACTCTCTAAATTTGTTCTAAACTGTTTTCTACAGGCACAAAAGATTTTAATCTTAAAGAGCAAATTTGATGTGAACAATAAATTCTGAATGGCTCAAGAGCATCTGAAGATTAGAAGAATCTGAAGTATAAGAGCTTAGTCATCAAGATTCTGAAGATACAACACGCTGCATATATTATCAAGAATCTGAATGAAAGAAGACTCTGAGTGAAGAGACTCTGAGTGAAGAGACTCTGAATGAGAGAAGACTCTGATCTGAGTGAAGACTCTGATCTAAGAGCATGTTACGCTTCAAGCACACAGCTGCACCAGACTATGATTCAGCAACATCTGAAGAACATCTTAGGCTCTGAAGTTTCCAGAAGATTCTGAAGACTGAAGACTCTGATATTGATTGTTGATCTGAACTATCTGAAGAATTATTTGAAGAAGATTATTTTAATATATCCGTTGGAATATGCCAGCAAATCTTTCCTTAATTGGGATAGACATAAATCTCTGCAAGAAGATTATTCCTCTGATACATTCCATATATGGTATAATCACAGCTCAGCAGACAATTGCTACACCCACATTTTGTGCGCCGTCTCTCTGCTGCAATAGTACAAAGGACAGTACTATTTGATATTGGAAATATCTTCTCCAACGGTAAAATATTCTCTCCAATATTCAAGTGGCTATATAAAGGATATCATAGCTCATTCTTCAACGACGAAAAAAAAAAGACGAAAACAATTGCAAGAACACTCTCACGTGAAAAACTCTCAAGCTCTCGTATTCTTGCTGTTCATACATTGTTCTAAACTTAGAGAAATAACACAGTTGTGTTTATAGCTTTCATAGAAGCAATTTATTACTCTTACATTGTATTACATTAATTTGTAAAGGAAGTTTTCCTTAAGAGGATCTAGGTTAGATCAGTAGCTCTTGAGAAGACTAAGAACAGTTGTTCTTAGGTGTTGCTATTTGTAATCAGTTGATTTGAATAGTGGATTAAGTCCTTGTTGAGAAAGGCAAATCACTCTTGAAAAGGGTGGACTGGAGTAGTTGAGTTCAACGAACCAGGATAAAAATACTTGAGTTTTTATCTTTGATTATTTTCTGTCATACTTATTCAACCCCCCCTTCTAAGTATTTTCTCACCTTCAATAATAATAATAATAATAATTTCCATTTATTTAATTGAATTAATATCCATCTAATACTAAATAATTAAATAATTATCACTAATATATTCTAATTAGTTTTACTTCTCACACCACCAATCCCTATTCAAATGCTCATACACTTTTCAACCCTCGAGGTCTAGTCTTATGGTTACTACTCCACACCAATGATATCTCCAAACATATTAAAACACACATAATCACATTTATACACACAACTTCACATAATCAAATTACGAAAAATAATTTAAAATAAATCGGGGTGTTACAGATCCCTATGAAGGGGTTTGCATAAATAAGTTGAAGTATCATTGTCTTCATCTCCAAGTTTCTTCCGTTGTTTGCATTTTGAGCAAACTGAGCATTTTGTCTAGAACTATTTGTACAAGGACCTCTAGCAGGAGGTGGAGGTGGTGGTGGAACTGCCATGATTGGCGTAGAAATGGGAGTTGTTGGTGGATTACTAGTAGAAGCTTGGAGCACCCAAAAATTTGCCTTACCTTAATCTCTTGGCTTAAGTTTTATTTCATTTGCATCATCATTTGTGTATAGCATTGGTTCTAGGCAAGGGATCAAGGTATCTTGTTCAATTATCAAGAGGAAGTGCATGATTATCAAAGCTCAAACAAGGGTTTATTCTCAACCTTGTGGTTTTCTCAAGCCCTAAGGTCCTCTCACCATCAAGGCATGTCTTACAACCATTTGAATCAAGGTTACAAGTATTGATCACCTCCTCCTAGCTTGTGAACAACTGGATTAGGGTTTTGGTCAAAAGGCACATGTGGCTAATTTCTTGGGAAATACATGGTTCCATGGCCCAATACACAGCTTGAGGGTTCCCTACATGTATTATGTATCATCACAAGTCATCACAAGAGCTTCAATCAATGGATAGGGTGCTAGGGTTTCATTTGATCAATAAAAGTCAACTGTGACTCCATAAGGTCAAAGTCTTGGTTTTCAAGGTCAACCAAGGGCATGCTATGTGTTCTCACATGTTCTCATATCTTTGTAACAAGAAAAGTCAAGATGATCATAGAATTAAGAGGTTTCCAAATTAAGGTTTTAGAGGTTTCTAAGTTTAAAATCTCCTTTCTTGGCACCTAACTTCCATGACAAGTTTCATTATGATACAAGCTCCATCTCATTTTTCATCAAACATGAGATTTGTTCCTTGTTCTACAAGATTTAATTTGAGTACAAAAACTCCCTAATTGGATTTACACATCTCAAGTTCTGATGTCTTCAAGTTGGTGTTTCAAAGTTGAAAGGATTTAAAGGCACCCAAAGGCAACCAACTTCTAAGACGAATTTCATATGAATACAAGCCTTTCCCCAACTTCCTTTAAAGATAAGAGTTATTCTTCATCATCTAAGATTTATAAAAAGTGTAAGAACTCATCATTTCCATGTGTAGAACTCAATTTATGATCTTCCTAAGTAAAGGCCATTTTGGATAACCTAGTTTTGGTTATTCACTTCAAGGCCAAAATTCATGAACTTCAAAGCTTCAAATCAAGTTACCTACAACATGAAAGTTGTGCCTCAAGGTCTTGCCTTCACCATGACCTAAACTTTCATGCCATTTTATGTTTTATGATGCAAGTTAAGGCATTATGAACAAGGATAGATGGTTATGTGACCTAATTTGACTTTCTTGCTTTTCAAGTCACAAACTTGGCTTTGTTGTCTCTCTTTGGTACCACATCATTATCATCTCATGACAACACCAAATGTTACCTAAATTGGTCAAACAATATATTATCACAAGTGTAAATTCAACTTCGTTACCATTTAGGGAACTCACCTACAACACATCACATGATCATTCTCATTCACAACAACCATTACATTTCACTTCGTCACCCTCTTTTATAATAATTAATGACTCAAAACAATGCAAAGAGATGGCTAAACCCGTGTGGCCATTTTAAGTGAATTTTTGGTCAAATTTTCAAACAATCCTTTCCATTCAATATGGGCTTTAAAAATCACCCAATTGATCACATATAAAAGCAATGCAAACCCTAGAGAGAGAGAGAGAGATAGAGAGTTCATTTGCTGCAAGAGAAGGTCAGGATAGCTCAAGCTTGCTCCATTTTTCTCTCTCTTAGAATTGATCATTTCATTAGATATTTATTCCATCTATTGCATCCATCTTGCTTAGAAGAAGCTCAGAAGTCTATTAGTGACCTTTTTTGGAAGCTCAAGCAAGGTTTGAAGCATCAACGAAGTAGCTCCGTTTAGTTATTTTTCCACTTTCGAATCTCTCATGTTAGGCATTTGTTTAAGCTCATGTTGGTGCATTTGAAGCCCTTCAGTGATTGAGGCAATGTTTGAATGTGTAGTGTCTTGATTTATGAAAGTTTCAGTTTGAGTTTCAAAATGTCGTGTTGAGTTTTCACCGTGTTAGAGGAACCTTTTGAAAATCTAAAGTCAGTTTCGATGAAATTTCCTCCAAAAATACGTATGGGGTTTTGATTTTTATTGAGTTTTAAAGGCTTCTCTGGCGAGGCTGGCTGGAGAAGATGACCAAGGTAGGGTTCTGGTGGTTGACGTGTTTGCTGAGGTGTGAGGGTGATGTGTCCTTTGACCTTGCACGGTTGTGTATTGAAAACTGATGTGGCATGCCACATCCTTTAATGAAACACATCGTTTCATTTATTCTGAGGTTTTGTTGGTATTTGGTTTGGGCTTTTTTTATACTTTTCACACATCCCTGTTTCTGGCCCATTTGCATGTTGAACATATTTCCTCTTGTTTCTGTTTTTGATTTCATTTTATTTTTAACTGATTAATCCATGATAAAAATGACTAAAAACGTGTTTTTGATGCCTTAACATGTTGACATATTTTCCATATTTTTATTTTATTTTTCATTTATTTTATTATTTTTAATTGAATTTAATTTACAAGTGATTTCACTTTTGTCCTTAAACTAGGGTTTGATGTTTGATCACCTTGATGTGCCTTTTTAACCCAATCTTTTTGCCATGATTTTTTATATGAATGTATATTCTTTTAGGTTTGTTTTGATGTCTTGATGTGTTGCTTTTGATGTTTTATCATTGTTTTTTTTGTGGAGCCTCGATGTAGGCTCGATTCTTATACTATGCTTGCCTTGTTGAGTTGATTTGATGATGCATTTATACAATTCCTTTTAATATCTTGTGCACATTTGTTCTGAATGGATATAACTTGGGTTTAAGCTTTTAATTGGAATTTATTTGGACTTTTTTTTCTATTTTTGGATGATGCATCAAGTTGATGTTGTTTTGACCATGATTTTGTGCATGTCTTGGCCTAGTTTCTTGATGTTGTTTCTTGATTGATCCAATTGATGCTTTATAAATTTTGTGTTGATTTGTTTAAGGTTTTGACCTTCATGTTTAGAGGTTCATCTCATGATCACCTTGTCTCATTTACTTCACATGTTCATTTGTTTTTCTTTTGGATAGCTTGATGGATTTTTGACTAACCTTTTGTGAATGAACTTGAGTTTGTTTCTTTTTGAGTTTGGATGTTGATTTGGATTTGAATATGATGTGTATTATTTGAACATGCTTCTGGTCTTGATGATATGGTATACTTTACTTGTTGTGTTCTTTTACCTTGCTTGAACATCTTCTTTCTTTTAAGAATTACTTTGGTGTGTGTGCTTGCTTTTTGATGCATACTTTGGACTCAATCCTTGTTATTTCTCTTGTGTGTTCATGTGTGGATGTTTAAGTTGATATTCATAATGATGTTTCTGCCCTCATATGGTTTCATACCCTAATCTCACATGTCTACTCCTTTGAAGTATGTCTTGCATGCTTGTTTTGTATGGCAATTGATTGTGTATGAATGTGATGCATGACTTGACTCTTTGTGCTCTTTCTTTGACCATTGATATGGGTTGAACATGACATGATTTTCTGCTACCATACCTTGTTTTTCACCTCATTTGACTTCCTCTCTCTTGATTTGATGATTGATATTGCTTCTTGTTGGACTTTAAGTCATTTGTGTGTGTGTGGGCATTCTGTATTGCCAATCTGCTTTGTTTCCCCATCTTTGAGTATGGTTTGGCATGTATGCACTTTGGTTTACTTTGATATATTTTTGATGTTTACCTTGTGTGTTTGAGATCAATGCTTGCTTGATGCCTAGTCTTTTGTTTTAAGCTTTCATGTATGTTGCATTTCATTCTTCTTCTTTCATTTCTCTTTCCTCTTTTCCTTTTTCATGAGACTTGTTTAAGTTTCAATCTTGTTTTCATTTGTGATTGATTAGTATGGTGTTTACTTGTGCTTGTTCACATGATCCCTTAGGATTCCTAGTACCACTTAATTTTTGATTAAGTTGGGGGTAAGAGAGACATTAGGCCTTCACTCCTTTGCATGATAACAATTAGGATAGTCCCTCTTTGACCTCAAGTTAGGTCCATCATTTGTATGATAACATTAGGTAGACTTCCCTTTTATCTCAACTTTAGGACCATTGTACATGACAATATTAGGATCCCGTTTTCCTTAGTGTTTTATCACCCTTTGTGTCCTTTCTCTTCTCATCTCAAAACAATTCTAACACACTTAATAAAGACGATGAATGTTGTGCGCCACGAGCATTAAGCATATGGGTAATGATGAGTGAGGGGTCTCTTCTTACTTGTCTAGAGTGTTTAATGTACGTCCCGTCTGGGGGCGATATGCGACGCATTCGTTCTTATATCATATTCTTTAGTGCAACGTGAATCTCAAACCAGTCAATTCACTTCTCTAAAAAACTCATAAGCAAAATTCAAACCTTTTTTATCCTTCAGGATTTTTCTTCAAACTCATTTTCAAAAAAGAGTATGTTATTTTTCCATTCTACCACAAACATGCATATACCCTAACTCTGGAATGGAAACTTGAAGTCGCTCATAAAAAACACTTAACCAACTGTTGTAGTAAGAATCATAATGTCAAGTTATTGATTAACTTGAATCTTAATTCATTAAATTCACAATCGAACTTTGATTTATCCAAAGTAAAGGTTGAAGAAAGAAAGACCTTTTACGCGATATAACAACAACGCTAAGAGATTCGAGGATCAGAGGTTAGTTATGCCTAGGGTAGGTATTTCACATCCTAAACATCTGTAGTACTCTACAGGAACCTTTTGTATGTTTGTATGCTAAGCTAGCTAAAAGTTTGCTATGATTTGGGATTAGGGTATAAGGCAAAGTTGAGGTAAAGACCTATGGATAGTTTCTAAATTTTCTCCCAAAGATATCATATCTCCTGGCTACGTATCCTAACTAGGATAGAATTATAGCAACCGTAGTTTACCTCACTAGGGATAAATGAACACTTGACTATGGTCAAGGTTCAAAGGGGGACAAACATAACAATGCTTGTATAGAGTTTAACAAAACTCTCTATTCTAAGTTGTAAACTCAAGGGGATTGACTTTTGCAAAAGCTAAGAGGGGAGTAAGTAATCATGACAATGATTCTTACATAAAGTTTACAAACTCTATTCTTAAACTTCCAATTGAAAGATACTCCTAACAAGGGGTAGGTCTCTTAGACTTAAAGCAAAAGTCTAATGGACATAGGTTCTAATTTAACTAAGTTAGGATTCAAGATGACTTAACAAAGTCAAAGGGAGGGTAATGAGTTGTCTATGACCCAAGGGTCAATACAGACACTTTCCTTTGGAATAGGAGAAATGAGGCAACTTGATGAGAACTATAAAGTTCCATCACTTGGGGAATAACTTGAAAAAACATGAACATGTAACAACATGCTAGCATAGAAATCAAGATTAACTTTAAACATCTTAACAAAGATGAAGGGCAATGAGGTAACAACCACCAAGGCAAACAAAGAGCATGTGTGACAACAACAAGTTTAGTTATGAAATTCAATCAAGATTAAAACAAACAAGTTACAACTTGAAACAAGTGGTCTATAAGAGTCAAATTAGATCAAATTTAACAACATAAGACCAACTAACATGCATTGATGACAATCAAGCAAGAAAGAATACAAGAAGTGTTACAATAGTTCAAGTATAAGTTCATGGTTTCATGGGGAAAAGTAGACAAATTTCATGGTGACAACCAAATCAATAATCAAAACTTAGCATGTTATGGTTCTAACAAGACATATAAACAAGTAGACAAAAGCATGATGAACAAATTCAAGAAGTTACAACATCAAGAAGTATGGTATAATTCACAAACGAAATTCAATAGGTTACATTCATATATGTGCATTCACAAAAGCTAATATGACCATGACAAGACCTTGAATCAAACAAATTTGGTTACTCAAACATGTTAAAAAACACATATGAGTCATACAAAACTAATCTTACAAGATAGATCAAGTTTTAAGTTGAGAAAAGTTTCAAAATATGAAGATGAAAACCCTAGAAACACATGATTTTCAAGTGAGTCAAAGTCTTTCTAGGATAAAAATACTTGAATTATTTCCCCACTTATTGAAAATAGACATGATGAAGAACAATTTTCAAAAATAATGGTGCAAAAATGTTAAAAAACAAGGAAGTTATGATGAAATTAAATTGTGAAAACAAAGTGAGAAAATAGGTAGTAAAAAGAAAGAAATGGCTTCCACAAGGATTGAACCCACGCATCCTGGTTCATATGTTAAAACATTATCAAACCAGCTGAGATGCGCATGTGATATGTTGATGGAAGAGAGATAAGATATTGTTAAAAACCATAAAAATGGTAAAAACACAAAGAAGTTGACCCTAACAGGATCGAACTCGGGCTTGGCAATGTAAAGGGTCAAGAATGCGCGTAGGTTTAACCAATGAGGTGGTGATACATCCAATGTATCAACCACCTCATTAATTGATAAGCCTCAATAATGAAATCTAGGCAAACCTGACCAGGCCTAACCATGTCAAACCTCAAAAATGTGAACCACATATCTCTCTCAATTCTCAATAGATTTAAGTGAAATTTAGGTCAATCTTGAGTGAAATTACACAAGGAACACAATGGTACCATTGTTTTTTTCTGAAAAGGCTTGTATTTTAAAATTCAATAGTAAAAGCAAAAGGAAGGCAAAAATGCAAGTTCAAAGGTATGAACCTGTTCAAACATGCTAATACTAGGTTGATGGTTCTAACACACTCCAAAATATTAAGTACATAGTGTTTACAAGCACATAACACTCAACTTGGAACATAATCAACATGTAACTTATAGAAGTGAAGTCTCTGAACATTTGGCAAACAAGGAATCTCATGACAGTTACAAATGAACCAACTTGACATACAATCAAAGTTTAAACATGACCCTAACAATATGCAAATGAAGTTCAGTGGTCATCCACCCCTTGGTTCCAACAACAGTATAACATCTCATATGACAATGAAAGCTTTAAGCCATCTTAGGAGAAACAGAATCAGAACAGTTTACAAACACACCAATTATGTACTACACATAACTCACATATGTCTAACTTGACCTATAAATGAATTTAGGCACAACCAAAGCACTGGCCCTAGATAGAATCAACCCATAGTATATGGAATGAAGCCTACAAGCACACTAGCAAGCAAAATCTCATGGCAGCTTATAAACACATAAACTCAACAACTAAACAAAGTTCAAACATTACATGGAGTAATTTCTAAACATGTTTAAACTAGTGTATGTCAAAAACAAGAATGATGCCTAACAAGTGTAGTTTGCAAAGGAAACTTACCTCTTGGAGACCTCCTAACAAACTCCTTATGCAAAGCTTCCAGTTCAATGAAAATGAGTTGAACAGCCTCTCCAAACCTCAAATGCAATGTCTAAACAGTTCAAGTTCCCTCCAAGCAGCTCCTTAGGTAGTATGTTGACTTAAGCTAGAAGTAACTAAGGGATCTTTGTGACAGATCTTGAAAATGAGTTTACAGATGAGTTGTGATAACTTGGACAGCAACAACACCTTATATTTGAAGTGTTTGAGCTATTGGAAGAGGTGGAAAAGCACTGAACAGAAGGGTAGCTTTAGTAATGCAGAAAGTCAACCTTTCTTAGGTTTGACAGTTGAATTGTGGGAGAAATGTGTTTCTAGTGGAAATGATGATTAAGATAGCTTCAACACATCATTTATGGAGTGTTTGAAGTGTTTGTGGAGAGGTTTGATGTTTGGAAATTGATTTGGGGAAGGTTCCGCTCAAGGCAGATTTTGGTGTTTAGTGAAGTTTCTTAGTTTGCAAGAAAAATGGAAAACAGAAAGAAGAGGGTGTTTTTGCTTGGTTTGATGCTAGATCTGGTGTATTTGTGATATATAAAGAATATGCTATTTATAGGAAGAGTGGAGAGTATTGATCTGGTCAGATTTCAAGTCTCTTGCCAACTTGTTCATTTGAGAACCAACTTGCTAGTAATGATGACTTTCCTTGATTCATGTGATCAAGTACATGGGTTGATGTCTTTGGGACATGCCTCTGAGATTGAAGTGTACCTTGGAGTGTAGAAGGATATTAGGGGAGTGGCTCAAGGCAAGTTTTGAGGGAAAAGTTATGCTTTATCAAAATAGCATTGATCACTTTATGCCAAAAATGGAAATCTCTCTTGGTTCAAACCTTTAATCCTTGTGTAATCTTTGGGTTTTTCATTTAAAACCTTGTTTAGATTCTATCTTGCAACTAATCAACCTGAAACAACAAGATTTACAGCCAAAGATTGGTTTTGTATCATGTCATTACAAGTTGAGATTTTGGATTTCAAGCTTTTGGACCTCAACTTCCTCTCTTTGAAACTCCTAGCTCACAAATGACATGAAGGAGTTCTTATACTTTCTGGAAATCCCTAAACATGATCTATAACTTTCATGTTTTACACAAATTCAAACTTTAAGTGGAACTATGCCAAAAATCCCCTTGATGTTGACTGAAAAATTGACTTAAAAGTACAAAAAACATGAAATTTTTCTAAGTGTTTTTCCCCTCTTGCCTTGTCTTTGCTCATAACTCAAAATACATTCATTTTTTGAACATAGGTTACTGCAGCACTTTTGTAGGACTTCTCAAGACCTTTCCAACAAGCTTTGAACTATTCCATTTGGATGTATGGTTAAGAAGTTATGGCTTAGTCCTTTTTAAAACCCTAATTTCCCGACTTTTCGATTACTTCTCAATTCTTGATCTAGTGGTCACCAAAATTCATGACTAGATATGAAATATAATTAGGAACATAATTGTCTTCAATTTTAGGTCAACACCCTATTGGTCAATGGGTTTACTTTTCTGTCAGACGAACCGAACGATCGAAAACCTCTGAATCGACTGCTAGTGTTCTTGGTTCCCTGAGACCTTGAAACTTCTTATGTAGAATTACTTGGTTAATATGAGCCTTATGGACCATGATTCAATCATTGGAGACTTATCTAGGTCAAAAGTCAAAGTTGCAGTTGACTTTTTCATCAGGAAACCCTAATTAGGGTTCTTGCTCTGCACTGTCTCAATTTTCTTGGTGACCACCTCAAATTGAACTCATCCTTGATCAAATGTGATGTTCTTGATGATATAGAGACTTATTATGTGGAGGATCAATCCAAAAGCTTGATTGGTCAATCCATAGAAACCCCGATTACTGACTGTTTGAAAACCCTACTTCATCTGCATCTTGACAAAGACAAACTTGAACTCTGTTAATGTTAGATAAACAATACTGATGCTCCTAGAATGATGATGAGATCTAGAGGTCAAAATTTAGGGTACAACACCAACCTGTGGTTTAGTTACCCGAACTACGTTTGCTCTAATTTCTCATACTAGATGAGAATACTTAGGCACAAGACGGCAAAGTCTTGGCGAGCAACCTTCCACCCCCTTTACTCGTAGTTTTCCAAACTAAGTTAACTCTGACTTTCCCATTGCACGAGGGAATACGTAGGCATAGGAAGGAGATTTCCTATCGAGTCTCCTTTTTCTTTTCCCTTTCCTATTTTCGTTTAGCAGTAGCTTTTAGATAACTCACCCTTTGATTAGACAACAAGCGTTGATCCCATTGAGTACAACGCACGTGAGTGGGTGTTAATACCTTCCCCTTGCATAACCGACTCCCGAACCCAAGATTTGGTTGCCATGACCTTGTCTTCTCCTTTCTTTTAGGTTTTCTTCGATCATTTCCTCTCCCTTCGTTGGGATAAATAATGTCTGGTGGTGAATCTTCTGTTTGTTTTTGCCGATTATTTTTTCGTTGTTGCGATAAAGTTCCTATGTGTTCTCTTATTTCCTTAGCTATTTGTCTTCTTCCTCTGGTCTTTCTATCAAGTTTACACTTAGTTGCGTCAATCTCAGGATAAAAAAGAAGTTGATCTGCGGGTACACTTCTCCATATAAACAGATATCTGAAAAGCTAACCAAGAAAATTAAAAAACTCAAGGGAATGAAATGAGATAAGAGGTAATAATATAAGAATAAAAACAAGATAAACTATTGCAATGCTTGCAATATCAAAACAACAATCCCCGACAATGACACCATTTTATTGAAATTATAATAGGTGGGTTATGATTTTATTGTCTCTACAGGGATTGAAGTGATACTACCTTTGTTCTACAGTTTATAAAGTCTTAAGTGAGGGTTTTGAAATAGTCTTTGTTAGTATCATTAACATTCACTAGAGTTTTGTAGAAAAGAGTAAAGTTTGGAAAGACGTTTGTTTTAAAAAGCATGCCAAGATTAGGTTTCATTAACCCTTTTCATACATATTCTATTAATTGAGCATGTGTACTTGGTTATGATCAATATAATCATGTATCCTCTCAATAATGTTTATCTCTAAAGAGATATCGTGAATATTATCGTACTAATTACTAGATGACATCTCATGCTAACAATCAACACAATAATCTTAGAGCTTGATACAAGTGAATATCAACTCAAAAATCTATGTCTAGAGTTTGTTCATTGATAGATGAATAACTTGGGTCAAGGTTTGAAAAATATATTTCAATAGTGATTCAAATCAAATTTATAACATTAAAAGTAAAGGTATTCATTATATATTGATCATCAACTTTGTTCACATACAAAAGATCAAAAGAAATATGTATTATTAAGGTTAACTACCTCTAATATTGACACATAAGGGGTCTAACTACCCATAACCAATGTAGCTTGAGAAACAAGTAAGAAAGGAAGCTCTACTAGCATCAAAGTCGAAAGATCGAAAACTGATGCTCCAAAGCTTTGATTTTGAGCTCCTATGAAAGTTTTTATGCTTCTTAAAATATCTTTTTAGAATCTAAAAACGTGGAAATTGTGTCTCAAAATATCTATCCAAGTTCCTTTTATACAAGTGCTAAAAATTAGTATCGCGCTAAAAATTTTCCAAAAAAGCTCTTCTAATTTGCTTTTCTTTTCTAAAGGCCCCATGCTTCCATTCAAATAATGAAGCCTACAAAAATTCACCAATTTAATCACACAAAAATCTATTTACATGAATAAGCTAAACTTTACTTATTTACACTTAAACTATGGTTTTACTATTACTTCACCATGAAATCAATTGAAAAGGGCCACAAAATACTATCAATTATATACACAATTTAGTACTTAACAAGGAACATTAGGGAAGTCCCCACACTTGAAGATTATCTCGACACCATCATATTCGCAAGAATATCATGAGATATCATTTTCTCAAAGAGACGCCATCCTCTGAGGCCAACTGAGACTACCTTGTGTTGCACCCTAAAATTTGACCAACCGGTTCTCCTATCTTACTCGTGGTTTAAATTCATATTCGCAAATCAGACGCATGATATTTGTGCACAGACAGAGGATATCAGGGTTACAACTTGGTTTTCGTCTATCAGATATGGCAGATCCAATCCAGATCATCAGGGTTTTATTCTCGGGAAATTGTGCGCTCCTCGGTGATTCTTAGCTTGCATAGTGATTTTGGGATATTCTGATGCCCGGGGTTCTCTGTTCGATTCGATCTGGTCTCGTGCGCTCTTTTACGGTGGTCATTTGCATTTGTCTGCATTTTCTAGGGCTTAATAGACTTTTGTGGATTTTAAATAGGCTTTAGGATTTTTTTTAGGATTTAAATATATTTTTTTTACTTTTTAAATAGTTTAAATCTCTTTTTAGAATTTTATAGAGTTTTAAATAGATTTAATAGTTTTATCATTTTTAGGATATAATAGATTTTAAAATTGTTTTTTTAATTGTTTTAGAATAATATAGAGGAGTATATAGATTTTTCTCTTAATAGAATTTAATAGTTTTTTTAATAGAAATAAATAGAGTTCATTAGATTAAATCTTTTAATAGATTTTTTTGGGTTTAATGTAGGATTTAATAGTTTTAAATAAATGGTAGATTTTTTATAGGATTTTAATAGAGATTTTATAGAAATTAGTAGAGTTTTAATCATTTTTTGGTTTAATAAAGTTTAGATAGATTTTAACCATTTTAGATATAATTAGGGTTTAATTAGGTTAATGAGGAGTTAATCTTTTGTTTAGATTTCAATTGAATTTGTTTAGTTTAATCTTTATTTAGAGTTAACTGTAGTTTAATTGTTAGTTAATTGAGGTTCAGATCTATAATCAATTTTAAATGGTAGTTTAGCTTTAATCAGTGCTTAATTGAGTTTTTTCAGTTTTTTTGGGGTATTGAATTGTTTTTTCGTGGGCCCAGAAAGCAGATTTTTTTTTGAAGCCCAATCAATCCATCAGATTTGTTTTTTTTGTTCATTCTATCCAGGAGAGTGACACTTGTCACTATAAAGGGGCGCCACACGTCCACGCGAGAGCCCACCAACACACACCACAGAACTTCCCAGAGTCTGCCACGCGTCCCACTAATTCCCTCACTCTGCCAGCACCTTCACCACTTGTCACCACCACAGACCTTCACCTGAGCATCACCGGAACCTCGTCGTCGGGCATGCAGACGCCTTGAACCTCCCCAACGGCCACCGTCTAACCGTCTCCGGCCGCCGTCCATTGCCGGAAACTGCAAAAAAAACTCAGAAACTCCCAGAGATCCTTCGTTCTCCTCCCTTCTTCCTCCGTCCACGCTCATCCACAGTTCGCCGGAAAATCCAACACCGCCGGAAACTTCATACAGTTTTCCATAACGCATTCATCTTCCTTGATCTTCAAAGAAATCCCCAGAACATCATCGAACCTCCATCATTCTCTAGAAATCATCACGCATCAATCTTCAGGAACATCTACGCAACTCTAAAGACCTTCAAGATCTATCAGTTTCCAGGATCATCATCTTCATCGGTTCTTGAATCTTTTCCAGATCTTCATAGAACTCGTTGAGTTCTTCGCTGCTTGTCCAGAAAGCTTCGAACGAGCTTCAACGCTTACCTCAGGGCCTCCACGAGCTCCTTCAACAGTCAAGAAAACGTCAAGATCTTCTTCTCTCTCGGCGACCTTTGTTGAACCCTCAAGAAATCTCAGAAACTTCAAGTTGTTCGTCTTTCCAGGTTCGTTGCCCTTTCACCACCTCCATCGCTGTTTGGTTATCATTGAATTTAGGGTTTCTTGTTTAAGATTTGAGGGTTAGCATTATTAGGCGGAGATGATCTTGGTTGATTAGGTTTTGAGGGTTTCAGAGATGTTTGAGGTTGTTTTGAGAGATTATTTTCAGAGATTGCAGAGAGGAGGGAGGTTAGGGAGCGGCGAAGTTAGGGTAGACGATGAACAGTGATCAGGGTTGGGGGAAGGGGAATTAGGTTTTGTTAGGGTTCTGATTAGGGCTAGGGTTTGGATGGCATTTGGGCCCAAGACCTGTTTTACTGATGCACTCCCCGTTTGCTCTTTCACCCCCCCCCCCCCATGCGTGTGAGAGATAGAATGACTTTGGTCTGGGCTTAAGCCCAAGTGCTATACACACCCCCGTGTGTAAGCCCATTGGGAAGAATAACATGAAAACGTGCTTAATGCACCCCACGAGTTTTCCAGTTTCTTTTATTTTTTTTAACTGAATTTCTGATTCATATGGGCTTATTAAGACTGCTACGTGCACCCCCTGACCCAGGCCCATCTAGATAAGACAACTAGGAATTGCTTTTGCTGCACCCCTTTTTATTCATTTCTTTTATTTTCTTTAATATTTTTGGCATCTTGTATAAATCATATAAAATAGAAAAATCAATGTTTTTTAATTCTTCTTTTTGCTATAGGTCAATGAAAATGTCTAGAAAATTATATAAAAATAAAAATACCATTTTATTTTTGTTTGTTATTTTTAGCATATTTTCCATTTAAATGACTTTTTTAATATCTTTTAGTGCATGCATATTATTAGAAAATTCATAAAAAATAGTAGATTCGATCAAATAATTCCGTTCTTTTTTCTGTAGACTCGTAATTCAATGTAGAATTTTATAGTACAAAAACATTAGCTTAATCATGCATTTTCATTTTAATTGCATTTTTTGCATTGTTATTGATATTGAATAATTGATTTGTGGCACGCCTGCCTTGCTGATTTTAGTTCTTTCATCTGGTAATGAATTTTGCTCTGATTTTTTAGTATGTTGCACTAGACTAATGCATGTTCCCCATAGATTTTTCATAGATTTTTTTAGAGGTTGATTGATACTGTTTTAGGGTTAGAGAATAGAGACCTCACAACTTGTTGGTAACCCTTGACCCTTCATATATTAGGGATTGTTTAGTAGTCTTAGAAGTTGACTTAGGCTTTGAGATTTGATCTTGGGATCATAGAGCCATGTAGGTTCCCCTTAGATTTTTGATAGATTTTTGTAGGGTATTCTTTTATTTTTTTTTGTCTGAGCTTGAGGATAGGAGAAGTCTTGATGGCTTCTGACTTTGAAGTTCAACTGTGGTTGAACTTCAGAGATAGTTTCTTGTGGTTTGAGGATCTGTGGTTTCTTCTTGAAGATGGAGGCTGGATGAAGTCCTGTTGGAGCTTGCAAGGATGCATTGGATTGAGGCCTAGTCTAGGAGCTTGTTCTCTGTTGGTGAGGTTCGAGATCCTGAAGTTTGAAGGGAGTTTATGGTACTTTCCTGAGGAAGGCACTATGAATGACTTTCATTCTTTCTTCTCACCTCTTTCTTAAGTATCCAGTGATGTCGGAGCCTTCATGTAAGTTTAGTTTCTCCTGAGGAGGAATGTAAACTGATCACAGTTGTTGAGCCACATAGGATACGATTCCTAAGTGGCAGCCTCCTAGTACTTTCCTGAGGAAGGTCCTATGGGTTTGTTCACTTAGTTCCTATAGTTCATATAGGATTTCTTAAGTATCCAATGATGTCGGAGCCTTCATGTGAGTTTAATTTCTCCTGAGGAGGAATGTAAACTGATCACAGTTGTTGAGCCACATAGGATACGATTCCTAAGTGGAAGCCTCCTAGTACTTTCCTGAGGAAGGTCCTATGGGTCTGCTCACTTAGTTCCCTTAGTTCATATAGGATTTCTTAAATATCCAATGATGCTGGAGCCTTCATGTGAGTTTAGTTTCTCCTGAGGAGGAATGTAAACTGATCACAGTTGTCGAGCCGCATAGGATATGACTCCTGAGTAGTAACCTCTTGGTACTTTCCTGAGGAAGGCACTATGAGTTTGTCTGCTTAGCTCCCTTTCTTTGGTAAGCTTGTTCTGAAGCTTGGAGACTGGGATTGTTTCCTCTTGCTTAGGGTTTTGATTAGAGTTTTGCTTAGATATTTGTTTAGGGCTTTGCATAGAGCTTTGTTCAGGGGTGAGTCAAGGGTTTGTTTCATGGTTGTTAAGGGTCTTGCTCAGGGTTTGTGTTTAAGCTTTAGATAGAGGTTTGTCAGGTTAGCTAGCCTTCTCTTTGTGTTGTTTGACTTGTGTGGTGTTGTGCTGCATTAGACTTAGGGATTCATCTAGATAGTTCTGAGGTAGGTGCATCTTAGAGGTAGGATCTGTGTGCATGAGAAGTTGAGGTGGTCCTCCTTCTGCTTGTTTGTTATTGAGTGGCTTCGCTTGTTGGTATTTGGTAGAGCTGAGCTCCCTTACCTCTGTGGTTTGCGGCCTTTGCGCCTTGTTTGTTTAGTTGTTGCATTCATGCATATTTCCAGTATTTCTTTACTTTGCAGTTGATTCCCGTTTGCCGTTTAGTCCTGCTGCCATGATCCCTTAGGAGCTCTGACTTCTCCGTTGCGGAGTCGTTATGATAGACATTAGGATGGTCAACCCGGCATGATAACAATAGGTAGATTCCCCTTGTTAGCTATAGTTTTAGGGTGTCTTTTCCCTTTCATTTCAGTAGGAGCTCTTGAGTAGCTTGAGTCGTAGTTAGCCGAACTACAGCTGCTCTGATTCCTCGTACCAGATGAGGATATGTAGGCATAGGATGCGATATCCTAGCGAGCACACTAACAACTAACCTTCGTTCTCTCGCGGCTGTGCGATCGAGACTTTCCCGCTGATGACTAATTGTTACCCCTTTTCTATTGCCCGAGTGCATGTGAGACCAGATCGTAGTTGTAGGTTCCCGAACCTTTAGAACCAGTTTGTTTTCTCACTGCTGTGTGAGAGCGCCCAGTTTAGTCGTAGTTAGTCGAACTACGTTTGCTCTGATCTTCCATGCTGTGTGGAAGTACGTAGGCACAGGATGCGATGTCCTGGAGAGCAACCTCCCCCGTTTAGACGTAGGTAGTCGAACTACGTTGACTCTGACTTTCCCATTGCACAAGGGAGTACGTAGGCCCAGAACACCGTACGTTCTGTCGAGTCCTGTCCTTTTATTTTCTTTTCAGACTGACCATTAGCGTAGATAGATAAACACACCCTTTTCCTTATAAACACCAAGCGTGGATCCCATCGAGTACGATGGACGTGAGGGGTGCTAATACCTTCCCCTTGCGTAACCGACTCCCGAATCCAGGTTTTGGTTGCGATGACCATACCTTTTCCCGTCTTTGCGAGGTTTACTTCGAGCATTTCCTTTCCCTCCGTTGGGATAAATAACGCACGGTGGCGACTCTCCTGTCAAGCCGGCGCCGATTTTCGCAGTAGCGACAGCTGGCGACTCTGCTGGGGAATCTGTAGCATCTAGGGACTTTTCCCATCCCTTATGCTGGGACCGTTTCCCATCCCCTGTGCGAGTCAATCCTAGAGCTTGGGTGTTTATTTGTTGGGTGGTGTGCATATGTGTTTTATCTTTTCTGCACTTTACTTTTCCGTACCTTTACCTTTCCGCATTTATTTTCTAGCATTATATTATTGTGATTATTGCTGTGGGCAAGGGAGGTTACTGTGAGTGAGAAGCCGGACCTGGGCTTGAGTATGCACCTAGATATAGTTGTGGAGAGTAGTAGACGAACCTGTCTGCTGAGCAGGCACAGTTCCCTATGAAATCTACGCTCAGACGAGGTTCTCGCAGAGGTGCTCCTTTCCGGTCCTGAGGATCTGAGGGGAGTCCAGACGTGAGGACTGTCGACTCTGGGGACCGATCATTTGGAAGTCAGCCAAGTGAGGCCTCTTCATGACTTGATGATGCCACTCCTTCTGGGAATCGTATCGTCACTCATGAAAGTCTGTGACGCTGATGACCGCATAGGATGCCGTACCTTTGTCCGTGGATTAGGTCCATCATACCTGTGAGGGGGATTGGGTTATTACAGGAAAACTGGCCTTCAGAAACCATGATTCAGTACCTTTCTCAGACGGTGTTCTTGATTCATCTCCAGGTGTGTTGTTTGGATCAGATGGGTTTCTTGTCTGAGGTTGATACTATTATCAGATGGTTTTCTCGTCAGATACAGAGGTTCAGATGGATTTCTTACCAGGGGATCGGTATTTTGAGTATCAGATGATAGTTAGTGTCATGAGGTTCTGGTGACTGTGATGGTTTTCTGTTCTTGATCACAGAGATGTTCTTCTTCAGGCTACAACATAGCCCCTGTGTTCACTGATTGCATTATTTATCATACTGCATCATCGCATTACCATTTGCATCCAACTAACGTGTGTGTATTGCAGGTACATATTTTCCCTCCCAGTTCTGGTGTTTGTTTCCTAGCAAGACATGGAAGCCACGAAGAGAGTGTTACCCTATAAATTCCCGTCTCTAGATATCAGTCTGTTGTTAGAGTTGATTACTATTGCTAAGAAGAGGGTAATGGGTGACTTTAGAAAGATATATGAGAGGATTCTGACCTATGTTTATCAGCCATCGGCCTACGAGATCAGCGGCATTTATACCCTGTTACAGTTTTATGATGCGGAGCTCAGGTGTTTCGTATTTCCTGACTTTGTTTTGGCTCCTACCCTGGAGGAGTATTCCGCACTCTTGGATATACCTATCCGCGAGCAGATGCCTTTCTATCGTACGGACGCTGAGCCTAATCTGGCTGAGCTTTCTGCCATCCTATACTTAAGAGAGTCTGAGCTGTCAGGGAAGATGATCAGAAGAGGAGATGTGTGGGGATTTCCGTTGGATATCTTGGTGGAGAAGGCTCGGGAGTATGCCAAGGAAGGTGGCTGGGTTGTTTTTGACGTCATCCTTGTTGTATGTGTGTATGGCATCATATTGTTCCCGAACATTCCTGATTTTGTTGACTCAGATGCCTTCTATATTTTGGCTGCGAAGAACCCAGTTCCTACTTTGCTGGGAGATATCCACCATTCAACTCACTACCAAAATGAAAAGCGGCGAGGAAGGAATGTGTCTTGCTGTGTACCTCTCCTGTGCAGGTGGTTCACCAGTCATATGCCTAAGTCAGGCCCTTTTGTCACCTCTATTGATTCTCTAGGATGGCCGGAGCGCTTGATGGGTTTGACTGTTGAGAATGTGGCATGGGTTAGCGAAGAGGTATTCGGAGTTGAGGTCATACTCAAATGCGAAGGATTCCCGAATGTTCCGTTAATAGGAAGGAAAGGGTGTGTCAATTACAACCCTTCCTTATTGATCAGGCAATTTGGGTATGCACCTCAGGGAGCGTCGAAACCCGAGGAGATACAGGAATCTCTGTATCTCACTGGGGCAATAGGGAAAGAGATGCTGACCAAGCTTGAGAAGGCGTGGAAGAACTTGCACCAGAGAGGGAAGCCTTCAGGTAGCAGAGGGGATACTCGAGTTCCTGGCCCGTATGTGGAATGGATTCGTGAGCGAGCTACGAAATTCCTTATGCCTTATCCTGCAGTTCAGCCAGTGTATCCTTCTCCGGTGGAGGAGCCCACCACTATAGACATACAGGTATACAAGCAGCTGATGGCGGAGAAAGAAGAGCTTGCAAAGGCTAAAGAGGCTTTAGAGAAAGAGAATGCCCAGCTTCGTCATGAAAAGATTGAAACAGGATATTTTTTCCAAGCAACAGGCCGAAACTCTGAAACATCTGAAGACTACGTTATTGGAGTTGACTGAAACCAAGAAGCGTCTGGAGTTAGATGTAGACTCAGTTAGCAGTGTACTGGCTACTAAGAAGCAAGAGCTGGAAAGGGCCTACACGAAGCTAGCTAAGTTCAGAGAGCACTGGGATCTCACTATGACCAAGCGCAAAGGACGAGAAGAAGAGCTAAAGACACAGGTTGCTCGGTTAGAAGAACAGGTCAAAGTGAAGACTGAAGAGCTTGAAGAAGAAGCATGCCGCCGATACGAGGCCGAGCGCAAACTGATTGATGCCATGAAGAATTTGGAAGATTTTCAGCATAGAGCAGACGCCAAGAGACCCAAACCTGGGGATGGTGCCAATGATAAGGCTTGGGAAGACTTTGTCAGAGACATCCAGGGGACGGTCAGAAAAAGGGATCAGCTGATAGAAGGCTTGATTTATCGACCGGATCACGCAGAGACGAAGAAGCAGGTTGAGGATTTCCGCAACCGTACCCGCACTTGATTCCTCTCTTGTATTCTGTTGTGTTGAGATCACCACCAGGCATGTTGGCGGGGATCCTCCTTTATTATATCAGTTGTATGGAGCATAGTTATGTAACATCTTGACCAGACTGTTATTCTAATAAATATATGAGGGCTTTTCTAAATATTGTCTTTATGGTTTATCTTGTCTCGCTACCACTGGCACTGGAATTGGAGGGGAAATGTCTCCAATGCACACATGCACGGTAGCATTTTTATTTCTGTCTGCATAAATCATATTGCATAGCACTATTCTAGCAGGCCAGAGCACTTATCCAGCCTTTGTTACAGCCAGAGGGTGAGTCTCGGGGGATTGTTCGAGGCAAGAGTGGAGTGTTGAAGACGACCAAGGGGCTGAAGCAGATTTGAACAGGATCAAGCAGTGTAGTCAGTCACAGGTAATCGGTAGCTATGTCTGAAGGAAATTTCCAGGCTCCTAACACCTTGACAGGGTTTACTATGACGTCCCACCATCAGTATGATTCTATGGAAGGCTTCCCGCAAGCGAACAACCTTATTGCAGACCAAGTTGTACAGCCTACTGTCCAGAACCGAGATCGACATGAGCAGTTCGTTACCCGAAATAAACGTCCTCCGCCTGCTAACAATCAAGGTGTTGCTTTCCCTGTGATGAATTACCGAAGAGATATTCTAATGGTCGGGATGGTAGATCTAAGAGCTCTCGAAAATGATAGAAGACTCCGAGCGTTGGAAGAAGGAATAAAAGCCTTGAAAGTGAAAGATGTTGTTAACCTGGATGCTGTAGACATGTGTTTGGTTCCTAATCTGGTGTTGCCTTACAAGTTCAAAGTGCCGAAGTTCGAAAAGTACACGGGAGATAGCTGTCCGAAGCTGCATTTGATGATGTTCTGTCGAAGGATGACTTCGTTTGTGCGAAATGACAAATTGATGATCCATTGCTTTCAGTATAGCCTGACTGGGGCATCCTTGAGGTGGTATGTGCAATTAGGGAGTAATCAGATTCGATCATGGGTGGATTTAGCCAGAGCTTTCATGAAGCAGTACGATTACAACCTGGATTTGGCTCCTAGTCTCGTACATCTGCAAGAATTATCTCAGGCGGAGAATGAATCATTCAGAGGGTATTTGCGAAGATGGAAAGAATTGGCTGCTAGTGTTCAACCACCGCTTCCGGAAAGAGAAATGGTTGACATCTTCTTGGGTACTCTGAAAGGCCATTATTTTGACAAATTGTTCGGTTGTACAAGCTTTGTGGGCCTGATGAGAATGGGTGAGCTTGTTGAGATAGGACTCAAGAGTGGAAAGTTTCGAGATGTTCCTTATGTCACAGTTGACAAGAATGAGTCAGTTGTCAGTTCTCAAGAAGAATGGGAAGAAGGAAATGACGTCATCTCAGAATCTCTAGCACCTCAGGATTGGTTTTCAGACACTTCAAGTCAACGATCATCCTATCGTCGATCGCGTCAGCAAGCCCCACAAAGACCAAGGAAACCTGAAAGGCAGTTTACTCAGCTACCGGTGTTGTACAGTCAGTTGTTGCCAGATCTGATCAGGAGTGGATTGATAGTGCCGAAAGAGACTAAGCCGGTGATTCCACCGTATCCTCCAGGTTTTGACGCCAGCGCCCGCTGTGAGTACCATGTTGGGGCACAGGGGCATTCAACAAATGATTGTAAGGTGCTTAGAAGCCAGGTTCAAGATCTGTTAGACTCTAGCCGGATTTGCATCACGCCTCAGGGTTTTGTTCAGATTAATGATTCTCCGTCACCCAGCTGCGTGGGTTCGTCAGTTAATGTCATGGAAGACTCCACGGGAAGTGTGTGTTCTGAAGAATGTCAATCAGAGGGTTCGGTTGAATATGGGAAAAGTTTCTAGAGGTTTCCGCGCCGGGTGTCGCACTTGTTTTCTTTGCATAACCCGTTTAGCTTTTGTGCATTAGTATTTGCCGACCACCACCAGGATTGTTGTCTGGGGTCATTGTATTCGTACTCATTTGTGCTTACGTGCTGCTTTTGTTGGTTGTACATGTGTGGGAGATGTTTGTCTGTATGCTTATAGCTTGAGTTTCTCTTCGTCTTGTCGTGAATATGTGTTTGCTTTCTGCTTTGCATTATCCTTTAACAGGTACATCAGAACCGTGGGTCTTATTTCCTCATCGTCTAGTTTGTTGCAGGAATTCCTTCAGAGATATGGAACAGAATCAGTTTGAATTGATTGAAGTCCGAAGCCAGCTGGGGCAGATGATGAGAGACATGCAAGAGATGCGTCTGGAGCAGGAGATTCTCAAAGAGGAGAACAGTCAGCTGAAGACCCAAATGAGCTTGATCATGGAAGTAGTCAAGAATGTGCTTAGGAAAGAGGATGATCAACTATTCGAAGCCGCAGTGAAGAAGCTCGTGCCACCGGTGCCTGTGGAACCTGAGCAGCAGCAACAGAGGGTGCATCCGGCTCAACGGAGGATTCAGGAGGGGAAGCCAAAGAGGATATTTGAAGCACCACCGTCGACATATGCCGAGCTCTTGCAGACTTTATTGAGGTTTAATCTAGTTGAGAAAAGAACGTTGGATCCACCCACCAGAGCGATCCCTCATGGGTACGATGCCAGTAAGCAATGTGAGTTTCATTCCGGGGCATTCGGACACGACATCGAGGGTTGTCATGCTTTCAAGCACAATGTTCAAGACCTGATTGACTTGCACGATATTGAATTCACGCCGAGCGGCGTAGCTGTACGTATTGCTCCTATCCCAGTCGATGCTAAGATGACAGATGTTTCTAAAGCTGCAGTGGGTCAGAAGCGTATCCTGGACGCTATGGTGTCAGAATCTCCATGCCCACAACTGTTGCCTATTCCTGGGGCAGATCTGAGAAATAAAATGGCTAAGCATAAAGAGTGTCTTGATCAGTACAGTGAAAGTCAAGAAACCGATGTTGTATTTGCTACGAAGGGTGTTCAACAGTCAACCCGATACCAGCAACAACAGCAACGATCTCAACAGTGGAAACGGCAGCAGTATCCCAATCAGCGAAAAGCTCAGAATCAGAAGCCATTGAGGGTATTTAAGGTGCCTCCGATGCCGTATGCCGAACTTCTTCAGACGTTGCTACGATTGCGGTTGGTTGAGAAGAGGAAGTTAGCCCCGCTGACAGGTACACCTCCAGCAGGTTATGATAACAAGGAGCGTTGTGATTTCCATTCAGGAGCACAGGGGCACAACATTGAAGATTGTCTGTCCTTCAAGCACAAAGTGCAGGATCTACTTGATAGTGCAACAATCAGCTTCGGGCAGGGAAGTCCCAAAATCATCTGAATGAAGGAGGAGGGGCTCTATAATTCGGTTGGGTCGTTGAAAGCAGATCAGGACAGCTTCGGGTTGCCTCTAATAACTGATTGTGAAGATAGCTGGTTCAGCAGCAGGACAAATGTGAGAGCCCGGTTCTCGGAAGCTAGCATTTTTTCTTGTTTTATCTTGTCATGTCTTTACATTTGTAGTTTCTTTCCTGTTTAAATTGCAAGCTTGTTTGTAAAACTTGTTGTCTTCATTCAATTGATGATAATGAAATAAATATGCATGTTTTGATTAAACCCATTCGTGTTCACTAATTGTTTTTACAAATGTCCAACGCTTGGTTAAGAAGAATCTGGGGAGGATGACGAAAATGAACGACGTGCAAAATTCCGATTGTATGCTTTTGAAGTAAAAACCTGCTGATGATATACAGGCATTGTTTCAAATCCCTAAACACCGGAGTTATAAGGAAGATAATCCCTTGTCAACCCCTTTGAGCCTAGTAGTAGGAGTTCTTTCTGAAAACGAAAAACCCTCGATCTTAACCTGGGGCAGGGTAGGTGTTAGCTAATTTGACCGAGCGTCCAAATTGCAAAAGGAGTGTTCGTTCGAGAATCAATCACACCCCTAGAGGTCGTGCCTAAAAGACCACAATGGTTCAATCAAGAGTGGGGAAGTCACATCATTCCCCAAAGAGTCAGACAACCAGTGTCACACGACTTGTTCGAAAGAAAAAAAAAAGAGAGAAAAAAGAAATCAAAAGCCCGCTAAGTCAAGAAAAGAAAACAATTGACTTAGGCAAAAAATGAGGGCATCCCGCTGGACTTAAAAAATCAAAAGAAACTCAAAAGGAGTCAGTCCAGGCAAAAGTTAGGGAAAAGAAAAAAGATGAAAGGATGAAAAAAGAAAAATCCTCAAATGAAATACGAGTCGTGTGACCCCAATTGTCGAAGACGAAGAGCGAGTGGCTGTCACTCCAACAATCATAATTTCTCGAACTATCACTCCTATCTTTCAGCCTCCGAGAGGTGAGCGCTAAGGTCGAATTAGCCAAACGTAGGATGGGAGAACATCAAGGAGAGCGGGTGGGTTAAAATAAACTTTGAGCCTTTATCCTTTCCTTCAAAACCGTGAACCTGACCACGTTACAACCTTCAAAAGTCCTAATTGAAGCAGGTTGTTTCGAAAGCATACTTCGGTAAAGGTCGCGTCGGTTCTGACTCCTAAAAGGGTTCTTCGTACCATGTTGGTACTGATGTTGATATTCTTGATAAATGTTTTGTGCATTTTATGCCTCAAACTGTTTTTTCCTTTTCCCAGTGAACAGATTGGATGTCAAAGCTGTCATATGTGTTGCATTAATATGTCTTTTACGCAGAGCAACTTGTTTTACTTGCGAGTAAGCGCTTGACAGCAGGAGAGTTTTCTACCATGGAAGGAATGATCAAGATAGAATGCAGAGCGCCCGAATGTTCCGCAAGCCGGGGCAAGCTATTATAGTGATCCCCAGTCAGGTCAGCCTTTCGAAGTTAGTTATCCTGGGGCAATCAGGTTGAGATTCGGCAAATATCTAGTAGTCAGGGGCACTACTCTAAATCAGATAATCAGGGGCACTACTCTAAATCAGATAATCAGGGGCGAAAGGATTGTTCTTCTCCGTATCCACAGGGTCATTCAGAGTTATTCGAGCAGATGCAGTCGATTTTCGAGAGCGAGGCGAATGTCGGGAAGTTGTGTTACTATCCCTTGACTCTTCCACCAGGAGACTGTGTATTCAGGCAGAATGTTTCTCAGCGTCAGTTGTACCTGACCCATCACAGATAGCCTAAAAGTTCAAATCCATGTTGGCAATCACTGTGAGGCCCATCCGTGTTGGCGCATCAGTTTCCAAATCCAATTTTCGGCAATACGCGGAAAGACTCCCTCTATTTTCTCCAGCAAAGTCCAATTTTTCATTGGTACGGGTGAGCTATCCCCAGAGGAGTCCAATCATATTCAGCACATCCGCTATTTCACAGCAGAGTTATATTCCTCAGCAAGGTATTACTTCGTCGAGGTGTTCGGTCAAGTTCCCAATATCCCCAGCGGAGTTGATTTCACTCTCCCAGCATTTATTTTGCCGGGATAATCCTGTGATATCCGGTTTATCCCCAGCGGAGTTGGCTTCGTCTTCAGCATTTATGTTGCTGAAGTGGTTTTCTGTACCCAGCTTTCTCCGGCAGCTCGAGCCTGCATTAGCATATTGCATGCATTATCATATTTGCATCATACTT
Organism: Lathyrus sativus; assembly: GCA_963859935.3. Classification (NCBI taxonomy): domain Eukaryota; kingdom Viridiplantae; phylum Streptophyta; class Magnoliopsida; order Fabales; family Fabaceae; genus Lathyrus; species Lathyrus sativus. The sequence goes on along the minus strand of OZ012735.1, from coordinate 239,301,153 downwards.
GCATGTCACTGTCAAAATGCGTAGCATTTCCATCCTGAATGGAGCACTACGCCATAGAAAGATTCAAACATATGCATATGCATACGAAGCATAAGTCAGGTTTTCTACCAGCCTCATATGGCGCGTGAGTTACTCTGTGATCAGTTCAGGGGCATTTATCCAGCAGCAGTGTTCAGACGATTCAGCGGTTTATTTGTATTTCAGATCATACAATAGTTGTGCTTCGATCAATCAGTCATCTGGTATCGGCAGACGTTTCTTCCCGTTAATGCATATTGGCGATGTGTTCCTCCAATAAGTGGATTTCTCCGTCTATCATTAGACGTCTTGAGTTGGAACGTAGTTTTCTTTTCGTCTATCCTTAGACGATGTGAAGTTGCGAGCGATTTCAGCAGGGTTTCAATATGGGGTTTCTCTAAGTGGCTTTTCTTCCCGTCTATCAGTAGACGATGTGAAGTTGCAGGGGATTTTTCAGTGGGTTTCTTATTGTCAGATCATGCAGATGAGGTGTTTCCCCAGCGAGTCTTCTCCGGCTATCTCCGATTGTTGAGGGGTTTCAAAACGATATTTCGGATAGTGGTTTTCTTTCTTTTTATTGGATGAGATGATGTTTCAAGAGGGACTTTTCTGACCGTCAATCCTTATTGATGTCGAGGCTCTTCGAAGAATGATCAGTTTTCGTGATTGTCGATTCTTATTGATGACATGGTTCTTTAAAGGTGGTTTTCTTCCCGTCTATCCTTAGACGATGTGAATATTGATTTGGTTCATCAATCAGGATGATTCCGTCTACCCTTAGACGATGTGAGTATGGAGATTAATGATTTCTTTCCGTCTATCCTTAGACGATGTGAGTATGCAATCAGGCTTTCTTCCCGTCTATCCTTAGACGATGTGAGTATGGAGATTATGAATGTCTTCCCGTCTACCCTTAGAAGATGTGAGTATGGAGATTAATGGTGTCTTTCCGTCTATCCTTAGACGATGTGAGTATGGGGATTAATGCTTTCTTCCCGTCTATCTTTAGACGACGTGAATATTGATTTGTTTCATCAGTCAGGATGATCCCGTCTATCCTTAGACGATGTGAGTATGGCGATCAGGCTTTCTTTCCGTCTATCCTTAGATGATGTGAGTATGGAGATTAATGCTTTATTCCCGTCTATCCTTAGACGATGTGAATATTGATTTGTTTCATCAATCAGGATGTCTTCCCGTCCATCGTTGGGCGATGTGAGTATATTTCTCTTCCTGTCTATCAGTAGGCAATGTGAAAGGATCAGGTGTTTTGTTGCAACCCTCGGGTTGTTATTTAGGGTATCACAGGTAATTGGCGTTAAAATCAGGAGTTCCTTATCAGATGATTGATCAGTTTGGTGCCGTAATGACTGGACTCGGTTTTCAGGACTTTATTCCCCAAGCAGTTTACAGTATATGCTCGCGGTTGGCAAATTTTCGGGTTTTATTTGTATTCAACCGTCTCGTACCTCTGAATGTTTGAAGGCTGAGCGCTCTTCAAACCCTTCAGGTCCAAGTCGCTTGAATAGGGGCAGCTGTTGAACCCTAAAATTTGACCAACCGGTTCTTCTATCTGACTCGTGGTTTAAATTCATATTCGCAAATCAGACGCATGATATTTGTGCACAGACAGAGGATATCAGGGTTACAGCTTGGTTTTCGTCTATCAGATATGGCAGATCCAGTCCAGATCATCAGGGTTTTATTCTCGGGAAATTGTGCGCTCCTCGGTGATTCTTAGCTTGCATAGTGATTTTGGGATATTCTGATGCCCGGGGTTCTCTGTTCGATTCGATCTGGTCTCGTGGTCATTTGCATTTGTCTGCATTTTCTAGGGCTTAATAGACTTTTGTGGATTTTAAATAGGCTTTAGGATTTTTTTTAGGATTTAAATATATGTTTTTTACTTTTTTAAATAGTTTAAATCTCTTTTTAGAATTTTATAGAGTTTTAAATAGATATAATAGTTTTATCATTTTTAGGATATAATAGATTTTAAAATTGTTTTTTTAATTGTTTTAGAATAATATAGAGGAGTATATAGATTTTTCTCTTAATAGAATTTAATAGTTTTTTTTAATAGAAATAAATAGAGTTCATTAGATTAAATCTTTTAATAGATTTTTTTGGGTTTAATGTAGGATTTAATAGTTTTAAATAAATGGTAGATTTTTTATAGGATTTTAATAGAGATTTTATAGAAATTAGTAGAGTTTTAATCATTTTTTGGTTTAATAAAGTTTAGATAGATTTTAACCATTTTAGATATAATTAGGGTTTAATTAGGTTAATTAGGAGTTAATCTTTTGTTTAGATTTCAATTGAATTTGTTTAGTTTAATCTTCATTTAGAGTTAACTGTAGTTTAATTGTTAGTTAATTGAGGTTCAGATCTATAATCAATTTTAAATGGTAGTTTAGCTTTAATCAGTGCTTAATTGAGTTTTTTCAGTTTTTTTGGGGTATTGAATTGTTTTTTCGTGGGCCCAGAAAGCAGATTTTTTTTTGAAGCCCAATCAATCCATCAGATTCGTTTTTTTTGTTCATTCTGTCCAGGAGAGTGACACTTGTCACTATAAAGGGGCGCCACACGTCCACGCGAGAGCCCACCAACACACACCACAGAACTTCCCAGAGTCTGCCACGCGTCCCACTAACTCCCTCACTCTGCCAGCACCTTCACCACTTGTCACCACCACAGACCTTCACCTGAGCATCACCGGAACCTCGTCGCCGGGCATGCAGACGCCCTGAACCTCCCCAACGGCCACCGTCTAACCGTCTCCGGCCGCCGTCCATTGCCGAAAACTGCAAAAAAAACTCAGAAACTCCCAGAGATCCTTCGTTCTCCTCCCTTCTTCCTCCGTCCACGCTCATCCACAGTTCGCCGGAAAATCCAACACCGCCGGAAACTTCATACAATTTTCCAGAACGCATTCATCTTCCTTGTTCTTCAAAGAAATCCCCAGAACATCATCGAACCTCCATCGTTCTCCAGAAATCATCACGCATCAATCTTCAGGAACATCTACGCAACTCCAAAGACCTTCAAGATCTATCAGTTTCCAGGATCATCATCTTCATCGGTTCTTGAATCTTTTCCAGATCTTCATAGAACTCGTTGAGTTCTTCGCTGCTTGTCCAGAAAGCTTCGTTCGTCTTTCCAGGTTCGTTGCCCTTTCACCACCTCCATCGCTGTTTGGTTATCATTGAATTTAGGGTTTCTTGTTTAAGATTTGAGGGTTAGCGTTATTAGGCGGAGATGATCTTGGTTGATTAGGTTTTGAGGGTTTCAGAGATGTTTGAGTTTGTTTTGAGAGATTATTTTCAGAGATTGCAGAGAGGAGGGAGGTTAGGGAGCGGCGAAGTTAGGGTAGACGATGAACAGTGATCAGGGTTGGGGGAAGGGGAATTAGGTTTTGTTAGGGTTCTGATTAGGGCTAGGGTTTGGATGGCATTTGGGCCCAAGACCCGTTTTACTGATGCACTCCCCGTTTGCTCTTTCACCCCCCCCCCCCATGCGTGTGAGAGATAGAATGACTTTGGTCTGGGCTTAAGCCCAAGTGCTATACACACCCCCGTGTGTAAGCCCATTGGGAAGAATAACATGAAAACGTGCTTAATGCACCCCACGAGTTTTCCAGTTTCTTTTATTTTTTTAACTGAATTTTTGATTCATATGGGCTTATTAAGACTACTATGCGCACCCCCTGATCCAGGCCCATCTAGATAAGACAACTAGGAATTGCTTTTGCTGCACCCCTTTTTATTCATTTCTTTTATTTTCTTTAATATTTTTGGCATCTTGTATAAATCATATAAAATAGAAAAATCAATGTTTTTTAATTCTTCTTTTTGCTATAGGTCAATGAAAATGTCTAGAAAATTATATAAAAATAAAAATACCATTTTATTTTTGTTTGTTATTTTTAGCATATTTTCCATTTAAATGACTTTTTTAATATCTTTTAGTGCATGCATATTATTAGAAAATTCATAAAAAATAGTAGATTCGATCAAATAATTTCGTTCTTTTTTCTGTAGACTCGTAATTCAATGTAGAATTTTATAGTACAAAAACATTAGCTTAATCATGAATTTTCATTTTAATTGCATTTTTTGCATTGTTATTGATATTGAATAATTGATTTGTGGCACGCCTGCCTTGGTGATTTTAGTTCTTTCATCTGGTAATGAATTTTGCTCTGATTTTTTAGTATGTTGCACTAGACTAATGCATGTTCCCCATAGATTTTTCATAGATTTTTTTAGAGGTTGATTGATAGTGTTTTAGGGTTAGAGAATAGAGACCTCACAACTTGTTGGTAACCCTTGACCCTTCATATATTAGGGATTGTTTAGTAGTCTTAGAAGTTGACTTAGGCTTTGAGATTTGATCTTGGGATCATAGAGCCATGTAGGTTCCCCTTAGATTTTTGATAGATTTTTGTAGGGTATTCTTTTATTTTTTTTTGTCTGAGCTTGAGGATAGGAGAAGTCTTGATGGCTTCTGACTTTGAAGTTCAACTGTGGTTGAACTTCAGAGATAGTTTCTTGTGGTTTGAGGATCTGTGGTTTCTTCTTGAAGATGGAGGCTGGATGAAGTCCTGTTGGAGCTTGCAAGGATGCATTGGATTGAGGCCTAGTCTAGGAGCTTGTTCTCTGTTGGTGAGGTTCGAGATCCTGAAGTTTGAAGGGAGTTTATGGTACTTTCCTGAGGAAGGCACTATGAATGACTTTCATTCTTTCTTCTCACCTCTTTCTTAAGTATCCAGTGATGTCGGAGCCTTCATGTGAGTTTAGTTTCTCCTGAGGAGGAATGTAAACTGATCACAGTTGTTGAGCCACATAGGATACGATTCCTAAGTGGCAGCCTCCTAGTACTTTCCTGAGGAAGGTCCTATGGGTTTGTTCACTTAGTTCCTCTAGTTCATCTAGGATTTCTTAAGTATCCAATGATGTCGGAGCCTTCATGTGAGTTTAATTTCTCCTGAGGAGGAATATAAACTGATCACAGTTGTTGAGCCACATAGGATACGATTCCTAAGTGGAAGCCTCCTAGTACTTTCCTGAGGAAGGTCCTATGGGTCTGCTCACTTAGTTCCCTTAGTTCATATAGGCTTTCTTAAATATCCAATGATGCTGGAGCCTTCATGTGAGTTTAGTTTCTCCTGAGGAGGAATGTAAACTGATCACAGTTGTCGAGCCGCATAGGATATGACTCCTGAGTAGTAACCTCTTGGTACTTTCCTGAGGAAGGCACTATGAGTTTGTCTGCTTAGCTCCCTTTCTTTGGTAAGCTTGTTCTGAAGCTTGGAGACTGGGATTGTTTCCTCTTGCTTAGGGTTTTGATTAGAGTTTTGCTTAGATATTTGTTTAGGGCTTTGCATAGAGCTTTGTTCAGGGGTGAGTCAAGGGTTTGTTTCATGGTTGTTAAGGGTCTTGCTCAGGGTTTCAGTTTAAGCTTTAGATAGAGGTTTGTCAGGTTAGCTAGCCTTCTCTTTGTGTTGTTTGACTTGTGTGGTGTTGTGCTGCATTAGACTTAGGGATTCATCTAGATAGTTCTGAGGTAGGTGCATCTTAGAGGTAGGATCTGTGTGCATGAGAAGTTGAGGTGGTCCTCCTTCTGCTTGTTTGTTATTGAGTGGCTTCGCTTGTTGGTATTTGGTAGAGCTGAGCTCCCTTACCTCTGTGGTTTGCGGCCTTTGCGCCTTGTTTGTTTAGTTGTTGCATTCATGCATATTTCCAGTATTTCTTTACTTTGCAGTTGATTCCCGTTTGCCGTTTAGTCCTGCTGCCATGATCCCTTAGGAGCTCTGACTTCTCCGCTGCGGAGTCGTTATGATAGACATTAGGATGGTCAACCAGGCATGATAACAATAGGTAGATTCCCCTTGTTAGCTATAGTTTTAGGGTGTCTTTTCCCTTTCATTTCAGTAGGAGCTCTTGAGTAGCTTGAGTCGTAGTTAGCCGAACTACAGCTGCTCTGATTCCTCGTACCAGATGAGGATATGTAGGCATAGGATGCGATATCCTAGCGAGCACACTAACAACTAACCTTCGTTCTCTCGCGGCTGTGCGATCGAGACTTTCCCGCTGATGACTAATTGTTACCCCTTTTCTATTGCCCGAGTGCATGTGAGACCAGATCGTAGTTGTAGGTTCCCGAACCTTTAGAACCAGTTTGTTTTCTCACTGCTGTGTGAGAGCGCCCAGTTTAGTCGTAGTTAGTCGAACTACGTTTGTTCTGATCTTCCATGCTGTGTGGAAGTACATAGGCACAGGATGCGATGTCCTGGCGAGCAACCTCCCCCGTTTAGACGTAGGTAGTCGAACTACGTTGACTCTGACTTTCCCATTGCACGAGGGAGTACGTAGGCCCAGAACACCGTACGTTCTGTCGAGTCCTGTCCTTTTATTTTCTTTTCAGACTAACCATTAGCGTAGATAGATAAACACACCCTTTTCCTTATAAACACCAAGCGTGGATCCCATCGAGTACGATGGACGTGAGGGGTGCTAATACCTTCCCCTTGCGTAACCGACTCCCGAATCCAGGTTTTGGTTGCAATGACCATACCTTTTCCCGTCTTTGCGAGGTTTACTTCGAGCATTTCCTTTCCCTCCGTTGGGATAAATAACGCACGGTGGCGACTCTCCTGTCAAGCCGGCGCCGATTTTCGCAGTAGCGACACCTTGGCGCTCTAAAAAAGGTCTTTCTTTAGAAGATGTGATAATATCCATTTGTATAACAAAGGAGCACATCACAAAACCATTCCTTCTTTCTTCTCATGCCTTATGTTGAGGAAATAATATACATCAGTCAACAAGGTAGGGGCTGGATTCTTAGTCAGGAATATGCAAATGGCCATCATGTAAATGAAATCGTCAATATTGGTGAATAAGACCATCCCATAGATGCATAAAGCTAATATAGTGTTAATGGAAACCAAGCTTGATGAAGCAGAATGGGTCCAAGAAAGATTTGACCAACTGAATCTCATAGATGAGAAGCGCATGATTGCAATGTGCCACGATCAGTTGTACCAGAAAGGGATGAAGAGGGCATTTGACAAGAAAGTTAGAATCCGAGAATTCTAAGAAGGAGAGCTTGTACTTAAGAAGATCTTGCCAGTTCATAAAGACACGCGTGGGAAATGGATGCCAAACTATGAAGGCCCATTTGTTGTGAAAATAGTCTTCTCAGGAGGATTGATGATTCTCACAACAATGGATGGTGAAGAGCTTGCACATCCTATAAACTCTGATGCAGTTCGAAAATATTATGCCTAAAAGAACGCGCTAAGTCGAAAACCTAAAAAGGAGATTTAGGCAACAATGGGTATCCCGGTGGATTATAACCTATGAAGAAGATCCAGGAAAAAATTAGGGATGAAAAATATAAAAAATAATAATAGCTCATTAAGCTGAAAACCCAAAAGAGCGGCTTAGGCAAAAATGAGCATCCTGGTGGATTGAAATCCTGAAAGGGCAATCCTGGCAAAAGTTAGGGGCAAAAGGCATTTCACTGCATCAGATGATGTCGATCATAGCAGAACAACAAATCAAATCAAATCCAACCGCTCTCGTTGGAAGCAGAATTTTGGGAAGTCTTAGTTATTAGGGTCAGTAGGTGTCGTTAGATTCAATGTAACCTTTCCCTATTTCCAATTTCAAATGTAATACTCCATGGAGCTTTTCCATTAGCAATCTACCATTCTTCAATTAAATCAAACTTTTTCCTATTCAATTTTCCATTTATGCTTTCTCTACTTTTCTTGTTATGCAAAATTTTATTTGTTAATAATAATTTTGAAAGTGAAAAGTTTTTCTAAATTCAAAATTGTTTTGGAAACACTTGAAAAAGATATAAAGTTGCTTTGACCTGTGGAAAGATTCAAAGGAAATCATTGTCCCCCAGAAAGTCTTAATGTTGCAGAAGCACTTTTAAACCATTGTTCAACAAAATTCCCAGCGAAGCATAAGCTGACAACACTCTTGGATCGATCCTGTAATCATAAGTGATTTTCAAGACCAAGGAGAATCTCCCCGATATCCACCAAGTGATACATATCTACTGATATCGAGGATTCACTCCTCAGTGGAATCATCTATGTTCCTCACTGAAATTACTATACTTTCTCCTATAAGCTTCCTTGGCTCCATACTTCCCCGATGAAGTGGATGTTTATTTTATCCCCTACGAAGTCTCTAATCATAAGAGGACTCTCCTCAGTGAAAAGGTCCTCTTTAATAAAAATTCAGATTCATGTTGGTGATCCCTCAAGTGAAGTCATGATGTTACATCCCCAAGTGGAATTTTCTTCTCCCCAAAGAAATTGGAACTTTGAAACAAGATTATAGTTCCGCCTATTGAATTTCTCTCCATCTCTTGATAGATGTGTCCTTGTGCAGAGTTCGGCCGAGTATCCTTGTTGAGATGTTTATTTCATCTCCCGTTTACTCCTTCTTTTGTCTGTTTTGTCAGCATAAGTATAATCATGACATACATACATTCATTTCATTCAGACATACACATTAGCATTGAGCATGTCTGCTATTCTTGTTATCTTTTGTCGTTTACTTCGGCTATGTCTATCACCAAGTAATTGGGTTTGTCTATTCTTTCCAAGTAGAGTCGTCAAACCTAGGCATAAAATACCAAGTTTTACTGAGTTCCCCACAAAGTTCAACCCTCGTGGATGATGGTTACTTCAGTTATCTTTTCCATGCCTAGATAAGATAATTCCCATTCGAGCTCGTTCCTCGATGGTTGGAGTCTTGTTTGATCGTTTCTTTTTAGTTTGTTCCTAGATTGAACTTTGGTCCCTGAAGATTATGTTTTAAACCTTATTAGGTCGCTGAACCTAGCTGGAGTTGCATTTATTTTGCACTATATATCTCAAGAAGAATCTTTCACAAATCCTCATTGCCGATAAGTGGCAGTCTCACCTGAGAAGCTTATCATTTTATCATCTTACCATGCTGATAAGTGGCAGTCTCGCATGAGAAGCTTATCAACTCTTTATTTTTCAGATAAGTAGCAGTCTCATGCAAGAAGCTTATCATTTTGTTATTTCCAACAACAAGTGGCAGTCTCCCCTAAGAAGCTTGTTTCCTTTTGTCGTTTCCAAATAAGTGGCAGTTTCTTTCTTTAAGAAGCTTATCCCTTTTTGGTGGTGTTTAAGTCCCTTGCAACGATAAGTGGCAGTCTCTCTTAAGAAGCTTATCAGGGCGTTTTCCCATGAAGTCCAATTATTTTGGCATATAGAAGAGTTTAATTACCCTGTATCTTTCCTGAAGATCCTGTTTGATCTCATCATTTAAGGAATTTTCAGCAGCTTGGATGTTATTTCTTGTTTGAAAACTCCAACATTTGTTTACTTGATCCTACTGCCATGTGGATCCTGCTTTACCTTTTATCCTAGAGTGCCAGTCGTTCATGCTTGAACCTGTTGGGTAACTACTCTAGATATTCCCCAGTGGATACTGTCTTTCCGATGCCATCTCCATTTAGGGTCTTTTGTCTTTCTTTCTAAAGTATTGGTCGGTCATGCCTGAACCTGTTGATCCATCACTTTAAATTTCCCAGTTTATTTCTATTCCCTGGTGCATTGTCATCTCCAGTGAATGGTTACTCATTGTGTTGGCTTTATCCTTGTTTGTGTCTGTTTTCATCTGCATTTTGCAGTTATCATTCCATCATGTTCATCATAGTAGAGTTTATTGCATGTCAGCATTTGTAATTTAGTTTCTTTTGTCCATAGCATCGCATGTCATTGCATCTAAGGGAAAAATTCTTGGTTAACTATATTTAAATACCTTTCACCAGGATTTCATGAAGATTCATCGCTCATATCATCTAGTGAAGATATTTAAATAGGGGCAACTGTTATACCCCAAAGTTTACCCTTAGATTCCTTGATTTGTTGCACATCATCTTAGGTTAATCATCCATGCATAGCTAACCATTTTACCAGTTTTTTGTTTGTTTTGTGAAGTTAGGTTGCGGAAAAAGATTCAGAGGTCATGAAAGCTTGGTGTGCTCATAGTCCCTGGAAATCCGTGTTTGAATTCATGTGGAAGAACATTGCTTTTGTTCTTTTAGCCCTTTTGACTAATACAAGGCCATCTCCTTCAGGATTTCTCAAGGTTTCTCCCAAGGGATGTTAAGTCTTATGTCTATGTAGTCTTAAGCAATGTCATTTGAAAACTGGACGGAACTTTGTGGTGTACGGTATTATAAGTGGTTTTCTCAATTCCATGGATTCCTCAAGGTTAGGTTCACGTGAAAGAATTAATGTGGTCTAAAGGTTTGCTAAATGGATGTTTATTTCATCCCTATGGTGTCTCAACTCTGACATGTACAACTATGACTTTGATCCGAGCTTCCCTAATGAAATGGATATTTATTATATCCCCTGTGAGGCCCTAATTTTGGCTTCTCCATTTAAAACTCTAATAAGAGTTTATCTTTCTCATCTCTAACAGAGTAACTAGATTCATCTTGACAATCTCCTAAGTGAAGTCATGATGTTATATTCCCAAGTGGAGTGTTCTTTGTTTCCCCAGAGAAGTTTGAAGTTTTGATGCAGGACTTCGTGCCATTTGTGGCTTCCATTCATCCCTAGTGACGTTCTTATCTTTTGAAGATTGGTCGATGTTGTACCCCAAAATTTGACCAACATTTTCTTTTAACTTGGCTTATGTTTCATTTCATTTAGCATTTTCATCTGCATATCATCTAGGTCGATCATTTCTCGCATATTGGTCGTGATATCAGTCAGATTGAATTTATCGGGATTACAGCCGCTTTGCTCGCGTTTCAGACTATTCAAACCAGTTCAAGTGATGAGTTCCATGTCAAAATCGAGCGGAGTTTGTTCTCATTCTGGTGGTTCAGTCTGTGCTGGTAATTTTGGTGCATTTCGGTGGTCACCCTTTTTCCGTTTATTTCGTTGCGTTCTTCTGATTTTTATTTCTATTTTCTGCTTTAATTTCATTTCATAGTTTTTATAGAATTATTAGAAAATAGTTTTCTAGAATGTTTTTTTAATTAGATTTTTAGATTTTTAATTAGACATAGAAATAGAATTTATTTAGTTTTTCATTTATTTTAGAATAGAACTTTAGTTAGATTTTTAGAATTTAGTTCTTTATTGGAAATAGAATAGAATTTTATTAGAACTTTAGTCTAGAATATTTTTTTTTTAAAAATAGATTTATTAGAATAGTTTAGATTCTTAGAAGTAGTTTTATTTATATTAGAATTTTAAGTTTTAGTTAGAATAGAATAGAGTTTTAATTAGGAGTTAAAATTAATTAGTGTTAATTTAGATTTAAAGTCATTAAAATTAATTTAGATTAGTTATTATTAGTTTATTTAGGACTAGGTCTTTAGTTTAAAATTTTATTAACTGACTAGGATTAAATTTAATTATTAGTCATTATTAGTTAATTGGTTTACAAGTTTAATTAGGAGTTTAGTTATTTAATCATTAATTAGAATTTCACTTAATTAATCAAACAAATTAGGACATGCTGCCACGTGTCGCCTTCTGGTAGTATATAACTACTATTCACTGTCCCCAACCTTGGGACACAGACCTAGAATCTGCCGCCAGCTGCTATTCATCATCATCTTCAAAAATCTTAACTGCACAGTCCCCACACTATTCATCATCCTCTTCAGCAAAAATCCGGCCACCTCCCTCCTCCAACAACCACTCACCCGCCGAAATCCTCTTAACCCAAAAGCACTTTCGAAGCCCTCAACAACACCACTTTCGAACCTTCATTTCTTTCACCATTTTTGAAATTCTGGCAAGCACACGATGGATGTTACTACCAAAGTTATAACATCCACTATGACATTGACTACTGTACTAACTAATTAAACTGTAAGTAAAAGCAGTAAATAACACAGCAATTGTTCACCCAGTTCAGTGTCAACAACACCTACATCTGGGGGCTACCAAGCCAAGGAGGAAATTCACTTTCAGTAGAATTAATTCAGAGTCAAACAACCCAGTTTGCACCCCTCACTTAAAACCTACCCAATGACACTTCAACCTAGAGACACTCTAGACCTGAGTATTCCTACTCACTCCCCCTCAATCACACCACAATGGTATTCAATTACAATTACAGAATAAAGATGAAGAAACACTTCATACACACCTTGATCTTGCTTCACAGCTTTGATCAAGGTACACACGCTCTTGCTTCACAGCTTTGAGTGAGACACAACTTAGAATCTACCTAACCAATGCAATCATTCAACAGACAATTTCTTGGAGTACAAGTATTCCTAAGACACAATCCACACGTGAAGAACACACTTTCTTCACTCAGAATACTCACGTGAAGAACAACCTTCTTCACTCACAAGAACTCTGTAATTTCCACTCTTTTCTTCAGTCGAAAAAATCCACACTGCTAGGATTGCTCCTTCTAATATATATATAGAGCAGTCAGTCCTTTTGGGCCTTGATGCGCACAGTTAGGTTTAATTATAACAAACCTTATTCTTTAATCATCTGCACATTTTCCATTTAATTCAGGAGCATTTGTTTCGCTTTAGGGCTTCTCAAATGTCTCTTGTATTTCAGCTTGAGCTCTTAATTTGTTTCCTGATTTCTAGATACTAGAAAAACTAACCTGCCCGCTGGATGTCATACGGTCAGTGTCATGACATTCTGTATGACATTCAGCTTAACTTATAGTTAACTTACCCTGCACACACATCATTATGTATGTCTTAACATTCAGTATGAAATACATGCAAACTCTAATGTTTTACCACAAAATACAGCCAATCAAGAGCACTTACAAACTCCCCTTTTGGCAATTTTTTGGCTAAAACACCCTGTTAACATATCAGAGTTTACACACAGCAGAAGACTTATCATGTGTCCTGTCATGCAGGAAAGTTACTAGCTCAAACCACTCTCAGAGTCCTTACAGTTAGCTTTCACTGTTATAACTCACCTTGTTAACCATGTGTTAGTTACCACTACAGATGTCACACTTTGATGAGTAACACACTGGGTTACTCCCCCTCAATTGATGCACCTTGTCAGCTGAGCTCTTAAACTGCACACTCTGCAGTCACACATATTTATCCAGTCTGCTCTGGATGTTATGACATTCAGGATAACTTACACCCTGAAGCACACACACCGAAGAGATGCACAACACACTCTGCTACTATCCTGAAGAGATGCACAACACACTCTGCTACTATCCTGCATACACACACAACTCGTAAATACCTTCTAGGATCACACATGGTTAGTAACATCCAGAATCAATCAAAGTGTTCTAACAGACATTCCTATACACCATAGGAATTCATACACATATTGCCTCAGCAAATTAGTAACAGCACTAGGCAGCTGTTATCACATATCTCATCATTTCATCAGCTGCCCCTGTGGTTACACCTGCAAGCATGATTATACCATGTGCACACAATAGCACATATGCTAGCTCATATGTTCTGCGCACCACATGTTCTTCCACCTGCTGTTATTATCACTCTATCTTTCTCTCCCCCTTTTTAGCCACAAATTAAGATCCAACTAAGGACTTAACACAGATCAAAAATTGTAACAATACAATACAATTGTTAGGGGTATATTTAAACAAGCTGCTCATAGAGAGCATCACAAACACAATTCTTGTTGTCACAAAAAACACAAACAATGAAATACTCAAACCAGCAGCACATGACATTAGCTCAGTAACCAGCAGACTGACCCCCACAGCAGTCTATCAACCCACATTAATCATCTTCCTCAGAAGAGCTGGAATCACTGTCATCTGAATCTGACAGTGAGATGTCCTTATTGATGTCATCAGGATCATCCTCTGGTATATCAGAATTGTAAGGAGGATCCCTGTGAGCCAGGGGAATGGTGATACCCCGAATTGGCAGCCCTCTTTTGAGTATATCATCGACAATTTTCCTATTTGATTTTTCCATGTAAGTCATGCCTTCCCTGTTGCTGATTCGCCTAAGTTCTTCAGCAGTGGGAGGAGGATACTTGCGCTTGGGTTCTTCAGCAGTAGGAGGGTCATCTTTTGAAGAGTTGGGAGGGGTCTTGGAGGAGGAGGCATTATGACAGGAAGACATCTTGTTGAGGAGTGCAGCTTGGGAATTCTGTAGAGAGGACGAGGCGGAGAAAATCGTAGATGCAGAGATATAGAACGTTTGCATGGACATGAGAGTTTTTATGGTCAAGGCCGTGGACTACATTACAGTTTTAAAACTCTCACGTGCCATTAATTGCTATGAGTCTTCATTTATGCAGATACCTAATTTGCCTCTCAAATTCTCAAACTGAGCAGCATCAAGGGCCTTAGTAAAAATGTCAGCCAATTGTACTTCTGTGGACACATGTTCCAAGGAAACCACTTTATCTTCCACAAGGTCTCTTATGTAGTGATGTCTTATATCAATGTGCTTAGTTCTGCTATGCTGAATTGGGTTCTTGGAGATATTGATAGCAATAAGATTGTCACAATACAGTGTCATGACATCCTGCGTGACATTGTATTCTGTCAGCATTTGCTTCATCCAGACCAGCTGAGAGCAGCTACTGCCAGCTGCTATGTATTCAGCTGCTGCAGTGGACAGTGAGACACAGTTTTGCTTTTTGCTAAACTATGATATGAGATTATTCACCAAGAAGAAGCATCCACCAGAGGTGCTTTTTCTATCATCAACACTTCCAACCCAGTCACCATCACAGTATCCAAACAATGTAGGATCACACCCATGTGTGTACATTATACCATACTCACTGGTTCCATTCACATATTTGAGAATCCTTTTGACTTGATTTATGTGACTTACCTTAGGGTTTGCTTGATATCTGGCACATACACCAACTGCAAATGCAATATCAGGTCTGCTGGCTGTTAGATACAATAAGCTTCCAATCATGCTTCTGTACAGGCTTTGATCCACACTAGTACCACTTTCATCTTTTGATAACTTTAGATGAGTAGGTGCAGGTGTTCTTTTGTGGCCAACATTATCCAAGCCAAACTTTTTTACTATGCTTTTGGTATACTTACTTTGAGAGAGAAATATGGACTCCTCCATTTGCTTGACTTGCAGCCCAAGAAAGTAAGTTAGTTCTCCACACAAGCTCATCTCAAACTCAGATTGCATCTGATTGACAAATTGTTTAACTAATTTCTCAGACATTCCACGAAAGACTATGTCATCCACATAGATTTGAGCAATCATGAGTTTTCCATCCTCATTTTTCACAAAGAGGGTCTTGTTTATCCCTCATTTCCTGTATCCATGGGTAGTAAGAAAGTCAGTCAATCTTTCATACCAAGCCATAGGAGCTTGCTTCAATCCATAGAGAGCCTTCCTTAACTTGTATACATGGTCTATCAAGTTGGGATCCTCAAATCCCTTGGGTTGTGCTACATATACTTCCTCATTTAGATATCCATTCAGAAATTCACTTTTCACATCCATTTGGAATAGTTTGAATTTTAGAATGCAAGTAATTCCTAATAGTATCCTGATGGACTCAACTCTTGCAACTGGTGCAAAGGTTTCATCAAAGTCAATTCCTTCTACTTGAGTGTACCCCTATGCCACCAGTCTAGCCTTGTTTCTAACTACAATTCTCCGTTCATCTGATTTGTTCTTGCAAATCCATTTGGTGCCAATGATGTTTGTTCCTTCAGGTCTTGGCACTAGTTCCCATACTTCATGTCTTTAACTGTTCCAATTCATCTTGCATGGCCTTGATCCAGTATTCATCAATTAAGGCTTCCTTCAAATTTTTGGTTTCAATCTTGGACACAAAACACGAATTTGAGACAACTTCTCTAGCTCTGGTCCTTACCCCACTGTTGAGGTCTCCAATGATAAGATTTTTGGGATGATCTTTCAGGATTCTGATAGAAGGTTCTCTGATGGTAGTTTCTGGTTCAGACTCTAGAGTTACAGCTTGAGTATCTTCAGTATTCACTACACCATCAGCTGGTGTCTCAAGCAATGTCCCAACATCCTCTATGACATTGATTACTTCAAATTGATCATCAATGACCACATTAATGGATTCCATCAAGACTTTTGTTCCAGAGTTCTACACTCTATAAGCTCTGCTGTTGATAGAGTATCCCAGAAAAATGCCTTCATCACTCTTGGGATCCATGTTATTCCTTTGTTCACGATCTGTCAAGATGTAACACTTGCTCCCAAACACGTGGAAGTACTTCACAGTTGTTTTCCTTCCTTTCCACAATTCATATAAAGTAGATGATGTTCCTTTTCTCAAGGTCACTCTGTTGTGAACATAGCAAGTTGTGTTCATAGCCTCTGCCCAAAAATATATAGGTAATTTTTTTGCATGTATCATGGCTCTAGCAGATTCTTGGATAGTCCTGTTTTTCCTTTCCACTACTCCATTTTGCTGAGGAGTAATAGGAGAGGAAAACTCATGGCTGATCCCTTCAAATGAGCAGAACTCAGCAAACTTGGAGTTTTCAAACTCCTTGCCATGATCACTTCTGATCCTGACCACACCACATTCCTTTTCTCTTTGGAGTTTGATACACAGCTCCTTAAATACTTCAAATACATCTGATTTTTCTCTGATTAAGCTTATATGTTGCGGTGAGAATCGTGATACCAAGCTATTTGATTAACTTGAATCTTTAATTCTTAAATTCACAACCGGACTTTAATTTATCCAAAGGAAAGGTCTAAAGAAAGAAAGAACCTTTTGCGCGATGTTACAACAACGCTAAGAGATTCGGGGATCGGGGGTTGGTTATGCATAGGGTAGGTATTTCGCATCCTAAACATTTGTAGTACTCTACAGGAACCTTTTGTTTGTTTGTATGCTAAGTTGGTAAATGTTTGCTAAGGTAAAGGGTGAAGGTTAAAACCTAAGGATAATTTCTAAGTTTGCTCGCAAAGACATCGCGTCCTCTGCCTACGTATCCTAACTAGGATAGAATCAGAGAAATCGTAGTTCACCACACTAGGGTTGAAGAACACTTGATTATGATCAAGGTTCAAAGGGGAACAAGCATATCCATGCTTGTATAAAGTTTAACAAAACTCTCTAGATCTATGTTATAACACTCAAGAGAGGAGTAAGTAATCATTACTATAATTCTTACATAGAGTTTACAAACTCTATCCTAGGGTTCTAGTTGAAGAACACTCCTAGCAAAGGTAGGTTTTTTTAGACTTAAAGCAAAGTCTAGTGGATCATATGTTCTAACTTAACTAAGCTAGGTTTAAAGATGACTTCACAAAGTCAAGGCAGGGTAATGAACTATCCATGACACAAGGGTCAATGGAGAGACTTTTCCTTTGGAAGGAGAGATAGATGAGACAACTTGGATGAGAACTAAAACCTCCATCACTTGGGGAAGAAATACTTAACAAAGCAATAAACAATTAAGCAGGATGAATAAGATATATGGTTACAACCAAGCAAGCATGCATATTACAATAAGCAAGGATCAAATAATACAAATGGTTACAACCGACAATCAAATATCTTAACAAAGATGGAAACAATGATCATGCAAGTAAGTCACAACTTTAAGATGATCATGTTATAAATTCAAAGTGTATCAAACGTAACAACATTTAAGCATTGATGACAATCAAATACGCAAGGAATGATCACAACAGTTAAACTCAAGATTTTAGGAAGAGAACAATAATTTATGGTAACCACCAACAAGAAATGAAATCTCAACATGTTAACAAACATAAAGGAATCCAATATCAATAAATCTCACAAGATACAATAAGCATGGTATGAAAGAAATGCGATCAAGACGTGAGGTAACGACCTAAGAATGAATCGACTAACAAGTAGGCAAAAGGGAATTGTAAGAACAAGCAAGTATGAGATTTTAATCCATTAAATGAAACTAGACATCACCATGAGCAAGTTGCAAAAAGAACGGGTTAAAAATAATAAACAAAGAATAAGTTATGAATTATTGAAGTTCAATGATTTTATGAAAATAAAATAAACAAACACATAAAAAAGAGAGTGGCATAGGTAGGGATTGAACCCACGCCCTTGTGCTTACCAGCACAACACATAAACCACTCGGCCACAATGCGCGCACACATGAGGAAATGGAAGGAAAATCACAAAATAAAATCAATGACAATTGAAAATAAAAAATGCCCAAAAGAGTTGATCACCAAGGATCGAACTCAGGATTGGCAAGTGAAAGGTACAAAGGCGCGCAAGTTACTTACCACTGGGGTGGCTATACATCCAAGTATAAAGCCACCCCTATAAATAGATAACACTAAAATATGGTGGAATTTTGGGCAAAAAGCAAGTCACCAAACCAAAAACGTGAAGCAATCAAACCTGATCAAAACAGCTCCAATTTAAACAAAATTTAAGCCTAAACTAATTGTTTTTTAACAAGGATCATGATGGTATCCACAAAATTTTGAAATTAGGCTTCTAACAAGAAACACGATAGAAGATGCATAATTGGTAAATGAGTTGCATTTTGATGAAACACACCAATTCAGAGTTCATACACATCAAAAAGGTAATGCACACAAGTCACACATATCATAACAGAGGTATTGTACATTTATGGCTCAAGCATAAACCAATAGAATGGAAAGTGGCACATGAATTGTAATGATAACATGAAAATGAGGGCAAGCTATCAAAATAAGTGGAAAGATTCAAATTAATACATATGGCCTATGGGTTCTAAGCATGTTATTGATGTCTTTAAAAGTTTACAAACCAAGCATCAATGCACAGGCAGAGGAAAGCAACAAGATGCAGACATGACACCCAATTGAAAAATAAAGCATCAGGCCAAACATGGATTCATATATCAAAACTTGATCAAACAAAACAAGAAAATCATGAGGCATCCACCAACATACTTAAAATGCAATGAGAAACAAGTATATAACAATCATCATGCCAAACTCAAACAAAAAAAAACACAACTGTCATGTGTTGCCAAGTGAAATAGAAAGAAAATGCAATTTGAAATCCAAAGTCAAGAAACAGGAACAATTGAATTGAGCAGACCTCAAACATAAACCACAAACATGCTATAAAGTGTGTCTACACTTCAAAATTAGCCATGAACAACATAGAAAAGGAAATCACATACCAACTGCTCACTTAAGCATGAAAATGCACAATTTGAAACATAACATGATTGGAACAGATTGAGATTCAAAGGATACCACATACAAGTCTCAAATATGATTATGAATGAGTCTATACCTCAAGTTGATCATGAAATACACATAACAAAAGAATGGCTACCAAGTGGCAATTGTATCATACATGATGAGTGGGGCTGTCAAGCAGAAAAAGCATTGTGTACATAAAGATGTTGGTTCACATACACATACAAATCATAAACACTCACTAGAGGCACCAATACTCATGGAATGATTCAAATCAACCCAAATAGCAAGATAAAGTGTGCAGCTGTGGTTTTCAAAACAGTTTGGCAGCATAAGGGGTACAAACTGGTCTAGCTATAAATAAGTGGTCTTAGTTTTACAAGCCTCAATGAACAAATCTCATGTTTTCAACATTTCAACAAGTTCAACTAGGCAAACCAGACCACATAAACACAAGTCAATAGTTTAGAACACTTAAAACACAACATGGCAAGCACAAGCCTCTTAACACCAAACCTATGGTAATGATAAAGAAAAAAGACACAAAATAACATAAGTGTGAAAACAAGAGCCACACTAGATTCAAACATGATCTAGGGCAGGGGGATATCATGAGACAACTTACAAGTTATCTAAATATCAACAATACACTAAGATTGACAAATCTAGGGCAAGCACACCAACACTATCATGTTTGGATCCTTAAAACTACCATATTGACAAAATCTTCAAAAACAAGTTATACATAATGTCAAAGATCAAAATTGGTAACATAAAAACAACACATCATTCATAGATAAAATACTTTGACAAAAGCAAATACCACAGCTACAAAACCTAAGTTCTTGACAAAGAACTAGTATGGGACAACAATGACTATATTTCACAACAAGCATCTCAAAATGGTAAAACATGATAATGTATGAAAAATAAAGAGATTGAACATTACATACTTCTTGTAGACAAATCTAGAGCAAGCTAAGAAGCTAAGAAACCCAGAGACCTTCTTCCTTGGCTAAGTCTTGAAGCTTGCTTCCTCTTGAAGCAATAAACCATCTTTCAAGACAGTTTGAGTTGTGCACTTCCCAGCTGGTTTTTGGGACTTTGGACAGTTGAAGTATGATATATATGAGGTGTTGGGAGTGTTGGAATGGTAGGAAATGCCTCAAGTGAAGATTTGGCTTCCAAAGTGCATGAAAGTCAACATATCAAGGTATGAAGTTTGACTTTTAGGAAAATGATGTTTTTGGGTGGTTTGAATGTATGTACACCTTCTACACAATTTTTATGGATTGTGTAAATGGTTTTGAGTGGCTTGGAAGTGGTGGAACTGAGTTTGAGCAGAGTTTTGCTCAAGACAGTTTTTTAGTGAAAACTTGATGTTTTTGAATAATGAAGCTTTTGAGAAAATGGTGGAGAGTGGAGAGCTGTTGTTTCACTTGGTTTTTAAGAGTGCTCTGGTGTGTCCAACATCATAGAGAGTGCCTCTATTTATAGTGAAAATAAACATGAGGTCAGATTTGGATTTTGCCACTTTTGGAGGGAGATTATGAAGTTTTTGAAATGAATCTTGCCAAGATCTCTACATATCAGTTCCATGGCTCAAGGAAGGTCAGAAAATCAAGTGGAATGATGCATGAAGTGACTGCATAGGGCTTAGAGTGATGAGTCTTGTAGCTGCAATAGTTTTCTTAGGAGAAAAGTTTCTCTTTCCTCTTACACATTTGATTATTTTATTACAAGTTGCTTGCAACTTGCCTCTCTCTCTTCACATCTCTCATTTTTCTGCATTTTCACTCATCCACGCCTCTAATTATCAGATTGAATCATAATCCAAGGGTCAAGGATAGCTCAAGTTGTGGAAATCTAAATTTTGAAAAGTGTTGGATTGGTAATCTCAAATGTGGCAGCCCTAACTTTCATGATCCATAACTTTCTGCTCACACATGCTATTGAGGAGTTCTACCACAATTTAGAAACCCCTTAGATAGCTCTATAACTTTCATGTTTTTGATATTTCCAAATTCTAGATGGAACTAGATTGAAAAACCCTTCCAAGTTGCTGAAAAAATCACTTAAAAGGCTAAATAACTTAGAATTTTTCTAAGTTATTTCCCTTCTTGAAATGAATTTTGTCATAACTCCAAATCTATGCATTTTTTGATCATGGACCACTTTGAGGTTTTTGTAGTACTTGTCCAGAGCTTTCAAATGAGCTTTGAACCACTTCAATTGGATGTGTGGTTGAGGAGTTATGGTCTTTCCCCTTTCAAAACCCTAATTCCCGATTTTTGCAATTACTTCTTAACCCTTGATCCAATGGTCATGAAAATTTATGGGAAGGTGTAATATGACATAAGGAACATTTTTTATGCACATCTTGAAGTCAAATTCCTTATTGTTGAAGAGTTGACTTTTCGGTCAACCGTTCGATCAATCGGTGACTACCGAGTCGCCTGTTGATGATCCGGGTATTCTGAGGACTTGAAACTCTTTGGATAGACTTTGCTATGACATAGGAGCTTAATGGCCCTTGATCCCACCATTGAAACACTTTTTAAATCAAAAGTCAAACTATGGTTGACTTTTCTTGATCGAAAACCCTAATCGGGCATCTTGAACTGCACTGTTCTCAATTCATACTTGACCCAATGTAGTATTCTTGATCTTGTTTATAGTTGAATCAATCTAAAACATTGATTGATCAAACCATCGGCGCCTTGATTTTGACGGTACGGAACCCTGATTCATCTGCATCTTAACAAAGATAAACTTGAAATGGGTTAAGGTTAGTTAATCTAATGAATATGATCCTAAAATGATGATAAGGATCTAAGGGTTAAAAATTTGGGGTGCAACATTATCCAGGTATATCTGGAGTAGTCATCCTCAACTACATAGGCATACTTGTTACCACCAAGACTTTCTACTTGCATTGGTCCCATCAAGTCCATGTGCAATAGTTCCAGAACTCTGGAGGTAATCAGGTGACCAACCCTTGGATGAGATGTCTTGGTTTGCTTTCCTACTTGACAGTCACCACATACCTTTCCTTCATCAATAGTCAGTTTTGGAATTCCTCTCACAACCTCCTTGGAGATGATCTTCTTCATTCCTCTTAGATGAAGGTGCCCAAGTTTTTGATGCCACAACTTTACCTCCTTTTCTTCTCTAGCCATAGAGCATGTTGTGGATCTACTTGAGTCCTTAGGATCCCATAAGTAACAGTTGTCTTTAGATCTAGACCCCTTCATTACTTCTTCATTATCACCATTGAGCATGTTGTGAATTTCACACTTAGTCCTTGATCACAGAGATGACTAATGCTGATCATGTTGGCAGTTAGTCCTTTTACTAGTAATACATTGTCCAGGTTAGGTACTCCAAGACAGTCTAGTTTCCCAACCCCTTTGATCTCTCCTTTTGCTCCATCACCAAAAGTCACATAACTAGTGGAATCAGGTTTGATGTCCACCAACAGATTCTTTATGCCAGTCATGTGTTTAGAACAGCCACTATCAAAGTACCAGTCTTCTTTAGCTAACACTCTTTGAGAGGTATGAGCTATCATACTAACCTCCTTTGTCACCCATAGTTGCTTCTTGGCAGGAGTCCTTTGATGAGTGTGGCTAGGATATCCATGCAGTTTGAAGCAAAAAGGTTTTAGGTGACCAAAATTTCCACATAAATGACACCTCCACCTTTGGAACTTTCTTCTTGTTTGCTTCATGTTCTTGCTTCTCTGATGTTATGATGTTGGTCGTGACATCTAGTTTGACCTCTAATTTTCAGACTCTGGTCTCTTGAACCCCAAGGTGGATTTTTGTTCACCAACAAACCCTAGTCCAGACATGTCTCCTGCTATCTGACCCCTCTGTAGGATTTTTTCAAGAGTGTCAGTCCAAGGGTTTAGCATCCTGATTGATCTTGTCATTTGCTCAAGTTTACATTTCAACAGGCCGACTTCACTATTGAGTGAGTCTATTGTTGCAAGATGTTCCTTTTTCTCAGCCTCCAACTTCTTGATGATCCCTTTCTGATTTTCTCCTTGTTGGCATACCTCTGCACTTTTGAAGCACAACTGTTTGTACGAAGCTGCAAGCTCATCAAAAGTCAGTTCATCCTCACTTGAGTCATCATCAGATGAGCATACACTGTTTAGAGCAGCGGCATGCCTGACATACTCCTTTTCTGATCCACCTTCAGAGTCTTCATCAGACCATGTGATAGTTAGGCCATGTGATAGTTAGAACCATCCAGAATTGGAGGTCTATTTGTGAATCCTATATCTTTATCCATAGTACCAGAATTTATTTCCCTAGATCTCACCCAGATTTAAACAGGAAGGGTGCCTGTTCTGATACCAATTGAAATTCTGGAAAGCACGTGATGAATGTTACTACCAAAGTTATAACATCCACTGTGACATTGACTACTGTACTAACTAATTAAACTGTAAGTAAAAGCAGTAAATAACACAACAATTGTTCACCCAGTTCAGTGTCAACAACACCTACATCTGGGGGCTACCATGCCAGGGAGGAAATTCACTATCAGTAGAATTAATTCAGAGTCAAACAACCCAGTTTTCACCCCTCACTTAAAACCTACCCAATGACACTTCAACCTAGAGACACTCTAGACCTGAGTATTCCCACTCACTCCCCCTCAATCACACCACAATGGTATTCAATTACAATTACAGAATAAAGATGAAGAAACACTTCATACACACCTTGATCTTGTTTCACAGCTTTGATCAAGGTACACACACTCTTGCTTCACAACTTTGAGTGAGACACAACTTAGAATCTACCTAACTAATGCAATCATTCAACAGACAATTGCTTGGAGTACAAGTATTCCTAAGACACAATCCACACGTGAAGAACACACTTTCTTCACTCACAATACTCACGTGAAGAACAAACTTCTTCACTCACAAGAACTCTGTAATTTCCACTCTTTTCTTCAGTCGAAAAAAATCCACACTGCTAGGATTGCTCATTCTGATATATATATATATATATATATATATATATATATATATATATATATATATATATATATATATATATATATATATATATATATATATATATATATATATATATATATATATATATATATATATATATATATATATATATATATATATATATATATATATATATATATATATATATATATATATATATATATATATATATATATATATATATATATATATATATATATATATATATATATATATATATATATATATATATATATATATATATATATATATATATATATATATATATATATATATATATATATATATATATAGCAGTCATTCCTTTTGGGCCTTGATGCGCACAGTTAGGTTTAATTATAACAAACCCTATTCTTTAATCATCTGCACATTTTCCATTTAATTCAGGAGCATTTGTTTCACTTTAGGGCTTCTCAAATGTCTCCTATATTTCAGCTTGAGCTCCTGATTTGTTTCCTGATTTCTAGATACCAGAAAAACTAACCTGCCCGCTGGATGTCATATGGTCAGTGTCATGACATTCTGTATGACATTAAGCTTAACTTATAGTTAACTTACCCTGCACACGCATCATTATGTATGTTTTAACATTCAGTATGACATACATGCAAACTCTAATGTTTTGCCACAAAATGCAGCCAATCAAGAGCACTTATAAATTTTTAGAAAACCCAGAAATGCCACCCTTCTTCAAACCCAGATAAACTTCATCAACTTCAAACCCATCTTCCGCCGTGAACTGAAAAAATGAGCCAAATCAAACCCAGAACCACCATCAAACGTTCATCTATCACGCTTCAAACCCCTCCATTATCAAACCAACCAAATCACCTTCTTCCTCCAAATCCCCTTATCCTCAAACCCGCTGTTCATCACTAACCTTCAACCAAACCCATTTCCAGATTCATCATCAACCTTCAAACTGAAACCCTTTTGTTATTCCACTATGCAAACCGAACCTTCTTCTTCAAACTCATCATCAAACTACCAACAGAACCACCATTTTTTAACAACTCCATTCAAATCTAAACCTCACAACCTCCATTAAATCAATCCATTATCATCTCCTTCATCATTTTCACAAACCCAAAAAAAACGCAGCAACTTCCTCACCAGGTTCATCCCATTAAAACGAATCCCATTCTCAAACCCATTTTCGTTCTACTTCTGAAACCATTCTCAACCTCTCCTCCTTCAACATCAAAAACCTATCCCAAAACCTCACAAGCCACCCGTAGAACCCACCTTCATCTCAACTCACCCACGACCCCTTCCTCCTTCGAAACTATCTGAAAACCTTGAAACCCCAACACAAAAAGGAAACAGAAAATAGATTGTGAGAGTGAATCAAAACAAGAGGGACATTTTGAAGCGGAGAAGGAGACGGGATCGATCCAGGAGAGAGAACAGTAGAGAGAGGAGGATTTAGGGAAAAGAAAGAAGAAAGATAGATAGGAAAGAGGAAGAGGATTCACGTGTGAAGGAGAGAGGAATCAGGTTTATTGGTTTTAATTAATTTCTCTTTCAGCATTTATTTCAATTAATTAATTTTAATAGCATTTTTATTTTGTTTATTTTTTTTAAATATAGATTGATTTAGAATTTATTTATTTCAGATTTAGATTTTTAGTAATTAGGTTATATTTTTAGGATTTTAGATTTTCTTTAGTTTATTTATCTAGAATTATTTTAGACTTAGAAATATTTAGAGTAATTTAGGTTTTACTTTAACTAGAATTCCCTTTGACATTTAGAATTTAATTTTAGAATTAGTTTTTTAAGTTAGATTTAACTTAGGATTTTATTAGTTAGTAATCTTAGAATTATTTTAGATTTAATTTATTTTTTAGAAGTATCTTAGAATTTAGGATTCTAGTTCATAATTTTAGTTTAGTTTAATTAACTTTTAAATTTAAACTAGATTAGAAATTAGTTTTTAACTTTAGAATTAGCTTAGTGCTAGAATTTTAGAATTAGTTTAGATTTAATCTTGATTAATTTAGGGTTATCTTTAGGATTCTTTTTTTTTCTTAGAATTTAATTAGGGATTAGAGTTTAGATTTAGTTTTTAACTAGATTAGTGATGATTTTAGAATTAGAATTAGGTTTTAGTTTAATTAGATTTTAACTTAGAACTTGTTCTTAATAACTAACATATGTGTAGACTTTTGATTAAATTTAATATTCGATTAATTCTTGTACGCTTATTTTTCTAACACTTGTACATATTCTAATATCAGACGCTGTCTGTAATTGCGTCGCTTCGTGTTTACTTGCTGCTTACCTCCTGTATTCGCCTGATCCCTTCGGACTCCTAGTCCCTCTGTTTAAGATGGGAGTAGGAGAGACATTAGGATTTCAATCCAAGCATGACAATATTAGGATAGATTTTCCCTTTTCAATCCCAACTTTAGGACTACATTGCATGCTAACATTAGGGTTTATCAGTTTCCCCCTAGAGTGTTATGTCTTCTCTTCTCTTCTCATAACTCTTTTAAGACACTTAATAAAGGTTAACACTTGTTGTACGCTACGAGCCTTAAGTACTTGAGGAATGATAGGTGGGGGGCCTCCTCTCACACTGTCTAGAGTGTTTAGCGTATGCCCTTTGGGTGATATGCGACGCATTCGCTCTCAAGTCATAGTCTTTAGTGCAACATGAGTTACAAACTTAACTCAATTCACTTCGTCTCATAAAAAATACAAAACAAAAAATCAAACTTTTTTTATCTTTTGGGATTGTGTGCAAAATCATTTTCACAAAGAGTGTGTTAAGTTTTTGTTCTACCGCAAACAGGCGTCGTCCCTAACTACTAGAACGGAGATTTAACCCTACTCAGTAAAACACTTGAACCAACCAGTGTTCGTGTCAGCCCGAACTATGTTTGCTCTGATTTCTCATACCAGATGAGGATACTTAGGCACAAGACGACGATGTCTTGGCGAGCAACCTCCCCCCCCCCCTCACCCGTAGTTTTTCGAACTATGTTGACTCTGACTTTACTATTGCACGAGGAAATACGTAGGTATAGGACGGCAATGTCCTATCAAGTTTGTTCTTTTCGTTCACCCCCGTTTAGCAGTAGCATTAGATAGTTCTTTCACCCATAGATTAGACAACAAGTGTGGATCCCGTTGAGTACAACGGACTTGAGGGGTGCTCATACCTTCCCCTTGCGTAACCGACTCCCGAACCCAAGATTTGGTTGCGGTGACTTTGTCGTTTCCCTTTTCATCAGGTTTTCTTTGATCGTTTCATTTCCCTCTCTTTTGGATAAATAACGAACGGTGGCGACTCTTCTGTCTGTCAGCCGGCCCCTTTTCGCAGCGATGCGACAGTCGACTATCCATGTCGAGATGTTTATTTCACCTCCAGTTTACTTCTCTTTGTTTGTTTTGTCAACATAAGCATAGCATGACATTCATACATTCATATAGATATACATGGCATGATTGCATTTGTGCTATACTGTGATGTTTGTTTTGGTTTTATTCACTTTGGTTGCGTTTATCCCCAAGTGACTTGGTTTGTCTTCTCTCTCCAGTAGAGTCGTCAACCCTAAGAAGAAAGTCCACATCCTTTCTAATTCCCCATTGAGTTTGATCCTTATGGAATATTTTTCTTTAGCTATATTTTTCCATTTTTTGGATAAGGTAAATCCCTAATTGAGCTCATTCCTCACTGGATGAAGTCTTGCTTGACCGTTTCTCTTCAGTTATTTCCTGGATTGAACTTTAGTCCCTTACAATCATTACTTTTGATCTCTCTAGGATGATGAACCTAGATCAAGTGCACATTTATTTTAAACTTTGTCTCCCTAAGAAGAATCTGTTTACAGATCCTCATTTGAAGACAATCCTTTTTCAGCAGTGTTGTTACAACATAGCTTTAGAATTTACACCCAGACAACAAGTGTCAACCTCTTTATTTGAGCAGCTTTTTTTGTTCTCCGGGTTTTCTATTTGGAGGGAAAATGGCAGTCTTTTTCCAAGACAGTTTGTCTATCCCTGGCAAGTTATCAAGATTATCAACTTGTCTTTCTTTAAATGGCATCTCTCTGGAAATCTGCCAGAGAAGTTTGTTGAAGACTCTACAAGTGTTTCTCTTTATTTGAGAATTCCTGTGACAAGGATTTATTTTCTCTTACGCAATCTCAAACTACAAAAAAGTTGCTCCTCGATGATGTTCTCCATAGTGAGTCCATTATTCAATTTGCTTTCATCAAATGGCATCTCTTTGAGAAGTTTGATGAAGACTCTGACAGATAATCTTTCTCTTTATCTGAGAAGACATGTTTTACAAGACAAACAACTTGCATTTTGAAGATCCCCACTAATGTTTCCTAATCTCCGGTAAATTATGGATTCCCACTGAAGTCCTCAATCTCCAGAGAAATTTTAATCCCATGTGAAGATTACTTTCCTATAAGTATTCACCTTTCCAAGAAGAAACTAAGACCCGTTCGTGGCTTTTGACCCGAGGCGAGGGGAGGTTTATTTATTACCCTTTTCAAGTGGAATACTTGATTAAAGAAGAAACTAAGACTAGTCCGTGGCTTTTGACCCGAGGCGAGGGGAGGTTCATATTTTACCCTTTTCAAGTGGAATACTTGATTAAATAAGAAATTGAGACCAATCTATGGCTTTTGACCCGAGGCGAGGGGAGGTTTATTTTTTACACATTTCAGGTGTAATATTTGATTAAAGAAGAAACTGAGACCACTATGTGGCTTTTGACCCGAGGCTAGGGGAAGTTTATTTTTTAACCTTTTTAAGTGGAATGCTTGGTTAAAGAAGAAACTAAGACCCGTTCGTGGCTTTTGACCCAAGGCGTGGGGAGGTTTAATATCTTTTAGCTTCTATCCTCAGATTTATTTTGTATCTTAGTACTAGTTGATTGTCAGTGTTCTCCGGTGGAGTTGGATCTTTTCCCGTATACACTTTTCTCCTGTGGCATCTTTTCCACCACAGATTTCCTTGTCTTGAATTTCATATTATATCATATTCATTTGGTGGCATCTTAGGGCCAAAAACTGTGCATGTTTGCATTTGAGTCTCTCCTATCATGTCGAGATGAAGGTTTTAATCTTCATATCTCTGAATTGAAGAAACTTAAATAGGGGCATCTGTCACACCCTAAGATTCCACCTCTTCTTGCATCATCTTGCATCATTTTAGGCCAATTATCTATGCATGAATAACCCATCTATCTAGCTTTGTTTTGTTTGCTTTTGTTCATCTGTGGATTAGGGTCCATTTCGAGGAAGTTAGGAGGTTTACCAGTCAA
This sequence comes from Lathyrus sativus, assembly GCA_963859935.3. Lineage (NCBI taxonomy): Eukaryota > Viridiplantae > Streptophyta > Magnoliopsida > Fabales > Fabaceae > Lathyrus > Lathyrus sativus. The sequence continues at coordinate 239,271,622 of OZ012735.1, read as the reverse complement.
GTTTTGGGGAGATCTTCAACCAATCAAGTTCTCATATTCTCAAGAGATCTCTCCTCATCAAAAGTCAGGGAAAGGTGGTCTCACATCAAGTTCTTTAAAGATTTAATTGCACCTAATCAAGAGCTAGGGTTTCTTGACTGGAGGCATCTTATGGTTGATTCTTGAGGAAAATCTTGTTCATTTGAATCATTATGCATCCAAAATTCTTATATGTCTCGTGGCTCATCACAAAGTCCCTCAGAGGTTCATGTGGGCAGAGGAATGGTCAAGATTTTCATCTGGTCAGGGAAACGTCAAATGTGGTCCTGAAGAGGTTCAAGGCTTGACTTTTGGTCATTTTGGTCATGAGAGGCCATTTCAAGTTAGCACAAGTGTTATGGTGAAGTTCAATCAAGAATAATCAAGGAACTTCAAAAAATCAAGAGGTTTCTAAATTAGGGTTTTAGAAGTTTCTAAGTGTAAAATCCCCTCTTTTAGCACTTAACTTCCATGGCAAGTTTCATCATGATATAAGCTTGATCTCATTTTTCCATAAATATTAAAGTTTTATAACTTTTCCTAATATTTCTTTTGATTTAAAGAAATCCTCCATTGAATTTACACATATCATGTTATGATATCTTCAATTTGGTGTCTCAAAATTGAAAGGACTTAGAATCATCCAAAGGCAACCAACTTCTAAGACAAATTTCACATGGATCCAAGCTTTTCCTTAAAATGCTTTCAACATAAGAGTTCTTCTTCATCCTTTAATATTTCCAAAAACTGCAAGAAATCATCATTTTCATGTGTAGAACTCAAGTTATGATCTTTCTAAGTCAAGGCCATTTTGGATGACCTAGTTTTGGTCATTCACTTCAAGGCCAAAATTCATGAACTTCCATGATTAATCTCATCTTTCCTCCAACTTAAAAAAATTTCTTCATTCTCCAAGATTTTGTTTCAGTATAAGAACTCCTTCATTGGATGTGTATAACTCAAATTATGATGTCTCCAAGAAAGGGTTTCCAAGCTCCAAACTTGGCAAGTGGTTTGAGTACAAGAACTCCTTCATTGGATGTGTATAACTCATCATGATTCAAACTCCTATTCAATTTTCATCAAAACCTTGTTTCACATTATTTTGGTGCTTAGGCAGATTTTGGTGCACAAGTTCAAACCCTTGTTTTACATTATTCTAGACACCATTTCAACTTAACATTAACATGAAAGTTGTGCAACAATCTCCCTACTTTCATTTGAACACAAAACCTCATGAATTGGATCAAAATCTATTAAGATATGGTTGTTCAAACTTGGCTAGGTGAACTTCATTTTAGAATACCTTCATGTGGTATGCCTTGAGGTTTTCATGCAGCCACCCTTGCCTACCAAATTCATGTGTGTGATTTATCAAGTTTGAGTCACAAAACATGACCCTTAATAAAAACATGACCACATTCTTTTGTATCTCCATTGCACTTTTTTGCCAAAAAGAAGAAATGATAAAAACTTGCTCACCACTCTCCTTTTTTCCTTGTTTAACCCTTAGACCCCTAATATGCCTTTCCAAACTTCCCCTCACTAATCCTCATGAATATTACCCCTTTACCCTTATTCTCCTTTTCACCTTAATATCTAATTGATTATTATTATAATTCCAAATGATATAAACTAAATTATTTAAATTTAAATAGTTCTAATCATCCCTTCAAATTCCTCTTATTTCCCCGCAACACATCGATAAACATCATACAAATAAATCAAAATTCACAATTAATCACAAATAATCACGTAAATGAATAATTTTAAACTCTTGGGATGTTACAACATCTGAGATGTGTTGTTTGGATGACACATATGGCATAATGTTTGGGACCACCATATTTATCCATGTGACACTTTATCCTCTTTAGCTCCTTTGTTGAGTTGAATATTTTTAAGTCTTTATAGATGTTTTTAAAGTGAGTACCACTTTCTATGTGAGACTATTGGCAATGCATTTATTGTAATTAACTCAATTTCATTGTCATATTGGAACACTCCCATGGGCATTAGTTGTCCATAATTTCCAACAATTCCCACTTGTTCTAATAATGACAAGTCTAATTCCAGAAAACGAGGTATAAAGAATGTTAATACAGTTAGGTATCTTTCAATTAAAAACTTAACCTTGGTGAGGACAATGAAAAGTCTAATTGAAATGTTAGATAGTAATGCTTTTAAACCATTAATCCTTATGATTAGACCGACTTTACCTACACGTATTATTTAAGGGTTCTTCCCTTGCATATCCCGCCTTGAACTTATTTATGACCATATGCATTCTAAAGAGGCGAGAAACACAAGAAAGAAGGGGGTTTGAATTAGTTTTCACCAGATATAATTTTCTTCTCCAACTTCAAACAACATAGTTAACGAGAATAAAGATAAATAGAACACCATTATTTTTATCCTAGTTCACTTTTAACAAAGTTACTCCAATCAACCCACCAAAGTGATTTTGCCTTAGAAAATGATCTAATCCAATAATCTTGAAATATTATAATCAACACAATTTAGACAAACCGTCCTTGTTGCAAACCACAATGGATAACCTCCATTGTCTTCTTGAAAATTCTAACTATACCCTAGTCTCTCAAGGAACTTTCAACCACTGTTGATTAAAAATTTGTGTATGAGGAGATGCCTCTAGATAAGCAGATTACACAAGTTTAAGTACAATAACACAAAAGTGTTTCCTAGCAAGATATGAACAATAGTTCCTTGCTAATATACAAAATCATCTTAAGAATGATCTCCAAAATATTTACAGCGTATCGACATGAGTTTTGTTGAGCATTTATCTTAGCTTTTACTTGGTTTAGCTTAGCTTAGCCTTGCTTGGATTTTCTTCTCTTTGGCACTTCTTGGCCTTTTGATCTTGATTTTCTCACATTTGGCTCATTCTTCTTCTTTTTGGCTCTTCTAGCCTGCCTTTTTCTTGATTAGCTAGATATTGCTTCGAAGTCTTCCTTTTGTACTTATGAAATAGATCCATTGGAGGGTATAATAGTAAACAGATTCCAGCTGTTGTTTCCCAATGATCACTTGAAGGAATGGTCAACATAATAATACAAAAGAGATGTCCTTGCACCACCTTTTCTAGGTAAACGTCATAAAGTACTTGTGTACTTTTATATTCATCAAATCACGCAAACCATTTATGATATTTTATCTTCTAGTTCTTTAGAGGCTTCAGATGTATATTTGATGAAGCATGTGATAGAAGGATTAATACTTGTAACTTTAACACCAAAGTCTTTTAGAGTCTCTAGAACTTGTTCAACAGAACCTTGTCTTTGGAGTCTTCAACACTTCGTCTTTAGGAGTAATGTCTTCAGAATCTTCAGAACTCGTTCATAAGAACCTTGTCTTCAGAAACTTCAGAACTTGGAGAAATATAAATGATATCTTTAGAATCTTCAGAACTTGTTCAGCAGATTCTTGTCTTCATAAACTTCAGAACTTGGAGCTATAGAAATGTTATCTTCAATACTCGTTCAGCAAAACCTAGAAACTCCAGAACTTGGAGGAATAGAAATGTTATCTTTAGAATCTTCAGAACACGTTCAACAAAACCTTGTCTTCAAAAACTTTAGAACATGGATTAATTGAAGTACATCTTTAGAGAGCCTTCCAAGCTTTACACATTAAGTCATGATCAGAACTTTAGTATGACGTTCTTCAGAACTGTTGCAATAGAGGCATTCTTGAATCATAACAAGAAGCCAACGTATGTTTTCTTCTAGAGTGTTGAGTTTAGAGTATGATGACATTACATTCCTTTCCTTCAAAATCTATTTAGCAAAAGCTACACACTAGAAATAAATCATTAGAGCACATAATTTTTCACTAAAATATCATATACAGCTATCACCAAAACTTCAAGAACATATGCATAACAAATCTTGTTCTTACAATCTCCCCTTTTTTATGATGAAAAACAATGTATTTTGACAGACATGGTAGAATTAGAATGAGTAGTGTATAAAGGGAATTCTAAGAAGGATAAAAGAAATAGAGAGGAAAGTATGAAGAGTAAGGTGAAAAGAAGGACATACATACATACATACATATATATATATATATATATATATATATATATATATATATATATATACAAGAGAGAGAGAGAGAGAGAGAGAGAGAGAGAGAGAGAGAGAGACAGAAGACTCAAAGCAAGAGGGGACAAAGTAATAAATGATGGTCAAGCTCAAAACTTGCAAAAACACTTAATGCATAACCAAGAAAATGTACTATCATCATTTCCAAAAATAAATCTCATAGGAAACATAAACACATGAGACAAGAATACCCGAAATAGAAAAGGTTGTGCTAATTACTTTTGTCATTTCAATAAAGCTTCAACAAAGAGAAGGTTAAAAAGATTCGAAAAAGAAAAGGTTGTAACATGAGTGTGTGACGTGAAGTGAGTGAGTATAAATAAGAGATTTTGCAATGATTAAAATAAGTAAAGAACAACAAATGATTCTATAAAGAGAAGGTTGAAAATATTTATCACATAATCCCAAGAAAATCTTGTCTCCCAGTGTGTCCCATTAAGTACTAAGTGTGGTTCATCAAAAGACAACTCTCTTATAATGAATCACAAACTCATCATTTTCCTGACAACGTGTTAATGAAGTAAAGTCTTCAGTTTCCAACAGAAGAAAAAGGCAATCTAAAGAGAGCATTCTGACCTTGGATACTTCATATTCAAGATGACTCCACTTGTTAGAAGCCTCACATCTCAGAAGCAAGACGTGTTAGACGATGGTGCAGATCTAGAAGGTGGGGTTGAATAGATCGCTTGCTTAAAAATAGAGTCGGCGCTACCAAAAATTGGTTTTTAAAAAATGATTATGTATAGTTGTTGTGAAATGCTATGAAGAGGATAAAGATGACGAGAACGAATCAGCACGTAAATTTCACTTTTCTTGTTTTCTTGGTTGATGTGAAAGGAAGAGCACCAGTCACTTTATATACAAGACATAACTGACTTAACAAACATAACAAACACCCAAAACTATTTTACATAACACAATTTTGACTAAACACAGCGAGTGGTCGACCTATGCAGTAAGGGGGTCGACCTGAGCTTACCCGTATACCTGACTGTGCAAAAAACAGGATCTTCCATCGACCGGAGCAGGTCATGCATCAACGCAAAGCATGCAAATTTAGGAAAATACAAATGGTCATAGTATGAGTCGACCGAAGGGTCGATGCGAGCCCTCCTGAGAGTAGTTCATTGAAATGACTAGTTGTATGAGTCGACCGGAGCTAGCTTTGAGTCGACTCAAAGCCCTGAAATAGGAAAAATTGCCTATTTTCATGTATTAAGACACTTTTGATGAACTCTATAGCATGACAAGCTTGAATAACTAGACCAACCCTACATGAGACATAGATTTGGCCATCTCTATATGCAACAATCATGTTTTTGACGAGTGTTTGACTTATGAGAGACAAGACATGCAAATATGACATGATGACAACGTCCAACATATATCTTTCTATAAAGCTGAGTTTTGACATCATCAAAATGAGCGCAGCTACCTATGAGGATTTGCCTCACATACTCCCCCTTTCTGATGATGGCAAAACAATAGAACCTTGATGTATGATGTATCATATCATCCTCCCACTTGCTTGATGCCTTCGTCCATACACACCCTTCTGCATGAATACTAAGTCTTCACCTATGATGTTTCTGTTTCTACTGCTTGATACTTTTCTCCCCCTTTGACAACATCGAAAAGAAAGAAATAACCTGTCAATGAATTGTATAAAAGCAGAGAGATAAGGAAGTTCCAGACACTCGCAACAGGTTATACATTAACAGACATTCACATACAATGTAGTTAATGAAATCATATAAATTGGATAAATAGAGCAACGCATAATAGAACAATAATAAGATTTTCTATTTCAGTCATGAACAATAAACATGTTTTTACACACACATGAGTACATGAACCATGCAAGAAGAAATATTAATGAACATATAATGAGATAAGATGCAAAATGCAGTATGCAAGACATCTTCAGGGTCTCTTCCCCCTAAAATGATGGCCACGGCCTCGAGAGGGATACTCCGGAGGTAGTTGTGCATCAGCTCTTTCTGTGTGCTCCAAGACCGATGTATTTAGCGTGTTGGTAAGAGCCCTATGTTGACCTACTTATGTTTTAACAATCCCATCTATACTCCTCATGACACCGGATGAAAAAGCATTAAAGTTTCCGATGTGAGCTTGAAATTGGCTCTGCAATTGAGAGAATCGTTCATCTTGGGAATTCATGAATGAACGTTGCTCAAGCTGCATAGTCCTCATCATGTCAAGGCGTTCATCGGTATGTTGTTACAAATGCGGAAATGGTTGAGGCTCATAGCTCCAGTCAGGAGTGTCTTGATGATCCCAATTCAGTTGTGGCATGTAGTTGGCACCTAACAATGTCCAACCAGTATTTTTCCAGGCACCCCACCCTTGGTCATCCTTATTATCCAAGTGAGGTGATTGGTTTATCCACTCACTATCATATTGGTCATCAGTCTCCATAGGATGTCAATCTACCTGTTCTTCTTCTTCTGCTTCTGCTTCCTCGTTCTGGTCATCACTGTCATCTGATTCTTCCAACCGAGAGGTAGTCGCCTTGACAACGAATCAATAACGGCTTTCTGTTCGATCCCAAATATATCCCATCATGGTAAGAGTCTTTTGACAAAACTCTTGATATGAGGTTAGTGATTTGTAAGGGATGCCTTGAACTGTAATGTTGGCATTGTTGAGAATTACTTGGATAAAGGACCCGTATTATAAAACGGTCCCTCTGCCAGAATCCTTCAACGAATAAATCCTACTTGCGATGTAGTGAGGCCAACTGATTTTGATATTTTTCTTCAGAATATAGATCAAGTGTACCTCAGCTTGATCCACACGAGAATAGCCACCTTTCTTTGACTGCAGAATGTGCGCCACAATCCATTGTAATATTCTATCCACTGGTTTTAATTTTCCCGTGGTGACCGTCTTAGGAAAGAGGTCGCTTGCTACAATATCATTAGCATATGGTTTCTTCAACATGGAGTTCAAAGCTTCTTTCAACTCGTAGCCTATGACAGTACGTGCATATGTGGCCTTAATAATGGGCTCAGCGGATACCGCTGACATGCCAAACAGAGTTTTCCAGACCAAGTCGTTCATACAGACCTTGGTATTTCCCAGTTTTGTGTTGAACTCGAACCCTTGAAATTTCCCTTGAATACCTATGTAGAAGATCCTTACAAGATCTTCATTGTACTTAATATCACACTATAAAAAGTTGTTTAAACCTTGAGCATCAAGAAGATTAATCACTTCCAGAATGTGCATACGTTCATCAACCTTTCGGTAGCAAGCATGTTGCTTAACCACAGATCATTTGCTGAAATTCTTTTCATAAATTTCTGAAAACTCAGGGGGTAATCGAGATACAGCAATTACCGGTAAATGTTCTATTGATGGACCTACTTGAGAAGATAATGCTCTGGTGGTTCTTTTGTCGGTGATCCTTCTAGTAGACGTTGTTGATTTCTTGTGTGGAGATGAAGAATTGTTGATGAGAAAATTACTCTTGGAGATGGAGAGAAGATAAAGACTTTACCCTTTTATGTAGATGCTAGGTTTTGAATGTGGTTTTGGGAAGAGGAGAGGAAAATAGGTAGCTTTGATGTAGTTTGCAATGCTTAATGCAAAAGTTTAATGATGACGACTTTGAATAGACAAAGTGATTTAAATGCATTGAAGATGGTGGAAAGTGAACAGTTTTAGCAGAAATTTTCCAAAATTTTGTGCGACGCGTCGACCAGAAGGGTCATGCATCGACGCGTATTGTATGAACACTTGCACATTGGAAATTATTGGGGTATGCGTCGACCGTAGGGTCGACCATAGCATACCCGCTTCTCAGGCATGAAAAATGTCACTTTTGTGAGTCGACCATAACCCTGTGTAGGTCGACTCATGCAGACAAAAACAGCAAAAATCATCAAATTTGTTCAGTTTAGCATACAATGATACATAAATACCCAACCTAATCATATTTCAAACATACAAAGGGATGAAATAAGCTTAATCATGGAATACACGATAGTAATACCACATAATTTGATACATTGCATTATATGATCAATAGAATTGCGAGAGTTTCTAATTAAGGAAATATATTACCCCATCTCCAATTGTTAGCTAATGCCCTCACATATGGCTCTAAACATCTTCATTTGTTAGATAAAAGATGAACAAATCACACATAGATATAGATATATAGTATGCGAAAGATATTTCCTAAACACGATCCGAAATGTCAAGAACATCGAGTTTCCTCCGGATGTGAAAGAAAGACTCTGGAGTGAGTGGTTTTGTAAAGATATCTACAAGTTGATTTTTAGTGTCAACATGCTCAAACACCACGTCTACCTTCTCCACGTGATCCCTAAGGAAGTGGTGTTGTATTTCGATATGCTTGGTGCGTGAATGTAGCACAGGATTCTTGGTTAGGTTAATAGCACTCGTGTTATCACAAGAAATTAGAACACGCTCAAGTTTAAGGTTAAATTCGAGCAATTGTTGCTTAAGTCATAAGACTTGAGCACAACAACTACCGGCCACAACGTATTTCGCTTTGGCGGTTGACAAAGCAACGAAAACCTGCTTTTTGCTATGCCAACTTACCAAAGAGTTTGGAAATATATGACATGTGCCACTCGTACTTTTCTTTTCTGATTTACAACCCGTAAAATTAGAATCAGAAAAGTCAACCAAGGAGCAATCATTTCCCTTAGAGTACCAAAGCCCATACTTTGGAGTACCCGAAAGGTACCTAAGTATGTGTTTTACTTCTTTAAAATGGGATTCTTTAGTAAATGACTGGTACCTTGCATACATACAGACACTAAACATAATGTCGGGTCTAGAAGGAGTAAGGTAGAGGAGAGATCCAATCATACCTCGATACTTTTTCACCTCTACATCCTTACCATTTTCGTCTCGGCTAAGATTCGCACACGTAGGCATTGGAGTGTCGATAGCCTTGGAGTTTTCCATGTCAAACCGCTTGAAAAGCTCAAGGCAATATTTTGTCTGGCTCACAAAGGTACCCTCCTGTAGTTGCTTGATTTGCAATCTGAGGAAATATGTAAGCTCCCCCGTCATACTCATTTCGAATTCTCCCTGCATTAAAGTAGAAAACTCCCTTACCATATTCATGTTAGTTGACCCGAAAATGATATCATCAACATAAATTTGTACCAAAATTAGGTGTTTTTCTTGATGTTTAATGAAAAGAGTTGTGTCAACCTTTCTTCTTGAGTACCCTTGATCAAGGAGAAACTTTTTTAGATGATTATACCAAGCCCTAAGGGCTTGCTTGAGTCCATACAAGGCACATTTTAATTTTTATACATGATCAGGATACTCATGGGATTCAAATCCTGGAGGTTAGGCAACATATACCTCTTCATTTATATAACCATTAAGGAATGCACTTTTTACATCCATTTGAAATAGTTTAAAATTTTCTGCATATGTGAAGGCAAGTGGAAGGCGTATAGCCTCGAGTCAGGCAACCAGCGCATAAGTTTCCTCATAGTCGATGCCTTCCTCTTGGTTATACCCCTGCACGACCAAACGCGCCTTATTTTGAGTTATTACTCTGTTCTCGTCCAATTTATTCCTAAACACCCAACGGGTGCCAATTACTCGATGGTCTCGCGGAGGAGGGACAAGGTCCCAAACCTCATTTCTTTTAAACTGATTAAGTTCCTCTTGCATTGATAGGAACCAATGTTCATCGAGCAAAGCCTCTTTTGGGTTTTTAGGTTCTACTTGAGAAACAAAAGCGAAGTGATAACAGAAATTACTTAGCTTTGATCGAGTTTTCACTCCCTTTGAGATATCACCGAGAATATTATCGATGGGATGATCTTTGGAAGACTTCCATGCTGGAGGGAGATCATCATTGTTAGACATATGAAATTCCTCAATCCCCTCATGGTGGTGATTTTTTTCCTCCTCAATTTTGGCTAGGTCAGGTTGATCAATTCCCGTCTCAGCACCATTGAGTATGTCTTTAGAAGATACACCTGCACCATGAAATGAACTATATTTTACGACACTTTTCAGATGAGACTCATCAAATGTGACATGAACAGACTCTTCAACAGTAAGTAATCTCTTGTTGTATATTCTATAGGCTTTACTTGACTGTGAGTATTCGAGAAAGATACCTTCGTCTTCCTTGGAGTCAAATTTACCTAGACTTTCTTTTCCATTGTTTAACACGAAACAATTACAACCGAAGACATGTAGGTGAGACACATTTGGCTTCCGCCCTTTTAAAATTTCATACGGTGTATTGTTTCGAATAGGGCGAATGAGCATCCTATTTAAAACATAACAAGCCATACTAATGGCGTCAGCCCAGAAATACTTAGAAAGCCTACTTTCGTTGATCATAGTTCTCCCTAACTCTTCCAAAATTCGATTTTTACGCTCCACGACCCCATCTTATTGAGGGGTACACGGAGCGAAGAAGTTATGATCTGTCTACCACAATATTCCTCAAAAAGATAATTCTCGAACTCACCCCCATGATCACTTCTAATTGATATGATATTTGTGTTGAACTTATTTTGAGAAAGTTTAGCAAATTTTTCAAAGGCGGAGAATGTATCGCTCTTGCTAGCCAAGAAGATAGTCCAGCAATATCTAGAGAAATCATCGACTATAACAAAACCATAGTAGGTACCACCTAGGATCTTAATTCTAGATGGGCCAAATAGATCCATATGAAGAAGTTCAAGAGGTCTCGTAGTTGAAACAATGTTTTTAGATTTAAACGAGATCCTTATTTGCTTCCGTATTTGGCATGCATCACATAAGTGATCCTTGGTAAACTTGATTTTGGGCAAACCAATAACTAGATCTTTTGAAACTATCCTGTTTAGCAAGTCAAAATTGACATGCGCTAAATGTTTATGCCACAACCATGAGTCCTCACTCACTATCATGAGACATTTATCGCTAGTCAATGATACTTCACTCAAGTCTAGCATATAGACATTGTTTACCCTCAAGACATTAAACACATCCTTCATTTTATCATTGTGTTCAATTAAGCAAAAATCTTTTGAAAATGATACTTTATATTCCTTGTCGCATAATTGACAAATGCTAACGCGATTCTGTTTAAGGCCCTCGACAAGTAATACATCAGAGATAGTAGTAGATGAGGGATTAACTACACTACCTTTTCCAAGTATAGTTCCCTTGTTGTTGTCTCCATAAGTTACAAATCTCTTCTTCTTTGCCACAAAGTTAATGAAGGGAGATATCTCCTGTCATATGTCTTGAGCATCCACTGTCGAGAACCCATCTTCTCTAGATAGTCTCAAGACATTGTACCTATGAACATAATTAACGAGAATAGGTACCCAACTGTTTATTGGGTCCTTGGTTGTGAGTGAAAACATGGTCGCATTTAGGCAACCTATGATAAACCCCTTTAGGAACTAAAAATCTCCTAAAGCGACATTTAGCAATGGTGTGAGCCTTCTTGCAACAATACAAACAAGAAAAGTTAACTCTTGAATCACTTATGCTATCTTGATTTTTAACCACATATGTATATTTTTGATATGGATTAACCATACTCTTTCTAAAGTGAGCTTTATCAATAGCAAACGTGATTTTGGATTCTAGAGCCTTGTTAAGTTTGGCCTTGAGATTTATAATCTCATTTTGCCAAATGTAACAAGTATCACACCCGAAGTTAACTACTCTTTCTGTTATTTCCTTATAATCCACCTTTGTTCCTTACACTATGGAAGCCTTTAGAGCCTCTAGTTTCCTTTCGAAATTGAGAATATTTTGCTCTAGGTGAGAAAAAATTTGTTTATTTGAGGCTAGCCTTTTAAAGGCTTCTTTGGCTTCATGGTGTAAGGTATCAAAGGCAGTTTATAATTCAGAATGAGACAATCTAGTAGAATTTTCATATTTTGCATTTCGTACCTTTTTGTTTTTCTTCTTTTGATGGGCGGAGAGACAAGTTGATGAATTCATTTTCGTCACTAGAACTATCATCCTCAGATAACTCGTTATCGCTTTCCCATGCAATGTAAGCTCTTCTCGGCTTAACTTGCTTCTTATGTGACCGGTTACTCTCCTTTCCTTTGTCCTTTTTCATTAAGGGACAATTCGGCTTGTAATGTCCGGCTTTTCCGCAATTGAAGCACGACCCTATAACTCTACTTCCTTTGTTGTCGTCATTCTAATAAGATCTTGATTGTTTTCTGAAATTGACTAGATTCTTTTCAGAATGTTGGATACCATTTTTCTTGACATAGCGATTATATCGCTTCACAAATAACCCCATACCCTCATTCTTTTCGTCATCTTCTTTATCACTCGAATTGCAATCACTCAGCTCTTTTGTATAGGACTTTGAACAAGAAGCCTTTAGAGCTATGGACTTCTTTTTCGTATTTTTGGTTTTCACCTTCTTTTCCCTTTTCTCAAATTGCTCGAGACTAAGAAGCGCTTGCTCGTGTTCTTGAAGCTTACCAAAGAGTGTTGTAAGGTCCTAGGTCATAAGATCATTTGCTTCCTTTATGGCGGTTACTTTTGGTTTCCATTCCCTAGTAAGACATCTTAAGACTTTGTTAGTAGCAACATCATTGGCAACTGGCCTACCAAGTGAATTTAGACTATTGATAAGATTAGAAAATCTTGTTTGCATGTCAGCAATGGTTTCCCCTTGCTCCATGTGAAAGAGATCAAACTCTTGTGTCAAAGTATTGATTCTAGCTAGTTTGACATCATTGGTTCCCTCATGGGAAACTTGTAATGAGTCTCACATAGCCTTAGCAGTCAAACAATGGGAAACTCTATAGTATTCATCAACACCCAAGGAGGAGATCAGAATATTTTTAGTTTTCCAATCGTAATTGTACTTTTTCTTGTCATCATCATTCCATTGTGCTTCAGGCTTAGGCACAATCCTATTATTTTCATCAGTCATGGTTATTTCCATAGGACCGCTCAAAATAACATTCCATACCTTCCTGTCAATGGAATTTATATGCACACGCATACAATCTTTTCAATAACTATAGTTTTCTCCATTGAAAACAGGTGCTCTATTATAAGCCCCTTTAGGTTTGTTAGCCATTTTCTACTAAGTTATACTTGAAGCACGAAATCAACCAGTGCTCCTGATACCACTTGTTAGACGATGACGCAAATCTAGAAGGGGGTTGAATAGATCGCTTGCTTAAAAATAGAGTCGGCGCTACAAAAATTGGTTTTTAAAATTTTTTTAATAAGAGGCTGAGGAACTAATTTCATCTAAAACAAACCTTTACCAAAAAAACGGATGTGCATAAAGGCTATGGAATTTGATAAAATGAGATTTTGAGAATCACTACTTTAATCACACTTCAATCAGATTTTATTCACTATAAGGTGTGACTAGTTCCAATGCCTTTAAAATATAGACAATTTGAAAAGACAACACAATTGTTTTTAGTTCACACAATTGATCAAACACTTGGAGTGCAAGGCACTACAAGTGAATTCTATTTTGAGAGTAGTGTGCTCAAGTGTTCTATTACAATCAATGATTGTAACAAGCTTTAAAAATAGTTCAGCACAACTCAAATCAGAATTTGATTGACACAATCGTTTGCGCTAAAAACTCAGAATTTAAGCAATATAAACATAAAGAAAGAGACAACGATTTGTTGAGGCAGTTCCCCTGTCGTCCGCGCTCGGGGTACATCTGCCCTCAGTTCTAAGAATAAAATTAAGACCTGTATATAGATAGATATAACCTGTTGGTCAATGTTTATACAAGAAGCAAATAAAGATCAAAAAATCAAACACAATTTGTTGATATAGAGCCTATTTCTTTTTGCCTCCTGATTCAAGTCGAATCAAGTCCTTCGAACACGGTGAGTAAACCTGCGACTACGACACTCCCTTTGAACAACGCCATGGTCTTCAAATCTGGCCCGGATGATTTCAGTCACCCACGTGTCGAACCTGAACCTTTCACTCACAATCCTCCGTTTACCGCTAATAAACCGACAGAACCTTCCGCTCTTCGATTACCTTCGCTCGGTTGAATCTGTGATGGACCGATCCATGAAAAAAAACCCCCAAAATCCAAGATTCTTGGAGGACAAAATCCTAACGGTTTTATTCAAGAAAAACCTGTTGATTACTCAACCCAAACCAGATTACACCAATCCTAGGCTTTGGACGTTATCACCTTGAACATGCACAATGCACAACAAAAATGATTATGTATAGTTGTTGTGAAATGCTATGAAGAGGATAAAGATGATGAGAACGAATCAGCACATAAATTTCACTTTTCTTGTTTTCTTGGTTGATGTGAAAGGAAGAGTGCCACTCACTTTATATACAAGACATAACTGACTTAACAAACATAACAAACACCCAAAACTGTTTTACATAACAGAATTTTGACTGAACACAGCGAGCGGTCAACCTATGCAGTAAGGGGGTCGACCTGAGCTTACTCGTATACCTGACTGTGCAAAAAACAGGACCTTCCGTCGACCGAAGCAGGTCATCCATCAACGCAAAGCATGCATATTTAGGCAAATATAAATGGTCATAGTATGAGTTGACCGAATGGTCGATGCGAGCCCTCCTGAGAGTAGTTCATTGAAATGACTAGTTGTATGAGTCGACCGGAGCTAGCTTTGAGTCGACTCAAAGCTTTGAAATAGGCAAAAATGCTTATTTTCATGTATTAAGACACTTTTGATGACCTCTATAGCATGGCAAGCTTGACTAACTAGACCAACCGTACATGAAACATAGATTTGACGAGTCTTTGACTTATGAGAGACAAGACATGCAAATATGACATGATGACAAAGTCCAACATACATTTTTCTATAAAGCTGAGTTTGGACATCATCGAAACGAGTGCAACTACCTATGCGGATTTGCCCTCACATGACGCTACGAATCAAGCATTAGAAACTTATTTCTCTATTCTAAAACACATATATTCTGAGATATTCTTTTTCATATAGAACCAATTTCACATGTTTTAGAATGAGAACAAGTTTATTTTCACCAAGGAGCTTTTAATTAGATAACAACCATAAGAAAGGAATGAATAAAAAAGGTTTTAAGAAATAGTTCCTTTCTGAACAAAATCTCAAAATTTAATCCTAAAATATAAAAATAGATTGTTAAACAATTAGGTAAAAATTAGTAAGAGTTAGAAAAGTGTTACTCTCAATTATTTTCTAGTCTTCCAGTTGACTCTATATCTTGAAGATGTAGGCGCTTCTTCAAAAATCAACACGCAATTAGCTTATGTAGTTGAGGACGTTGTTGATGATTGTCTCTAGCTGGACAGCTAGATCAAATTCTTCTAAGAACCTAACATCACAATAACTTCTTCCTTTCTTCAAATCTCGAATGAGATGCATATGAGTCCTTGAATGTTGCACTTAGACAAAATCGTCTTCATAGCTTCTTTGGTCTTCTCATTCTGATGGATGAAACATCTCTTTGATGTTTGTTATATCAAGATCATCAGAGGGAACTGAGTTATCTCCTAACTCTTCTTCTTAGTGTCAGCTACTTCTGTCTTTACGATGGCTTATTTCCAGAAAGCCACTCGATTCAAATAACTAGTTCCCGAATTTGAGCATAGAATGCCAAACACCATATACTTAGAGAACTGGTTTAATTCTTCTTTTGTCATTGGAGTTAAATCTTTGACCACTCTCTTCTTCAACTGATGCAGATTTCATCATGAAGATCAAAGCACAAAACATTTCTTCAGAGGGTTTGAATGTTGATCTTGTTCTTACTGACTTAGTCTTATCACCCAGAATCAGTACTTTAGAAAGTAAAGATTTTTGTCTAAGCTTTCTTAGAGGGGTAATGTTGCACCCCAAAATTTTAGACAGTTTAAATCGTTTCGACGAATAAGATTTATTTCGAAGTCGAGAGAAGGTTGTGCTTTTCCTAGTATTTTAGTCGGTGCTGATATTTTTAGTGCGTTTCGGTGTTCGCCCATCTTTTTTCGTTTTTTATGTCGTTTGTTAATTTATGTTTAATTTATTTGTTTAGAAATTAGCATAGATTTTTAATTAGAATTAGAATTTATTTGAATTAATTAATTAGTTTAGAAAATAGAATTAGGTTAGAATTTCTTTATTTAATTTAGATTTTTAATTAGAAATTAGATTAGAATTAAGAATTAGGTTATAATTTTTAATTAGTTAGAATTAGGATTAGTTAGTTAGTTAGAATTAGAATTAGTTGATTAGAATAGTTTTATTAAATTATTAATTAGATTAATTAATTATATTAAGTTAGTTTAGAATTAATGACTTAATTAATACAAGAAAATAAAAAAAGAAAAGAAAATGTAAAACATGAAAACACGGTTGTATATAATAGCAGTACTGTTCATTTATTTCCACAATGGTAACCATAGATAGCCGCCCCCTTTCTACTGTTCCTATTTATCTCCAACCAAATCTAACGAACCGCCTTCTCCATTTTCAAACCGCCGTTCTCCCCACGACAACTTCCGAAACCCAGAAAAATCATCACCATAATCAAACCCAAAACCACCAACACCATAGCAACTTATATTGTCGTTTCTTTTTCAAAATCATCGCCTTCTTCTTTACCGTTTCTCACTAAATACACTTTGCACATTCACTCTGTTTTGTTTCCCAAGCGTTATCATTCAACAACGAAGCTCATGTCGCACACTCTTGCACGTGTCACCACCCTCGGCCTCACTCACCCTGCCATCTTCGAAACCCCTTAGATCTCTTTTTTTGCCACGGATGTTGATGTGACGGAATGGAAAGGAGATATACTAGCAGTGGGTGTTATTGAGAAAGATCTAACAAGGGATTCAAAATCAAGATTTGAGAATCTGATCTTGAGCAAGATTGACTCTAAGCTGAATGGGTTGTTAGATGAGGCCTCTTCAGAAGAGGATTTCTCTGGTTGTTGTTGACTTAGGGTTATAAAGCCCGTGAAACCATATGGACCACACCCCCTAGATCTAACAAACCCCCCTCTTTTTCTTCTATTTATTTTCTTTAGAGTTTTTATAATAGTTTTATAAATTAATTTTTCTTAGATTGTTAGCATAATTTTGTAAATATATATTTCTAATTAAATCTTAGAGTTCACACATTTTTATAATTAGTTTTTTTTAAGTTTTTAATATTTTTCTAAAATTAGTTTTTAGATCTTTCGAACATATTTTTCTAAAATTAGATTTTGGTATTTTTATTTATCGTTGAGGTTTTACTTTCGTATTATTTCCTTTCGGTCAATGAAGAGAGCTCCAAGTTGTAGCTTGTAAAATTATTGATGAATAGTAACAAGTCCGAGACCAATTTTCTTTTCAACTTTTCATTTTCGATTTTTATTCATTTTATCTTTTTTTCGGTCGATGAAGAGACCTCTAAGTTAAAGTTTGTCCAATTATTGATGAATAGCAACAAGTCTGGGACCGATTTTCTTTACAACTTTTCATTTTTATTTTGTATTCATTTTTATTCATTTTATATTTTTCTTTGGTCGATGACGAGACCCTCTAAAACCATTATCAGTCAAATTATTGATAGATTATGGTTTTCCTGAGACCACCTTCTTTTTCTCTCCTCATTTCTTCCTCACTTCTGATTTCATTTTAATTTTCTCAATCTATGAAGTCTTCGATTCTTAAGCGCCGTTTTATCAAAGTCGATAACCTTCTCGATTTCAAATCTATGGAAAATGACCATTTGGGTCATTTTCTTTACTTTGGGATCGTGATAGGCTACCTTCGATTAATCGACATAATATTTGTGATTAAGACGAGATCCCACCTTTTGGTCTGTGTGACACGATTTAATCGGAGAATGATTCTCAATTTCATTTCTCTATATTTTCCATAACACAGATATTAATTTACGCGACCTCCTATAGTTTGAATTCCATCATAAGTCGAGCTACAACGGTTTAGCGTCACATTTCGTCCTGATTCAATTCACTAATAAAACTAACCGCTAACTTTAATTTCTGTCAAATATCAACTGCTTTAAATTCAGTCATTATATTCTTGTACATATTGTTATATTCTGTATATCATCCTTATCTTGTATATATTATAATTCTTCAACTTTTACATTCTTCCAAGACATTTAATAAATATCAAAAACATAAAATCCAAATTGGTAGACTATTGTTTGTTTGTCCGAGTGACGGACCTTTGGCCATTTTCAGGAACCCAAGCATGGAGTTGTGCCCGACTTCCGCTCAAGGCGTAGCTTAGGACACATTGCACACACATAACTTTCTCTTGGGCTACCTGACAATGAGACTTTTTATTTCGTGCAATCCCGTGTAATTTACATGTACCATCTCCTATTTGTGATGTACGTATTTCGTATTTCTTTGACTGCGGCATATCGTCTAGGAGCACCCCCAGGGACTAGAATATTTGTTTTCAAACTGATTCTCGATCTGTCATCGAGCTATTTTCAAACTCACTTCCATTTTACCACGCTTTTGCATGTAAGTATAAGTCAAGCCCTTGACCCAACGTCAAGTTGATTTTATCAATCCAACTTTCAAACCAATTCACCATCTTCTTCTTTCACAACTTTTCTCATAAAACCTCGGTCCCGTAACGAGTGCATTTTCGAAATTCTTTTCACAATAAACTTGAATGATCGTGGAGTGGTTAGGCGTAGGCCTTCTCCAATCCCGAAGTGCTTGACATTACCTTTAGGGTTCACTGTCGTAAAGCACTTACCATTCAAGATCAAAAACATTTATAATAAGAGAATGAAGTTCTCTTTGTATTGAACTAAAGAGAGAGGATTGAGTGTATACTTCATCCTCTTCGAGTCTCAGGATACTCACTATAGAGTATGTGGTCTCGACACTCGTCTTTTAATACGAAGACGCAACTATATTCGCCACCTCTCTTTTTAAAACTTCCCTTTCAAAAATTTTGTACTCAAGTCTAAAAACCTCGGTCTCGTACCGATTGCATTTTCGAAATTCTTTTCACAATAAACTTGAATGGTTGTTGAGTGGTTAGGCGTAGGCCTTCTCCTATCCCGAGTGCTTGACATTACCGTTAGGGTTCTTTGTCCAAAGCACTTACCATTCAAGATCAAGATATTGTTAATAAGAGAATGAAGTTCTCTTTGTATTGAACTAAAGTGAGAGGATTGAGTGTAGACTTCTTCCTCTCCGAGTGTCAGGATACTCACTGTAGAGTGTGTGGTCTCGATACTCGTCTTTCAATATGAAGACGCGACTGTATTCGCCACACCTTTTCATAACAAAACTCTGAGATAAAGAATTGGGTACTACCCGCAAGGGGTTACTATCCGATGACATATTTCACCCCTAAAAACAACTCCCGTGAATCAAATGTGACACCGTGCCTCGATGGTGAAAATTAATCTTTTCAAAAAGGATATGTTACATCCGTTCTACCGTAAACAGGTAACACCTAAGTCTCGAACGAGAGAGCAGCAATACATCTAAACTGCTAGAATGTGTGCAATAACATCATCCATAAAACACCGGTTAATCGTCTCATGAACTACGTCTGCTCTGATTCCTCATACCAGATGAAGATGCGTAGGCACAAGACGACGATGTCTTGGCGAGGGCACTTTTTCCACCGTTCACCCGTAGTAGGCCGAATTATGGCTTCTCTGATTCTTTACTTCTTTTAAGTAAAGATACGTAGGCACAAGGGCCACAATCCTTGTCGAGCACACTTCTATCCCCATCACCCGTGGTTCCCCGAACTACGTTGACTCTGACTTTCTCATATCTGTTGAGAATACGTAAGCCTAGGACTGCGAGGTCCTACCGAGTCTCTTCTTCCCTGTTACCTCTCTTTCCCCTGTTTCTCGCCTTTCTCTTTACCCTTAGGAACACTCTTTACAACAATATCCTTTAGAAAATATCTTCACACATAGACAAACAAATGGTTCCCATCGAGTACGATGGATGCGCGGGGTGCTAATACCTTCCCTTTGCATAACCGGCTTCCGAACCCATTCTTTGGTCGCGAGACCATCTTATCCGTTCCTTTCTTAGGATTTTCTCGATGTTTTCCCTTCCCCTCATGGGATAAATAAAGTTCTATGGCGGATCTTCTGTCTTTCATTCTCGCCTCCCCGTCGTTGCATTTTTCGAGTAGTGACAGCTAGCGACTCTACTGGGGACTCCTAGCAAGCCAAACCTAGTTTTTTTGTCGGATTTGTATTTTATTTATTTTATTGTATATTGTGTTGTGTTCCTTTACCTGTTGGGTTTATTTGGATGGTTTGTGAGGATAAAAGCTTTCTACCCTAGCTTTCTAGTATACACTAAGATTAGGAGGTGGTTTCTTTCAGATTTGCGAGACTTAGGACTCGTTGAGTTGGTTTGAATTCCACCGCTCGGATGAGACCCCTTTGGGATGATTATATCTTACGTGTATTCGTAATGGTGTCTTTATTTCCGACCTGGGAGTCCGTGACTCTGAGAACCTTTTTATAGAACCTTATTCCGAAGGTTACTAAGACATAACTATGTGTTCATCCTTTGAAGGTATTGCCGTCTTACGAATCGTCGTTATGATGGAAAACTTTTGAGGGGTGGTGCATAGGACTTTTTTTAAAAGCGTTTTGGATACCATATTATAAACCAGTGGATTGCCCACCAGAGGTGAGAGATATCTCGTTGTGTTGTCTTGTAAGATCTATGACCTTGATCCCGTGTCTGCTGCATTAGCATCTTGCATTGCATTAGCATCTCATTTTTTACATATCCATCCTCAACCAGAACAGAGAGCTCACCCATCTTTTTTCCAACCTGCGGTTGATTTTCCGACACTCGTATTGGACTTGAACTAGCTTTTGGAAGGATCATGAACTCAGGAGAGCAGAATTCAATTGTTACAAGGGGAGAGTTTGAATTGATGAAGAATCATCTAGATCAACTCATGGAAGCCATGATAACTATGACAAGGGGAGAGGCCAACATTCAGAGGACTCTAGTTAATGAGGATGATTATTCCACTTCATACTTCTCAGCTTATGGAAGCAGATCGGTTATCAGTTCTCAAGAGGAATGAGAGAAAGAAAGTAATTCCATCAGGGAATCCCTGATACCTCAGATTCAGTCTTCAGACATTTCGATTGTTCATATTCAACAATCTGTTGGGTCTGTGTATCAAATATCTATTCCCTTCCAGAGCCAACGGTCTTATCACCGTCAGTCGCGTCAGCACGCCCGACAAAGACCTAGGAAGCCAGAGAGGAACTTCATTCAGTCGCCAATGTCGCATAGTCAGATTTTGCCAAATTTGATCAAAGGTGGGTTGATAGTGCCGAAGGAGATTAATCTAGTGATCCCTCCGTATCCGCCAGGTTTTGATGTTAACTCCCGTTGTGATTACCATGCTGGGTTTTGATGTCTACTTGACGCCAATATGTTCTCGATCACGCCTCAGGGTATCCCGATCAACAATCCTCCTTCATCCAGTCATGTGGGTTCATCAGTGCATGTTATGGAGAAATTCACAGACAGAAGATGTTTAGAAGAGTATCAGACTAACTTCGACGAGCAATTCTGAAGATGGCTAGTTCAGTAGTGAATCAAGATTGAAAAGCCTAGTTCCCCGAAGCTGGCAATCATTTATATCATGCCATTTCTTTGCATTTGTAGTTTCTTTTCTATTAAAGTGCGAATCTCATCTGTAAAACTTGTCTATTTTTTATTGATAATGATGATGAAATGAATATGCATGTTTTAATTAAATCCATTCGTGTTCACTCAATACTTTTTATTGATGTCAAACGCTTGTTTAAGCAAAATCCGAGGGAGGATGACGAAATTGAAAGACGCAAAAACTTCTGGTCGTATGCTTTTGAATAAAATATTTGTTGATGATGTACATGCATTGTTTCAAATCCCTAAACATCGGAGATATAAGGAAGATAATCCCTTGTCAACCCCTTTGAGCCTAGTAGTAGGAGAGTCTTTCTGAAAACAAAAAATCCTCAATCTTAACCTGGGGCAGGGTAGGTGTCAGTTAAATTGACCGAGCATCCAAATTGCAGAAGGAGTGTTCCCGTTCAAGGATCAATCACACCTGTAGAGGTCATACCTCAAAATTTTATGATGATTATCCCTCATCAACCAAGGAGTGAGTCAGTCACAACCCTTTTAAATAAGTCAGACAAGCCGGTGTCACACGTCTTGTTTCCAAAAAGAAAAGAAAAATAAGAGGCCCGCTAAGTCGATAACTTGAAAACAAGTGGCTTAGGCAAAACTTAGGGCATCCCGCTGGACTTCAAAATCAAAAGATATATCCAAAAGAGTTAGTCCATGCAAAAATAGGGAAATCAAAAATAATGAAGAACAAGTTGTGTGATTCTAGACACCAAAGATGAAAAGCAAGTGACTGTCACTCCGAAAACTTGTGGTTTCCTTAACCATCACTCTGGTTATACAAACTTTGAAAGGTGAGCGCTCGTGTCGAATTAGCTGAATATAGGACTGGAGAACATCAAGGAGAATGAGTGGGTTAAAATAGAACTTTGAGCCTTATATCCTTTCTTTCTATAACCGTGAACTACACCTCGTTACAACCTTCGAAAGAACTAATTGAAGTAGGTTTGTTTAGAAATCATACTTCGGTAAAAGATCGCATCAAAACTGACTCCTAGAAGGACTTTCAGTATTAATGTTGACATTCTGATAAGTGATTCATTCACTATATGTCACAACTCTTTTTTCCAGTGAACAGACTTGGTTTTCAAAACTGTCATATGCATTGCATTAATATTATCTTTTCAAAATGAATTGTTTTACTTGCAAGTAAGCACTTGACATCAGGAGAGTTTCTACAATGGAAAGTTTGATCGAGATAAGATGCAAAGCGCCTGAATGCTCCGTTAATCAAGGGCATGCCAAATGATCACACCAAGGGAATTAGCCATCCAAGATTCAGTTGATCTGGGGCAATCAGTTCGAGATTCGATCAAATATCTCGAAGGTCAATCAAAGATGTTATTTCACAAATAAGCAAATATGGGGCAATCAGGTCGGGATTCGATAAATCTCTCAAAGGTTAGTCAGAGGAACTCCTTTACAGATCAGCCAATCAAGGGAGAAATCACTTCGAGGCTGGGGTAGACCATCCCAAGAGCACATAAGTTATCCTTATCCAGAAGGAAATCAATCTGAAATACCTCTCGGAGGTTCAAAATGTTGAGGCAGTTCATCTTAAACCATCAGGGTACAGAGATTCCAGGAAGATTTTTACGGAATTCTAGGTTTGCTTTCGAGGAAGATGTTTTACAGAGATCCCATAAGCTGGGGCAGAGTGGAATCAAAGGAACATGTCCTCTCCATATTTTCAGAGCTACTCAGAGCTATTCAAGCAGGTTCAATCAACCTTTAAGTTCAAGACGAATTTTGGGAAGTCATGTTAACCATTCCCTGACCCTTCAACCCTAAACCTTGTATCCAGACAAGTTACTTTAAACCTTGTATGCAGATAAGTCGCTTTAAACCTTGTATCCAGACAAGTCACTTTAAACCTTGTATCCAGACAAGTCACCTTAAGACCTTGTATCCAGACAAGAGATCATAAACCTTGTATCCAAACAAGTCATTTATAAACCTTGTATCCATACAAGACACTTTCCAACCTTGTATCCAGACAAGACATTTTCCAGCATCAGCTGTACCTGACCCATCATAAAAATCCAAAGGCCAATCCCTATTGGCATTCACATAAACCGAAAGCTCAATCCGTATTGACAACCAAAGAAAATCCAGAAGTCCAACCCCTATTGGCACATCATTCCAAAATCCAATCCTCATTGGTACCCAGAAAGATGTCACCTTCCAAAAATCAATAACCATCAGGTTTCACCTGTCTTTACCAGCAAAGTCCAATCATACTTGGCGCATCTTTCTTTCCCCGACAGCCCGAGCCTGCATCTGCATATAGTTATCATCTTTGCATTTACATGCTCAAATGTGTAGCATTTCTATTTCGTATGGAGCATTACGTCATATTCAAACATATGCATGCGAAGCATAAGCCAGGTTGATACCTTTTGTTACCAGACATCTCTCCAGCAGATAACGACATAATGCATAAGCCTCTGTGGTACCAGGCCCCAACAAGAATCATTGATATACAGTTTCATCTTACCTTTACTCCCCAACAGAGTTTGCTTGTTTAAGCTTCTCATTTCCTAGCGGAGTTCTCTTTTCAGGTTGTAAATCGGTTGATTCTACTTCCTACTTATCCTGAATATTGTTCCGACTTCGTGTCGAGGCTGTCTAACTTTTGGTTAGAGGTTTTTGTTCCGACTTTGTGTCGAGGCTGTCTAACTTTTGGTTAGCGGTTTTTGTTCCGACTTCGTGTCGAGGCTGTCTAACTTTTGGTTAGAAATTTTTGTTCTGACTTCGTGTCGAGGCTGTCTAGCTTTTGGTTAGTAGTTTTTATTCTGACTTCGTGTCGAGGTTGTCTAACTTTTGGTTAGCAATTTTTGTTCCGACTTCGTGTCGAGGCTGTCTAACTTTTGGTTAGCGGTTTTTGTTCGGGTTTCGTGTCGAGGTTGTCTAACTTTTGGTTAGAATTTTTTGTTCCAACTTCGTGCCGAGGCTGTCTAACTTTTTATTAGAAATTTTTGATCTGACTTCGTGTCGAGGTTGTCTAACTTTTTGTTATCAGTTTTTGTTCCGACTTCATGTCGAGGCTGTCTATCTTTTGGTTAGCAATTTTTGTTCCAACTTTGTGTCGAGGCTGTCTAGCTTTTGGTTAGCAGTTTTTCTTCCGACTTCATTTCGAGGTTGTCTAACTTTTGGTTAGCGATTTTTGTTCTGACTTTGTGTCGAGGCTGTCTAACTTTTGGTTAGCGATTTTTGTTACGACTTCGTGTCGAGGATGTCTAACTTTTGGTTAGCAGTTTTAGTTTCGACTTCGTGTCGAGGCTGTCTAACTTTTAGTTAGCAGTTTTTGTTCCAACTTCGTGTCGAGGCTGTCTAACTTTTGGTTAGCAGTTTTTGTTCTGACTTAGTGTCGAGGTTGTCTAATTTTTGGTTAGCAGTTTTTGTTCCGACTTAGTGTCGAGGTTGTATAACTTTTGGTTAGCAGTTTTTGTTCCGACTTTGTGTCGAGGCCGTCTAATTTTTGGTTAGCAGTTTTTTGTCCAACTTCGTGTCGAGGCTGTCTAACTTTTGGTTAGTAGTTTTTGGTCCAACTTCATGTCGAGGCTGTCTAACTTTTGGTTAGCAGTTTTTGTTCTGACTGCATGTCAAGACTGTCTAACTTTTGGTTAGTGTTGTACCACAAAATATGACCAACCGTTTCTCGCAAGTTGGCTTATGTTTCGTTTCATTTGCATTTGCTTCTACATATCGCATACTGTGCATTTTTACAACCGGGTTGATTTTATCGGGATTACAACCTTTTTCCTCGCGTTTCAGGAGATTCGACCAGTTCGAATAAAGCAGTTTTATTTTGGAGTTTGGGTTCTTCCCGGTGATTCAGTCTACGTTGTTGTTTTTGGGGATATTTCGGTATCCGTTTTTACCGATTATTCCGTTACATTCTCGCATTTTATATTCAATGATTTTAATTTTCTAGAATTCATTTCATTAATTGTGGTATAGAAATTAGATTTTAAATAGTCTTTTATCTTTCATTTTCTACTTTTTAGATTTTTTAGTTCTTAATAGATTTTTAGATATATTTCTCTTTTTTTAGATTTTTAGAGTTTTAATAGATTTTTAAATGGCTTTTTTTTTCATTTTTAGAATATAATAGATTTTAAATAATTTTCTAGAAATTAATTGTTTTTTAGAATATATTAGGTTTTATTAATTCTTTTAGATTTGTTAGATTTTTTTATCTAGATTAATTTGATTAGAATTGTAGATTTAATTAGGATTAATTGATTAGGTTTAAGTAGTATTTACTGTAATTAATTGGTTTGGTTTTAACACGTTGATTAGCTTTAGTTATTAAGCCATCTTTTATTAATATTAGTCAGCATTTAGTCATAATCAGCTTTTAATCATTCAACTTTATTCACTAATTTGATGGTTTGCAATTAATTAGCCAGTTAATCAGTTTTTGCAGGTCTGTGCCAAGTGTCAAGGCTATAAATAGCCATGTTCACTCTCTCTCTCTCTCCCAGGTGGTGCCATGAATGCTACACGCGTCCCAAAAACGCAAACCCTAAACCCTTGACGGAGAAATCAAACGCCACCGCCCAACCTCGCTGGAAAACTCATGAAGTCGCCGGAAAATGCATGTGTATTCATCACGTTCATCCAACCTTCATCTTTTTCCGGATATTCATCTGTGTTCATCATGATCTTCACAAATTCATCAACAATCTTCATCGTGTTCATAACCGTTTTTCCAGATCTTCATCTGTGTTCATCGTGTTCATAACCGTTTTTCCAGATCTTCATCTGTGTTCATCCATGTTCGTCAAATTTTTCCAGAATCTTTCATCCATCTTCAAATCTTCATCGCAACTCCAATCACATTTTTCTAGAAATCTTTACGAATTCTTCAAATAGTCATCCACACCACCAGTTTTTCCCGTTTTCATCTTCTTCATGAAGATCTTACAGATCTATGAACGAGCTTCGAACCAACAATTCAAGATTCAGACGCCTGAGGAAAATCGTCATCAAACTCACAAACAAATCAATAGATCTACAAATCACCACAACACGCCATTGAATCTTCTCACAGCAAACACAGATCTGAACTCGCAATCAACATCAACGTCAACTTCTTTAAACAACTCTTCAGAAACCTTCTGTTAAACTTCCACCTCCAAATTTCTTCAGGTTCAGATTCAAAGAAGTTTCAATCAGCTTCCATCCCAAATTAACTCCATCTTCACGATCTGGATCCAAACTTTATCCATAGATCTTCGTCATGAATCTCTAGATTTTCACAAACAAGCAACAACAACAAATCCTCGCAAACTACACTCTCTGTCGTCTTCTCCATTTCCGCGACTTCAAGCTTCAACCTCCACCAAACTTCTTCAAATCGTAAACGAATGTGACCGCTGATCTGAGATGTTCAACATGCAGGTTGTAGAAAAGAGTAGAGAGAGAGATTTCGAACAAAGGTTGAAGCAGAGAGAGATCGAAAGGGATGGATAACTAGAGTTGATGAGGAGCTGCGAATGAACAATTTTGGGTCCAGAACGTTTGGCCTTGCTTTTTTTGCTGTGTATTTTGAGCGGTGTAAGGTTGAGACGAAGAGGGAGTAGCTGACGGCGGAGTTAGGGTTTCTTCGCCAAAACCGAAGTGAAGGAAGATGATGATTGTTTGTGGATCTTCAAATTGGGTTAGTGGGCCTTAGAGCCCAACTGTTTCTTTCAGTCCATACCTCTGTTTCCCTCATTACGCCTCCCTCTGGTTGTTGTTGTGTTTTGTTGTGAGCCTTCACCTTAATCCCAACCGTGTGAAGTTCTGACTGCTATCCCCCCTGTCTGGATTACACCCACTGTTGTTTTCTTTATTTTTGTAATACATTTTCAATTGTATATATTATGTATTATATTTTTCCTTTTAAATACATACACTTCATACTATTGTATATATTATGTATTATATTTTTCCTTTTAAATACATACACTTCATACTATTTTTGTTTTAGGAAATTATAGTGTTATGTTCTTATAGAATACTATTGCATATA
Organism: Lathyrus sativus; assembly: GCA_963859935.3. Classification (NCBI taxonomy): domain Eukaryota; kingdom Viridiplantae; phylum Streptophyta; class Magnoliopsida; order Fabales; family Fabaceae; genus Lathyrus; species Lathyrus sativus. The sequence continues at coordinate 239,243,788 of OZ012735.1, read as the reverse complement.
TTTTTGTATAGAAGTTTATATTCTATATTCAAATTCGATTTCTTTTTAATATTTCTTTAGAACCTTATTTTTCTATTAGAGGTTTAGTTTCTATTAAAAATTGAATTCAATTTCCTTTTGTTATTGGACTTTTCATCATTTTCATTTTGTAGGTCGATGACGAGACCTCCGTAATTCGTTATTAATCAAATTGTTGATAGATAATGTAGGATCCGAGACCACTTATTTCTCTCCTCATTTTTCTTCTACTTCTGATTTTATTTTGACTTTTTTTCTGGTTTGGTCCGTGTGACACGATTCAATTGGAGAATGATTCTCAATATCATTTCTCTATCTTGTCTTTGACACGGAAATCAATACGCAACCTCTTACGACTTGACTTCCATTTATAATCCAAAATACAATGGTTCAGCGTCACATTGGTTCTGATTCGAAACGTCATCATTAAGGATCAAAAGAGGAGAGCTTGGAAAGGAAGCTTGCACGCAAAGTCAAGGGTCAATGGAACCACTCCGTTCGGTAACATTGTTTTTATTTCATCTCTTTTATTCAACCGTTGAGTGTTGTAAGTAATCGATAGACACGTGGGAAATGATGAGTGGGTGGCTTCCTCTCACTCGTCTAGAATGTTTAGTGTACGTCCTTAGGACGATATGTGATGCATTCGCTCCTACGTCTTAGGACTTGGCGTGTGCGTCCCATTCCAAACCTTTTTTCTCGCATCCTAGAGTTTGAGACCTCTTTTCTCTCGCACCTTGGAGATTGAGACTTCCCCTTTTCTCTTGCATCCTGGCGATTTAGCTCCTATCTCTTGCCCCCATGCAATCGAGACCGTTTTCCGTAGTTAGGCTGAACTACAGCTGCTCTGATCTCTCATATTTGTTGAGAGTACGTAGGCATACGATTTTGATAATCCTAGCGAGCACACTAACAACTAATTTCTCTGTTCTCTCGCTTCCAAGCAATCGAGACTTTCCTGCTAACGACTAATATCCCCTTCTCTTGCCCCAGCGCAATCGAGACTAGCCCGTAGCTCTAAAACCTTAGGTTCTCCGTACCATCAAACCAATGACATACTACGTTTGTTCTATCGCAAACAGTTAACGCCTTAGTCTCCAATGGTCGAGCAACATACACCTAACTGCTAGAATGCGTGCGCTAGCATCGTCTACCTTTTCTCTCACCCCCGTGTGATTGAAAACACCCTCATTTATCCTTAGTTGGCCTGAACTACGTTTTTCTCTGATTTCTCATTCCATATGAGAATACGTAGGCACAAGACGCGACGTCTTGGTGAGCAAATTCCCCCTGTAATTTCCTGAACTACGTTGACTCTGACTTTCCCATTACACGAGGGAATACGTAGGCATAGAGCGGTGATGCTCTATCGAGTCAGTTCTTTCCGTTTAGCTTTAGCAGCCGTAGATAGATTGTTTTTCACCCATAGACTAAACAACCAAGCGTGGCTCCCGTCGAGTACGAAGGGCGTGAAGGGTGCTCATAACTTCCCCTTGAGTAACCGACTCCCGAACCTGAGACATGGTTGCGATCACCTGTGTTCTCCCGTTTTCGTCAGGTTTTCTCTGATCGTTTCCTTTCCCTCTTTTGGGATAAATAACAAATGGTGGCGACTCTTCTGTCATTGTCGGCACCTTTTTTCGCAGTAGCGACAGCTGGAGACTCTGCTGTGGACAGGCACATCCCCTATGCGAGTCAATCCTAGCGCTTGTTTGCTTATCTTTGGGTGTGTATATTTGTGTGTCGTATTTTGTATATTGCTGTATTTACATTTTCTGCACTATATTATTATATGTTGCTGTTGTGTTGTTAGGTGGTTGTTCCTTTGAGAGATAAGCCAAAACCCAGGCTTGAGTACAAACATAGCATTAGAAGTGGAAAGTAATGGTGAACCTGCTTGCTTTGCTCGCACAAGTTCCCACGAAATTCGCGCTCAGACGAGATTCTCTTTGATGATTTCCTTTTCTGGCCCTTTGGGCTCGAGGGGATTTTGGATCTGAGGATTGTCGACTCTGGGGACCAATCATTTGTGATTCATCTAAGTGAGGCCTCTTCGGGAGATTATGATGCCAAACCTGAAATGGTGAATGTATCATCGTTTCTTGAAAGTCTGTTACGCTGATGAATGCATAGGATGTCGAACCTTTGTCAGATTAGGTTCATACCTGTGAGTGGGAGGGTTTTTGCAGGAAACATGACTTCCAGCCAACCTGGTATTTTGGTTTTCTCTTCAGAGCGACTTATCCAGTCAGCAGCACAGTAGTTATTTCAGAGCTTTGTGGGATCTTTGATCCTTTGTGTGATGCATCAGCATTTTGCATCGCATGGCATTCGCATCTCATTTTTGCATGTCCATCCTCAGCCGGAACAGAGAGCTTACCCGTCTTTTGTCCAACCCGTAGTTGATTTCCCGACATTCGCATTGGACTTGAATTAGCTTCTAGAAGGATCATGAACTCCGCAAGCAGAATTTGGTTGTTACAAGGGCCGAGTTTGAATTGATGAAGAATCAGCTAGGTCATCTCATGGAAGCCGTGACTGCTATGACTAGAAGAGAGGCTGGTATTCAGAGGACTTTAGTGAACAATGTTGCTCAAGCTCAGCCTGTGCAGATTCCTGTTGTACAAGAGTATACTATTGCCAGAGATAGAAATTCATCTTCTCTTCATGACACAGACTATCATAATTTCACTTTCCCTGTACCAGATTCTCAAAGGGTTGTTCCGAAGGTTAATGCTAAGGACCCACAGATGGTTGAATTTATGAGAAGATATCGTTTGTTGGATGAAAAACTTGACGCCATGATGAATCAAGATACTCTTAATCTGAATGCTTCGAGCATGTGTTTGGTGACAGGTCTTGTGATGCCTCCGAAGTTTAAAATACCAAATTTTGAGAAGTACAAAGGGGATAGTTGTCCGAAGCAGCATCTGGTTATGTTCTGTAGAAGAATGACCTCACATGTCCACAATGACAAGCTTATGATTTACTGTTTTCAAGACAGTCTGAGTGGAGCATCGTTGGGTTGGTATATGCAGTTGGAAAGTGGTTGCATCCGATCATGGTCAAGTTTAGCCAATGCCTTTGTGAAGCAATACAACTACAATCTCGACATGGCTCTTATTCGCATGCAGTTGCAAGAATTATCCCAAGCGGACAATGAATCCTTCAGAGGATATGCGCAGAGATGGAGAGAATTCGCAACTCGTGTTCAACCACCACTTCTAGACAGAGAATTGGTTGACCTGTTCATGGGTACTTTGCAAGGGCACTACTTTGATAAGATGGTTGGTAGTGGGACATCAAACTTTGCAGACTTGATGATAATGGGTGAACGTATTGAGAGCAGACTCAAGAGCGGAAAGATTCGAGACGTCTCAGATACCTCAGTTTATGAAAGTAAATCAGTTGTCAGTTCTCAAGAAGAGTGGGAGAAAGAAAGTGATGCTATCCCAGAATCTCCCGTACCTCAAATTCAGTTTTCAGACACTTCGAGCGTTCAGAGTCAGCAACCTGTTGGGTCTGTGTATCAGGTATCTGGTCCCCTTCAGAGTCAGCAGTCTTACCGTCATCAGCCACGTCAGCATGCCCGACAAAGACCAAGGAAGCCATAGAGGCATTTCACTCAGTTGCCGATGTCGTACAGTCAAGTGTTGCCAGATTTGATCAGAGGTGGGTTGATAGTGCCGAAGAAGATTAATCCAGAGATTCCTCCATATCCGCCAGATTTTAATGTCAACGCCCAATGTGAGTACCATGCTGGGGCACAGGGGCATTCAATTGAAGATTGCAAGGTGTTAAAAAGCAAAATTCAGACTCTGCTTGACTCTAACATATTCTTTGTCACTTCTCAGGGTGTCCAGATCAACAATCTTCCATCATCCAGTCATGTGGGTTCGGAAGAGTACCAGACTGACTTCGACGGGCAATTCTGAAGATGGCTGGTTCACCGGCAAATCAAGACTTGAAAGCCCGGTTCCCCGAAGCTGGCAGTCTTCTTTTATCATGTCATTTCTTTACATTTGTAGTTTCTTTTCTGTTAAAGTGCAAATCCCATATGTAAAACTTGTATTGTTTTTAATTGATATTGATAATGAAATGAATATGCATGTTTTGATTTAATCCATTTGTGTTCACTCTATACTTTTTATTGATATCAAACGCTTGTTTAAGCGGAATACGGGGAGGATGACGAAACTGAAAAACATGCAAGCTTCCGATTGTATGCTTTTGAATAAAACCTGCTGATGATGTACAAGCATTGTTTCAAATTCCTAAACACCAGAGATATAAGGATGATAATCCCTTGTCAACCCCTTTGAGCCTAGTATTAGGATTTTCTTTCTGAAAATGAAAAAACCCTCAATCTTAACCTGGGGCAGGGTAGGTGTCAGTTAATTTGACCGAGCATCCAAATTGCAAAAGGAGTGTTCCCGTTCGAGGACTAATCACACCTCTATAGGTCGTACCTAAAAAACCACAGTGGTTATCCATTACTGACCAAGGAGTGAAACAGTCACAATCCCTTCGACAAGTCAGAAAAGTCGGTGTCACACAATTTGTTCAAAAAAAAAGAGAAAAAAAAAATCAAAAGAAGAAGCCCGCTAAGTCGATAATTTGAAAACAAGTGGCTTAGGCAAAAATTAGGGCATCCCGCTGGACTTTGAAATCAAAAGGAGCTTAAAAGATCCAGTCCAGGCAAAAGTTAGGGAAAAAGCAGAAAAGCGAAGAGGATTACAAAAGAAAAATCCTCGAACAAACAAGTCGTGTGACTCCAGGCGCCAAAAGACGAAAAGCGAGTGACTGTCACTCCCAAAGACTTGTGGTTTCCCGAGCCATCACTCCTGTCACTCAGCCTTTGAAAGGTGAGCGCTTGTGTCAAATTAGCTGAATATAGGAGTGGAGAATATCACGGAGAATGGGTGGGTTAAAATAAGCTTTGAAACTTATATCCTTTTTTCTAAAACCGTGAACCTGACCAAATTACAACCTTCAAAAGTCCTAATTGAAGCATGGTTGTTTCGAAAGCATACTTTGGTAAAGATCGCGTCGAAACTGACTCCTAAAAGGATTCTCCTCAACTTGTGGGTACTAAGGTTGACATTCTGATAAGTGATTCGTTCACTATATGTCACAATTTATTTTTTCCAGTGAACAGACTTGGATTTCAAAACTGTCATATGCATTGCATTAATATATCTTTTGTGCAGAACAATTTGTTTTACTTGCGAGTAAGCACTTGACATCAGGAAAGTTTCTACAGTGGAAAGCTTGATCGAGATAAGGTGTAGAACACCTGAGTACTCTGTTGAGCAGGGAAAATTTATCAAACGATCATATCATGGGAATCAGCCATCCAAAGTTCAGTTAATCTGGGCCAATCAGGTCGAGATTCGATAAATCTCTTGATGTCAGAGGCATCCTCTCCACAGATCAGCCAATCAGGGGCAAGGTCGTTGCAAGGCTGGGGCAGGCCACCCCAAGAGCAGAAGCTATCCTTATCTAGAAGCCAGCGTTTCCTCAAGGTTCAGATTGCTGAGGCAGTTCATGTCCAACCATCAGGGTACAGAGATTTCAGGTTCCCTTTCGAGGAAGATTCTTACAGAAATCCCACAGGTTGGGGCAAATTTGGAAACAAAGGAACTGTTCCTCTCCATATTTTCAGAGCTATTCAGAGCTATTCAAGCAGGTTCTATCAACCTTCGAGTTTAAGACGAATGTCGGGAAGTCATGTTAACCATCCCCTGACCCTTAAACCTTGTATTCAGACAAGCCGTTTTCCCACCCTACGTCCAGATAGGGCGTTTCCCCAGCGTCAGCCATACCTGACCCTTCACAGATAACCTAAAGTCCAATCCCTATTGGCAACCACCAGAAAGCTCAATCCCTATTGGCGCATCATTCCAAAATCCAATTCCCATTGGTACCCAGGAAGATTTCACATGGTCTTCCCCAGCAAAGTTCAATCATACTTGGCACATCCGGTTATCCCCCAGCGGAGTTGGCTTCACCTCTTCAGCATTTATTTTGATGAAAGGGTTCTTTCACATCCAGCTTTCCCCGACACCCTGAGCCTGCATTTGCATTTTTGCATATAGTTATCATATTTGCATCATCTTTGCATTACATCCCCAAATGCGTAGCACTTCCATTTTGTATGGAACATTACGCCATTTTCAAACATATGCATGCGAAGCATAAGCCAATTGTTTTTAGCCTTCCGTGGAAACCTGAATCAACTTTTCAGTCAAGATAGTGATATATTAGCAGCCTGGTTCAGTCGGCTCATCTGCTTACTTTTGGGTTTCAGATCATACGTTGGTTATGCTTTGTCCGTCAGCACTGTGATGATGACATCTCCAACCAGGTTTTCTTTGTCCATCAGCCCTCTGATGATGACATCCCTGGATGATCTTCTTTTCGTCGATCCCTATTAACGAAGTGGTTCTGAGATTCGCCGAGGTATTTTGAATGATTTTCTTTCCGTCTATCATTAGACGATGTGGTATTTTGGATATGGTATTTCTTCCCGTCTACCCTTAGACGAGGTGATACTTTCGGATTTGATGTTTCTTTCTGTCTACCCTTAGACGAGATGGTTCCTCAGATATGGATATTTCTTTCCGTCTACCATTAGACGATGTGGATTTTGGATATTTCTCCCCGTCTACCCTTAGACGATGTGACTTTGGATGTTGTTTCTTTCTGTCTACCCTTAGACGATGTGAATGTTGGATATGTTTCATGTTGTCTACCATTAGACATGTGATGTGCTCGCTTTTATTTAGCGAATGTCTGGCGGCGATGTCAGATGTCTTTACCTTTTGGGTTTGAAGATTGCTTTTATTTAGCGAATGCATGCTTCGAGGAGCAGAAGATAAACTGCGTGTTAATCCGGCCTTCGGGTTCGATGCCTGTTTTTATTTAACATATTCCTGGCGGCGACGTCAGATGCTTTTCTCAATTGTTATTGAGCCGGCCTTCGAGTTCGATGCCTGTTTTTATTTAACAGATGCCTGGCGGCGATGTTAGATACTTTTCTCAATTGTTATTGAGCCGGCCTTCAGATTCGATGTCTGTGGCGTTACACAGATGCCTGTTGATATCAGATGATCTTTCCGACTTAGTGTCTTTGCCTGCAGGTTAGCAGATGTTCCTTCCAACTACGCGTTGCTGCAATTATCAATTCAGTTTATTTCCGGAGGTTTTTGTCCCATCAGAGTTTGCAGTTTATTTCTGCGGTTGGCAAATTTCTGGGTTCTTTGGTATTCAACCTTCTTTTACCTTTGAATGTTTGAAAGTCGTTCGCTTTTCAACCCTTCAGGTCCAAGTCGTTTGAATAGGGGCATCTGTTGTACCCCAAAATTTGACCAACCGTTTCTCGCAAGTTGGCTTATGTTTCGTTTCATTTGCATTTGCATTTGCATATCGCATACTGTGCATTTTTTCAGCTGGGTTTATTTTATAAGGATTACATCCCCTTTCCTCGTGTTTCAGGCGATTCGACCAGTTCGAATAAAGCAGTTTTATTTTAGAGTTTGGGCTCTTCCCGGTGATTCAGTCTATGCTATTGTTTTTGGGGATATTTTGGTATCCGTTTTTACCGATTATTCCGTTACATTCTCACATTTTATATTCACTGATTTTAATTTTCTAGAATTTATTTCATTAATTGTGGTATAGAAATTAGATTTTAAATAGTCTTTTATCTTTCATTTTCTATTTTTTAGATTTTTTTAGTTCTTAATAGATTTTTAAATAGACTTTTAGATCTATTTCTCTTTTTTTTTAGATTTTTATAGTTTTAATAGATTTTTAAATGGCTTTTTTTCCATTTTTAGAATATAATAGATTTTAAATAATTTTCTAGAAATTAATTTTTTCTTTAGAATATATTAGGTTTTATTAATTCTTTTAGATTTGTTATATTTTTTATCTAGATTAATTTGATTAGAATTGTAGATTTAATTAGGATTAATTGATTAGGTTTAAGTAGTTGTTACTGTAATTAATTGGTTTGGTTTTAACACGTTGATTAGCTTTAGTTATTAAGCCATCTTTTATTAATATTAGTCAACATTTAGTCATAATCAACTTTTAATCATTCAGCTTTATTCACTAATTTGACAGTTTGCATTTAATTAGCCAGTTAATCAGCTTCTGCAGGTCTGTGCCAAGTGTCAGGGCTATAAATAGCCCTATTCACACTCTCTCTCTCTCCCAGGTGGCGCCATGAATGCTACACGCGTCCCAAAAATGCAAACCCTAAACCCTTCACCGGAGAAATCAAACGCCACCGCCCAACCTCGCCGGAAAACTCATGAAGTCGCCGGAAAATGCATGAGTGTTCATCACGTTCATCCAACCTTCATATTTTTCCGGATATTCATCTGTGTTCGTCATGATCTTCACAAATTCATCAACAATCTTCATTGTGTTCATAACCGTTTTTCCAAATCTTCATTTGTGTTCATCGTGTTCATAACCATTTTTCGAGATCTTCATCTGTGTTCATCCATGTTCGTCAAATTTTTCCAGAATCTTTCATCCATCTTCATCGCAACTCCAATCACATTTTTCCAGAAATCTTTACGAATTCTTCAAACAGTCATCCACACCACCAGTTTTTCCATATTTTCATCTTCTTCATGAAGATCTTCTGGATCTACGAACGAGCTTCGAACCAACAATTTAAGATTCAAACGCCTGAGCAAAATCTTCATCAAGCTCACAAAAAAATCAACAGATCTACAAATCACCACAACACGCTGTTGAATCTTCTCACAGCAAACACAGATATGAACTCGCAATCAACATCAACGTCAACTTCTTCTAACAACTCTTCAAAAACCTTCCGTTAAACTTCCACCTCCAAATTTCTTCAGGTTCAGATTCAAACAAGCTTCAATCAGCTTCCATCCCAAACTAATTCCATCTTCACGATCTGGATCCAAACTACATCCATAGATCTTCGTCATGAATCTCCAGATTTTCACGAACAAGCAACAACAACAAAGCCTCGCAAACTACACTCTCTGCCGTCTTCTCCATTTTCGCGACTTCAAGCTTCAACCTCCACCAAACTTCTTCAAATTGCAAACCAATGAGACCGCTGGTCTGAGATGTTCAACATGCAGGTTGTAGCAAAGAGTGGAGAGAGAGATTTCGAACAAAGGTTGAAGCATAGAGAGATTGAAAGGGATGGACAACTAGAGTTTATGAGGAGCTGTGAATGAACAAGTTTGGGTCCAGAACGTTTGGCCTTGCTTTTTTTGCTGTGTATTTTGAGCGGTGTAAGGTTGAGACGAAGAGGGAGTAGCTGACAGCGGAGTTAGGGTTTATTTACCAAAACTGAAGAGAAGGAAGATGATGATTGTTTGTGGATCTTCAAATTGGGTTAGTGGGCCTTAGAGCCCAACTGTTTCTTTCAGTCCATACCCCCGTTTCCCTCATTACGCCTCCCTCTGGTTGTTGTTGTGTTTTGTTGTGGGCCTTCACCTTAAGCCCAACCATGTGAAGTTCTGACTGCTATCCCCCTGTCTGGATTACACCCCCTGTTTCTTTTCTTTATTTTTGTAATACATTTTCAATTGTATATATTATGTATTATATTTTTCCTTTTAAATACATACACTTCATTCTATTTTTCTTTTAGGAAATTATAGTGTTATGTTCTTATAGAATACTATTGCATATATTTTCGTATAGAATTTTATATTCTATATTCAAATTTGATTTCTTTATAATATTTCTTTAGAACCTTATTTTTCTATTAGAGGTTTAGTTTCTATTAAAAATTGAATTCAATTTCCTTTTGTTATTGGACTTTTCATCATTTTCATTTTGTAGGTTGATGACGAGACCTCCGTAATTCGTTATTAATCAAATTGTTGATAGATAATGTGGGGTCCGAGACCACTTATTTCTCTCTTCATTTTTCTTCTACTTCTGATTTTATTTTGACTTTTTTCTGGTTTGGTCCGTGTGACACGATTCAATTGGAGAATGATTATCAATATCATTTCTCTATCTTGTCTTTGACATGGAAATCAATACGCAACCTCTTATAGCTTGACTTCCATTTATCAGACAAACTACGATGGTTCAGCGTCACATTGGTTCTGATTCGAAATGTCATCATTGTTGCACCCCAAAATTTGCTCAACCTTTTCTTACCTGGTTTATGTTTCATTTGCATTAACATTTGCATAGTTATATCATTTGCATATCATGATATCATTCATATAGAAGGGGATCAAGTGTGATTCTTATCAAGAGAAGCCTAGCAAGAGGTCTTATTCAAGATTGAGATGTTATCAAAGTCATTAGGAGGTAATTTGAGTGTCTAAGAGTTTAGATGCTTGCATGAAGATTTTCTCCTAACTTGAGGATCAATTGAAGACCATTAGAGGGATGTGAAGTGTTGAATATGGAAGAGTATGTGTATGGAGCTCATAGAATGCCTTGAGGGCCATGGGAGAGCTCAATCAAGTCATTGTGTCAAATGCAAGAGCCACAGTTGAAGTGCAAGCAATTAGGGTTTCATCTGGGTCAATTCTAGGTCAACAGTGCAATTGAAGGGTATCAAAGCCTACTTTTAGGTCATGGAGTTCATGAAATGATATGATGAGACATTTGTGGTGTTGTGCCGAGATCAAGTCAAGAAGAGTCAAGAGTGTGGGAAGTTGCTAAATTAGGGTTTCAGTGTAAAATCCCCTGTTTAGTGCCTAACTTCAAGACCACATAAGTCACGATTCAAGTTTCAAATGGATCTTTGGCCAACATAAAACTTGTAGATAATCTCAATACCTTTAATTTGAGTACTAGAAGACCTCCATTGGATCTATAGAACTCAAGTTATGGTCCAGACAAGTTACAAGTCCTCAGATACCTCTAAAATTTGTCTGTGAAAATCATCTGACTTCAAAGCTATTTTTAACCTAGAAGGAGGTTTTAACTGAATTTTTGGCCAACATGAAAGTTGTTCCTTATGATCTTAGCTTTCCTAATTGTATTAGAAGTCTTCCATCTGATTTGTAGAACTCAAATTATGAGGTTTACAAGTCAGGGGTATTTTGGGAAGGTGAGATTATAGGCCATTTTCAATCATAGGTCAAAATCTCCAACTTGCACTTGTAAAATGGATTTTTCTTCAACATGAAACTTGTCAAAATGTGTTTTTTAGGCTAACCAAGAGGTCATGATGGATTGATTGGGCTCATAGCAAGACTTGGTTTGAAATGGCTTAAAAAAGGAAGATTTTCAAAGGATTCAAAGTTGAAAAATTCAAATAATTGGTTAAATGACCAAAACATGTCAAGTGATTACTTGTTTTGAGTGGAAATTGAATTTTAAGCACAATGGCATAATCAGATTTTTGAGTTAGGGCAGAATTTCATGAGTTACAATGTGGTTTCTTCATGTGCAAGTTACACATCCAAATCCTTCACCAAGGCAATGCAGGCTTTCCTTTTGATCTGGATTCATTCACAAGGGATTTTGCAAGTGATTATAAGATTCTGGAGCAAGCTACACGGCCAGAATACACAACTGTCATGTGCACTTTGAAGGAAAAATCAGAAATCGTGAATTGCTGGATTGGGCTTCATTCAAGCTTCAAAAGCCCACAAACTCACTCTATATAAGCATATCATTGATTCCATACTCAGGTTGGAGCTCATTTCGTGGTGGAAGCTGAGATTGCATTTGAAATTTCAAGGGAGCAATTGAGAATCGGATTTTCATTTCCAAGCAAGTTCAAAGCAAATTGAAGCCTCAAGTCTCTTCCTCTTGCATCACTGATCGTGTCTGGAGCATTTTGAAGCAAGAATCAAGCTCTTGATACTTCTGTCAACAGATCTATACCAGGTTAGTAAATCTCAAATTTCCTCTTGATCTAGCATGACGTAGTTAGCAATGAACATATGGTTAGGATCTGGTTGAGACATAGGTCGTTTTAGAATTGATTTGGTAGTAGTTGGTGATGATGGATCATGTGATGACATTTCTGTTTTGGATCGAATCTCTTGATTCTTGGAGAGTTAGCACAATTGAGATAGCTTAGGTTGATCAGTGAAACATGAGGATGATTTTTGTACCATTAGTTTGACATTTGGTGATGATAAAAGTTTTGACATATTTTGGATTTTCGATTCGATTTGAAAGATCCATAAGGTTTCACGAGATTTGGAGTTCATATTCGTGATCTACGTGAAAATTTAAGTGGAATGGATATAATGTGTGAAATTTTTGGCTGCCTGTAAGTGACTCTCACCGGAGAAGACGGTTGTTTCCACCGTGAGAGCCACCGGAGACTGTTCTCCCTCGCCTGAGTTCCAAGGAAGGAGATGAAGTCATGGTTATCAGATCTTGCGGAAGTTGGACTTATTCAGCACATCGTGTGGCTCATGTTTAAACTGAGGATTTGCCTCCAAGGAATGAAATGCAGCGTTTCATTAATCCCAGTCAGCGTGTGACTGGGATGCTCACGTGGACGTGCTCAATGCCTTTGGATCATATTACCTTGTCAACACCATCCAACGCGCGTGGTTTTATTCAACATTTTATTTTCTTTTAATCATTTTTGGATTTATTTTTAATGCTTATTGGTTCCAAAAATCACAATAAATCCATTTTTGATCTAAAAAATATTTTAAAAATATCTCCATGCTCTTGATTGAATTTGTGATTTTCTGGAATCAATAAAATGCATTTTCATGCATTTTTCAATTTAATTTGCATTTTTCGCTTTTATGTATTTTTTTTTATTTTGCATAATTGTTCATCTGTTTTGTTGATTTTGGTTTGATCTTTTGGTATTGGATCTGGCTGTGATTTTTGAGTATGTTGTAGGTTAGATGTGCATACTACCTTAGGATTTTTATTATAATTTTTCAACAATTGTAGGTTCTGTTTTAGGTGAGATGTTTAAAGCCTTCCCAACTTATGGTTTATCTTGACACAATTCAATTTAGGATTTATTTAGTGGACCTAGATGTTGATTTAGGCTTTGATATTTTAACCCTGGAATGTTAAAACGTGCATGTTCCCTTAGGAAAATTCTTAGATTTTTACAACTTAGTTTTCTATTTTAGATAGAATTTGCAAGTAGGTGTTGCTTTTGGTGTTCCTTCTTTGGTGCCTTGCCTTGTTAGATCTTGTTGGTGGCTTTGGAGCTTGAAGAGCTTGATTTCCTTTTTGGGGAAGGTGCTGGACATCTTGTAGCTGCTATGGATTGGCTTGTGGAGCATAATTTGGAGCTTTCTTTCTCTTTTAGGAGCTTTTTAGAAGCTTATAGGATTAAGGTTTTAGGAAGAGCCATTAGAACTAGTTCTTTTCTTTTCATCAAAAGTAGAATGCATTGTTTGCTTCTATCCTTTTCCTATGATGAAAAGTCCTCTTAAGGAAGCTCCATCTCTCCTTTTGAGGGATGAGTGGCATGCCTTAATGAGTAGAACTTTTAAGGATGCACTTTCTTTCCATGTTGGTTCCTGATGAATTCCTTTGGTCTTCATCAGGTTTCCTAGCATTGTAACTTGATCTCAATGATGATTTCTCTTCTTGTCGAGCTTGCTAGAGCTTGAAGATGAAGAATTGAAGAAGCTTTAAGATAGGAGCCAACTTGAAGATGAAGACTCTTTGCTGTCAACTTTGCTGTCAATTCATTTTTGCTGACCAGAGCTGCAGTTAAAGGATGAAGTTGCTGTCTGTAGAAGATTGTTGCTGCTGCTTGGGTTGCTTCCTCTGTTTTTCTTTTGTTGTATTGCCTGTTTGCTTGTGTTTCTTACCTTTAGGTTTGAGGTGGAGCTTGTATCCCCTTGCCTGTTATTTTCTTAGGTTTGAGGTTGAGTCGGACTCCCTTGCCTCGCTTGTACTGTTGCATGGCATGCATTTTACTGTTTACTGTTTACTGCTTGCTTTCTTTTGATGTTTTCCCCTAGGATCTCTGATTTCCTCTGTGCAAGAAGGAATTATGACAAACATTAGGTTTTTTAAACCATGCATGATAACTGTGGGTAGATTCCCTTTCAACCATAGTTTTAGGGCGTCTTTGTCTTCTCATCTCAAAACAATTCAAAAATACAGTAATAAGGTTAATTGAAGTCATACGTTACGAGCCTTAAGCTATATGGGAAAAGGTTGGTGGAGGGTCTCTCTCTAGTAATCTGGATGTTTAGTGTGGTACCCTTTGGGTGACATACGAAGCATTCACTCCTGGGTCATAGTCTCTAGTGCGATGGAGATTGCGAACATCCTAAAAAACAGTTCTTTCGTAAAAGACTCAAACAAACAATCAAACTCTGTTTTTGTCCTCTTGGACCCTTAATCTGGAAAACCCTTTCATAAGGAGATAAAAAGCTGTCAGACAAGCTTGTGTTTTCCATATCCCAAACTATGTTTGCTCTGATCTTTCATGTCGTATGAAAGTACGTAGGCACGAGTTGCGATATCTCGGCGAGCAACCCTCCCCCTTAACCCGTAGTTAGGCGAACTGCGTTGACTTTGATTTCTCGTTTCAAACAGGAATACGTAGGCATAAAGTGCAATACTTTGTCGAGTCATTTTCTTTTCTTTTTAGACCAGACCTTTAGATTAGATAGATAAACACACCCTTAGATAGAAAACAAGCGTGGATCCCGTCGAGTACGACGGACTTGAGGGGTGCTAATACCTTCCCCTTGCGCAACCGGCTCCCGAATCCAGGATTTGGTTGCGATGACCATTCCTTTCCCCCTTTGCGTTAGGTTTTCTTTGAGTGTTTCCTTTCCCTCTTGTGGGATAAATAACGCACGGTGGCGACTCTTCTGTCATAGCCGGCGCCGATTTTCCCAGTAGTGACAGCTGGCAACTCTGCTGGGGATCCCAACGGTTCCCTATGCGAGTCAATCCTAGCACTTGTTTTCCCGTCAGGGGTTTTGTATGTATTTATCTTTCTGTCTTTACTTTCAGTACTGTATATATTTGTTATTGTGCTGTGGGTAGAGGGTTAGTTTGAGAGATAAGCCGGACCTGGGCTTGAGTGCACATAGACTTATAAGTAGAAAGTAGTGGTTAGCCTGCTTGCTTTGCTCGCACCAGCTAGCTATGAAATATGCACTCAGACGAGATTCTCTTTGATGGCATCTTTCCTGGCCCTTTGGGCTCGACAGGTTGTTGGATTTGAGGGTTGTCGACTCTGGGGACCTATCATTTGGGATTCGACTAAGTGAGGCCTCTTCAAGGGATGATGATGCCACACCTTCTGGGTATCGTATCATCGCTCTTGAAAGTTTGTGACGCTGATGACCGCATAGGATGTCGTACCTCGTCTGCGAGTTAAGTACATACCTGTGAGGGGTAGGTGGGTCTTTTGTAGGAAAATTCTGGCCTCAGAACACCTGGTTTGTCTCTGTCAGTGAGAATTGATTGTGAGGGTTCTTTTGTGGTTGGTTTGGATTGAGGAGAAGATCTGATGGTTCTCAAGCTGCAGTACAGCATAGCACAGTTCTTCATCATTGCACTTGATCCCCTGTTTGCATATGCATATGCATTTTCATGTTTGCATTTCATTAACGTGTATTTATGTTGCAGGTGTGTTTTTCCCCTCAGATTCTAGTGTTCTTCTTGCCAGACATGGAGTCCATGAAGAGGACAGTTGCTTACAGGTTGCCTTCTCCAGATATCAGTTTCTTGTTGCGGTTGGTTGCTCTAGCAGATCAGAGAGTGAGGGCTGAGTTTAGAGAGTCTTATGGGAAACTGCTCAGTTTGTTGTGCAGACCTTTTGTGTTTGAGATGACTGGATTGTATACCTTGATGCAGTTTTACGAGCCTCAGTTGAGATGCTTCTTGTTCCCTGATTTTACTTTGGCCCCTACTTTGGAGGAATATTCTGATATGCTAGGAGTTCCTGTGTTAGATCAGATGCCTTTTATTCACGAGGATACTGAGCCTGAGTTGGCTAAGCTTGCTGAGATTGTGAGTTTAGATGCTTCTGAGTTCCCCGGAGGTTTGGTCAAGCTGAATGGAGCTTATGGTTTTCATCTTTCTTGCTTGGTTGAGAAGGCTACGCAGTGTGCGAAGAATGGATATTGGATTGTCTTCAATGTTATTTTGGCTGTTTGCATTTATGGGATTGTATTGTTCCCCAACTTGCCTGATTTTGTTGACTCAGATGCTTTCTTTATTCTTGCCTCGAAGAATCCGGTGCCTACTCTCTTGGGTGACGTTTATCATTCTATTCACTATAAGAATGAGAAGCGTCATGGAAAGAATGTTTCTTGCTGTGTACCTCTTCTATACAGGTGGTTTCAGGGACATCTTCCTAAGACAGGACCTTTTGTTGATACTGTTGGTACTTTAGATTGGTCTTCCAGATTGATGGGATTGTGTGCTGAGAACATTGTTTGGTTTGATCAGAACCTGCTTGGAACGAATATTATATATAGTTGCAGTGGCTTTCCGGACGTTCCTTTGATTGGACGGAAAGGTTGTATTAACTATAACCCTTCTCTGCTTGTGAGACAGTTTGGCTATGCGTTGAGGGACTCTCCGGTTGAAGACGAGATACATGAATCTCTGTATCTCACGGGTTTATTAGATGGAGATGTTTTGGTCAGATTGAGGCATGCTTGGGGTAATATTCACAGAAGAGGAAAGACATTGCTTGGCAAGACTGACAGTCGAGCTTATAATCCTTATCGTCTCTGGATCCATGAAAGAGTTGAAAAGTATTTGATGTCGTTTCCTGTTGCAGAACCTTTATGTCCTCCGGTGATTGAGGAACCTACTTTAGTAGAGATTGAGAAGTATAACAAGCTACTGGCTGAAAAGGAAGAGTTGCAAAGAGCAAATGAAGAGTTAGAGAAAGAGATTTTCCAGCTTCGGCATGAGAAGAGTGAGGCAACCTTCACTTTGAAGAAGCATACTGAGATGATTAATAGGTTGGGTTCAGATTTGACTGAAGAGACCAGCAGGAGAGAGAAGGTGGGAGTAGCCTTGAATGGTGTTAGTAGTGTGCTTTCTACTAAGAAAGAGCTTCTGAACAAGGCTTATTCTCGATTTTCCAAATGGCAATTTTTGTGGAATGCCACGCTTACTAGCCGGAAGGAGCGTGAAGATGAGTTGAAGCTGCAGATTTCCCGGTTAGAGGAGCAACTTAGCGCTAAGGATGCGAAGATTGCTGAAGAGGCATCTCTTAGACATGACGCTGAGTTTAGAGTGAGCAACATGGTCAAAGAAATGAGGGGTTGTGAACTAAAGGCTGGCTTCAAGAGATGCAGGCTTGATGAATGTTTTGGCAAGGGAGCCTGTATAGAGGATGCCAAAAAGCTGAGATCCACTGTTAGGCGACACGCATTACTGATACAGGAACTGCTCTCTAGACCAGGTCATCCGGAGATGTTGAGGCTATTGGGAGATGTCCGGGGGCGACATCCGTCCTGATTTATCTTTGTTTTTCTTTTGTAGTATGTTATTCGTGCTTGTATTTTGACCATCGCCAGGCTTGTTGGCCCAGGTCTTTTCAGTTGTATTCGGTTGTATCTTTGTACTCTGCCTCTTAGCATTTGTTTATGTATGGGGTTTCTGATTCTGCGCTTGCTTACTTGGGACTCCATTGTCGTTATGACTTCTTCTCCGGAACTATAATCAGGGGGGGGGGGGGAATTAACCTGTTGCATATTTACATGTGTGCATTTGCATCTTCATATTGCATGGCAGGTGCCTTTTTTGAGCTCAAATCTTATCTCCTGCGTCTTCCAGGTTATTTCAAGATTGACGAACAGAGAACTCACCGGTATGCTACAAGAAGCAACAGTAAGAAAATCATGGATCAGGTACAATCTGAGATGCAGGAGATCCGGGATAGGTTGGCCCAATTCATGCAGGCTATGGAGCTTGTGGCTAAGGGCCAGGAACATCTTCAAACTCTGGTGCAACCGCTGCTGGCGTGAGCGGTTGGTAATACTGAATATAACTCTGTTCGTGTTGAGACCCCTCGCAGGGAGGAAGTGATACCAAATGCTGGTGAGACTGGTACTGGTAATGGCAACGGCAACGCTGGTAACGGAAATGCTAATAATGGCAATGGGAACATGGAAACCAACAGGAATGTTGGTATCAATACTGGTTTCGGTGACAACAATCAGGGTTTTGGCTTTGGCAATCAGGATGGCAATGATGGCTTTAATAATCAAGGCTTCGGCAACGGGGGGTTTGGTGATAACAATCAAGGTTATGGTAATAATGGCTACGACAATGCTGGGTTTGGAAATGTGAATACCAATAGTGATGGGATGGGTGCCTACAATACTGGCTTTGGGACAGCGGCTGTTAATCAAGAGCTCGACAATCTGAGGTATGACCCTAGGTTTTTCCAAAATGGTCATGGTCATGGTCGCAATGCTGTGTACGACGGGTATGGTAATGAGGGTCCGTACTGGGACAGAGATCATCAGGAAGATGCCTTTTCTGGGCAAGGCATAGGTTATGAGAGGCCTACTGATAATGATCGGAGGATTAAAATGCTGGAGGAACAGATAAGAGGTATAGCCAAACAAAATTCTGCAGGTTTGGACATGGCTACCATGGGGCTGGATCCTGGGCTGAGCGTGCCATTGAAGTTCAAAGCTCCCACTTTTGATAAATATAAAGGGGATACATGCCCACAGGTTCATGTGCGTTCATATTACTAGAGGATGTCTGCTTACTCTGATGATGAGAAAATGCTTATGCATTTTTTCCAGGATAGTTTGTCAGGACCATCGCTGGAATGGTACATAGGACTAGAGCCTGCACAGATTGGAAGTTGGAAAGAGTTGGCTGATGCTTTTGTCAGACATTACCAATACAACAGTGACCTCGCGCCAAATAGGGTTTAGCTTCAAAGTCTTTCACAAAAGAATGGGGAGAGTTTCAAGGAGTATGCTCAGCGTTGGCGTGATCTAGCGGCAAGGGTACACCCACTTATGGTTGAAAGGGAATTGATTGATATTTTTGTTGGAACATTCTCTGGGATGTATTATGATAAATTGCTCAATTGCTCGATGGGTAGTTTCTCTAACATGATACTCATGGGAGAACGGATTGAAAATGGCATTAAAACTGGTAAGATTCAAGCCGGTGAATCGACCTCAGCTGGAGGTGCAAATAAGGTCTTTGGTGGTAGAAGACAAGGAGACGCCAGCGCAGTGTATGGTGGTCAAGGACAAGGTAGAGGTAGGAATCAGTATATTTAACAACAGGTTGCTAGTGTGACGATGCCTATACCTCAACAACGACAACAACAACAACAACAACAACAACAACAAAGGCTTAATCCTGCTCAGAGAAGGGTTCAGAATGGGAAGCCAAAGAGGGTATTTGATACACCTCCGTCAACGTATGCAGAACTGCTTCAGACGCTGTTAGGTTTGAATCTAGTTGAAAAGAGAACATTGGACCCGCCCACAGGAGCGCTTCCTTACGAGTATGATGCTAGTAAGCATTGTGAATTTCATTCTGGGGCACCCGGACACGATATCGAGAGTTGTCATGCTTTTAAACACAAAGTCCAAGATTTGATTGATAGTAAAGTCATTAACTTCAGTCATGATGGTCCCAATATTGTACAGCAACCAATTCCGAATCATGGAGCGAATACTATTCTGACAGAAGAAGATTTGGATTTGGTTATGGACGTAAATGATCTAAAGACGCCTTTAAGCTATGTTAAAAGCAGATTGTTGAAAGGGGGTCTTCCCCGGATGTGATGAGTACTGTTTGGATTGTTGGACCCGACCAGAGGGTTGTATTGATTTGAAGAGAGGTATTCAGGCCATGATTGATGAGGGAACTTTACAATTTGACCGTACTGCTGTTGAGGAGCCTGTTGAGGCAATATTTGAAAAGCAGAGTGAGGTCGCGACAATTACAATTCCACGAAAGACTATTACGATATCAGCGCTCGCCAAGCGGCCAACTATCACGATAACGAAAGCAGGACCCATTCCTTATGAAAGTACGAAAGCCATTCCATGGAATTATGGGTTGGAAGCTTTTTGCAATGGGGAAAATATTAAGGTGGATAGCCAGCTGGTAGGGGCAGTGGGCAATCTTGTTGGAACGGGAGGCATGACCCGCAGTGGTAGAATCTTCACTTCACCCGAAATCAAGGCTAAGAGGATTGCTAAAGGCAAAGCCAAAGTGAATGAAGGAGGACCTTCCTAGGCGAAATAGAAAGAAACATCGATCAAGGATGTAGAAGAGTTTATGAGGTTGATTCACAAAAGCGACTATAAGATTGTGGAGCACTTGCAGCAGACGCCCTCCAAAATTTCAATCTTATCCTTGTTGCTTTGTTCCGAGGCTCATCGGAATGCCTTGTTGAAAATCTTGGACACATCTTTTGTACCTCAAGAAGTAACTGTTAATCAGCTCGAGGGGGTACTGGCGCATGTGAATGCCGGACACAGCCTGGGATTTACTGACTTTGATTTGACGCCTAGAGGTCGGGATCATAATATGGCTTTGCACATTTTAGTGGAATGCCGGGGCACTGTTATGTCGCACGTTCTGGTAGACACCGGATCATCCTTGAATGTGTTGCCTAAGAAGGCTATGATGAAGCTAGATATCCGAGGAATCATATGCACGCCAAGTGACTTGGTCGTGAGAGCTTTTGATGGGACCAGAAGGTCGGTGTTTGGGTCCATAACGTTACCACTCTAGGTCGGGCCAGAAGTGTTTGACACTGTGTTCTACATCATGGACATACATCCAGCTTACAACTGCTTACTTGGGCGACCATGGATACATTCTGCAGGGGCTGTGACGTCCACGCTACATCAGAAGCTTAAATACATGGTCGGGGACAGTGTTGTTACTATTTGCGGAGAGGAGGACATTCTGGTTAGTCATCTTTCGTCATTCAAGTACGTCGAAGTGGATGGGGAAATCCATGAGACGCCATGCCAAGCCTTTGAAGGGTTGCAAATCAAGGACAAGTCTCATGTCTCCAACAAAGGGCCAGAGGTAGCCATGTCTTCTTACAAAGATGCTCAGGCAGTGGTTCAGGCCGGAGAAACCAAAGGATGGGGCCAAGTCTTGGAAATTCCTGTCAAGATGGACAAGTTTGGGTTGGGGTATCGCCCGACATCATCATCTTCTACATCAGGCGTGCCAAAGTTCAATGGACCAGTGGTGATCACTCCAGTTGGAGTCTGTTATGAAACGATTAATGTTGTTTCCGATGCTGAAGACGGAGATAGTGACTGCGATATGGACTCGTGGATCAAGCCCAGCGTGCCAGGACAGAGCCTATGCAACTGGTCTATCCAGGAACTTGTCCAAGTGACTACAAAACAGTAATGATTTGTTTTCTCGATTATTGTATAATCCTGTGTCCTACCCGGGGCATAGTGATTCTGTTTTTAGGGCTACCTGCTTATGTGTGTACTTTGTTTAATCATTAAATAAAGGCGTTTTTTCTCATGCAAATTTTGTGATCCTTATTTTTCCTGTTTTTGCTTTAACAATAAAATGGCAACGTGGTTATGTGCTTTATTTGCATTATTTGAAGCATTTAACCATTCTCATTGCAGGATTCATATTTCAGACGACACTGATCACGAATTTCCTATGACTCGCTTCGACTTCGAGCACCCGATATTTCAAGCAGAAGAAGTGATTGTTGAGGATGATGACTTATCAGAAGAGCTGACTCGACTTTTGAAACAAGAAGAGAGAATCATTCTGCCTCATCAGGAGGAAATTAAAATCATCAACGTGGGGTCCGAAGAGGTTGTCAGGAATATTTGGATAGGGGCTGCACTGCAAAGTGATATCAAGCAAAGTTTGATCGAGATGCTTCGAGAGTATAGTGATATCTTTGCTTGGTCTTACAAAGACATGCCTGGGTTGGATACTGATATGGTGGTTTACCGTTTTCCATTGCGTGAGGAATGTCCGCCGGTTAAGCAAAAACTCAGAAGAACTAGACCAGATATGGCCGTGAAAATTAAAGAGGAAGTTCAGAAACAGTGGGACGCCAGTTTTCTGGCTGTTACAACTTATCCCTCATGGGCCGCCAATATAGTACCTGTACCAAAGAAAGATGATAAGGTGCGGATGTGCGTGGACTATCGAGATTTGAATAGGGCGAGCCCAAAAGACGACTTTCCGCTTCCTCATATTGATGTGCTGGTCGACAACACCGCTCAATTCTCCGTGTTTTCCTTCATGGACGGCTTTTCGGGCTATAATCAGATAAAAATGGCGCCGGAGGATATGGAGAAAACAAATTTTATTACCCCGTGGGGAACGTTCTGCTACAAAGTGATGCCCTTTGGTTTGAAGAACGCCGGGGCAACATATCAGCGAGCTATGACAACATTCTTTCATGACATGATGCATAAAGAGATCGAAGTCTATGTTGACGATATGATTGCCAAATCCCAGACGGAGGAGGAGCATCTGGTCAATCTTCTGAAATTGTTCAAGAGGCTTAGGAAATTCAGGCTGAGGCTGAATCCTAACAAGTGCACCTTCTGGGTGAGATCTGGTAAGCTATTGGGGTTTATTGTTAGCGAAAAAGGAATTGAGGTTGATCCTGCTAAGATAAAAGAAATACAAGAAATGCCAATGCCTAAAACAGAAAAAAAAGGTTTGTGGCTTTTTAGGGAGATTGAAATACATTGCTCGGTTCATGTCTCATCTAACGGCCACGTGCGAGCCATTATTCAAGTTATTGAAAAAAGATCAGGCTGTGACCTGGAATGAAGATTGTCAAAAGGCGTTTGAAAAAATAAAAGAATATTTGCAGGAACCTCCAATATTGATACCCCCAGTAGCCGGGAGACCATTGATTATGTATTTGACGGTTCTTGAGAAAAGTATGGGTTGTGTTCTCGGTCAACATGACGAGACTGGACGTAAAGAGCATGCAATTTACTACTTGAGTAAAAAGTTCACATATTGTGAGTCCCGTTACTCAATGCTCGAAAAGACGTGTTGTGCACTAGCCTGGGCTGCCAAACGTTTGAGGCAATACATGCTAAATCATACAACCATGCTGATTTTGAAGATGGATCCAATCAAATACGTGTTTGAAAAGAAAGCACTTTCCGAAAGGATTGCCCGATGGCAGATGGTACTGACAAAATACGATACTCAGTATGTTTCTCAAAACGCTATTAAAGGTAGTGTTCTGTCAGAGTACCTAGCTGAGCAGCCAATTGATGATTACCAACCGATGAAGTTTGATTTTCTTGACGAGGATATCATGTACTTAAAAATGAAGGACTGTGAGGAGCCGTTGCCTGATGAAGGTCGAGAGCTGGGTTCCAAATGGCAATTGATATTTGACGGTGCCGTTAATTCATATAGAAGTGGAATAGGGGCAATCATTACTACTCCCCATGGGTCGCACATCCCATTCACTGCCAGATTGACCTTTCCAGTTACCAACAATGAGGCCGAATATGAAGCATGCATTATGGGGCTCGAAGAAGCTATTGATCTGAGAATTAAAAATCTTGATGTGTACGGAGACTCTGCTCTAGTTGTGAATCAAATCAAGGGAGAGTGGGAGACTCGTCAGCCCAATCTGATACCCTATATGAATTATGCAAGGAGGTTGTTACCTTTCTTTGACAAGGTGGAATTGCACCATATACCACGAGCAAAAAATCAGATGGTAGACGCTCTCGCGACTTTGTCTTCAATGTATAAAGTTAACTTCTGGAATGAGGCTCCCAGGATAGTTATCTCTCGCCTTGATAGGCCCGCTTTCATATTCGCCATTGAGGAAGCTTCCGATGGCAAACCGTGGTATTATGATATCCAGAATTTCCTGAAGAACCAAGAGTATCCGGCTGGGACATCCGGTCGTGATCAGAAGACTCTTAGGAGATTGGCTGACAATTTCTATTTGAATCCGGATGGTGTTTTGTACAAGAGAAACCACGACTTGGTGTTGTTGCGGTGTGTGGATGAGAAAGAGGCTATGTTGCTCATGGAAGAGATCCACGAGGGGACATTTGGCTCGCATCCCGACAGACATGCAATGACGAGAAAGTTATTACGAGCAGGGTATTACTGGCTGACGATGGAAACAAATTGTTTCAAGTTTGCAAAGAGGTGTCATAAATGTCAGATTTATGCGGACAAGATTCATGTGCCTCCGAGCCCTCTGAACGTTATGTCATCACCTTGGCCTTTTTCCATGTGGGGAATTGATGTGATTGGGAAAGTTGAGCCCACAGCATCCAATGGACATCGTTTTATCTTGGTAGCTATTGATTACTTCACCAAATGGGTTGAAGCGGCATCGTATGCTAATGTTACCAAGCAGGTGGTAGCTAGATTTACCAAGAAGGATATTATCTGCAAATATGAAATCCCGGAGCGGATTATCACTGACAACAGTTCGAATTTGAATAACAAGATGATGAAGGAATTGTGCCAGAATTTCAAGATTGAACATCACAACTGTTCTCCTTATCGGCCCAAGATGAATGCTGCTGTTGAAGCGGCCAATAAAAACATAAAGAAAATCATTCAGAAGATGGTTGTGACCTACAAGGACTGGCATGAGATGTTGCCTTTTGCTTTGCACGGTTATCGTACGATGGTATGCACATCAACCGGGGTAACTCCTTTTTCATTGGTATATGGTATGGAGGTTGTCCTACCATTGGAGGTTGAGATTCCTTCTTTGAGGGTTTTGCGCGATGTCCAACTTGATGAGGCAGAATGGGTAAAGGATAGACTGAATCAGCTCAGTTTAATGGATGAGAAGAGATTGGCTTCTCTAGCATATGGTCGGCTGTATCAGAGCCGGATGAAGAAAGCTTACGACACGAAGGTGCACCCTCGAAGCTTTCAGACGGGCGATCTTATGCTGAAAAAGATTCTCCCACCACAATCAGATCATAGGGGCAAATGGACTCCCAACTATGAAGGTCCATATGTCATTAGAAAGGTTTTCTTTGGAGGAGCCTTACTGTTGTCCAGCATGGATGGTGAGGATTTTACATCCCTTGTGAACTCGGACGCAGTTAAAAAATACTTTGCTTAAAAATACTTTGTGATCAAGACGTGAGGTAACGACCTAAGAATGAACCGACTAACAAGTAGGCAAAAGGGCATTGTAAGCACAAGCAAGTATGAGATTTTAATCCACTAAATGAAACTAGACATCACCATGAGCAAGTTGCAAAAAGAACGGGTTAAAAATAATAAACAAAGAATAAGTTATGAATTATTGAAGTTCAATGATTTTATGAAAATAAAATAAACAAACACATAAAAAAGAGAGTGGCATAGGTAGGGATTGAACCCACGCCCTTGTGCTTACTAGCACAACACACAAACCACTCAGCCACAATGCACGCACACATGAGGAAATGGAAGGAAAATCACAAAATAAAATCAATGACAATTGAAAATAAAAAATGCCCAAAAGAGTTGATCACTAAGGATCGAACTCAGGATTGGCAAGTGAAAGGTACAAAGGCGCGCAAGTTGCTTACCACTGGGGTGGCTATACATCTAAGTATAAAGCCACCCCCATAAATAGATAACACTAAAATATGGTGGAATTCTGGGCAAAAAGCAAGTCACCAAACCAAAAACATGAAGCAATCAAACCTGATCAAAACAGCTCCAATTTAAACAAAATTTAAGCCTAAACTGATTGTTTTTTAACAAGGATCATGATGGTATCCACAAAATTTTGAAATGAGGCTTCTAACAAGAAACACAATAGAAGATGCATAATTGGTAAATGAGTTGCATTTTGATGATACACACCAATTCAGAGTTCATACACATCAAAAAGGTAATGCACACAAGTCACACATATCATAACAGAGGTATTGTACATTTATGGCTCAAGCATAAACCAATAGAATGGAAAGTGGCACATGAATTGCAATGATAACATGAAAATGAGGGCAAGCTGTCAAAACAGGTGGAAAGATTCAAATCAATACATATGGCCTATGGGTTCTAAGCATGTTATTGATGTCTTTAAAAGTTTACAAACCAAGCATCAATGCCCAGGCAGAGGAAAGCAACAAGATGCAGACATGACAGCCAATTGAAAAATAAAGCAGCAGGCCAAACATGGATTCATATATCAAAACTTGATCAAACAAAACAAGAAAATCATGAGGCATCCACCAACATACTTAAAATGCAATGAGAAACAAGTATATAACAATCATCATGCCAAACTCAAACACAAAAAACACAACTGTCATGTGTTGCCAAGTGAAATAGAAAGAAAATGCAATTTGAAATCCAAAGTCAAGAAACAGGCACAATTGAATTGAGCAGACCTCAAACACAAACCAAAAACATGCTATGAAGTGTGTCTACACTTCAAAATTAGCCATGAACAACATAGAAAAGGAAATCACATACCAACTGCTCACTTAAGCATGAAAATGCATAATTTGAAACATAACATGATTGGAACAGATTGAGATTCAAAGGATACCACATACAAGTCTCAAATATGATTATGAATGAGTCTATACCTCAAGTTGATCATGAAATACACATAACAAAAGAATGGCTACCAAGTGGCAATTGTATCATACATGATGAGTGGGGCTGTCAAGCAGAAAAAGCATGGTGTACACAAAGATGTTGGTTCACATACACATACAAATCATAAACACTCTCTAGAGGCACCAATACTCATGGAATGATTCAAATCAACCCAAATAGCAAGATAAAGTGTGCAACTGTGGTTTTCAAAACAGTTTGGCAGCATAAGGGGTACAAACTGGTCTAGCTATAAATAAGTGGTCTTAGTTTAACAAGCCTCAATGAACAAATATCATGTTTTCAACATTTCAACAAGTTCAACTAGGCAACCCAGACCACATAAACACCAGTCAATTGTTTAGAACACTTAAAACACAACATGGCAAGCACAAGCCTCTTAACACCAAACCTATGGTAATGATAAAGCAAAAAGACACAAAATAACATAAGTGTGAAAACAAGAGCCACACTAGATTCAAACATGATCTAGGGTAGGGGGATCTCATGAGAAAACTTACAAGTTATCTAAATATCAACAATACACTAAGATTGACAAATCTAGGGCAAGCACACCAACACTATCATGTTTGGATCCTTAAAACTACCATATTGACAAAATCTTCAAAAACAAGTTATACATAATGTCAAAGCTCAAAATTGGTAACATAACAACAACACATCATTCATAGATAAAATACTTTGACAAAAGCAAATACCACAGCTACAAAACCTAAGTTCTTGACAAAGA
Source organism: Lathyrus sativus (assembly GCA_963859935.3). NCBI lineage: Eukaryota > Viridiplantae > Streptophyta > Magnoliopsida > Fabales > Fabaceae > Lathyrus > Lathyrus sativus. The sequence continues at coordinate 239,216,511 of OZ012735.1, read as the reverse complement.
ACTAGTATGGGACAGCAATGACTATATTTCACAACAAGCATCTCAAAATGGTAAAACATGATAATGTATGAACAATAAAGAGATTGAACATTACATACCTCTTGTAGACAAATCTTGAGCAAGCTAAGAAGCTAAGAAACCCAGAGACCTTCTTCCTTGGAAAAGATTTGACGCTTGCTTCCTCTTGAAGCAATAAACCACCTTTCAAGACAGTTTGAGTTGTGCACTTCCCAGCTGGTTTTTGGGACTTTGGACAGTTGAAGTATGATATATATGAGGTGTTGGGAGTGTTGGAATGGTAGGAAATTCCTCAAGTGAAGATTTGGCTTCCAAAGTGCATGAAAGTCAACATATCAAGGTATGAAGTTTGACTTTTAGGAAAATGATGTTTTTGGGTGGTTTGAATGTATGGACACCTTCTACACAATGTTTATGGATTGTGTAAATGGTTTTTAGTGGCTTGGAAGTGGTGGAACTGAGTTTGAGCAGAGTTTTGCTCAAGACAGATTTTTAGTGAAAACTTGAAGTTTTTGAAAAATGAAGCTTTTGAGAAAATGGTGGAGAGTGGAGAGCTGTTGTTTCTCTTGGTTTTTAAGAGTGTTGTGGTGTGTCCAACATCATAGAGAGTGCCTCTATTTATAGTGAAAATGAACACGAGGGCAGATTTGGATTTTGCCACTTTTGGAGGGAGATTATGAAGTTCTTGAAATGAATCTTGCCAAGATCTCTACATATCAGTTCCATGGCTCAAGGAAGGTCAGAAAATCAAGTGGAATGATGCATGAAGTGACTTTATAGGGCTTAGAGTGATGAGTCTTGCAGCTGCAACAGTTTTCTTAGGAGAAAAGTTTCTCTTTCCTCTTACACATTTGATTATTTTATTACAAGTTGCTTGCAACTTGCCTCTCTCTTCACATCTCTCATTTTTTTGCATTTTCACTCATCCACACCTCTAATTATCAGATTGAATCATAATCCAAGGGTCAAGGATAACTCAAGTTGTGGAAATATGAATTTTGAAAAGTGTTGGATTGGTAATCTCAAATGTGGCATCCCTAACTTTCATGATCCATAACTTTCTGCTCACACATGCTATTGAGGAGTTCTACCACAATTTAGAAATCCCTTAGGTAGCTCTATAACTTTCATGTTTTTGAGATTTCCAAATTCTAGATGGAACTAGATTGAAAAACCCTTCTAAGTTGCTGAAAAAATCACTTAAAAGGCTAAATAACTTAGAATTTTTCTAAGTTATTTCCCTTCTTGAAATGAATTTTGTCATAACTCCAAATCTATGCATTTTTTTATCGTGGACAACTTTGAGGCTTTTGTAGTGTTGCACCCCAAAATTTGACCAACATTTCTTTACCTAGCTTGTGGTTCATCTCATTCACATTAGCATTATCACTTGCATTTCATTGACATGTGTGCAGGGGATCAAGAGGTATGATTACCAATCAAGAGCTATACAAGAGTTTGAAGCTAGCCAAGAAGGTTATTCAAGTGTTCAAGGGTTGATACCTTTGTCAGAGAAGTTAAGAGATCCTCAGAGAGATTGGTTGAAACCAAGGTTGTGTGCCTCCTAACTTGAGAGTTGTGGGAGCTCCTCAGATGATTCTGAAGCCAAGAAGTTAGACTTGAAGCCTTGAGAGAGCTTATGAGATGCCTTGAAATCCATCATGAAGCCTAGAGAGGTCATTGTGCAAGTTTAAGAAGACTCAGCCATGAGTGGTGTAATTAGGGTTTGACTGGGTCAACCCTAGGTCAACTGAAGATTTGGAGAGGGTTGAGACCTAATCCAAGAGCCATGTGAGCATGGATTGATGCATTGAGATGCTATAAATATGATTCCAAGGTCAACTCATCATGATTGAAGAGTTTGAGAAGTTTCAGGCTAGGGTTTCTAAGGCTTGGCAGTGTAAAATCCCCTAGTTTGACCCCTATCTTCAAGGCAGTTTATCTCAAGATGTGATTGTCATCTCATCTTACCCCCAACATGAATGTTGTAGAGCTTGATCTTAGCTTTAATTTTAGTACTAGAAGTCCTTGATAGGATTTGTAGAGCTCAACTTATGACTTTGACAAGTTACAGGTCATCTGAGGCATGTGAATTTGGGGCCTTGAAAGTCACCCAACTTGCATCCAACTTTTTCCCAAGAAGGATGAGTCCTATGAACTTTTGGTCAACATGAATGTTGTTCCTAATCTTCTTATATTTCTAGAGAGTACTAGAAGTCCTTGATAGGATTTGAAGAACTCAAGTTATGGCTTTGACAAGTCAAGGGCATTTTGGTCATTTGGAGATTACAGGTCATTTCAAGCATAAGGCCATAACTCCTATTTCCAAGCTCCAAATGGAAAACTCTTCAACATCAAACTTGCTTAAAATGATGTTTTAAGGCTAGTAAGGAGGTCATGAGATGTTGAAAAGGCTTGTAGCTCAAAATGGTAAAAATGGCCTAAAATGGAGGCATAAGTTAAATAAGTCAAAGTTGGAAATTGAAATTTCCAAGCTACACATATAAAACATGGCATGTAATAGGTCATTTTGACTCTAAAAAACATTTTAGAAACAATGGTTCAGCCACATTTTTGATTTGAGGCCTAAATCATGGACTTGCTTTGGAGAATGATTACTTGCATATTAAGGTACATATGCAAAACACAAGGAAACTCAATACACAAGCTAGCTAAGTATCCTAACACATCATGCATCTCATCTAAGGAGATTTTCAAAGGAGAAAAAGCTGCTGCAAGAGGCATAGCACAAGATGGCATGTGAGATGAGTTGAAATCAAAAACTCATGACATGAGAATCTCAAATTCTCATTGGATGATTCCAGAAAGTTCTGGATGGGTCTGAACCATCCTATATAGTGTTTAGAACTTGCTCAGATGCAAGGTTGGTGAGAGATTAGAGAGGAGAGTGAGATAGCCATTTCAATTTCTTCCATTGCAAGTTGAAATCAATTTCTACATTCCACACCATTTCCATTGCTTCTTTCAATCCCAACACCTTCCATTGATCATACTGAATGTGTGCATACCAAATTGAGGGCAAGATCATGAAGAATTAAAGAGTTGGCTTTTGGATTTTGGGAGCTGCAAGTCACCATCGAGTTTGGAGATTCAGGCTTCTTTGATCAAATCTTTTGCAAACAGAAGCATTAACATCAATCAAGGAGTGATTCTGAAGAGTTTGAGAGGTTAAAGTGAAGCTTTGACCTATCTGATAATCAAGATTTGACAGGTTTGCATTTTTTCTTCTACACCTTAATTTAAGCATAATTAGTTAGATTTGTTAGGTTAGAATGGTTAGAGACAAGTAGGAGATGGATTCTGGAAAGTTTGAGATCATTTGGTGAAGTTCAAGATAGTGACACCATTTCTGTTTACCACCATAACTTGCTGAATCTTGAGAGATAATCGTGGTATGATAGCAAGAATTGACCAGTGTAGCATGAGGAAGAGATTGATCACTTTAATTTCAAGAATGGTTAGAGTTGAGATTCGAGCATAGTTTTGATCTTGGATCGGGTTTAGAGATTGAGGGCATTTCAATTGATTCTAAGGCCATGGTTGTGATCAGGGTTGAATTTAGAACGGATTAGGGTTTTGAACCATGGATTTTGGTTGAGTTTGGATGGAGTTCGAGCTAGGTATTTGAAGCTCTGTTCATGGAGCTTTCCCTCCATTTCCATGGCTGGAGGAAGAAGATAACCCCATGGTCGTTGGATGATGCAAGGACCGGTTAACCAAAGCCAGATCGTGTGGCTGAGATTAAATTTCGCATTTGAAGAGGAAATCTGAAGACAGTGAAACGAGGCGTTTCATTAAACGTGAGGTCTTGGGCTTTATTGCTAGCCACACCCCACTCTCATGGCCCATTGCATTTTGAACTAATTTTCTTTACTTTATACACCGTGTTCTTTTCTTTTTCTTTGTATTTTTGAATTGATTTTCTGATTAAAATTGGGCCCAGCGCGCATTGCTGATGAGACCCCCATTTAGAGCCCATCCTCATATTGAACTGCATATAGTTACTATCTGCAACAATGTTTTCACATTTCATTTTATTTTCTCCATTTTATTTTAAACTTTGAAAAATCATATTAAATAGAAAAATGATGATTTTTGCATGGGGATTTTTTCTCCTATCTCATATTAATGTCTAGAAAATTATAAAATTAAAATATTTGCATTTCATGCATTTTTAGTATTTTTTGTGTATTTTCTCTTTTAATAGCATTTTAATTCCTTTTATGTTGATGCATAGATTTGTAGAATTTTGTTTAGCTAGTTCCCTTCATATTTTTAGGCCATTCTTTTTAGGATAGTTAGATTATGACTTTAGATCCCCTATGGATTTATTCCATAATTTTGTGATTAATATTTGATTAGTTTTGATTAGATGACTTTAGGTTGTATAGAATTAGGTCAATCCTTAACATAGGTCCACAATAACACTAGAATTTTGGGTTTCTAGGTCAAGATAGATATTGGGACATATAGGGTATTAAGGGTAGGTATATAGGATCCCCTATAAATTATATTAGATTTTAATATAATAGTATACTATTTTTAATTGATTTTTGTAGTTGATTATTGTTTGTGTTGCCCTTGTGGGCTTGTATTTTGTTTTGCCTTGCTTTGTGGGTTTTTGCTTGGCTTGGTGGGCTTGGTCTTGCTTTGTGGAGCATGGAGGAGAATAGTAGAAGACTTAAAGATTGAAGAAGGAGCTTGAGAGCTTGAAGACTTGTTTGTTTTGTTGTTGTTTTAGGGTTAGGAATTAAGTAGAGCTTAGATCTAGTCAATTTCTTTCTGAAACATGGATGGTATCTTTCACCTCCATTCTTCCCCATGATTCAAGGTCCTTCCATGGTATTCACCTCCATCCTTTGGAGGGATAAGTGATGGTACCTAGGAAGTAGAACCTTTGAGGGAACCATTCTTTTGATGTTAAACCCTTATAGGTCACCTTTGGTGATCAATAAGCAGTTTAATATCCTAGCTTATCCAGTTAAGTGATTTCTTCAGGTTTGAGTATCTTGAGAGATGATGGGCTTGAGTTTGAAGATGAAGACTTCATTGAAGAATTTGGAAGAGGATGATTCCCTGAGCATTGCCATTTCAGCTGAAGCTTGAAGAGCAAGAAGACCAAGTTGATACTTGAAGATCCAGTAAAGGTTGAATGAAGAGCTGAGGCTTAAAGACTGAAGGATGAAGTTGACTACCCTGAGAAGCTGAAGCTTGTAAGGGAAAGCTAGTTGAGACTGGTGAAGCAAAGAGAGCTGAAGCTTGAAGACTAAGTTGATACTTATGAAGAGGATTCAATTGAGATTGACTGAAGAGCTGAGGCTTGAAGAACAAAGGATAAGTTGATACTTACATTGATGCTTGGAGATCCTGAAGGAATCAAGTTGATACTTGTGGTTAAGAGTGAAGCCTGAGGGTGGAACTGATTAAGGAGCTGAAGCTTAGAGAAGAGAGAATAAGTTGAAACTTATGTGGAATGGTTGAAACCTGGAGAAGCAAATTGATATTTGTCAAGAGTGATCGAGGTCTGAAGACTGAGTTGCTGTCAGAAGAGCTGAAGCCTGGAGTTGAGAGATAGGAGTTGATCTGCTTTCTTATCTGTGTTTTTCTGTATTGCTGAGGTGCCTTGTTTGATTTGCTTGATGCATTAGAATAAGTCCATATCTAGACTAGATTTAAGCTAGGAGCATGATTGCACTAGAGGTTGAGTTGCTCCTTCTGCTTGTGTTGTTACTGTATGGCTTTGCTTGCGGGTATTCGGTAGAGCCCTGCTCCCTTGCCCATGTGGTTTATTTTGCTTGATAGCATTTTATTTCTTCTGTATGATTACAGTCTCTTATATTCTGTTTGATAGCATGTTGATATTTCTCCTGTATGATTATTGTTATTCATTCTGGCTTGAGGTTGAGATGAGCTTGTGGAGGCTGCTGCCCCATACACATTTCCTCCCTCACTTGCATTGCATGCATTTTACAGTCGTTTACTGTTTACTGTTTAAGCTGATGCTTTATCTGTTTTTGTGTATCATTGACATGATCCCTTAGGACTCTCATTTCCTTTGATAAGGAAGTGATGATAGAACTTTAGGTTGAAACCTATGCATGATAACTTCTAGGAGTTCCCTGTTTCAAACTTCAACCATAGGATGAATCCTTGGCATGACAACAGTAGGACTTGATAGTCTCCCTTTAGTTGAGCCTGTTCTCTTCTCATCTCAAAACAGTTAAGATACAGTAATCATGAATGATTTCTTTCGTACGTTACGAGCCTTAAGCTATCTGAGAAAGGATTGTGGGAGAGTTTCTTTTCCACAGTCTAGATGTCTAGTATGGTACCCTTTGGGTGACATACGACGCATTCACTCTCAGGTCATACTCTCTAGTACGATTGATATTGCAAAGACAATAAAAAACACTTCTTTCGTAAAAGACAGAAAACAAACTTCAAACCTTTTTGCCGCGTGGGCCCATAATTCAAAGGAAGCTTTTCTGAAGAAAAGAGTGTCGTTAAACTTCAGCGCCAACGCAAACAGGCTTTGTCCCTAACTGCTGGAACTGTTGTTTAACCCTACTCGATAAAACAGATGAATCTGAATCCTGTAATGCGTAGTAGCCCGAACTACGTAAGCTCTGATCTCTCATACCTGTTGAGAGTACGTAGGCACAATACTAATGTATTGGCGAGCTACCCTCCCCGTAACCCGTAGTAGGTCGAACTACCTTGACTCTGATTTCTCATTCTCTGATGAGAATACGTAGGCATAAAGCGCGACGCTTTGCCGAGTCATTTTCTTTTCTGTTTAAGCCAGCCTTGATAGGTAGATAGATAAAACCAACTCGTCCCGTAAACACAACAAGCATGGATCCCGTCGAGTACGACGGACGTGAGGGGTGCTAATACCTTCCCCTTGCGTAACCGACTCCCGAACCCAGACAACGGTTGCGACGACCTTGTCTTACCCTTTTTCGTCAGGTTTTTCCAATCGTTTCCTTTCCCGCTCCGAGGGATAAATAACGAAAGGTGGCGACTCTTCTGTTCTACCGACACCTTATTTTCGCGAAAGTGACAGCTGGGGACTTGATAGTTTCCTAGGGATCCAACGTCCCGAATGCGAGTCAGTTTGGGGATCCGACGTCCCCTGCGCGAGTCAATCCTAGCGCTTGTATGATTACTTGTTGGGTTGTGTTTATTTATCGCATTTTATTTCCCGCATTTTATTTTCAGTATGATATGATTATCTGTGCTGTTGTGGGAAAACGCATTCTGATGAGTGAGAAGCCAGACCCAGGCTTGAGTGAACATAGCATTAGTTGTGGAAATTAGTGGGCGCGTGCTTGCTTTGCAGGCACTAGTGTCCCATGAAATCCACGCTCACACGAGGTTCTCCCGGTTGGCTTCTCTTTCAACCCTTTGGGTTGAGACGGTTGTTGGTTTGGAGGATTGTCGACTCTGGGGACCGATCATTTGTGATTCAGCCGAGTGAGGCCGCTTCATGAGCTGTTGATGCCACACCTTCTGGGTATCGTATCACCCCTCTTGAATGTCTGTGACGCTGATGAACGCATAGGATGCCGAACTTGAGTCAGTTTAGGTCCATACCTGTGAGCAGGGTTGGGTTTATTGCAGGAAACTTTGACCTTCAGACCACCTGGTTTTCTTGATAGTGGATCAGTTTTGTTGGGATCAGAGGATCTTATCATCAGATGTGTATTTGTTCTTGATAGAGCAGGTTTTTGATTGGGATCAGAGGATCTTATCATCAGATGTGTATTTGTTCTTGATAGAGCAGGTTTTGATCAGAGGATCTTATCATCAGATGTGTATTTGTTCTTGATAGAGCAGGTTTTGATCAGAGGATCTTTTCATCAGTTGTTTGTTCTTGACAAAGCAGATTTTTGGTCCTGTATCAGAGGTCCTTATTATCGGATGTGTGTTCTTGACAGAGCAGTTTTTGGTCCTGTATCAGAGGTCCTTATTATCAGATTTGTGTTCTTGACAGAGCAGTTTTCTTGGTCCTGTATCAGAGGTCCTTACTATCAGATGGTTGTTCTTGACAGAGCAGAATTATGGTCTTGTGTATATGGCCCTATCAGATGATTGTTCTTGACAGAGCAGATTTGTGGTCCGATACCGGGGTTTTCTTATTATCAGATATAGTGGTTGTTCTTGACAGAGCGGCATTATGGTTTTGTTGATACAAAATCTCCACAGCACAGTTGCCTTGATCTCCTGCTGCATGACTGCATTTTACATTACTTTGCATACTCATTTGCATTTCATTAACGTGTGTCTGTGTTGCAGGTACCGTTTTCCCCGATCCAGGATTTCTTGTCTCCTATTGTATTGTTATGGGTTCTCTGAGGAAGACCGTGGCTTACAAGTTCCCTGCCCCTGATGTGGGTCGGCTGACCGATTTGATTGCTTTAGCAGATGATTCTGTGAGGGATAAGTTCATAAAATCTTACGGCAAGTTGCTCAGTTTGGTTCGTAAACCTTCTGCGTTCGAGTTGAATGGGTTGCACGCTCTGCTGCAGTTCTACGACCCTCCGTTGAGATGTTTCACTTTCCAGGATTTTGTTCTCGCACCCACGCTAGAGGAATATGCTGATTTGTTAGGTGTGCCTATCAAGAGGCAGATGCCTTTTGTTCATATGGATGCTGAGCCTGATCTGGCTGGTTTAGCTCCTTCACTTCATCTGGATGCCTCCGAGTTGGTATTGTCTAGTTGGAACAAGGTTCCCGGGTTCTCCTTGCAGTTTTTAGTGGGAAAGGCTCAGCAGTGCGCCAAAGACGGATGTTGGGTCGCGTTCAACGCCATCCTCGCTCTGTGCATATATGGCATCATTTTGTTCCCCAATATGCCCGATTTTGTAGACTTCGATGCATTTCATATCTTTGCATCAGGGAATCCAGTTCCTACCTTGATAGGAGATGTCTACCATTCCATCCACTACAAAAACGAGAACAGGAGGGGCAAGAATGTCTCATGCTGTGTACCCTTGCTTTACAAATGGCTTGATAGTCATCTACCCAAGAGGGGTCCCTTTGTTTCGTCTGCAGCCACAGCTGAGTGGTCCGAGCGTCTGATGAGTTTATCTACAGAGGATATTGACTGGTTCGACAGAGATAGGTTGGGTACCGAGATTATCTTCAGCTGCAGCGGGTTTCCAAGCGTGCCTTTGATAGGCAGGAAAGGCTGTATAAACTACAATCCGTCTTTGCTGGTCCGACAGTTCGCGTATGCTTTGAGAGCTCCGCCGAAGGAGGAAGAGGTGCAGGAATCTCTGTACCTCACTGGTCTTCTAGAAGGGGATCTGTTATCCAAGCTTCAGCGCGCTTGGAATGGCATCAGTAAGAGGGGAAAACCACTGCTGGGGAGAAGCAATAACCAAGCCTACCCTCCGTATGTGACTTGGATCAGAGCCAGAGCAGATGCTATAGGGATGTTGTTTCCTCATGCCAAGCCGGAAAGCCCTCCAATGATTGAAGGGCCTACCACTGTGCCCATTCAGCAGCATAATCGAGTGTTAGCTGAGCGAGATGAATTGAAGAGGGCAAACGAGGAACTGGAGAAAGAATTGGCTCAGCTCCGAAGCGAGAGGAACGAGGTCGTTCATTCTTTCAAAAGGCAAACAGAGCTGGTGAACTGGCTGAGGACAGACCTGACTAAGCAGATAGCCGAGCGTGAACGCATGGGTCAAGACTTCAAAGCTGTCAACGACGTACTGGCTACGAAGAAGCAGCACTAGGACGAAGCATATCGGAGGATATCCAAGTTCAACCAGCACTGGAAGGCTTCCCTGGCCACCAGGAAAGAGAGGGAGGATAAGCTGATGCTACAGATCTCTAAGCTGGAAGCCTAGGTGAAGGCCAGTGAGCAGAGGTTTGATGAAGAAACCGCTCGCAGATACACCGCCGAAGGCCAGCTCAACAGGGCTCTCGCTAACCTGAAAGAGCGCAAGCTGACGTTTGAATCCAAAAAGTGGAAGTTAGAAGATTGTTTCGGCGAAGGAGCATGGGAAGGTTCGGTCGAAGGACTTCAGTACACCATTGTGCAGCGGGAATTACTCGTCGAGGGGTTGCTCGCTCTGCCTGATCATCCAAAAACGAAGGAGTTGTTAGAAGAGTATCGCGCCCGTGGCCGTACTTGACTATTTGTATTCCTTTTGTTTTGATCATTGTTGTATGCTGACCATCACCAGGCTTGTTGGCTGAGGTCACGCTATTGATTCATCTTGTACTCGCTGATGTTGTGTACTACCTTGATGGGCTTTCTTTATATATGAGATTGTTATTTCCATGATTGGACTCAGACTTCTTCTTATTATCAGCACTGGCACTCAGGCACTAGGATCGGGGGAGATCTCCCTAATGCACAGACACACGTTTGCATTTGCATGAAGCATTTGCATAACGAGCATTTTGTTGTTTTCCCTAACCCTTTTGTGTTTGATAGGTTGTTTCAGGTTGTTTCAGGTGGTTCCAGGATAGATCGGAGACCTATTCACCACTATCCGGCTAGAGCTAATCAAACTAGGATCATGGAGCAAGTGCAAACTGATGTTCAGGAACTCCGCGAAAGAATGGACCATTTCATGGAACTCATGCAAGCGGTCGCCAATGGCCAGGATCAGCTTAGAACCTTGGTTCAGCCTCTGATTTCAAGGGTTGATAGCAATGGCGTACTCCATGGTGGGACTGTGCCTACTCCTCCACCAGTCGAAACTCCACAGAATGGTGTTCCCGTGACCGGGGGAAACGGAAGTGCCAACGGAAATGTGATGGCCAACATTGGACTCAATACGACGGGCGTCGGTAATGGGAGTCTGGGAGCTAATGTCAATGTCGGGCTGGGCAATGGCAATGCAGGTGTCGGGAATCTGTTTGGGCCTCAGCCATGGCTAGAGGATCGTCAGGACGATGTGTTCTCTCAGAGAGGTGCTGAAGGGGAGCTGACTGCTGAAGCACGTCTAAGGTTCAAGGCACTCGAGGATAAGATGAGGAATATCGAGAACCAGAACACCCTGGGCGTTGATATGTCCAAGTTGGGACTAATTGTTGATTTTAAGGTACCTCCCAAGTTCAAGGTACCTGACTTTGAAAAGTACAAGGGCACCACTTGCCCTCGCGTCCACCTGAGATCGTATTACAGGAAAATGTCGGCTCATTCTGATGACGAGAAGTTGCTGATGCACTTCTTTCAAGACAGCCTTTCCGGGCCATCCCTTGAGTGGTACATGAGTCTGGAGCCTACTAGTGTGCGCACATGGAAGGATCTTGCTGAAGCATTTGTGCACCACTACCAATACAATAGCGACTTGGCCCCGAACCGAGTCCATCTGCAGAATCTGTCGCAGAGGAACAATGAAGGGTTTAAGGAATACGCCCAGCGGTGGCGTGAATTGGCAGCCAGGGTTCAGCCGCTGATGGTTGAACGTGAGCTCGTGCAGATGTTCGTAGCCACCCTCCCAGGGGTTTACTATGAGAAGTTGGTCAGCGGTATGTCCGGAACCTTCTCAGATCTCATTATCACAGGTGAGCACATCGAAAATGGGATAAAGCTCGGAAAAATTCAAGGTGATTCATCCTCAGCTGGAGGAGGAAAGAAACCTTATGGTGGCAAAAGACGAGAAGGAGAAACGAGCGCTGTGACCAACGCTCGAAGGAAGGGTAAAGGCCCTCACCAACAGGTGGCCAGCATAACTATCCCGGCAGTTCAACAGCCACAGCAGCAGCAGCAGCAGCAACCGAATCAACAAGGGTACCGAAAGTACCAGAATAGGGCACCTCTGTCGAGTCGTCACCTCGAGACTCCGCCCATGTCGTACGCGCAACTATTGCAGACTTTGCTTCAGCTACAGTTGATCCAGAAGAGAACGCTGGCTCCCTTGACAGGGGCACCTCCGCCAGGTTATGACGCAAATGCAACTTGCAAGTTTCATTCAGGGGCACCAGGCCACACCGTAGAGAACTGCAAAGCCTTCAAGCATAAGGTGCAGGACATGGTGGATGCCAAGATCATCAACTTCTCCGATAATGTGCCAAATGTCACGAAGAATCCTATGCCGAATCATAGGGGAGGCGGAGTGAACGCCATTATCGAAGAAGAGAATTTGGATTTGGTGACTGACGTCAGAGATCTGAAGACACCACTTAGCTTCGTTAAAGCTAAGTTGATGAAAAGAGGGTTCTTTCCAGGTTGCAGAGAGCTATGTATGGAAACGACATGGGTAAACGACATGTTTTTGGGGAGGTGACCCTGCCAATCCAAGTTGGTCCGAAAACGTTCGACGCGGTCTTTTATATTATGGACATCATGCTTGCCTACAGTTGTCTCTTGGGCCGGCCGTGGATCCATGCTGCTGGTGCCGTGACCTCCACGTTGCACCAGAAGCTCAAATATGCTGTCGGAGGTAGCATCGTGACTGTTTGTGGCGAGGAAGACATAATGGTGAGCCATTTGTCGTCCTTCAAGTATGTGGAGATGGATGGAGAAATCCATGAGACTCTATGCCAAGCGTTCGAAGCTGTCAAAGTGAAGGACGTAGCTCCTGTAGTCACGGAAAAGCCAGAGATGACTCTCGCCTCGTTCAAGGAAGCTCGGGCCGTTGTCCAAGCCGGATCTACCCCAGGCTGGGGGCGAATCTTGGAGATACCTAACAAGCAAGACAAGTTTGGGTTGGGATATTCTCCTGGAGCTGAAGCTTCTTCTTCTTCTAGCAGTGCGTCTCGAGGTAAAGGGATGATCCAGTTTACCAGTGGCAGAATGATTTTCGAAAGCATCAACGCGGTGTCTTAAGACAGCGGAGATAGCGACTGTGACCTCGACTCTTGGATCCAGCCAAGCAAGCCAGGCGAGGGCCTCAACAATTGGTCCGTCAAGGATATCATACAGATGACAAGCGAAGAGTAATGATTTACTTTTTTCCAATCATTGTACAACCCTATGTCTTACCCGGGGCATAGTGGTTTTATTGTCAGGGCCTTGTTGGATTATGTACATGCATTTTGTTAATAAATCAAAGGCGTTTTCTTCGTATTCAAATGTTGTGATCTCTGTTATTCCTGTTTTATATTTGTTTTGAAAAATAATAAAATGGCAATGAGGTTTGTGCTAACCTGCATATCCTTGTTTTAAGCTTAACCCTTGTTATTGCAGGATCCACATAACATATGGCATCGACTCTGGACCTTCTACGGCTCACTTCGACTTCGATTTCCCGATCTATCAAGCCGAAGAAGAGATTGATGAAGACGAAGACCTTCCTGAAGAGTTGGCCCGCTTGTTGAAACAAGAGGAGAAAGTTATTCTGCCTCATGAAGAGGAAATCGAGATCGTGAATCTGGGTTCTGAAGAACTCGTCAGAAACGTCAGGATAGGGGCTGCACTGCAGAGTGATGTCAAGCAGAGATTGGTCGAGATGCTGAGAGAGTATAGTGACATCTTTGCTTGGTCATACGAATATATGCCCGGACTTGATACTGACATCGTGGTCAACCACTTGCCGCTGCGAGAAGATTGCCCTCCCGTTAAGCAGAAGCTTAGGAGGACGAGACCAGATATGGCCGTTAAAATCAAAGACGAAGTGCAGAAGCATCTTGATGCTGGCTTCTTAGCGGTCACTACTTACCCTCCGTGGGTCGCCAACATAGTGCCTGTATCGAAGAAGGACGGTAAGGTACGCATGTGCGTCGATTATCGGGATTTGAATAGGGCGAGCCCTAAAGATGATTTCCCGTTGCCTCATATTGATGTGTTGGTCGACAATACAGCGCAGTTCTCCGTGTTTTCGTTCATGGATGGCTTCTCTGGTTACAACCAGATCAAGATGGCGCCGGAGGACATGGAGAAAACGACGTTTATTACTCCTGGGGAACATTTTGCTATAAGGTAATGCCTTTCGGTCTGAAGAACGCAGGGGCCACTTACCAACGAGCGATGGTAACTTTGTTTCATGATATGATTCATCATGAGATTGAAGTCTATGTTGATGACATGATTCCGAAGTCCCAAACGGAGGAGGGACATCTGGTCAATTTGCTGAAGCTTTTTGAGAGGCTTAGGAAGTTCAGGTTGAGGCTGAATCCTAACAAGTGTACTTTCGGAGTAAGATCCGGAAAGTTACTGGGGTTTATTGTGAGCGAAAGAGGCATCAAGGTTGATCCTGCGAAGATAAAAGCCATACAAGAAATGCCAGTGCCGAAAACAGAAAAAGAAGTTTGTGGTTTCTTGGGCAGAATAAACTACATTGCGAGGTTTATCTCTCAGCTCACGGCCACGTGTGAACCGATGTTCAAGCTTTTAAAGAAAGATCAGGCGATTACCTGGAATGAGGATTGCTAGAAGGCATTCGACAAGATAAAGCAGTATCTTCAGGAACCTCCAATCTTGATACCCCCAGTGGCTGGACGGCCATTAATCATGTACTTGACAGTTCTTGAGAATAGTATGGGGTGTGTTCTCGGTCAGCACGACGAGACGGGCAGAAAGGAGCATGCCATTTACTACTTGAGTAAAAAGTTCACAGACTGTGAATCTCGTTACTCGATGCTGGAGAAGACGTGTTGTGCACTAGCCTGGGCTGCCAAACGTTTACGACAGTACATGCTCAATCACACCACTATGCTAATTTCGAAGATGGATCCGATCAAGTACGTCTTCGAGAAGCAAGCGCTTTCTGTAACACCCATTTTAATTATTTAGTCATTTTATTATTATTTTAAATATTTTATGTTGGTGTGCCCTTAGGTGGGGTGTGTTGGTATATGATTGGTGAGTACCCTTGATATGTAAGGATCATTGGTGGTGTGGAGATAATAATATAATAGATAATAGTAATATTGGTGGTATTATTATTATTATTATTATTATTATTATTATTATTATTATTATTATTATTATTATTATCATTAGTATGAATATTATTATTGGTGGGTGTCCCTGATATGGGAGAATTATTGGTGGTGAATTGGTGTAGATATAATAATATAATAACTAATGGTAATATTGGTGGTGCTTTGGTGTGAATATGATAATATAATGAATAATAGTAATATTGGTGGGGGTATTACTATTATTATTATATTTATTATATATATTATTATTATTATATTTATTACATTTATTATTATTATTATTATTATTATTATTATATCATTCATATTAATATTATTATTATTATAGGTGTGATAATATTATTATTATTATAATTATAATTATTGTTGGGTGTATTACTATTATTATTATTATGTTGAATATTACTATAATATTATAATAGTATTATATATTATTATTATTATTATAATGATTATTATGATTATTATATTAGAATTATTATTGGGAATATTAGTGGTTGGAATAAGTAAAATAAGAGGTGGAAGGGTTATTGGGAAGTTAGAATGAAAATATGAAAAGTCATGATAGAAACCGTGAGGAAGGAAATATGAAGGGGTAGCAAGGAGATATTAGAAAAGTTGGAATAGAGAGAAAAGGGATTACCATAGATCGTGGGAAATTGGTGCGATAATAATAATAATAATAATAATAATAATAATAATAATAATAATAATAATAATAATAATAATAATAATAATAATAATAATATTATTATTATTATTATTATTATTATTATTATTATTATGTTATTTTTATTAGTTATTATTATTATTGGGATAGGAAATAAAAAGGAAAATAGAATATGAAGGGGTGGGGGAAGTATTAGAGAAAATAACACGATAGAAAGAGGGAAGAGAGAAAGAGCGATAGAAAGAGAGAAGAGGAAATAACGAGAGAAGTGAGAAGAACGAAGGAAAAAGGGAACGAAGAACGGAAAGAAAAGAGGAGGCCAAGAGACCAAATCCAGGAAGAATTTCATCGATCAACCGATTAACAAGGTAAGGGGGAGAAACTTGATTGGGAATGGTATATACATGTATAGGGTAGTGGAGATTCCTTAACCCCGTAGGAATGTATCGTTGATGAAGTTTTATATTGACATGCTATTGATTATTGAGTTATGTTGATGTTGATGGATTGAAATATGTTGATTGTTGGTGAATTGTTGTTTTTGGTTAATTTGGCGTATAGGTTGGGTTTACGGTTTTAGGGAAGTTCTGTGTGACCTTTTGATGGTCGATAGATTGTTTAAGTGATGACTTTGGAATAATATGTATATGATGATGTATGGATGTTTGATGTTGCCATTGTTGATTGACTGTTGGTGTTGGTTTGGTTTGAGTAAGGTTCAGAGTAACTCTAAAGTGCCGGTAGTGTGCCGTAATGTTGATCTGGAGTAGAATTATAGGAAGATTGATAAGCCTAATATGCATTGGTCGTAATACGGATAGTATAGGAAGTGGATGTTATAGAATAGGCTTGAATCGGAGAAGAGTGAGAATTCTGAACTGTGAGAACTTGAGAAGTCGCAGGCAACTCGCTAGCACTTCGCTTAGCGAGAAGGCAGCGAGCGTTCGCTAGGTGCTCGCCTAGCGAGTGAGTCCAGTAGGTTCTGTTTGCCTAGCGAGGGTGTAGCGAGCGTAGCAGAATGTGGTTTTTCTATGCTGTTATGCTGTGTGCGCTAAGAGTGTAGTGCCCTTGGACTTTGTTGATTATAGGGGAGATGATTGAGTGGTATAGAGTGAGTACTCGGTGATAGTATGTGATTTCCGTTACTAATTATTTAAATGGATAATTAGTTGGTGTATGAATCATGCAGAGCATGGTGTAGTGATCAGTAGGATCGTGTATTCCCGAGTGGTGGGACGTGTTTATATCTTGGTGATAAAGTATGAACTTGTTTACTTGGTGATGGTACTCGTTTTCCTTGATATTGTTGGTGAACAATTAGTTAATGTATATATATGTAGTGATCAGTAGGATCGTGCATTCCCGAGTGTTGGGATGTGGTTATATCTGGTGTTATAGTATGAAGTTGTTTACTATCTGATTGATCTATACGATGTTGGTGTATGTTATATCTGTACATATATGCATTGATATATGATGATATGATCAGGAGGATCGTGTGCACTTTGAGTGCCTAATTATGATAGTTATGCATTGGTGTGTGCATATCATGGTGTTTTGGTGGGATGAATCATGTCTCAAGAGGAGCGTAAGTGATTCATCCGTACTCCTTTGTGGAGAATGGTGAGGGATAGATCATGTCTCAGGAGGAGCGTAAGTGATCTATCCAGGTTCGATTGAATGAACCAATGAGTCGGTACTGCATGCATGGTGTTGTGTTGCATAATTGCATTATAATATGTTATATTGTAATTTGAACAGTAGGTTCGTTATATGGTGCTGTTGGGGTGAATAGTTGATGTGTTGGTGTGTTTTACTGCCTTATTTACATGTATTACATTACCATTATATTTTGATCATGATTTCTCACCCCTTTGTTGTTGTTGTGTCTGTGCTTCTCCGGAAGTACAGATAATCTAGGTACTTAGATAGCTTGGATGGTGGTGTGCCAGTCGAGTCTAGGATGCTCTGATACGTAGCACGGGACTTGGGTGTTATTTTGTGTCTATGTTGAACTTATTTCTTTTTCCTGTGTCGTATCATGAATTTGATGTATTTTACTTTATGAAACAAATTCCGCTGTATTATTTTGAAAAGAATGAATAAAGTATTTTTATAAAATTTGGAGATGTGATATCCCACTTTTTGGTGAAAACTCTGATTATTATTTTAATATTCATATTTTATTTAATTTGGGAAAGTGGGGTGTTACAATTGGTATCAGAGCAGGTCGGTCCGTCCGGCCAATGTTGTCTAGTGTTATTGTTTCCTGGTATGCGACATGTGTGTAAAAGCACTGTCGATATATGTTGTTGGTTAACTTAATTGGTAGAAGTGGAATGATTCCAATGGGGGAGAAGTTGTATTTCTCCGAAAAGCTACATTGTGGTGGCTTAGTGTGTTGAGGAGTGATATCATAGTTTGGTAAAGATGGTTTGTACCCCATCATGATTTCGGCTGTCTATTAATAAATTGAGGAACTGATCACCCTTAATCTCTTGTTAATAGTGGACGGGATTGTGTTGGATGGGATAGACGTATCTTGCAAGCTTGGGTGGCGTGAGCAGTGAATAGTCTTGAGTTAAGCTAAGTGCTTAAGGGATTATTTTGAGGAATCGGCGCAAGACGGTGTCGAGGTGTTTATTTGGACGGACACTTTGAATGAGAAGGAAAGTGAAAAATTGGGAGTTGTCAGCTATTTGTGATTGTCCGGAGTTTTCCTACAGAGATAAGTGATTTACTACCGGGAATGTGAAGTGGAGCTTACAATCGAGTTAGTTTTGGAACTAGTCCGATATTGGTGACTTCGTATTGTGTGTTGCGTTGGGATTGGAAGAGTTGAAGAGTCAACTTGAAGATCTGCCGGAAGAGAGGTTCTTTTGTTTGAGTGTGTTACCGTAAGGTGCACCAATTTTGTTGGTTAGACAGACAGAAGGTTTTGGGAAGTTTTGGGTGAACTATAAATAAGTGAACAAGGTGACTATCAAGGATCGGTATTCTCTTCTAAGAGTTAAGGATTTGATGGAACAATTGATCGAGGAATGTGAGTTCCTTGGTCGTGTGACCTCGAGTAGAGTTGTTGTGGTTGTGGTATCAAAGATTGATGGTTGTATCGCAACGGGAGGCCCCAAGACCTGCTGTTGAGATTAGAAGTAATTGGGCTTTAAAATATTCAAAAGATTGAAAGTGTGTTGGATGGCCTCCTAAGTATAAAATTGTTGTTGTACGTCGAATTCCAAGATTGCAGCTTTTTACGGAATTGAAATCGGACACTCGGAAGTCAGATGACGATCGAAAATAAGATTTTGGACTGTCATGTTCGCCAGGTCCTCGCCTAGCGAGTACGCTAGCGAATGGCTCCTCGTTCGCCACGGTGTTCGCCCAGCGAAGACGTCATGGGCAGGCAAAAGTGGTTTTCGTATTTTTGTCGTAACGGGAGAACCGTAAATCGGAATGACGCGTGGTTCGAAGCGTTGGAAAGCTATTGAAATTATCTATGAGATGGTGAAGTATTGACATGGAATTAATCTATTTATCGATGAAGTGTGTTTGAATGTTGTGGTAAGGACGGGCGGTACGGTACGTGTTCCTGCCATAACTCACAACTTGTTTGTCCATTTGGCATGGGATCTTCTCTAATTATTTATATAAGGCGATGGTTGTGTTAATAAATGATATTTTGAGGTATTCGAAGAGTATAGAGGATTATGTTGAGCATAAGGAACTGGAGTTATCAGTGTTGGAAAAAGAGCGGTGATATACTTCCGTAAGGAAAGTTCTGCCGAATCCGATAGAACTAATTGTCGTGTTTGTGATGCTTGTTGATACAATTAGGGGATTTACTAAAGACAACTTCAGCGAGTTTCAATTATGCAAAAGGCAACTTGGAGTATATAAGAGAAATCATCCGACCAGTGATTTAGAGTTGGTTATTATTGTTGTTGTACCAGAATCGGAGGCTTCGAAAGTTCAGACTGAGATCGGAGATGTTTGGTGATCTTAAGAGTTTAAGGTGTTTGTTTAATTTGAATCAGACGAATATGAGGCATAGGAAATAATTGAGACTTCAGAAGGAGTACGGCTTCGAGTTGAATTACCATTCGGGTGAAGTGCATGTGGTAGATGATGCGGTGAGTTGGAAATGTCTGTGTATACCGAAGATGACGGTGAGAAGAGTTAGAACTGATTGAGAAATTTCATAATATGCGTTTTATGAGTAAGGATACTTCTTATGGAGTTAAGCTTTTATTATTAAGATCTGACTAGTGATATCCTTGAGAAGAATCGAGAAAGTCAGAAATCTGGGTTGAATAGTGAATTAGTTGAAATTGATAAATTAGAGTCGAAGAGTGGATTGTCGGGTTTGTGGAAATAATACCACAAGGTGTTATGATAGAGTATGTATATCAGATGTTGTTGAAGGGAGTAGGAGTACTCGTGAAGAAATACATTGAGGTAGATGGAGTATCCATCTCGGTGCTATGAAGAAGTAACCGAACTTGAGTAGATTGTTTTTGAGACCATGGATAAGGAGAGGTGGAATATGATAGTTAGAATTGTCGGAATTCGAAGAGTGAACATCAGAGACTGTTGAGTCTGATGCAGTCGTTAAATATTCCAGAGTGGAAATCAGGTAGTATTTTCACGAAATTGGTGTTGAGATTGCTAAAGAATTTGTAAAGACATATTTTTAATTTGGATTGTTAGGAGCAGATTAACTATTCCGTGTTGAGGATATACGAGATGCATATTGAGAAAGTGGTGAAGTTGGATGAGATACTGACGAATATTGTGTCAGATGGAAATTTGAGGTTTATAGTGAGATTTTGGAGGGGCTTACAGGAAGCTTCGAGTACTAAGTTGAAGTTGAGTTCGACTTACCATCCGCAAACTGATGGTCAGTCAGAGAGGACTATTGAGTCTGTAGAGAATTGGTGAGAGCTTGGGTGTTGGGTCAAGGTGGATCGTGGGATGATTAATTACCGTTGATTGAGTTACCTATAATAACGGTTACCATCCTAGTGTCGGAATGACACTATATGTGGCTTGGTGAGGTAGGGAGTATAGGAATCTACTGTGTTGGAATGGGTCGAGTGAGAGTGTTGTGCTCAGACCTGAAAATTATGTTTGAGATGGCTGAGAAGATCAAGAGGATCCAAAAAAAATGTGTTTTGAGAGTCACGCTAGTGACTGATGTTGGTCGAACTTCGAAGTCTTAGAAGTTCGCACCGTGTTCTTTGGTTTGTATCAGAGTGGCGCAGCGGAGGCATAGGAGGAGTAACATGTTAGACTGTTTTTCCGTTGCCGTTGTGAATTGGCATGACGTGTTCCATGTGTCTGGTTGAGAAAGTACATTGAATCAGGTGGATGATGTACTAGTGAAAAATAATTTGAGTGTTGAAGCATTGCTGGTTCGTTTTGACGAACGGAAGTCAACTCCGAGGGGAGGAGACATCTTTGGTGAAAGTGGCTTGGAGAGGTGCTGCAGAAGGCAGTGTGACCTGGAAATTGGAATGAAGGATGCGGGAAGCGTATCCGGATTGGTTTCCATCAGGTAATTTTCGAGGACAAAAATAATTAAAGTGGGGGAGAGTTGTAACACCCATTTTAATTATTTAGTCATTTTATTATTATTTTAAATATTTTATGTTGGTGTGCCCTTAGGTGGGGTGTGTTGGTATATGATTGGTGAGTACCCTTGATATGTAAGGATCATTGGTGGTGTGGAGATAATAATATAATAGATAATAGTAATATTGGTGGTATTATTATTATTATTATTATTATTATTATTATTATTATTATTATTATTATTATTATGATTATTATCATTAGTATGAATATTATTATTGGTGGGTGTCCCTGATATGGGAGAATTATTGGTGGTGCTTTGGTGTGAATATGATAATATAATGAATAATAGTAATATTGGTGGGGGTATTACTATTATTATTATATTTATTATATATATTATTATTATTATATTTATTATTATTATTATATTATTCTTATTAATATTATTATTATTATAGGTGTGATAATATTATTATTATTATTATAATTATAATTATTGTTGGGTGTATTACTATTATTATTATTATGTTGAATATTACTATAATATTATAATAGTATTATATTATATTATTATTATTATTATAATGATTATTATAATTATTATATTAGAATTATTATTGGGAATATTAGTGGTTAGAATAAGTAAAATAAGAGATGGAAGGGTTATTGGGAAGTTAGAATGGAAATATGAAAAGTCATGATAGAAACCGTGAGGAAGGAAATATGAAGGGGTAGCAAGGAGATATTAGAAAAGTTGGAATAGAGAGAAAAGGGATTACCATAGATTGTGGGAAATTGGTGTGATAATAATAATTATAATAATAATAATAATAATAATAATAATAATAATAATAATAATAATATTATTATTATTATTATTATTATTATTATTATTATTATGTTATTTTTATTAGTTATTATTATTATTGGGATAGGAAATAAAAAGGAAAATAGAATATGAAGGGGTGGGGGAAGTATTAGAGAAAATAACACGATAGAAAGAGGGAAGAGAGAAAGAGCGATAGAAAGAGAGAAGAGGAAATAACGAGAGAAGTGAGAAGAACGAAGGAAAAAGGGAACGAAGAACGGAAAGAAAATAGGAGGCCAAGAGACCAAATCCAGGAAGAATTTCATCGATCAACCGATTAACAAGGTAATGGGGGAGAAACTTGATTGGGAATGGTATATACATGTATAGGGTAGTGGGGATTCCTTAACCCCGTAGGAATGTATCGTTGATGAAGTTTTATATTGACATGCTATTGATTGTTGAGTTATGTTGATGTTGATGGATTGAAATATGTTGATTGTTGGTGAATTGTTGTTTTTGGTTTATTTGGCGTATAGGTTGGGTTTACGGTTTTAGGGAAGTTCTGTGTGACCTTTTGATGGTCGATAGATTGTTTAAGTGATGACTTTGGAATAATATGTATATGATGATGTACGGATGTTTGATGTTGCCATTGTTGATTGACTGTTGGTGTTGGTTTGGTTTGAGTAAGGTTCAGAGTAACTCTAAAGTGCCGGTAGTGTGTCGTAATGTTGATCTGGAGTAGAATTATAGGAAGATTGATAAGCCTAATATGCATTGGTCGTAATACGGATAGTATAGGAAGTGGATGTTATAGAATAGGCTTGAATCGGAGAAGAGTGAGAATTCTGAACTGTGAGAACTTGAGAAGTCGCAGGCAACTCGCTAGCACTTCGCTTAGCGAGAAGGCAGCGAGCGTTCGCTAGGTGCTCGCCTAGAGAGTGAGGTAGCGAGTGAGTCCAGTAGGTTCTGTTTGCTTAGCGAGGGTGTAGCGAGCGTAGCAGAATGTGGTTTTTCTATGTTGTTATGCTGTGTGCGCTAAGAGTGTAGTGCCCTTGGACTTTGTTGATTATAGGGGAGACGATTGAGTGGTATCGAGTGAGTACTCGGTGATAGTATGTGATTTCCGTTACTAATTATTTAAATGGATAATTAGTTGGTGTATGAATCATGCAGAGCATGGTGTAGTGATCAGTAGGATCGTGTATTCCCGAGTGGTGGGACGTGTTTATATCTTGGTGATAAAGTATGAACTTGTTTACTTGGTGATGGTACTCGTTTTCCTTGATATTGTTGGTGAACAATTAGTTAATGTATATATATGTAGTGATCAGTAGGATCGTGCGTTCCCGAGTGTTGGGATGTGGTTATATCTGGTGTTATAGTATGAAGTTGTTTACTATCTGATTGATCTATACGGTGTTGGTGTATGTTATATCTGTACATATATGCATTGATGTATGATGATATGATCAGGAGGATCGTGTGCACTTTGAGTGCCTAATTATGATAGTTATGCATTGGTGTGTGCATATCATGGTGTTTTGGTGGGATGAATCATGTCTCAGGAGGAGCGTAAGTGATTCATCTGTACTCCTTTGTGGAGAATGGTGAGGGATAGATCATGTCTCAGGAGGAGCGTAAGTGATTTATCCAGGTTCGATTGAATGGTGAGGGATATTCTCCTTTGTGTTGCATAATTGCATTATAATATGTTATATTGTAATTTGAACAGTAGGTTCGTTATATGGTGTTGTTGGGGTGAATAGTTGATGTGTTGGTGTGTTTTACTGCCTTATTTACATGTATTACATTACCATTATATTTTGATCATGATTTCTCACCCCTTTGTTGTTGTTGTGTCTGTGCTTCTCCGGAAGTACAGATAATCTAGGTACTTAGATAGCTTGGATGGTGGTGTGCCAGTCGAGTCTAGGATGCTCTGGTACGTAGCACGGGACTTGGGTGTTTTGTTGTATCTATGTTGAACTTATTTATTTTTCCTGTGTCGTATCATGAATTTGATGTATTTTACTTTATGAAACAAATTCCGCTGTATTATTTTGAAAAGAATGAATAAAGTATTTTTATAAAATTTGGAGATGTGATATCCCACTTTTTGGTGAAAACTCTGATTATTATTTTAATATTCATATTTTATTTAATTTGGGAAAGTGGGGTGTTACACTTTCGGGTAGGATTTCCAGATGGCAAATGGTGTTGACGGAATATGATATTCAGTACGTTTCCCAGAAGGCCATTAAGGGAAGCGTATTGTCTGAATACCTCGCCGAACAGCTGATCGAGGATTACCAGCCGATGAAATTTGAATTCCCTGATGAGGATATCATGTTTCTCAAAGCGAAAGATTGCGATGAACCGTTGCCCGACGAGGGGCCAGATAGGAAATCCCAGTGGAAGTTGATATTCGACGGGGCGGTTAATTCTTATGGAAGTGGTATCGGGGCGATCATCACGACTCCCCACGGATCCCACATCCCGTTCACTGCGAGACTGACGTTTCCAGTCACCAATAATGAAGTGGAGTACGAAGCATGCATCATGGGTCTAGAAGAGGCAATTGATTTGAGAATCAAGAACCTAGACGTATATGGTGACTCGGCGCTTGTGATCAACCAGATTAAAGGGGAGTGGGAGACTCGTCAATCGAATTTGGTGTCGTACATGAATTATGCCAGGAGGCTGCTTCCGTTCTTTGATCGAGTGGAACTCCATCATGTGCCTAGAGCAGAAAATCAGATGGCTGATGCCTTAGCCACGTTGGCTTCAATGTATAAAGTCAGTTTTTGGAATGAGGCTCCAAGGATTGTCCCTTCTCGTCTTGATAGACCTGCATTCGTCTTTGCAATCGAGGAAGCCGCCGACAGCAAGCCATGGTTCCATGATATCCAGACTTTCCTTATGACTAAGGAGCATCCCGTGGGCGCGTCAACCCAGGATAAGAAGACTCTGAGAAGGCTGTCTGGAAATTTTTATCTCAATCCTGATGGAGTTTTGTATAAGAGAAACCACGATCTCGTGCTACTCAGATGTGTAGATGAGAAAGAGACGAGTATGCTCATGGAAGAAGTCCATGAAGGCACATTTGGTACGCATGCCGGCGGGCATGCTATGACGAGAAAGATCCTGAGAGCAGGATACTACTGGCTGACGATGGAATCAGATTGCTTTAAATTCGCGAAGAGATGTCATAAATGCCAGATTTATGCTGATAAAGTTCATGTGCCGCCGTGCCCGTTAAATGTCATGTCCTCCCCGTGGCCGTTCTCCATGTGGGGCATCGACATGATAGGCAAGATCGAGCCCACTGCATCTAACGGTCATCGCTTCATTCTAGTAGCTATCGACTACTTCACCAAGTTGGTGGAGGCAGCCTCGTATGCTAATGTGACCAAGCAGGTCGTGGCTAAATTCATAAAGAGGGACATCATCCGTCTTTACGGAATTCCCGAGCGGATCATTACTAATAATGGTTTGAATCTGAATAACAAGATGATGAAGGAGCTGTGCCAGAGTTTCAAGATTGAACACCACAACTCATCTCCTTACCGGCCGAAGATGAATGGCGCCGTTGAAGCGGCCAATAAGAACATAAAGAAGATTGTTCAGAAGATGGTTGTGACCTACAAAGATTGGCACGAGATGCTGCCATTTGCATTGCACGGTTATTGTACAACGGTACATACTTCAACCGGGGCAACTCCTTTCTCCTTACTGTACGGTATGGAAGCAGTCCTACCGTTAGAAGTGGAGATCCCTTCTTTGCGAGTTTTGGTTGATGTGAAACTCGACGAGGCAGAATGGATTACGAACCGACTGAACCAACTCAGCCTGATGGACGAGAAGAGGTTAGCATCGATTGCGCATGGTCATTTATACCAAAGCCGAATGAAGAAAGCTTATGACAAGAAGGTGCGTCCTAGAAGCTTTCAGACGGGTGATCTCGTCCTGAAGAAGATTCTTCCTCCACACTCCGATCATCGGGGCAAGTGGACTCCCAATTACGAAGGTCCGTACATCGTCAGCAAGGTCTTCTCGGGAGGAGCTTTGTTGTTATCCACGATGGATGGTGAAGATTTTGCATCCCCGGTGAACGCGGACGCAATTAAAAAATACTTTGCTTGAAAGCGACCCGCTGGACAGTAAAAAGAGAGTCCAGGCAAAAATGGGGCATCCCGGCGAACCATAAAAAAGGAAAAAGGTTCGGGCAAAAATTAGGGATATAAAGTGAAAAATGTACACCCGCAAAGTCGAAAACCCGGATGGGCGACTTTGGCAAAAAAGGGTATCCCGGTGAACTGAAACCCGCAAAGGGCGGTTCACGCAAAAGTTAGGGATTTGAAAAGGCAAATGACTGCGTTCCGCGTGTGGACTTTCTTTGTTTAGTGGTTTGGAAGACCTGAGGGCCGTTTATCTGAATCAATATCTTCGGAAGCTGAAGCGTCGGAGAGGTATCGAAGTCGAGTGGGTCATAGAGGGATCAACTCATGGTGTTCGTCTACGCCTCGTTGCCGACATTTGTATATACTGATGTATATTTATGTTTTATATTTGTGCAGCTTCCTCATTCCAAGAGCTTGCATCTATTGTAAAACATTTTTACCCATTCAGGGGTTCGTTATCAATAAAATGTATACTATTCAGCAATTCTGTTTGCCTGTTTAGCATTTATCTGTTTTGTTTGCGAAAAAGAACGCCGATGTTTTTGATAAAATGCGCATACATAAACCTACTGGCCTAGGCCATTGATTGTTGAAACAATGAATTACTCGAACATTGTCACGAGATAATAACCTTGATAGGTCCCTTTGAGAAGGGTATCTTGTCTGTTTGTTTGTGTTGTTACAGGTGTAGCATATTCCAGACAGCGCGCCGTGCGCATCCCCAAGCAGGATGATTCCTCCTTCTCCAGCAAAGTTCAGCAGCCTCTCCCCACAGAGTCTGAACACGAGATCGTGAGCATTGATATGTCTCTCCGGGCAGAGAAGATTCTTTTCCCAATCAGACGCATCCTGAAGGAACGTCATCTCCTCAGCTGAGTCATTCACTGAAGTGTGCAGCAATTGATGGTTCAAGACTGAAGTCTTCAGGAGAATTGAGATTCCCCACAGAGTCGTACTCTCCCCAGCAAGCAGAATGATTCCTTCTTCCTCATCCGAGTTTGCAGATCCCCAAGAGAGCCGAGTCCTTGGAAGCCGCTCAAGCCATGATTGGTTTTCCCTAGTGGAATGTCGAATAGCTGCTGCTGCGTTTCCCCGCCGGAGCCGTTATCTCCAGGGAAGTAGCCGTGAAGGCCGTGCAGTTTATTCCCGCGATTGACATCACTTTCCCTCAGCAGGTCCAGGTTCTCGTAGAGCTTCGTCCCCCTGCAGCAGTCAACTGAAGTTCACTTCCCCGCAGAGCCCGATTGAGATTGGCGTGACCTTGCTCTCCTCAGCAGGATGATTCCTCCCCCTATCTGAGTAGTTCTTTCTCCTTGACAGGAGGATCCTCCCTTCAGCATTTATTTTGCTGGCGGGATCGCATCATTTTGCATGACTGCATATCATTTATCGTAAACGCATAGCATTTCCACTGTGTGGAGCATTGTGCCATTGCCGACGCATATGCATAATAAGCATGATCTAGGTTGTTACCGTTCTTGTTTTGCAGGTGTTCCGCCGCAGAATTGATTGCTCAAGATGATTCTTGAATTCTCCCCAACAGAGTCGCTTGCTTAAGATGATTCTTGAAGTCCCCAGCGAAGTCTTCGGCTCAAGATGATTCTTGAATTCCCCAGCAAGGTCGTTTGCTTAAGATGATTCTTAAAATCCCCAGTGCAGTCGCCAGAGTTGGTTGCTCAAGTTGATGCTTAGAGTCCCCGACAGAGTTTTTACTCAGGATGATTCCTGAAATCTCCAGCATAGTTATCGGTTCAGGATGATTCTTGAAGTCCCCGACGGAGTTACTTGTCCAAGATGATTCTTGAAGTCCTCAGCAGAGTTGATTCATCCAGAATGATTCCTGGATCCCCGAAGCAGAGTTACTTGATAGTTCTCCAGAATCCCCAGCGGAGGTGCGTCATCCCCAGCCGGCTTCTGAACAGCGAAGTTGAAACTTCCCTCAAAGACTTGATGATTGAAGTCAGACCGTGTTAACGAAGCAGTTCTCTCAGCTGATGCGGAGTGCCTGATGGCAGAAGTTTGGATATCCCCGAGCGGTTCATGATTGACCGAGAATTCTATCCCCGACTTATTGATGGAGTCCGGCTGATGCCCGAAAGTTTTCTTTGAATGCCCAACGGCATGACTAACCTGATTGTTGACCTGATGAGTCCCGAGGAATCTTGATGCCTGACGGCATGATCGACCATGTATTACCGGTTACCGTGTGACCAATTCCCCAACTAGTTGTCGTGCAGCTAATAGTTCAGTTTTCGAAGATGTGTTCCCATCAGAGTACCGTGTACTTGCGTAGTTGGCAAATTTTTGGGTTTGTTGGTATTCAACCGTCTCGCACCTTGATTGGTTGAGAATCGTTCGCTTCTCGCCCAGTCAAGTCCAAGCCGTTTGAATAGGGGCAGCTGTTGCACCCCAAAATTTGACCAACATTTCTTTACCTAGCTTGTGGTTCATCTCATTCACATTAGCATTATCACTTGCATTTCATTGACATGTGTGCAGGGGATCAAGAGGTATGATTACCAATCAAGAGCTATACAAGAGTTTGAAGCTAGCCAAGAAGGTTATTCAAGTGTTCAAGGGTTGATACCTTTGGCAGAGAAGTTAAGAGATCCTCAGAGAGATTGGTTGAAACCAAGGTTGTGTGCCTCCTAACTTGAGAGTTGTGGGAGCTCCTCAGATGATTATGAAGCCAGGAAGTTAGACTTGAAGCCTTGAGAGAACTTATGAGATTCCTTGAAAGCCATCATGAAGCCTAGAGAGGTCATTGTGCAAGTTTAAGAAGACTCAGCCATGAGTGGTGTAATTAGGGTTTGACTGGGTCAACCCTAGGTCAACTGATGATTTGGAGAGGGTTGAGACCTGATCCAAGAGCCATGTGAGCATGGATTGATGCATTTAGATGCTATAAGGATGATTCCAAGGTCAACTCATCATGATTGAAGAGTTTGAGAAGTTTCAGGCTAGGGTTTCTAAGGCTTGGCAGTGTAAAATCCCCTAGTTTGACCCCTATCTTCAAGGCAGTTTATCTCAAGATGTGATTGTCATCTCATCTTACCCCCAACATGAATGTTGTAGAGCTTGCTCTTAGCTTTAATTTTAGTACTAGAAGTCCTTGATAGGATTTGTAGAGCTCAAGTTATGACTTTGACAAGTTACAGGTCATCTGAGGCATGTGAATTTGGGGCCTTGAAAGTCACCCAACTTGCATCCAACTTTTTCCCAAGAAGGATGAGTCCTATGAACTTTTGGTCAACATGAATGTTGTTCCTAATCTTCTTATATTTCTAGAGAGTACTAGAAGTCCTTGATAGGATTTGTAGAACTCAAGTTATGGCTTTGACAAGTCAAGGGCATTTTGGTCATTTGGAGATTACAGGTCATTTCAAGCATAAGGCCATAACTCCTATTTCCAAGCTCCAAATGGAAAACTCTTCAACATCAAACTTGCTTAAAATGATGTTTTAAGGCTAGTAAGGAGGTCATGAGATGTTGAAAAGGCTTGTAGCTCAAAATGGTAAAAATGGCCTAAAATGGAGGCATAAGTTAAATAAGTCAAAGTTGGAAATTGAAATTTCCAAGCTACACATCCAAACCATGGCATGTAATAGGTCATTTTGACTCTAAAAAACATTTTAGAAACAATGGTTCAGCCACATTTTTTATTTGAGGCCTAAATCATGGACTTGCTTTGGAGAATGGTTACTTGCATATTAAGGTACATATGCAAAACACAAGGAAACTCAATACACAAGCTAGCTAAGTATCCTAACACATCATGCATCTCATCTAAGGAGATTTTAAAAGGAGAACAAGCTGCTGCAAGAGGCATAGCACAAGATGGCATGTGAGATGAGTTGAAATCAAAAACTCATGACATGAGAATCTCAAATTCTCATTGGATGATTCCAGAAAGTTCTGGATGGGTCTGAATCATCCTATATAGTGTTTAGAACTTGCTCAGATGCATGGTTGGTGAGAGATTAGAGAGGAGAGTGAGATAGCCATTTCAATTTCTTCCATTGCAAGTTGAAATCAATTTCTACATTCCACACCATTTCCATTGCTTCTTTCAATCCCAACACCTTCCATTGATCATACTGAATGTGTGCATACCAAATTGAGGGCAAGATCATGAAGAATTGAAGAGTTGGCTTTTGGATTTTGGGAGCTGCAAGTCACCATCGAGTTTGGAGATTCAGGCTTCTTTGATCAAATCTTTTGCAAACAGAAGCATTAACATCAACCAAGGAGTGATTCTGAAGAGTTTGAGAGGTTGAAGTGAAACTTTGACCTATCTGATAATCAAGATTTGACAGGTTTGCATCTTTTCTTCTACACCTTAATTTAAGCATAATTAGTTAGATTTGTTAGGTTAGAATGGTTAGAGACAAGTAGGAGATGGATTCTGGAAAGTTTGAGATCATTTGGTGAAGTTCAAGATAGTGACACCATTTCTATTTACCACCATAACTTGCTGAATCTTGAGAGATAACCGTGGTATGATAGCAAGAATTGACCAAT
Source organism: Lathyrus sativus (assembly GCA_963859935.3). Lineage (NCBI taxonomy): Eukaryota > Viridiplantae > Streptophyta > Magnoliopsida > Fabales > Fabaceae > Lathyrus > Lathyrus sativus. The sequence continues at coordinate 239,185,859 of OZ012735.1, read as the reverse complement.
GTAGCATGAGGAAGAGATTGATCAATTTAATTTCAAGAATGGTTAGAGTTGAGATTCGAGCATAGTTTTGATCTTGGATCGGGTTTAGAGATTGAGGGCATTTCAATTGATTCTAAGGCCATGGTTGTGATCAGGGTTGAATTTAGAACGGATTAGGGTTTTGAACCATGGATTTTGGTTGAGTTTGGATGGAGTTCGAGCTAGGTATTTGAAGCTCTGTTCATGGAGCTTTCCCTCCATTTCCATGGACGGAGGAAGAAGATAACCCCATGGCCGTTGGATGATGCAAGGACCGGTTGACCAAAGCCAGATCGTGTGGCTGAGATTCAATTTCGCATTTGAAGAGGAAATCTGAAGACAATGAAACGAGGCGTTTCATTAAACGTGAGGTCTTGGGCTTTATTGCTAGCCACACCCCACTCTCATGGCCCATTGCATTTTGAACTAATTTTCTTTACTTTATACACCGTGTTCTTTTCTTTTTCTTTGTATTTTTGAATTTATTTTCTGATTAAAATTGGGCCCAGCACGCATTGCTGATGACACCCCCATTTAGGGCCCATCCTCATATTGAACTGCATATAGTTACTATCTGCACCAATGTTTTCACATTTCATTTTATTTTCTCCATTTTATTTTAAACTTTGAAAAATCATATTAAATAGAAAAATGATGATTTTTGCATGGGGATTTTTTCTCCTATTTCATATTAATGTCTAGAAAATTATAAAATCAAAATATTTTCATTTAATGCATTTTTAGTATTTTTTGTGTATTTTCTCTTTTAATAGCATTTTAATTCCTTTTATGTTGATGCATAGATTTGTAGAATTTTGTTTAGCTAGTTCCCTTCATATTTTTAGGCCATTCTTTTTCGGATAGTTAGATTAGGACTTTAGCTCCCCTCTGGATTTATTCCATAATTTTGTGATTAATTTTTTATTAGTTTTGATTAGATGACTTTAGGCTGTATAGAATTAGGTCAATCCTTAACATAGGTCCACAATAACACTAGAATTTTGGGTTTCTAGTTCAAGATAGATATTGGGACATATAGGGTATTAAGGGTAGGTATATAGGATCCCCTATAAATTATATTAGATTTTAATATAATAGTATACTTTTTTTAATTGATTTTTGTAGTTGATTGTTGTTTGTGTTGCCCTTGTGGGCTTGTATTTTGTTTTGCCTTGCTTTGTGGGTTTTTGCTTGGCTTGGTGGGCTTGGTCTTGTTTTGTGGAGCATGGAGGAACATAGTAGAAGACTTGAAGATTGAAGAAGGAGCTTGAGAGCTTGAAGACTTGTTTGTTTTGTTGTTGTTTTAGGGTTAGGAATTAAGTAGAGCTTAGATCTAGTCAATTTCTTTCTGAAACATGGATGGTATCTTTCACCTCCATTCTTCCCCATGATTCAAGGTCCTTCCATGGTATTCACCTCCCTCCTTTTGAGGGATAAGTGATGGTACCTAGGAAGTAGAACCTTTGAGGGAACCATTCTTTTGATGTTAAACCCTTATAGGTCACCTTTGGTGATCAATAAGCAGTTTAGTATCCTAGCTTATCCAGTTAAGTGATTTCTTCAGGTTTGAGTATCTTGAGAGATGTTGGGCTTGAGTTTGAAGATGAAGACTTCATTGAAGAATGTGGAAGAGGATTATTCCCTGAGCATTGCCATTTCAGCTGAAGCTTGAAGAGCAAGAAAACCAAGTTGATACTTGAAGATCCAGTAAAGGTTGAATGAAGAGCTGAGGCTTAAAGACTGAAGGATGAAGTTGACTACCCTGAGAAGTTGAAGCTTGTAAGGGAAAGCTAGTTGAGACTGGTGAAGCAAAGAGAGTTGAAGCTTGAAGACTAAGTTGATACTTATGAAGAGGATTCAATTGAGATTGACTGAAGAGCTGAGGCTTGAAGAACAAAGGATAAGTTAATACTTACATTGATGCTTGGAGATCCTGAAGGAATCAAGTTGATACTTGTGGTTAAGAGTGAAGCCTGAGGGTGGAACTGATTAAGGAGATGAAGCTTAGAGAAGAGAGAATAAGTTGAAACTTATGCGGAAAGGTTGAAACCTGGAGAAGCAATTTGAAATTTGTCAAGAGTGATCGAGGTCTGAAGACTGAGTTGCTGTCAGAAGAGCTGAAGCCTGGAGTTGAGAGAGAGGAGTTGATCTGCTTTCTTATCTGTGTTTTTCTGTATTGCTGAGGTGCCTTGTTTGATTTGCTTGATGCATTACAATAAGTCCATATCTAGACTAGATTTAAGCTAGGAGCATGATTGCACTAGAGGTTGAGTTGCTCCCTCTGCTTGTGTTGTTACTGTATGGCTTTGCTTGCGGGTATTCGGTAGAGCCCCGCTCCCTTGCCCATGTGGTTTATTTTGCTTGATAGCATTTTATTTCTTCTGTATGATTACAGTCTCTTATATTATGTTTGATAGCATGTTGATATTTCTCCTGTATGATTATTGTTATTCATTCTGGCTTGAGGTTGAGATGAGCTTGTGGAGGCTGCTGCCCCACACACATTTCCTCCCTCACTTGCATTGCATGCATTTTACAGTCGTTTACTGTTTACTGTTTAAGCTGATGCTTTATCTGTTTCTGTGTATCATTGACATGATCCCTTAGGACTCTCATTTCCTTTGATAAGGAAGTGATGATAGAACTTTAGGTTGAAACCTATGCATGATAACTTCTAGGAGTTCCCTGTTTCTAACTTCAACCATAGGATGAATCCTTGGCATGACAACAGTAGGACTTGATAGTCTCCCTTTAGTTGAGCCTGTTCTCTTCTCATCTCAAAACAGTTAAGATACAGTAATCATGAATGATTTCTTTCGTACGTTACGAGCCTTAAGCTATCTGAGAAAGGATTGTGGGAGAGTTTCTTTTCCATAGTCTGGATGTCTAGTATGGTACCCTTTGGGTGACATACGACGCATTCACTCTCAGGTCATAGTCTCTAGTGCGATTGAAATTGCAAACACAATAAAAAACACTTCTTTCGTAAAAGACAGAAAACAAACTTCAAACCTTTTTGCCCCGTGGGCCCATAATTCAAAGGAAGCTTTTCTGAAGAAAAGAGTGTCGTTAAACTTCAGCGCCAACGCAAACAGGCTTTGTCCCTAACTGCTGGAACTGTTGTTTAACCCTACTCCATAAAACAGATGAATCTGAATCCCGTAATGCGTAGTAGCCCGAACTACGTAAGCTCTGATCTCTCATACCTGTTGAGAGTACGTAGGCACAATACTGATGTATTGGCGAGCTAACCTCCCCGTAACCCGTAGTAGGTCGAACTACGTTGACTCTGATTTCTCATTCTCTGATGAGAATACGTAGGCATAAAGCGCGACGCTTTGCCGAGTCATTTTCTTTTCTGTTTAAGCCAGCCTTGATAGGTAGATAGATAAAACCAACTCGTCCCGTAAACACAACAAGCGTGGATCCCGTCGAGTACGACGGACGTGAGGGGTGCTAATACCTTCCCCTTGCGTAACCGACTCCCGAACCCAGACAACGGTTGCGACGACCTTGTCTTACCCTTTTTCGTCAGGTTTTTCCGATCGTTTCCTTTCCCGCTCCGAGGGATAAATAACGAAAGGTGGCGACTCTTCTGTTCTGCCGACACCTTATTTTCGCGGAAGCGACATGTAGTACTTGTCAGGAGCTTTCAAATGAGCTTTGAACCACTTCAATTGGATGTGTGGTTGAGGAGTTATGGTATTTCCCCTTTCAAAACCCTAATTCCCGATTTTTGCAATTACTTCTTAACCCTTGATCCAATGGTCATGAAAATTTATGGGAAGGTGTAATATGACATAAGGAACATTTTTTATGCACATCTTGAAGTCAAATTCCTTATTGTTGAAGAGTTGACTTTTCGGTTAACCGTTCGATCAATCGGTGACTACCGAGTCGCCTGTTGATGATCCGGGTATTCTGAGAACTTGAAACTCTTTGGATAGACTTTAATATGCCATATGAGCTTAATGGCCTTTGATCCCACCATTGAAACACTTTTTAAATCAAAAGTCAAATAACGGTTGACTTTTCTTGATCGAAAACCCTAATCGGGCATCTTGAACCGCACTGTTCTTAATTCCCGGGTGACCACCTCAAATTGAATTCATACTTGACCCAATGTAGTATTCTTGATCTTGTTTATAGTTGAATCAATCTAAAACATTGATTGATCAAACCATCGACGCCTTGATTTTGACGGTACGGAACCCTGATTCATCTGCATCTTAACAAAGATAAACTTGAAATGGGTTAAGGTTAGTTAATCTAATGAATATGATCCTAAAATGATGATGAGGATCTAAGGGGTCAAAATTTGGGGTGCAACATTATCCAGGTATATCTGGAGTAGTCATCCACAACTACATAGGCATACTTTTTACCACCAAGACTTTCTACTTGCATTGGTCCCATCAAGTCCATGTGCAATAGTTCTAGAACTCTGGAGGTAATCAGGTGACCAACCCTTGGATGAGATGTCTTGGTTTGCTTTCCTACTTGACAGTCACCACATACCTTTCCTTCATCAATAGTCAGTTTTGGAATTCCTCTCACAGCCTCCTTGGAGATGATCTTCTTCATTCCTCTTAGATGAAGGTGCCCAAGTTCTTGATGCCACAACTTTACCTCCTTTTCTTCTCTAGCCATATAGCATGTTGTGGATCTACTTGAGTCCTTAGGATCCCATAAGTAACATTTGTCTTTAGATCTAGACCCCTTCATTACTTCTTCATTATCACCATTTTTAACCATACATTCTTCTTTAGTGAATTTCACACTTAGTCCTTGATCACAGAGCTGACTAATGTTGATCAAGTTGGCAGTTAGTCCTTTTACTAGTAATACATTGTCCAGGTTAGGTACTCCAAGACAGTCTAGTTTCCAAACCCCTTTGATCTCTCCTTTTTCTCCATCACCAAAAGTCACATAACTAGTGGAATCAGGTTTGATGTCCACCAACAGATTCTTTATGCCAGTCATGTGTTTAGAACAGTCACTATCAAAGTACTAGTCTTCTTTAGCTGACGCTCTTAGAGAGGTATGAGCTATCAGACTAACCTCCTTTGTCACCCATAGTTGCTTCTTGGCAGGAGTCCTTTGATGAGTGTGGCTAGGATATCCATGTAGTTTGAAGCAAAAAGGTTTTAGGTGACCAAAATTTCCACAGAAATGACACCTCCACCTTTGGAACTTTCTTCTTGTCTACTTCATGTTCTTGTTTCTCTGATGTTGTGATGTTAGTCGTGACATCTAGTTTGAGCTCTGATTTTCAGACTCTGGTCTCTTGAACCCCAAGGTGGATTTTTGTTCACCAACAAACCCTAGTCCAGACATGTCTCTGCTATCTGACCCCTCTGTAGGATTTTTTCAAGAGTGTCAGTCCCAGGGTTTAGCATCCTGATTGATCTTGTCATCTGCTCACATTTACATTTTAACAGGCTGACTTCACTGTTGAGTGAGTCTATTGTTGCAAGATGTTCCTTCTTCTCAGCCTCCAACTTCTTGATGATCCCTTTCTGATTTTCTCCTTGTTGGCATACCTCTGCACTTTTGAAGCACAACTGTTTGTAAGAAGCTGCAAGCTCATCAAAAGTCAGTTCATCCTCACTTGAGTCATCATCAGATGAGCATACACTATTTAGAGCAGTGACATGCCTGACATACTCCTTTTCTGATCCACCTTCAGAGTCTTCATCAGACCATGTGACAGTTAGGCCTTTTCCCTTCTTTTTGAGATATGTGGGACATTCCTTTCTAATGTGTCCATATCTCTCACACTCATGGCATTGAACTCCTCTGCTTTGGCTGACTTTATCTTCAGATTTTTCTTTATCAGCAGGCCTGCTTCTGGTATAAGGTTTAGGCTTAGCATCTATCCTTTTGACCAGTTTGTTAAACTGTCTTCCAAGCAAGGCTATTGCTTCTGACATACTTTCTTTACTTTCACCATCTTCTTCTTCTGAATCCTCAGCATTGTTTGAAACAAGAGCTATGCTTTTGTTCTTTTTATCCACTGTCTGATCACACATTCCCATCTCAAAGGTTTGGAGTGAACCAATGAGTTCATCTACCTTCATGTGGCATATGTCTTGGGCTTCTTCAATGGATGTGACCTTCATGGCAAACCTCTTAGGCAATGATCTTAAGATCTTCCTCACTAGCTTTTCTTCAGACATCTTTTCTCCCAGAGGTCCTGAGGTGTTTGCAAGTTCAAGGACATTTATGTAGAACTCATGAATAGTTTCCTCCTCCTTCATCTTTAGACTTTCAAACTTGGTGGTTAGCATTTGAAGTCTTGACATTTTGACCTTGGAAGTTCCCTCGTGAGTAGTTTTGAGAGTATCCCAAACATCCTTTTCCAGTTCACAGTGGTGTACTAGTCTGAAGATGTTTTTGTCTATACCATTGAAGAGTGCATTCAATGCTTTAGAGTTCCCAAGAGCTAACGCCTCTTGCTCTTTGTTCCATTCCTCTTCAGGAATTAGCACAGATGCTCCATCCTTGTCAGTCTTCAGAGGATGTTCCTAGCCAGAGTTTGCAGCTCTCCAAGCCTTACTGTCTAAGGATTTTAGGAATGCAATCATCCTAGACTTCCAATAATCATAATTAGAACCATCCAGAATTGGAGGTGTATTAGTGAATCCTATATCTTTATCCATAGTACCAGAATTTATTTCCCTAGATCTCACCCAGATTTAAATAGGCAGGGTGCCTGTTCTGATACCAATTGAAATTCTGGCAAGCACGCGATGAATGTTACTACCAAAGTTATAACATCCACTGTGACATTGACTATTGTACTAACTAATTAAACTGTAAGTAAAAGCAGTAAATAACACAACAATTGTTCACCCAGTTCAGTGTCAACAACACCTACATCTGGGGGCTACCAAGCCAGGGAGGAAACTCACTATCAGTAGAATTAATTCAGAGTCAAACAACCCAGTTTGCACCCTTCACTTAAAGCCTACCCAATGACACTTCAACCTAGAGACACTCTAGACCTGAGTATTCCCACTCACTCCCCCTCAATCACACCACAGTGATATTCAATTACAATTACAGAATAAACATGAAGAAACACTTCATACACACCTTGATCTTGTTTCACAGCTTTGATCAAAGTACACACACTCTTGCTTCACAGCTTTGAGTGAGACACAGCTTAGAATCTACCTAACTAATGGAATCATTCAACAGACAATTGCTTGGAGTACAAGTATTCCTAAGACACAATCCACACGTGAAGAACACACTTTCTTCACTCACAATACTCACGTGAAGAACAAACTTCTTCACTCACAAGAACTCTGTAATTTCCACTCTTTTCTTCAGTCGGAAAAAATCCACACTACTAGGATTGCTCTTTCTGATATATATATATATATATATATATATATATATATATATATATATATATATATATATATATATATATATATATATATATATATATATATATATATATATATATATATATATATATATATATATATATATATATATATATATATATATATATATATATATATATATATATATATATATATATATATATATATATATATATATATATATATATATATATATATATATATATATATATATATATATATATATATATATATATATATATATATATATATAGCAGTCATTCCTTTTGGACCTTGATGCACACAGTTAGGTTTAATTATAACAAACCCTATTCTTTAATCATCTGCACATTTTCCATTTAATTCAGGAGCATTTGTTTCGCTTTAAGGCTTCTCAAATGTCTCCTATATTTCAGCTTGAGCTCCTGATTTGTTTCCTGATTTCTAGATACCAGAAAAACTAACCTGCCCGCTGGATGTCATACGGTCAGTGTCATGACATTCTGTATGACATTAAGCTTAAGTTATAGTTAACTTACCCTGCATACGCATCATTGTGGATGTCTTAACATTCAGTATGACATACATGCAAACTCTAATGTTTTGCCACAAAATGCAGCCAATCAAGAGCACTTACAAATTTTTAGAAAACCCAGAAATGCCACCCTTCTTCAAACCCAAATAAACTTCATCAACTTCAAACCCATCTTCCATCGTGAACTGAAAAAACGAGCCAAATCAAACCCAGAACCACCATCAAACGTTCATCTATCACACTTCAAACCCCTCCATTATCAAACCAACCAAATCACCTTCTTCCTCCAAATCCCCTTATCCTCAAACCCGCTGTTCATCACTAACCTTCAACCAAACCCATTTCCAGATTCACCATCAACCTTCAAACTGAAACCCTTTTGTTCTTCCACTATGCAAACCGAACCTTCTTCTTCAAACTCATCATCAAACTACCAACAGAACCACCATTTTTCAACAACTCCATTCAAATCTAAACCTCACAACCTCCATTAAATCAATCCATCATCATCTCCTTCATCATTTTCACAAACCCAAAAAATACGCAGCAACTTCCTCACCAGGTTCATCCCAAATCATCCTCTTCCAACACATCTGAAACCCATTAAAACGAATCCCATTCTCAAACCCATTTTCGTTCTACTTCTGAAACCATTCTCAACCTCTCCTCCTTCAACATCAAAAACCTATCCCAAAACCTCACAAGCCACCTGCAGAACCCACCTTCATCTCAACTCACCCACGACCCCTTCCTCCTTCGAAACTATCTGAAACCCTTGAAACCCCAACACAAAAAGGAAACAGAAAATAGATTGTGAGAGTGAATCAAAACAAGAGGGACATTTTGAAGCGGAGAAGGAGACGAGATCGATCCAGGAGAGAGAACAGTAGAGAGAGGAGGATTTGGGGAAAAGAAAGAAGAAAGATAGATAGGAAAGAGGAAGAGGATTCACGTGTGAAGGAGAGAGGAATCAGGTTTATTGGTTTTAATTAATTTCTCTTTCAGCATTTATTTCAATTAATTAATTTTACCGGCATTTTTATTTTGTTTATTTTTTTAAATATAGATTGATTTAGAATTTATTTATTTCAGATTTAGATTTTTAGTAATAAGGTTATATTTTTAGGATTTTAGATTTTCTTTAGTTTATTTATCTAGAATTATTTTAGACTTAGAAATATTTAGAGTAATTTAGGTTTTACTTTAACTAGAATTCCCTTTGACATTTAGAATTTAATTTTAGAATTAGTTTTTTAAGTTAGATTTAACTTAGGATTTTATTAGTTAGTAATCTTAGAATTATTTTAGATTTAATTTAGTTTTTAGAAGTATCTTAGAATTTAGGATTTGTCGCTTCCTCGAAAATAAGGTGCCGGCAAAACAGAAGAGTCGCCACCTTTCGTTATTTATCCCTCAGAACGGGAAAGGAAACGATCGGAAAAACCTGACGAATAGGTATAAGACAAGGTCATCGCAACCATTGTCTGGGTTCGGGAGTCGGTTACGCAAGGGGAAGGTATTAGCACCCCTCACGTCCATCGTACTCGATGGGATCCACGCTTTTTGTGTTTACTGGACGAGTTGGTTTTATCTATCTACCTATCAAGGCTGGTCTAAAAAGAAAAGAAAATGACTTGGCAAAGTGTCGCGCTTTATGTCTACGTATTCTCATCAGAGAATGAGAAATCAGAGTCAACGTAGTTCGCCTAACTACGGGATACGGGGAAGGTGGCTCGCCAATACGTCAGTATTGTGCCTACGTACTCTCAACAGGTATGAGAGATCAGAGCTTACGTAGTTCGGGATAATACGGATTACGGGAATTCAGATTCATCTGTTTTATCGAGTAGGGTTGAACAGCAGTTCCAGTAGTTAGGGACAAGGCCTGTTTGCGGTGGCACTGAAGTTTAACGACACTCTTTTCTTCAGAAAAGCTTCCCTTCAATTATGGGCCCACGGGGCAAAAAGGTGTCCAGTTTGTTTTCTGTCTTTTACGAAAGAACTGTTTTTTATTGTGTTTGCAATTTCAATCGCACTAAAGACTATGACCTGAGAGTGAATGTGTCGCATGTCACCCAAAGGGTGCCATACTAAACATCCAGACTGTTGAAAAGAAACTCTCCAACAATCCTTTCTCAGATAGCTTAAGGCTCGTAACGTACGAAAGAAATCATTCATGATTACTGTATCTTAAGCTGTTTTGAGATGAGAAGAGAACAGGCTCAACTAAGGGGAGACTATCAAGTCCTAATATTGTCATGCCAAGGATTCGTCCTATGGTTGAGGTTTGAAACAGGGAACTCCTAGAAGTTATCATGCATAGGTTTCAACCTAAGGTTCTAATCATCACTTTCTTATCAAAGGAAGTGAGATTCCTAGGGGATCATGTCAATGATAAACGGAAACAAATAAAGCATCAGCTTAAACAGTAAACAGATATACAGTAAAATGCATGCAATGCAAGTGAGGGAGGAAATGTGTGTAGGGCATCAGCCTCCACAAGCTCGTCTCAACCTCAAGACAGATATGAATAACTGCAATCATACAGAGGAAATAACATTCTATCAAGCAAAACATAATAACTGCAATCATATAGAGAAAATAAAATGCTATTAAGCAAGCACAAACCACATAGGCAAGGGAGCTGGGCTCTACCGAATACCCGCAAGCAAAGCCATACAGTAAAAATACAAGCAGAGGGAGCCACTCAACTGAAGGTGAGATAATACTTAGAAAGGGAGGGATTGAATAAGTATGGAAAATTAATACTTGAAAATAATCACACAATTATTTTTATTCTGGTTCGTTAAACAACTACTCCAGTCCACCCTTCCAGAGTGATTTGCCTTTCTCAACAAGGACTTAATCCACTATTAAATCAAACTGATTACAATAGTATCACCTAAGAACAACAGTTCTTAGTCTTCTCAAGAGCTACTGATTCTAACTGAATCCTCTTAAGGAATATCCTTTACAATCAATGTAAATTAAATACAAGAGTTTTCAATGCTTCTACAAAGCTTTAATCACAACAGTGATTTTTCTCTTAAGATTAAGTACAATAAGATTCTATGAAGAATAAGAATGAAAGCTTTTAGAATATTATGATTTCTTTTCAGCAAGTGTGTAGCCCTAAAGAATGAAGTGAAGATCTCCTTTTATAGGCAGCTGAATCATGCATGCTGAACATTGAAAAGAGAGTCCAAAAGGTATGAGCCTTTTTGTCTTCACATCAACTGACCTTTCCTTGAAATAGATGGCACAGAAAAATCCTTTTTGTCGGTGTAAGTGTGTCTAGCACAAATAAGGAAAGAGACGTTGAATAGTTCCAACGGATATATTCTTGAAAATACTTCTTCAGTTTCAGCAAGTTCTTCAGAGTCTGAATGTATCAGAGTCTTCTAATGAGATTCAGAACTATGCTGTATCAGAGTCTTCTGCAGCGTGTGTGCTTCTAGCGTGTTGATCATCAGAGCATTTTGACACAGAACTTCAGTACTTGGCAGCGTAGGTACTTTCAGAAACTTCTGTAGACTAATGCTTTGAGAAACTCTTCAATCAATATTCTTCTATACTTCTGATGCTTCAGCTTCAGATGCTTCTGACTATCTTCAGATGCTTCTGACTCAGAATGTTCTGGAGCTTCTTGCTTCAGATCCTTCTGGAGACTACGCTCAGGATCTTCTGTAAGGAGCAAACAGATTCTTCTGTAGGTGCATCTGGCGCTTCAGAGTCAGAATAACTTCTTGTATTCAAGGCAGATTTGCTTCTAGAGAGTTAATATAATTTCAGTCTGCAGTAAAACTCTCAAACAAATTTTAGAGTATATAATTCTTAAATATAAATTTCCTAACAGTTATCATCAAAACAAAGAGTAATTATTAAGAACCAATCTGTGTTCTAACAATCTCCCCCTTTTTGATGATGACAAAAAGTATCAGAAATTTTATTTAATTGAACATAAAGAATTATAACTCCCCCTGAGATGATGAATCTCCCCCTGAGTTAAACATGAAAAAGGAATAGAAACTTCCCTTTTTATCTTGATTAATCTTCAGAGTCAGATCTTGTTTGTCTTTGTAATTGATTAAGGGTCAGAATATCTTGCAGATATGAGATTCAGAGTTTGATAAAAGATAAATGATCTGAGAAACTCAGAGATTCTTTTATAGAGTGTTCTTATCAAAAGTTCTGAAATAGTCAATTTAGATATTAGAAAGAGTAGATATGTATGAAGATCCATTCTAGTGAAATTATATTAAATAGTTCAGATCTTTATTTTCTCCCCCTTTTTTGTCATAAGCAAAAAGTAAAAACTTTTAATAAATACAAATAAAAGGAACAAGAGCAGATAATTCAATGGAGAATAACAAGCTGATTCATTTAATCATAACAGAGCAAAAGTACATTGGAAAATATCAGAAGATATAACAAGAACATTCAGATTCAAAACAACAGATGCACAAATATGAGAAAAAAAAATCTAAGAGTGTTTTGACAAAAGCATCTTCAATAGGTCTGTGATCTCAGATTGTGATTGCTCTTGCTTTGACATCCACTTAGTCATTGTCTCAGTCTTCTCATCTTGTTTAGCCATCCACTCTGACATGTCCTCAGATTTCTTGTCTTGCTTCACCATCCAAGATCTTATTTCAGATTGACCAGCTTCCAGAGCAGCAATCTTGTTTCCAAAATCTGGATTTTCTGTCTTTATCTCTGATGATTGAGGTTCTGTATCCTGAACAAAGTCAATTGCCATAGGGTCTGGAGATCCTGAAGAGGGTTCTACCAGAGTCATAGTCAATGCATTGGCAGTTGGTTCTGGTGGTGGAGGAGGAGGAGCATCCAAACAAAGCAGAGGTTCAGTCTTGTTTACTATCCAGAATTGAGTTCTTTCAGTTCTGAGCTTGGCATCATCAGAACAGATGTTCTTCAGATTAGAAGCTACAGTGTTGAATCTCTTGGTAAACCTTTTCCAGATGATGTCAGTCTCATTTGAATCCATAGTTTCAGAGCATCTCTTCTGAACAGTACCTAAAGACATCTGTATTTCTTGCAAAAACGTTTGAAATAAATGATCAATATTAAGTCTGGGTGGTGGTTTAAGCAAGGTTTCCAGAGTCATCTGTTTAGGTTTTGGAGTTGGTGGTATCAGTGATTTTGAGATGGAAATCAGAGGTGGGGGAACATAAGGAATGAATGGAATTTCTGGTTTTTGAGGTAAAGATCTGTTTAATGCATTAAGCAGAGTTGGTTGAGGTCTTGTGCGTGGGTAAACAATATCAAAAGATGCATTGGAGTATGGTATGAATGCAGAGTTTGATGGCTTATCAGATGCAGGATGCAAAGCTGAAACAGCAGCTTTACCAGATGTAGCAGATATGGTGGCTAATGATCCTTCATTGTTCATAGATTGAATATATGAAAGGATTACAGATGGAAGGGCCTGAATGAGCTTTGGTTTCAGAGGTTCCAAAGGTTCAGAAGGCTCAACTCTATCATAAAAATCTTTTAGTTTGAAACCATAAGATAAATTATGATAAAGAGAAGACACTTGGGCACAAGATATTCCAGATGATGATGGATTGGTAGAGGGAACAATCATCTCAGATGATGGTGCAGGTGGAGGCAGAGGGTCTGAAATGGAAGTTTTAGTAGGTAAGGTTGATTCAGGTTCAGGTTCAGGTTCATGTACAGGATATTTGTTAGATGGATTAATCAGAAAATCAGGATGAATTTCTGATTCAGATGAATTTGAGGATGTTTCAGGTGTACAAGAGGTAGAAGAAACTTGAAACACTGTTTTTAATGGAGTGATGTCAAGAACTTCTGTCTCAGGGATATGAGATGGTTCTGAAGGAATATCAGATTGTTGTGATGGTGGTTCAGATGAAACAGGAGCAGAAGTTACTTTAGTGGGTTCAGAAGTAACAGGTGCTACAGGTTCAGAAGATGGAGTATTTGATGGTGGTATGACAGAGTCTTTTTGTGGTTGATCTTCTGTAGTTTGTTTTTCTGGATGATTTTCTGTTTGTGGTTGAGCAGAGTTTTGTTTATCAGAATTTTGTGATAGTTCTGATGGTTGTGGTTCTGTTTGTTGTGGTTCTGTTGGTTGTGGTTCTGTTGGTTGTGGTTCTGTTGGTGATGGACATGGAGTGAAGTGTTTGATGTGTATTTTAGGTTGAGGTGGTTTTGATACAGAAGCAGTTGTTTGTTTCTGAGGTGAGACAGAACTAGGGGCAACAACAGATGTTGTTTGAGTGACAGGGGGTTTGGGTACAGACTTAATAGATGAATCATTAATAACAACATTTTTAGAAATAACAAAAGCTTTAGTACCTTTGAGTTTAATCCTCTTAGCAGATGCAGAGGCAGCTTCTCCAGAGTCCTTTCTCTTTAACAGATCCTTTGGTTTCTCAGCAATCTTAGCCTTCTTCTGGACAGGTTCAGATTCTACTACAGGCTGAGATCTTTTCCTCTGAAGTGGAACTTCTTCTTCTTCTCCTGCGTCTGGCAGTGGTTTCTTGACAAGTTGAAACACATTGGCTGGAACAGGCACTCCTTCCTTTTTGCATTCCTCTATATACATCAGAACAATGTGTCTAGGTTCTTCAACAAAGAATAGAGGAAAGTCAGATACTGGAATCCTTTTATTCAGATCAGACATATTTAACCTCTTTGGAGCAGTAGTAAGTTCATCTACAATCTTGAGTCTCAGAAGGCTTTTAGCGTTCAAAGGCTTTCCCATAATGAACTCTAATTCTTCTGTAACACCAGCATCATACAGAGCAGCCACTAAACCATTTTCAGTGAGAAGATCTGATAGCAACCTTCCAAAAGGTATCCAAGTCCTGATCTTCTGGCCTTTTTCTTTTACAGATTCTCTAGATGCATTTATGTGATTCCACAGATGCATGAACAAAATGTAAGGCAGATCTACCTTGTTGCTCTGACTAAGGCAGTACATAAAATAGATCTGTTCATTGTTGACATAATCTGGGGAATTTGTTGACTTTCTGTGATGTATGCATCCCATGAAGATCTTGGCCCAGATCTTGTAATCAGGCTTCAGATCTTTGAATCTGTTAGAGGCTTGTCCAGTAGTCATAACCTCCTCATAAACTTCATCCATATCAACACGCCCAGCTGGCAGATGTGAAACACCATCTGTTTCTTCATAACCAATCAGTCTTCTAATCAGATCCTCTGTGATGATGATCTCCTTTCCCAGCACAGATGATAGAATAAACTTTGGATATACAGATGCATGAATCCAGAATTCTTTAACAAGCAGAGGGTAAACTGGTCCAAACAGTCTATCAAAGTATTTCACCAAACCTTGAGCTCTAACAATGGAGCGAAAATCAAACCCATTGTCAGCCAGAGAATCAAATTCAACCATGGATTCACACAATACTTCTAGTTTATCAACTGGTGTGAGAAGAGTTCTCTTTGGAGGAGTATATGGAACAACACCTAGGTTGTCTGAAGTCACAACAGCCATTGTGGATTGAAACTGTGCAGTTGTTGATGAAGAAGACGCCATTGAAGATTGCTTTTTAGAACACTTAGGTTTTGAGTTTTTATGCAGAGAGAACAATAGATGAAAACGCATGTAAATTCTGAGAGTGAAAAGTGTGAAAGTGAATACACATCAAGTATTTATACTAATCACATAGGCACACCAAGAGACAGAAAGAACGCACGTTTGAGCAGCATTAAATGAAGAGAATAAAATCATTTCAAATAATAAATGCTTCTGACAGATTTGGGGGGAAAACCAAGACATTTACTATTCAAATTTCACCTCAAACGTCTTTTCAGTTGTCCACACGCCACCTCATCAGATTTTGTGGGACACGTGTTTGCTTGCATGCTGTTCTGAATTCTCTCAAGAAATGAAACGTTAGCCAACGTTCAGATCTTCTAAAGATGATTAGTTCATATTTTCACATCAGAAATGTTAATCAGAATAGAATAAATGAACAGAAGAAATACTTCAGATGAATTAAGCATTTTTGCATCTGGAACAATTTGCTTCTGATAAATATCATTCTGGACAAAAGTCCATACCAATATTTTTCAGAATAAAATTGAATCTATCTTCAACAAGGGGTTTTGTAAAAATATCTGCCCATTGATGATCTGTATCAACAAAGGCTAAATTTATGATTCCCTTCTGAACATAGTCTCTGATGAAATGATGCTTAATTTCTATATGTTTTGCCTTAGAATGTAAAATGGGATTCTTGGACAATCATATAGCAGAAGTATTATCACAAAAGATAGAAATGTTACTCTCAAAAATTTGATAATCTTCTAGTTGACTTTTCATCCAGAGCATCTGCGTACTACATCCAACAGCAGCAATGTATTCAGCCTCTGTGGTTGAAAGTGCAATTGTGGGTTGCTTCTTGCTGTACCAGGAGATTAGATTTCTTCCTAGAAATTGACAACTTCCAGAAGTACTTTTTCTTTCCACTCTGTCTCCAGCATAGTCAGCATCACAGAATCCAACTAATTTGAAATCATCAGATTTTCTGTAGCACAAACCCACATTAGAAGTACCTTTCAGATACCTTAGAATCCTCTTGACAACTGTCAAGTGTGATTCTCTAGGATCTGATTGGAATCTAGCACACAGACAAACACTGAACAATATGTCAGGTCTAGAAGCAGTAAGATAAAGAAGAGAGCCAATCATACCTCTGTAGAGCTTCTGGTCTACTTTCTTACTTACCTCTTCTTTGCCAAGTGAGCTAGTAGGATGCATTGGAGTCTTTGCTACCTTGTTGTCAGACATGTTGAATTTCTTCAGAAGTTCTTTAACATACTTTGTCTGATGTATGTAGGTGCATTCTGGAGTTTGATTAACTTGGATTCCTAAAAAGAATCTGAGTTCTCCCATCATGCTCATTTCAAATTCTGCCTGCATACATGTAGCAAACTCCTTTCCAAGCATAATATTTGTTGATCCAAAAATAATATCATCTACATAAATTTGGCAAATTAGAAGATCTTTCTTTATAGTTTTACAAAATAGAGTTGTATCCACTTTGCCTCTGATAAAATTCTTCTCCAGAAGAAAATTACTCAATCTCTCATACCAAGCTCTGGGAGCTTGTTTTAATCCATATAGAGATTTCTTTAATTTGAAAACATGATCTGGAAATTTTTCATTTTCAAAACCAGGAGGTTGGTGGACATAGACTTCTTCTTCTATAATACCATTAAGAAAGGCACTTTTAACATCCATCTGATATAGACTGATGTTATTCTGTGCAGCAAAAGAAATAAGAAGGCGTATAGATTCTAACCTTGCTACTGGAGCATATGTCTCAGTGTAATCAATACCTTCTTGCTGACTGTATCCTTGAGCAACCAGCCTTGCCTTATTCCTCTCAACTTCTCCTTTCTCATTTAGTTTATTTCTGAAGACCCATTTTGTACCAATAATATTAAATCCTTGAGGTCTTTGAACTAGATCCCATACATCATTTCTGCTGAATTGGTTAAGCTCTTCTTGCATGGCAATAATCCAATCATTGTCTTGCAGAGCTTCTTCTACAGAAGATGGTTCAATTTCTGACACTAGTCCAAATAGAGACGCCTCAGATGATCTTAGAAAGGATCTTGTTCTGATGGGATCATCTTTCTTTCCAATAATGACATCCTCTGGATGAGAAGCTTTAATTCTGGATGATGATCCTCTGATAGTTGACTCTTCAGAAATTTTTAGATTATTCATCTGAGAAGTTAAGGGAGTAGCATCTGGAGTTGCTTCTGGTTCCTTCACTTGAAGTTTGTCTGCTTCTGGAACTTCAGAGTCAATAAAGACTACTTCCCTATCTGCAGAGTTATCAACCTGCTTTGGCTTTTCAGAGCCAAGCTTATCATCAAATCTGACATGAATGGATTCTTCCACAATCTGTGTCTCAGTGTTGTATACTCTGTAGCCTTTAGAGCGTTCAAAATATCCAAGCATGAAACACTTATGTGCTTTAGAATCAAACTTGCCCAGATTTTCCTTAGTGTTTAACATATAACAGATACATCCAAAAGGATGAAAATAAGAAATGTTGGGCTTTTTGTTCTTCCACAATTCATAAGGAGTCTTCTTTAGAAGAGGTCTAACAGAAACTCTGTTCTGAATGTAGCATGCTGTATTGATTGCTTCTGCCCAAAAATGTTTTGCCAGATTTGTCTCATTGATCATGGTTCTGGCCATTTCTTGCAAAGTTCTGTTTTTCCTCTCTACAACCCCATTCTGTTGTGGAGTTCTAGGACAGGAAAAATCATGAGCAATGCCTTTTTCAGAAAAATATTTTTCAAAATATTTATTTTCAAATTCACCACCATGATCACTTCTGACTTTTATAATTTTGAACTTCTTTTCATTCTGGACTTGCTTGCAGAAGTCAAAGAACACAGAATGTGACTCATCCTTGTGTTTTAAGAACTTTACCCATGTCCATCTGCTAAAGTCATCAACAATGATCAATCCATACTTCTTGCCTCTTATGGATGCAGTTTTCATTGGTCCAAATAGATCAATATGAAGTAATTCTAATGGTTTAGAGGTAGAAACAACATTTTTTGATTTGAAAGATGTTTTTGAAAACTTCCCTTTCTGACATGCTTCACAAAGAGCATCTGAAGTGAACTTCAGATCAGGGAGTCCTCTGACAAGATTAAGTTTATTAATCTGAGATATACGTCTCATATTAATATGGCCCAATCTTCTGTGCCAGACCCATTGCTCTTCATTCACAGACAAGAGGCATTTAACATTTTGAACTTTAAGTTCTGAAAGATTTATTTTATAAATGTTGTTTTTCCTCTTACCACTAAATAGGATAGAGCCATCCTTCTGACTAATAGCTTTACAACATTTTTGATTAAAAGTTATATCATAACCATTGTCACTTAATTAACTTATGGACAATAGGTTATGCTTTAACCCTTCAACAAGTAAAACATTAGTAATGGAGGGAAGTTTACCATTTCCAATTGTGCCAGATCCAATGATCTTGCCCTTCTGGTTCCCTCCAAACTTCACGTCCCCTCCAGATCTAAGTTCCAGGCTTTGGAACATAGACTTTTCTCCTGTCATGTGTCGTGAGCATCCAGAGTCCAGGTACCATGATTGGTGTCCTGACCTTGCTGCTAAGAACATCTGCAACAGGAATTATTTTGTTTTTAGGTACCCAGATCTTCTTGGGTCCTTTGGGGTTAGTTGGTTTGTAGGTTTGTCTAAACTTCTGTTTTGCAACATAATGTTTATTCTGAATTGCCTTAGGTTTAAACACATAAGTACTCTTCTCAGAGCTTGTGTGTTTAATGTCATTCAAGTGACCAAATTTGAATTGAGAATACAGAGGTGTCTTCCTGATGAAAAGTTTGTCAACAGGTTTTGGATTGCTTCCAGATGAAGACTCATATCCAATCCCTCTTCTGTTGTTTCCACTAACACCATAGATCATGGAAGCCATCTTGCTTCTGTCTATGCTCTTAGTGAGAAATCTCTGAAAACTAGAGTCATATTTTTCTAAAATATTTTCACATGACTTAGTCTCAGATTCAGATTCTTGTTGAGTTCTTTCAAAGTCATTTTTGATTTTTAAATTTATTTCTTTCTGCTCAACAAGTTCTGTTTTCAGAAGATCAATCTCAGATTCAAGATTGCTTTTCAGCTTCTTGTATTTGAGTTTGATGTTGTTATAACTTTTAAGAACTTCTGTTACAACTTTAATGAGTTCCTCTTTGGTAAGTTTAGCCATTACCTCTTCTGCATCATCATCAAATTCAGATTCTGATTCATATCCTGAGGTACCTTCCTCTTGATCTTCTGTCCTGGCCATCAGTGCAACGTTTGCACATTCTTCTTCTGATTCAGAAGATGATTCACACTCATCTGAGTCATCCCATGTTGCCATCAGAACCTTCTTCTTTTTGTTGAACTTCTTCTTAGGTTTTTCTTTCAGAAGTTTGGGGCAGTCATTTTTGTAGTGCCCAGGTTCTTTGCACTCATAGCACACCACTTCTTTCTTGGCAGATCTTCTGTGACTAGAAGATTCCTTTCTGTAGTCAGATCTTCTGAAGTTGTTGAACTTCTTTCCCTTGTGCTTCCAGAGTTTGTTAATCCTTCTGGACAGCATGGATAACTCATCTTCTTCTTCAGAAGAAGAATCTTCAGAGCTTTCTTGAATGACCTGCAAAGCTTTAGCAGTTTTGTTAGATTTTAATGCTACAGATTTACCTTTATCTTTCTTCTGAGGTTCATCTTCCTCAAGCTCAATCTCATGGCTCCTCAATGAGCTGGTGAGTTCTTCTAGAGAGATCTTGTTCAGATCTTTGGCCATCTTCAGGGCAGTCACCATTGGTCTCCATCTGATGGGCAGACTTCTGATGATTTTCTTTACGTGATCTGAGGTGGAATATCCCTTGTCCAGAACTTTCAGCCCAACAGTGAGTATCTGGAATATGGAGAACATGGCTTCAACAGATTCAGAGTCTTCCATTTTGAAAGCCTCATATTTCTGGATCAGAGCCAGAGCTTTTGTCTCCTTAACTTGAGAATTTCCCTCATGGGTCATTTTAAGGGATTCAAACATATCAAAAGTTGTCTCCCTGTTTGTGATTTTCTCATACTCTGTATGTGAAATAGCATTCAGTAATATGGTTCTAGCTTTATGGTGATTTCTGAAGTCTTTCTTCTGAGAATCTGTCATAGATTTTCTGTCAATCTTTTTGCCATCTCCATTTGTGGGATGTACATATCCATCTATGACAAGATCCCATAGATCAGCATCATATCCTAGGAAAAAACCCTCAATTCTGTCTTTCCAGTAATCAAATTTTTCTCCATCAAACATTAGAGGCTTGGTGCTGATCCTATCCCTCTCTTCATATTTATTGTTAATATTTGACATTGAATTATCAGCCATGATAACAAGTAAATATATTTATCAAAGTATATCTCTCTGGATCTTTACTGACACTGTTAAGTGATAGCACACTCAGAACCGGAGCTCTGATACCAACTGAAGGTGAGATAATACTTAGAAAGGGGGGATTGAATAAGTATGGAAAATTAATACTTGAAAATAATCACACAATTATTTTTATCCTGGTTCGTTAAACAACTACTCCAGTCCACCCTTCCAGAGTGATTTGCCTTTCTCAACAAGGACTTAATCCACTATTAAATCAAACTGATTACAATAGTATCACCTAAGAACAACAGTTCTTAGTCTTCTCAAGAGCTACTGATTCTAACTTAATCCTCTTAAGGAATATCCTTTACAATCAATGAAAATTAAATACAAGAGTTTTCAATGCTTCTACAAAGCTTTAATCACAACAATGATTTTTCTCTTAAGATTAAGTACAATAAGATTCTATGAAGAATAAGAATGAAAGCTTTTAGAATATTATGATTTCTTTTCAGCAAGTGTGTAGCCCTAAAGAATGAAGTGAAGATCTCCTTTTATAGGAAGCTGAATCATGCAAGCTGAACATTGAAAAGAGAGTCCAAAAGGTCTGAGCCTTTTTGTCTTCACATCAACTGACCTTTCCTTGAAATAGATGGCACAGAAAAATCCTTTTTGTCGGTGTAAGTGTGTCTAGCACAAATAAGGAAAGAGACGTTGAATAGTTCCAACGGATATATTCTTGAAAATACTTCTTCAGTTTCAGCAAGTTCTTCAGAGTCTGAATGTATCAGAGTCTTCTAATGAGATTCAGAACTATGCTGTATCAGAGTCTTCTGCAGCGTGTGTGCTTCTAGCGTGTTGATCATCAGAGCATTTTGACACAGAACTTCAGTACTTGGCAGCGTAGGTACTTTCAGAAACTTCTGTAGACTAATGCTTTGAGAAACTCTTCAATCAATATTCTTCTATACTTCTGATGCTTCACCTTCAGATGCTTCTGACTATCTTCAGATGCTTCTGACTCAGAATGTTCTGGAGCTTCTTGCTTCAGATCCTTCTGGAGACTACGCTCAGGATCTTCTGTAAGGAGCAAACAGATTCTTCTGTAGGTGCATCTGGCGCTTCAGAGTCAGAATAACTTCTTGTATTCAAGGCAGATTTGCTTCTAGAGAGTTAATATAATTTCAGTCTGCAGTAAAACTCTCAAACAAATTTTAGAGTATATAATTCTTAAATATAAATTTCCTAACAGTTATCATCAAAACAAAGAGTAATTATTAAGAACCAATCTGTGTTCTAACATCAACCTCTAGTGCAATCATGCTCCTATCTTAAATCAATCTAAATATGAACTTATTCTAATGCATCAAGCAAGTCAAACAAGGCACATCAGTACAGAAAAGAAAACAGACAGGAAAAGAAAGCAGATTAACCACTCCCACAGCTTTACAACAAAGCTATCTTCTGACAGCAGCTCAGTCCTCAAACTTCAATCATCCTTCAAGGCTATCATCCTCAGTAACAAGTATCAACTTGCTCCTCCAAGGTTTCAACCCATCAAACATAAGTATCAACTTGTTCTCACTTCTCCAAGCTTCAGCTCTTCAGTCAATTCCACCTTCAGGCTT
Organism: Lathyrus sativus; assembly: GCA_963859935.3. NCBI lineage: Eukaryota > Viridiplantae > Streptophyta > Magnoliopsida > Fabales > Fabaceae > Lathyrus > Lathyrus sativus. The sequence goes on along the minus strand of OZ012735.1, from coordinate 239,163,367 downwards.
CACTCCTAACTACAAGTATCAACTTGATTCCTTCAGGCTCTCAATGCATCAATGTAAGTGTCAACTTATCCTTTATTCCTCAAGCCTCAGCTCTTCACTCAATCTCCATTGGATCTTCTTCACAAGTATCAACTTGGTCCTCAAGCTTTAGCTCTCTTTGCTTTACCAGTATCAACTTGGCCCTCTTCCTCTACAAGCCTCAGCTTCCCAGAGTAGTCTTCAATCACATGGAAGTGTCAACTTCATCCTTCAATCTTCTCCAAGAAATGGACTCCATCCTCTAATCAAGGGAGAAATATGCATCTATCAAGAGCAAAGTTGGGATGATTGGTAGCAGAGTGAAGACCCAAGGTCACCACTGAGCATCCTGTCATCAGAGAAAGGGACCCTCAAAGGTTCTACCAATTTTCAAAGAGCCACACATCCTACCAAAGGAGGGATGAGGCCTTTAAAAGGGGACCTTACATCATAGGGAGGAATGAAAGTGATCAACATCATCCATGTTTATGAAGGAAGAGAACTATCTAGAAGCTCTGCCTACAAAATCCTAATCTTAACCTAATCCAAACTACACCACAAAAAGGGGAGATCTTCAAATCCAAGCCTCTTCAAGCAATCCAATGCACCTTCAACTTGCCTTCATCATCATCCAAGAACAAGCAAAGCAAAACCCTAACCTAAGGGAACTAAAGATGTTAATCTAGTTGAGTTAGTGCCTTAGAATCATCTAAAACTAGCACCTAAACTAAAAATCAATCAAAAATAGTAAACTATCTTATAAATTTTTACAAAAATTCCTAAGGGATCCTAATTCAATTAAGAATGCCTCATACAAAAACCAGGGACTAAATCATCTATTAAGTCCTAAAATTAAGCCCTAAATCCAAAGGTATCAACCATAAACCCTAAAAATGGAGCTTCTAAAGGTTTCAACCTAAACTACCACCTATGTTCATCACAAAAATGTGAGAAAAATCTATCGGGAGAATGCATATCTATGCTAACTATATACAAAAAATCAAGATCAAAATCATCATCACATGATCACACAAAATTCCACAAAATCAAGTATCAAACATGACTATTTTCATATCAATTAAAATGTGAAAATTCCCATAAAATCAGAAAATGCATGAAATAAAAATATTTTTTATCTAAAAAATACTAGATTCTATCATGAATTCAATGCAAAAAGAATGGATTTAATTGACTTATTTTTCCATTTTTTATGATTTTATCAAGAACCATGAATAAAATAAAGAAATTAAAGAAAATCCAAGTAAAATAATAAATGCACGGTGCAGATAGAAATAAAATCCAGTTCAATCATGGATTGGGCCATCAGGGGGGTGCAGGTATCAACCAATTCACTAAGCCCAAAATCAGCAACTAAATGAAACGATGTGTTTCATTAAAACTCAGATCCTTCACAAAATGAAACATATTCGTGGCCATTGGATCACTTCTCCAGTCAAAGGTCCACCTAAATCCAAGGGCTCTAAAGTCATCTTCAACCTTTTGAATCTCTGAACCTCGCGCGCAGCTCTGGCCACCACCGGTGGTGCTCCGGTCATCGTCCCCAACCCTAACTCTCTCTAGGATCCTCCATTGCAAGTGGTCTATACATGAAACTTGTCCCAAATTTCCTCACGAATTCATTCATGCCCTTTATTCTCTCTAAAACCTCAAGAGTCACAATAACCAATTCTCAACCGAAAATGGCAACATCCCTAATTGGTCACTAATTCTCAAATTAACTATCTGAAAACCTTCCTACACTGTTGTACATTGCATCTAACATCCTAATTTGTATTGATTCCACCTAAAACAAGCCAGAGATCAAAGGTTACCAACCTGAAAATTTCGCGTGCACAGAAGTAGCAAGACCTAAAATCAAGCCCTCAAATGCTCCAGACTCCTTCAGTGAATCACTTCCAAGCTTCTGTATGCAATAGAATTGATTGAAATGGCTTCAACTCTTGGATTCGAACCTGAGTTGCAGGTGGAGAAATCTGAGCTCAAGAACACCAATCAGCCACGAATTCCCTTTGATTATGATCTGGAATCATTCCCTAGCATCCATGGAAGAGATTGCAATCAAGAAAATGGATGGAAAATGAGTGAAATGATGTAACCGAATTCAGTTGCAAGCAATGAAATCTCAATCTAAATCTCTGCTCTCTCCTTCAATCATCACCAACCTTTCATCTGAACCTCTTCTACACAATATATAGAACATGTGTGGATGATCTAGAACCCTCTAGATCCTTCTAATGAGAAATCCAATCTCTCATGACATGAGAAGTTCACTTATATGCCATGGTGTGCACAACTCTGCAAACAGCTTGAAACCAATCTCAATTCCTTCCAATTTCTCCCCTAATGACATTTTGGAAGTGTTTGGCTTGCAAGGGATCTTGATCATGCCTTGAATTTGAGTTTTGCACATGTTACTTAAGATGTAAGTAACTATTTTTCAAAGCAAGTCCACAAATTAGACCTCAATTCAAAAATGTGGCTAAACCAATGTTCTTAAAATGCTTTTTAGAGTCAAAATGACCTATTACATGCCTTGTTTTGGATGTGTAGATCAAAAGTATCAATTTCCAACTTTGGTTCATTTAACTTATACCCTCATTTTTAGGTCATTTTTGCAACTTTGAGCCACAAGCAAATCCAACATCTCATGACCTCTTGAATAGCCTTAAAACATCATTTTGAACAAGTTTTATGTTGAACATTTTCCCATTTGAAGCTTGGAAATAGGAGTTATGGCCTTATGGTTGAAATGACCTATAATCTCCAAATGACCAAAATGCCCTTGACTTGTCAAAGCCATAACTTGAGTTCTACAAATCCTATCAAGGACTTCTAGTACTCTCTAGAAATCTAAGAGGATAAGGAACAACATTCATGTTGACCAAAAGTTCATAGGAATCATCCTTCTAGGGCAAAAGTTTCATGCAAGTTGGGTAACTTTCAAGCCCCCAAATTCACATACCTCAGATGACCTGTAACTTGTCAAAGTCCTACTTGAGTTCTACAAATCCTATCAAGGACTTCTAGCACTCAAATTAAAGCTAAGATCAAGCTCTACAACATTCATGTTAGGGGTAAGATGAGATGACAATCACATCTTGAGCTAAATTTCCTTTAAGACAGGGGTCAAACTAGGGGATTTTACACTGTCAAGCCTTAGAAACCCTAGCTTGAAACTTCTCAAACTCTTCAATCATGATGAGTTAACCTTGGAATCATAATCATAGCACCTCAATGCATAAATCCATGATCACATGGCTGTTGGATTAGGTCTCAACCTTGCCCAAATCATCAGTTGACTTAGGATTGACCCAGTCAAACCCTAATTGCACCACTCATGGCTGAGTCTTCTTAATCTTGCACAATGACCTGTCTAGGCCTCAAAGTGATCTTCAACACTTCTCATGAGCTCTCTCAAGACCTCAAGTCCATCTCCATGACCTCAGAATCATCTGATGGCTTCCCACAACTCTCAAGTTAGGAGACCTACACACTTGCATTCAATCCTCTCTCTGAGGATCTTTTAACTTCTCTGACAAGGATATCAACCCTTGAACATCTGAATAACCTTCTTAGCTAGCTTCATAGTCTTGTATAAATCTTGATTGGTAATCATACCTCTTGACCTCCTGCATACATGTCAATGAAATGCAAATGATAATGCTAATGTGAATGAAATGAAACACAAGCTAGGTAAAGAAATGTTGGGCAAATTTTGGGGTGCAACAGCTGCCCCTATTCAAACGGCTTGAACCTGACTGGGTGAGAAGCGAACGACTCTCAACCATTCAAGGTAAAAGGCGGTTGAATACCAATAAACCCGGAAATTTGCCAACTGTACCAGTACACGGTACTCTGATGGGAACAAATCTTCGGAAACTGAAATATTAGCCGCACGACAACTAGCTGGGGAATCGGTCACACGGTAACTGGTAATACACGGTCAATCATGTCGTCAGGCCTCAGGATTCCTCGGGACTCATCAGGCCAACAACCAAGGTAATCATGCCATCGGGCATTTGAAGAAATTTTCGGGCATCAGCCGGACTTCATCACCAAGTCTTCGAGGGAAGTTTCAACTTCGTTGTTCAGAAACCTGCTGGGGATGACACATCTCCGCTGGGGATTCTGGAGAACTATCAAGTAACTCTGCTTCGGGGATCCGGAAATCATTCTGGGTGAATCATCTCTGCTGGGGGAATCAAGAATCATCTTGAACAAATAACTCCGTGGGGACTTCAAGAATCATCCTGAACCAATAACTCTGCTGGAGATTTCAGGAATCATCCTGAGTAAACACTCTGTCGAGGACTCTAAGCAGCAACTTGATCAACCCAACTCTTTCGACTTCGCTGGGGATTTTAAGAATCATCTTAAACGAGCAACTTCGCTGGAAAATTCAAGAATCATCTTGGGCAAGCGACTTTTGCTGGGGGTTTCAAGAATCATCTTGAGCAAGCGACCCTGCGGAGGAACAACCTGCAAAACAAGAACGGTAACGACCTAGCTCATGCTTCATGTGTGTATGCTTTGGCAATGGCGCAATGTTCCATGCGGTGGAAATGCTACGCATTTTTTGGGTAAATGCTATGCAATCATGCAAAATGCTATGACCCCATCAGCAAAATAAATGCTGAAGGGAGAATCCTCCTGTCAAGGAGAAGGAACCACTCTGGTGGAGAGGAGGAATCATCCTGCCAAGGAGAAGAAGTCACACCAATCTCAATTGGAATCTGCCTGGGGAAACGACCTTCGGTGGACTGCTGCAGGGGAACGAATCTCTACGACAACCTGGACCTGCTGAGGAAAGCGATGTCAATCGTGGAAATAAACTTTGTGACATTCGCGACTACTTCCCTGGAGATAACGGCTCCGGTGGGGAGATACAGCATCCGCTATTCAACACTCTACTGGGGAGCACCAATCATGGCCTGAATGCTTTCCAAGGACTCGGCTTTCTTGGGGATTTGCCTACTCGGCTGGGGAAGAAGTAATCGTCCTGCTTGCTAGGGAGAGTACGACTCTGTGGAGAATTTCAATTCTCCTGGAGACTTCAGTCTGTACTATCGGGTGTTGTACACTTCAGTACATGACTCAGCTGGGGAGATGACGTTCCTTCAGGATACATCTGATTGAGGAGAGAATCTTCTCTGCCTGGGGAGACATATCAATGCCTTACGATCTCACGTTCAGACTCTGTGGGGAGAGGCTGTTGAACTTTGCTGGAGAAGAAAGAATCATCCCGCTTGGGAACGCATACGGCGTACTACCCGGTATATGATACACCTGCAACAACACAAACAAACAGACAAGATACCCTTCTCAGAGGGATCTATCAAGGTTATCATCTTGCGACAATGTTCAAGTAATTTATTGTTTCAACAATCAGTGGCCTAGGCCAATAAGTTTATGTATGCACATTTTATCAAAAACATCGGTGTTCTTCTTCGCAAACAAAACAGATAAATGCTAAACAAACAAACAGAATTGCTGAATAATATACATTTTATTGATAACGAACCCCTGAATGGGTAAAAATGTTTTACAACAGATGCAAGCTCCTGGAATGAGGAAGCTGCGCAAATATAATAACATAAATATACATCAGTATATGCACAAATGTCGGCAATAAGGCATAGACGAACACCATGAGTTGATCCCTCTATGACCCACTCGACTTTGATACTTCTCCGAAGCTTCAGCTTCAGAAGAGATTGATTCAGATAAACGGCCCTCAGGTCTTCCAAACCACTAAACAATGAAAGTCCACACGCGGAACGCAGTCATTTGCTTTTTCAAATCCCTAACTTTTTCCTGAATCGCCCTTTCGGGTTTTCGATACACCGGGATACCCTTTTTTGCCAAAGTCGCCCTTCCGGGTTTTCGACTTTGCGGGTGTACATTCTTTTCTTTTATATCCCTAATTTTTGCCCGAACCTTTTTCCTTTTTATTGTTCGCCGGGATGCCCCATTTTTGCCTGGATATTCTTTTTCTTTCCAGCTGGTCATTTTTTAAGCAAAGTATTTTTTAACTGCGTCCGTGTTCACCGGGGATGCAAAATCTTCACCATCCATCGTGGATAACAACAAGGCTCCTCCCGAGAAGACCTTGCTGACGACGTACGGACCTTCGTAATTGGGAGTCCACTTGCCCCTGTGATCGGAGTGTGGAGGAAGAATCTTCTTCAGGACGAGATCACCCGTCTGAAAGCTTCTAGGACACACCTTCTTATCATAAGCTTTCTTCATTCGGCTTTGGTACAGACGACCGTGTGCAATCGATGCTAACCTCTTCTCGTCCATCAGGATGAGTTGGTTTAGTCGGTTCTTAATCCATTCTGCCTCATCGAGTTTCACGTCAACCAAAACTCGTAAAGAAGGGATCTCCACTTCTAACAGTAGGACAGCTTCCATACCGTACACCAGTAAGAAAGGAGTTGCCCCGGTTGATGTACGTACCGTTGTACGATAACCGTGGAGTGCAGATGGCAACATCTCGTGCCAATCCTTATAGGTCACAACCATCTTCTGTACAATCTTCTTGATGTTCTTATTGGCCGCTTCAACGACGCCATTCATCTTCGGCCGGTAAGGAGATGAGTTGTGGTGTTCAATCTTGAAACTCTGGCACAACTCCTCCATCATCTTGTTATTCAGATTCGAACCATTATCAGTAATGATCCGCTCGGGAATTCCGTAACGACAGATGATGTCCCTCTTTATGAATCTAGCCACCACCTGCTTGGTCACATTAGCGTACGAGGCTGCCTCCACCCACTTGGTGAAGTAGTCGATGGCTACTAGAATGAAGCGATGACCGTTAGATGCAGTGGGCTCGATCTTGCCTATCATGTCGATGCCCCACATGGAAAACGGCCACGGGGAGGACATGACATTCAACGGGCACGGCGGCACGTGAATCTTATCAGCATAAATCTGGCATTTATGACATCTCTTCGCGAATTTAAAGCAATCCGACTCCATCGTCAGCCAGTAATATCCTGCTCTCAGGATATTTCTCGTCATAGCATGCCCGCCGGCGTGCGTACCAAATGTGCCTTCATGGACTTCTTCCATGAGCATACTCGCCTCTTTCTCATCTACACATCTGAGTAGCACAAGATCGTGGTTTCTTTTATACAAAACTCCATCAGGATTGAGATAGAAATTTCCGGACAGCCTCCTCAGAGTCTTCTTATCCTGGGTTGACGCTCCCGCAGGATACTCCTTAGTCATAAGGAACGTCTGGATGTCATGGAACCATGGCTTGCCGTCGGAGGCTTCCTCGATCGCAAAGACGAATGCAGGTCTATCAAGACGAGAAAGGACAATTCTTGGAGCTTCATTCCATAAATTGACTTTATACATCGAAGCCAACGTGGCTAAGGCATCAGCCATCTGGTTTTTAGCCCTGGACACATGATGGAGTTCCACTCGATCAAAGAACGGAAGCAGCCTTCTGGCATAGTTCATGTACGGCACCAAATTCGATTGACGAGTCTCCCACTCCCCTTTAATCTGGTTAATCACAAGCGCTGAGTCACCATATATGTCTAGGTTCTTGATTCTCAAATCAATTGCTTCTTCTAGACCCATGATGCATGCTTCGTACTCCGCTTCGTTATTGGTGACCGGAAACGTCAGTCTCGCAATAAACGGGATGTGGGATCCGTGGGGAGTCGTGATGATCGCCCCGATACCACTTCCATAAGAATTAACCGCCCCGTCAAATATCAATTTCCACTGGGATTTCCTGTCTGGCCCCTCGTCGGGCAACGGTTCATCGCAATCCTTCGCTTTGAGAAACATGATATCCTCATCAGGGAATTCAAATTTCATCGGCTGATAATCCTCGATCGGCTGTTCGGCCAGGTATTCAGACAATACGCTTCCCTTAATGGCCTTCTGGGAAACGTACTGAATATCATATTCCATCAACACCATTTGCCATCTGGAAATCCTGCCCGAAAGCGCTTGCTTCTCGAAGACGTACTTGATCGGATCCATCTTCGAAATTAGCATGGTGGTGTGATTGAGCATGTACTGTCGTAAACGTTTGGAAGCCCAGGCTAGCGCACAACACGTCTTCTCTAGCATCGAGTAGCGAGATTCATAGTCTGTGAACTTCTTACTCAAATAGTAAATGGCATGCTCCTTTTGGCTGTCTCATCGTGCTGATCGAGAACACACCCCATACTATTCTCAAGAACTGTCAAGTACATGATTAAGGGTCGTCCGGCCACTGGGGGTATCAAGATTGGAGGTTCCTGTAGATACTGTTTATCTTATCAAATGCCTTCTGGCAATCCTCGTTCCAGATAATCGCCTGGTCTTTCTTTAACAGTTTGAACATCGGTTCACACGTGGCCGTGAGCTGAGAAAGAAACCTTGCAATGTAGTTTATTCTGCCCAGGAAACCACGAACTTCTTTTTCTGTTTTTGGCGCTGGCATTTCTTGTATTGCTTTTATCTTTGCAGGATCAACCTCAATGCCTCTTTCACTCACGATAAACCCCAGTAGCTTTCTGGACCGTACTCCGAAAGTACACTTGTTAGGATTCAGCCTCAACCTGAACTTCCTAAGCCTCTCAAAAAGCTTCAGCAAATTGACCAGATGTCCCTCCTCTGTTTGGGACTTCGCAATCATGTCATCAACATAGACTTCAATCTCATGATGAATCATGTCATGAAACAAAGTAACCATTGCTCGTTGGTAAGTGGCCCCTGCGTTCTTCAGACCGAAAGGCATTACCTTGTAGCAGAATGTTCCCCAAGGTGTAATAAACGTAGTTTTCTCCATGTTCTCCGGCGCCATCTTGATCTGATTATAGCCGGAGAAGCCATCCATTAACGAAAACACAGAGAACTGAGCTTTATTGTCGACCAACACATCAATATGAGGGAGCGGGAAATCATCTTTAGGGCTCGCCCTATTCAAATCCCGATAATCGACGCACATTCGCACCTTACCGTCCTTCTTCGGTATAGGCACTATGTTGGCGACCCACGAAGGGTAAGTAGTGACCGCTAAGAAGCCAGCATCAAGCTGCTTCTGCACTTCTTCTTTGATCTTAACGGCCATATCTGGTCGTGTCCTCCTAAGCTTCTGCTTAACGGGAGGACAATCTTCTCGCAGCGGCAAGTGGTGGACCACGATGTCAGTATCAAGTCCGGGCATATCTTCGTATGACCAAGCAAAGACGTCACTATACTCTCTTAGCATCTCGACCAATCTTCGCTTGACATCACTCTGTAATGCAGCCCCTATCCTGACGTTCCTGACAAGTTCTTCAGAACCCAGATTCACAATCTCGATCTCTTCTTCGTGAGGCAGAATAACTTTCTCTTCTTGTTTCAACATGCGGGCCAACTCTTCGGGAAGGTGTTCGTCTTCATCAATCTCTTCTTCGGCTTGATAGATCGAGCAATCGAAGTTGAAGTGAGTCGTAGAAGGTCCAGAGTCGATGTCATCTTTTATGTGGATCCTGCAATAACAAGGGTTAAGCTTAAAACAAGGATATGCAGGTTAGCACAAACCCCATTGCCATTTTATTTTTTTTCGAAACAAATATATAACAGGAATAACAGAGATCACAATATTTGAATACGAAGAAAAACGCCTTTTGATTTATTGATAAAATGCAAGTACATAATCAAACGAGGCCTTGACAATAAAACCACTATGCCTCGGGTAGGACATAGGGTTGTACAATGATTGGAAAAAGTAAATCATTACTCTTTGCTTGTCATCTGGATGATATCCTTGACGGACCAGTTGTTAAGGCTCTCGCCTGGCTTGCTTGGCTGGATCCAAGAGTCTAAGTCACAGTCGCTATCTCCGCTGTCTTCAGACACCACGTTGACGCTTTCAAATATCACCCCGCCGCTAGTAAACTGGATCGGCCCTTTACCTCGCGACGCACTGCTGGAAGAGGAGGCTTCAGCTCCAGGAGAGTATCCCAACCCAAACTTGTCTTGCTTGTTAGGTATCTCCAAAATTCGTCCCCAGCCTGGGGTAAATCCGGCTTGAACAACGGCCCGGGCTTCCTTGAAGGAAGAGAGAGTCATCTCTGGCTTTTCAGTGACCACAGGAGCTACGTCCTTGACTTTAACAGCTTCGAACGCTTGGCATAGGGTTTCATGGATTTCCCCATCCATCTCGACATACTTGAAGGACGACAAATGGCTCACCATAATGTAGAAGACTGTGTCGAATGTTTCCGGACCGACTTGGATGGACAACATCACCTCCCCGAAAACATGGCGTTTGGTTCCATCGAACGCTTTCACAACCAGATCACTGGGTGTGCAAATCACTCTGTGAGTATCTAACTTCATTAATGCCTTCTTCGGAAGAACATTGAGCGATGACCCTGTGTCTACCAACACGTGAGACATAATCGTTCCCCTACACTCTATCGAGATGTGCAGGGCGCTATTGTGGTTCCTCCCCTTCGGCGTCAGCTCTAGGTCAGTGAACCCTAACCCATTTCCAGCATTTACATGGGCTACGACCTCTTCCAACTGGTTTACCGATATTTCCTGCGGTACATATGCGACGTTCAACACCTTCAGCAGTGCGTTGCGGTGTGCTTCAAAACACAGCAACAAATTCAGGATGGAAATTTTCGAGGGTGTTTGGTGGAGATGATCCACGATCTTGTAGTCACTCTTTTTAATCAACCTCATAAATTCCTCGGCGTCTTTAACAAGTAAGTCTTTTTCTACCCCACGGGGGATCTCTTCAACGAATTTACTTTTCCCTTTATCAGTTGCATCAGCTCTGTCCGCTTTATCCGTTACGACCTCAGGTGGTGCAAATACTCTTCCGCTGCGAGTGATTCCACTAGCGCCCACTAGGTTCTCCACAGACGACCCAAACGGTTCTAGTTCCAACTTTTGTCTGTTGCAGTAGACCTCTGCCCCATAATGCCATGGGACAGCATTAGTGCTTTCGAACGGTATCGGCCCAGCCTTGGTGATGGTAATCGTGGGCGGCCTGGGTGCAGAAATAGTTATCGTCTGGCGAGGGATGGTGATGGTGGCAACCTCATCATCTTGCTTTAGCATTACCTCTCCTGATCTGATTTCGGCCCTTCGGCTAAATTGCAGGATTCCTTCGGTCATCAGACTTTGAATCCCCTCTCTCAATGATTCACATCCATCAGGACTTGTCGCACAACCCATACACAGCTCTCCGCAACCTAGAAAGAAACCTCTTTTCATCAGCTTAGCTTTAACGAAGCTAAGCGGTGTCTTCAGATCTCTGACGTCAGTCAACAAATCCAAGCTCTCGTCTTCAATAATGGCGTTTACTCCACCTCCCCTATGGTTCGGCATAGGGTTCTTCGTGACATTTGGCACATTATATGAGAAATTGATGATCTTGGCGTCCACCATGTCCTGCACCTTATGCTTGAAGGCTTTGCAATTCTCTATTGTGTGGCCTGGTGCCCCTGAGTGAAACTCACAAGTTGCATTCGCGTCATAACCTGGCGGAGGTGCCCCTGTCAAGAGAGCCAGGGTTCTCTTCTGGATCAACTGTAGCTGAAGCAAAGTCTGTAACAGCTGCGCGTACGACATGGGCGGAGTCTCGAGGTGACGGCTCGATAGAGGTGCCCGATTCTGGTACTTTATGTACCCTTGTTGATTCGGCTGTTGCTGCTGCTACTGTAGCTGTTGAACTGTCGGGATAGTTATGCTGACCAACTGTTTGTGAGGGCCTTTACCCTTTCTTCGAGCGTTGGTCACGGCGCTCGTTTCTCCTTCCCGTCTCTTGTCACCATAAGGTTTCTTGCCTCCTCCGGCTGAGGACGAATCACCTTGAATTTTCCCCAGTTTGATCCCATTTTCGATGTGCTCACCTGTGATAATGAGATCTGAGAAGGTTCCAGACATACCGCTGACCAATTTCTCATAATAAACCCCTGGGAGGGTGGCTACGAACATTTGCACAAGCTCACGTTCAACCATCGGCGGCTGAACCCTGGCTGCCAATTCACGCCACCCCTGGGCGTATTCCTTGAACCCTTCATTGTTCCTTTGTGACAGATTCTGCAGTTGGACTCGGTTCGGAGCCAAGTCACTGTTATATTGGTAGTGGTGTATAAATGCTTCAGCAAGGTCCTTCCACGTGCGCACACTGGTAGGTTCCAGACTCATGTACCATTCGAGGGAGGGTCCGGACAGACTGTCCTGAAAGAAGTGCATCAGCAACTTCTCGTCCTCAGAATGAGCTGACATTTTTTTGTAATATGATCTCAGGTGGACGCGAGGGCAAGTGGTGCCCTTGTACTTTTCAAAGTCAAGTACCTTGAACTTGGGAGGCACCTTGAAATCAGCGATCAATCCCAACTTGGACATGTCAACACCCAAAGTGTTCTGGTTCTCGATACTCCTCATCTTGTCCTCGAGTGCCTTGAACCTTAGCCGTGCTTCAGCAGTCAGCTCACCTTCAGCACCTCTCTAAGAGAACACTTCGTCATGACGGTCTTCTAACCACGGCTGAGGCTCGAACAGATTTCCAGCACCCGCGGTGCCGTTGCCCAGCCCAACATTGACGTTAGCTTCGAAATTCCCATTATCGACGCTCGTCGTATTACCATTGAGTCCCATGTTAGCTATCACATTGTCGTTGGCACTGCCATTCCCCCCAGTCACGGGGACGCCATTCTGAGGAGTTTCGACAGGTGGAGGGGTAGGCACGGTCCCACCATGGAGTACGCCATTGCTATCAACCCTTGAAATCAGATGCTGAACCAAGGTTCTGAGCTGATCCTGGCCATTGGCGACCGCTTGCATGAGCTCCATGAAGCGGTCCATTCTTTCGCGGAGTTCTTGAACATCATTTTGCACTTGCTCCATGATTCTGGTTTGATTTGCTCTGGTCGGATAGCGGTGGATGGGTCTCTGATCAATCCTGGAATAACCTGAAACAACCTGAAAACACAAAAGGGTTAGGAAAAATGACAAAGTGCTCGTTATGCAAATGCTTCATGCAAATGCAAACGTGTGTCTGTGCGTTAGGGAGATTTTCCCCGATCCTAGTGCCTGAGTGCCAATGCTGATAATAAGAAGTCCGAGTCCAGTCATGGAAATAACATCTCATATATAGAAAGCCCATCAAGGCATTACACAACGTCAGTGAGTACAAGATGAATCAATAGCATGACCTCAACCAACAAGCCTGGAGATGGTCAGCATACAACAATGATCAAAACAAAAGGAATACAAATAGTCAGGCACGGCCACGGGCGCGAAACTCTTCTAACAACCCCTTCGTTTCTGGATGATCAGGCCGAGTGAGTAACCCTTCGACGAGTAACTCCCTCTGCATAATAGTGTACTGAAGACCTTCGACCGAATCTTCCCATGCTCCTTCGCCGAAACAATCTTCTAACTTCCGCTTCTTGGATTCAAACGTCAGTTTGCGCTCCTTCAGGCTAGCGAGAGCTTTGTTGAGCTGGCCTTCGGCGGCATATCTGCGGGCGGTTTCTTCATCAAACCTCTTCTCACTACCCTTCACCTGGGCCTTCAACTTGGAGATCTGCCGCATCAGCTTATCCTCCCGCTCTTTCCTGTTGGCTAGGGAGGCCTTCCAATGTTGGTTAAACTTGGATATCCTCCGATATGCTTCGTCTAAGTGCTGCTTCTTCGTGTCCAGTACATCGTTGACAACTTTGAAGTCTCGACCCATGCGCTCGCGCTCAGCTATCTGCTTAGTCAAATCTGTCCCCAGCTGGTTCACCAGCTCGGTCTGCCTCTTGAAGGAATGAACGGCTTCGCTTCTCTCGCTTCTGAGTTGCGCCAATTCTTTCTCCAATTCTTCATTTGCCCTTTTCAATTCATCTTTCTCAGCTAACACCTGATTGTGCTGCTGAATAGGCACGGTGGTAGGCTCTTTGATCACGGGAGGGCTTTCCGGCTTGGCAGGTGGGAACGACATCCCTATAGCATCTGCTCTGGCTCTGATCCACGTCACATATGGAGCGTAGGCTTGACTATTACTTTTCCCCAGTAATGGTTTTCCTCGCTTACTGATACCATTCCAAGCGCGCTGAAGCTTGGACAACGTATCCCCCTCGAGAAGACCAGTGAGGTACAGAGATTCCTGCACCTCGTCATCCTTCGGTGGAGCTCTCAAAGCGTAAGCAAACTGTCGGACCAACAGAGACGGATTATAGTTTATACATCCCTTCCTGCCTATCAAAGGCACGTTCGGAAACCCACTGCAGCTGAAGATAATCTCGGTACCCAACCTATCTCTGTCAAACCAGGCGATATCCTCCGCTGACAGACTCATCAAACGCTCAGGCCACTCAGCTGTGGCTGCAGACGAAGCAAAGGGACCCTTCTTGGGTAGATGACTATCAAGCCATCTATAAAGCAAGGGCACACAGCACGAGACATTCTTACCCCTTTTGTTCTCGTTTTTGTAGTGGATGGAATGGTAGACATCTCCTATCAAGGTAGGGACTGGATTCCCTGAAGCAAAGATGTGAAATGCGTCGAAGTCTATAAAGTCGGGCATATTGGGGAACAGAATGATGCCATATATGCACAGAGCGAGAATGGCGTTGAACATGACCCAACATCCGTCTTTGGCGCACTGCTGAGCTTTTCCCACCAAGAACTGCAAAGAGAAACCGGGAACCTTGTTCCAACTAGACAATACCAACTCGGAGGCATCCAGATGAAGTGACGGAGCTAGACTAGCCAGATTAGGCTCAGCATCCATATGGACAAAGGGCGTCTGACTCTTGATAGGCACACCTAACAAATCAACATACTCCTCTAGTGTGGGTGCGAGAACAAAGTCCTGGAAAGTAAAGCATCTCAACGAAGGATCGTAGAACTGCAGCAGAGCGTGCAACCCATTCAACTCAAACACAGAGGGTTTATGAACCAAACTGAGCAATTTACCGTAAGACTTTCTGAATTCATCTCTCACAAAATCATCTGCTATAGCAATCAAACCAGTCAGCTGAACAACATCAGGAGCAGGGAGCTTGTAAGCCACGGTCTTCCTCAGAGAACCCATAACAATACAATAGGGGGCAAGAAATCCTGGATCGGGGGAAACAGTACCTGCAACACAGACACACGTTAATGAAATGCAAATGAGTATGCAAAGCAATGTAAAATGCAATCATGCAGTAGGAGATCAAAGCAACTGTGCTGTGGAGATTCTGTATCAACAGGACCATAATCCTGCTCTATCAAGAACAACCACTATATCTGATAAGAAGAAAACCCTGGTATCGGACCACAAATCTGCTCTGTCAAGAACAAACATCTGATAATAAGGACCTCTGATACAGGACCAAAACTCTGCTTTGTCAAGAACAAACCTCTGATAATAAGGACCTCTGATACAGGACCAAAACTCCGCTCTGTCTAGAACAAACATACATCTGCTGATGAGATCCTCTGATCCCAACCAAAAACCTGCTCTGTCAAGAGCAAACATCTGATAATAAGGACCTCTGATACAGGACCAAAACTCTGTTCTGTCAAGAACAAACATACATCTGCTGATGAGATCCTCTGATCCCAACCATAAATCTGCTCTATCAAGAACACACATACATCTCTGGAGATAAGGTCCTCTGATACAGGACCAAAACTCTGCTCTATCAAGAACACATCTATCTGATGATGAGAACCTCTGATACCAACAAAACTGATTCACTATCAAGAAAACCAGGTAGTCTGACGGTCAAAGTTTCCTGCAACAAACCCAACCCTGCTCACAGGTATGGACCTAAACTGACACAAGTTCGGCATCCTATGCGGTCATCAGCGTCACAGACATTCAATAGGGGTGATACGATACCCAGAAGGTGTGGCATCACCAGCTCATGAAGCGGCCTCACTCGGCTGAATCCCAAATGATCGGTCCCCAGAGTCGACAATCCTCCAAACCAACAACCCCCTCAACCCAAAGGGTTGAAAAAGAAGTCAACCGGGAGAACCTCGTCTGAGCGTGGATTTCATGAGACACTAGTGCCTGCCAAGCAAGCACGCGCCCACTAATTTCCACAACTAATGCTAAGTTCACTCAAGCCGGGGTCTGGCTTTTCACTCATCAGAATACCCCTCCTACAACAGCACAGATAATCATATCATACTGAAAATAAAATGCGGGAAATAAAGTGCGATAAATAAACACGACCCAACAAGTAATCATACAAGCGCTAGGATTGACTCTCGCAGGGGATGTCGGATCCCCAAACTGACTCGCATACGGGACGTTGGATCCCTAGGAAACTATCAAGTCCCCAGCAGAGTCGCCAGCTGTCGCTTCCGCGAAAATAAGGTGCCGGCAAAACAGAAGAGTCGCCACCTTTCGTTATTTATCCCTCAGAACGGGAAAGGAAACAATCGGAAAAACCTGACGAATAGGTATAAGACAAGGTCATCACAACCATTGTCTGGGTTCGGGAGTCGGTTACGCAAGGGGAAGGTATTAGCACCCCTCACGTCCATCGTACTCGATGGGATCCACGCTTGTTGTGTTTACTGGACGGGTTGATTTTATCTATCTACCTATCAAGGCTGGTCTAAAAAGAAAAGAAAATGACTCGGCAAAGCGTCGCGCTTTATGCCTACGTATTCTCATCAGAGAATGAGAAATCAGAGTCAACGTAGTTCGCCTAACTACGGGATACGGGGAAGGTGGCTCGCCAATACGTCAGTATTATGCCTATGTACTCTCAACAGGTATGAGAGATGAGAGCTTACGTAGTTCGGGATAATACGGATTACGGGAATTCAGATTCATCTGTTTTATCGAGTAGGGTTAAACAGCAGTTCCAGCAGTTAGGGACAAAGCCTGTTTGCGGTGGCGCTGAAGTTTAACGACACTCTTTTCTTTAGAAAAACTTCCCTTGAATTATGGGCCCACGGGGCAAAAAGGTTTGAAGTTTGTTTTCTGTCTTTTACGAAAGAACTGTTTTTTATTGTGTTTGCAATTTCAATCGCACTAAAGACTATGACCTGAGAGTGAATGTGTCGCATGTCACCCAAAGGGTGCCATACTAAACATTCAGACTGTTGAAAAGAAACTCTCCAACAATCCTTTCTCAGATAGCTTAAGGCTCGTAACGTACGAAAGAAATCATTCATGATTACTGTATCTTAAGCTGTTTTGAGATGAGAAGAGAACAGGCTCAACTAAGGGGAGACTATCAAGTCCTAATATTGTCATGCCAAGGATTCGTCCTATGGTTGAGGTTTGAAACAGGGAACTCCTAGAAGTTATCATGCATAGGTTTCAACCTAAGGTTCTAATCATCACTTCCTTATCAAAGGAAGTGAGATTCCTAGGGGATCATGTCAATGATAAACGGAAACAGATAAAGCATCAGCTTAAACAGTAAACAGATATACAGTAAAATGCATGCAATGCAAGTGAGGGAGGAAATGTGTGGGGGGCATCAGCCTCCACAAGCTCGTCTCAACCTCAAGCCAGATATGAATAACTGCAATCATACAGAGGAAATAACATGCTATCAAGCAAAACATAATAACTGCAATCTTACAGAGAAAATAAAATGCTATCAAGCAAGCACAAACCACATAGGCAAGGGAGCTGGGCTCTACCGAATACCCGCAAGCAAAGCCATACAGTAAAAATACAAGCAGAGGGAGCCACTCAACCTCTAGTGCAATCATGCTCCTAGCTTAAATCAATCTAAATATGAACTTATTCTAATGCATCAAGCAAGTCAAACAAGGCACATAAGTACATAAAAGAAAACAGACAGGAAAAGAAAGCAGATCAACCACTCCCACAGTTTTACAGCAAAGCTATCTTCTGACAGCAGCTCAGTCCTCAGACTTCAATCATCCTTCAAGGCTATCATCCTCAATAACAAGTATCAACTTTCTCCTCCAAGGTTTCAACCCATCAAACATAAGTATCAACTTGTTCTCTCTTCTCCAAGCTTCAGCTCTTCAATCAATTCCACCTTCAGGCTTCACTCCTAACTACAAGTATCAACTTGATTCCTTCAGGCTCTCAATGCATCAATGTAAGTGTCAACTTATCCTTTATTCCTCAAGCCTCATCTCTTCACTCAATCTCCATTGGATCTTCTTCATAAGTATCAACTTGGTCCTCAAGCTTTAGCTCTCTTTGCTTTACCAGTATCAACTTGGCCCTCTTCCTCTACAAGCCTCAGCTTCCCAGAGTAGTCTTCAATCACATGGAAGTGTCAACTTCATCCTTCAATCTTCTCCAAGCAATGGACTCCATCCTCTAATCAAGGGAGAAAGGTGCATCTATCAAGAGCAAAGTTGGGATGATTGGTAGCAGAGTGAAGATCAAAGGTCACCACTGAGCATCCTGTCATCAGAGAAAGGGACCCTCAAAGGTTCTACCAATTTGCAAAGAGCCACACATCCTACCAAAGGTGGGATGAGGCCTTTACAAGGGGACCTTACATCATAGGGAGGAATGGAAGTGATCAACATCATCCATGTTTATGAAGGAAGAGAACTATCTAGAAGTTCTGCCTACAAAACCCTAATCTTAACCTAATCCAAACTACACCACAAAAAGGGGAGATCTTCAAATCCAAGCCTCTTCAAGCAATCCAATGCACCTTCAACTTGCCTTCATCATCATCCAAGAACAAGCAAAGAAAAAACCTAACCTAAGGGAACTAAAGATGTTAATCTAGTTGAGTTAGTGCCTTAGAATCATCTAAAACTAGCACCTAAACTAAAATCAATCAAAAATAGTAAACTATCTTATAAATTTCTACAAAACTTCCTAAGGGATCCTAATTCAATTAAGAATGCCTCATACAAAAACCAGGGACTAAATCATCTATTAAGTCCTAAAATTAACCCCTAAATCCAAAGGTATCAACCATAAACCCTAAAAATGGAGCTTCTAAAGGTTTCAACCTAAACTACCACCTATGTTCATCACAAAAATGTGAGAAACATCTATGGGGAGCATGCATATCTATGCTAACTACATACAAAAAATCAAGATCAAAATCATCATCACATGATCACACAAAATTCCACAAAATCAAGTATCAAACATGACTATTTTAATATCAATTAAAATGTGAAAATTCTCATAAAATCAGAAAATGCATGAAATAAAAATATTTTTTATTTAAAAAATACTAGATTCTATCATGAATTCAATGCAAAAAGAATGGAGTTAATTGACTTATTTTTCCATTTTTTTATGATTTTATCAAGAACCATGAATAAAATGAAGAAATTAAAGAAAATCCAAGTAAAATAATAAATGCACGGTGCAAATAGAAATAAAATCCAGTTCAATAATGGATTGGGCCATCAGGGGGGTGCAGGTATCAACCAATTCACTAAGCCCAAAATCAGCAACTAAATGAAACGATGTGTTTCATTAAAACTCAGATCCTTCACAAAATGAAACACATTCGTGGCCTCACTTCTCCAGTCAAAGGTCCACCTAAATCCAAGGGCTCTAAAGTCATCTTCAACCTTTTGAATCTCTGAACCTCGCGCGCAGCTCCGGCCACCACCGGTGGTGCTCCGGTCATCATCCCCAACCCTAACTCTCTCTAGGATCCTCCATTGCAAGTGGTCTATACATGAAACTTGTCCCAAATTTCCTCACGAATTCATTCATGCCCTTTATTCTCTCTGAAACCTCAAGATTCGCAATAACTAATTCTCAACCGAAAATGGCAACATCCCTAATTGGTCACTAATTCTCAAATTAACTATCTGAAAACCTTCATACACCGTTTTACAATGCATCTAACATCCTAATTCGTATTGATTCCACCTAAAACGAGCCAGAGATCAAAGGTTACCAACCTGAAAATTTCGCATGCACAAAAGTAGCAAGACCTCAACTCAAGCCCTCAAATGCTCCAGACTCCTTCAGTGAATCACTTCCAAGCTTCTGTATGCAATAGAATTGATTGAAATGGCTTCAACTCTTGGATTCGAACCTGAGTTGCAGGTGGATAAATCTGAGCTCAAGAACACCAATCAGCCACGAATTCCCTTTGATTATGATCTGGAATCATTCCCTAGCATCCATGGAAGAGATTGCAATCAAGAAAATGGATGGAAAATGAGTGAAATGATGTAACCGAATTCAGTTGCAAGCAATGAAATCTCAATCTCAATCTCTGCTCTCTCCTTCAATCATCACCAACCTTTCATTTGAACCTCTTCTACTCAATATATAGGACATGTGTGGATGATCTAGAACCCTCTAGATCCTTCTAATGAGAAATCCAATCTCTCATGACATGAGAAGTTCACTTATATGCCATGGTGTGCACAACTCTACAAACAGCTTGAAACCAATCTCAATTCCTTCCAATTTCTCCCCTCATGACATTTTGGAAGTGTTTGGCTTACAAGGGATCTTGATCATGCCTTGAATTTGAGTTTTGCACATGTTACTTAAGATGTAAGTAACTACTTTTCAAAGCAAGTCCACAAATTAGACCTCAATTCAAAAATGTGGCTAAACCAATGTTCTTAAAATTCTTTTTAGAGTCAAAATGACCTATTACATGCCTTATTTTCGATGTGTAGATCAAAAGTATCAATTTCCAACTTTGGTTCATTTAACTTATACCCTCATTTTTAGGTCATTTTTGCAACTTTGAGCCACAAGCAAATCCAACATCTCATGACCTCTTTAATAGCCTTAAAACATCATTTTGAACAAGTTTGATGTTGAACATTTTCCCATTTGAATCTTGGAAATAGGAGTTATGGCCTTATGGTTGAAATGACCTATAATCTCCAAATGACCAAAATGCCCTTGACTTGTCAAAGCCATAACATGAGTTATACAAATCCTATAAAGGACTTCTAGTACTCTCTAGAAAGCTAAGAGGATAAGGAACAACATTCATGTTGACCAAAAGTTCATAGGAATCATCCTTCTAGGGAAAAAGTTTCATGCAAGTTGGGTAACTTTCAAGCCCCCAAATTCACATACCTCAGATGACCTGTAACTTGTCAAAGTCCTACTTGAGTTCTACAAATCCTATCAAGGACTTATAGCACTAAAATTAAAGCTAAGATCAAGCTCTACAACATTCATGTTGGGGGTAAGATGAGATGACAATCACATCTTGAGCTAAATTGCCTTGAAGACAGGGGTCAAACTAGGGGATTTTACACTGTCAAGCCTTAGAAACCCTAGCTTGAAACTTCTCAAACTCTTCAATCATGATGAGTTAACCTTGGAATCATAATCATAGCACCTCAATGCATAAATCCATGATCACATGGCTGTTGGATTAGGTCTCAACCTTGCCCAAATCATCAGTTGACTTAGGATTGACCCAGTCAAACCCTAATTGCACCACTCATGGCTGAGTCTTCTTAATCTTGCACAATGACCTATCTAGGCCTCAAAGTGATCTTCAACACTTCTCATGAGCTCTCTCAAGACCTCAAGTCCATCTCCATGACCTCAGAATCATCTGATGGCTTCCCACAACTCTCAAGTTAGGAGACCTACACACTTGCATTCAATCCTCTCTCTGAGGATCTTTTAACTTCTCTGACAAGGATATCAACCCTTGAACATCTGAATAACCTTCTTAGCTAGCTTCATAGTCTTGTATAAATCTTGATTGGTAATCATACCTCTTGACCTCCTGCATACATGTCAATGAAATGCAAATGATAATGCTAATGTGAATGAAATGAAACACAAGCTAGGTAAAGAAATGTTGGGCAAATTTTGGGGTGCAACAGGATTCTAGTTCATAATTTTAGTTTAGTTTAATTAACTTTTAAATTTAAACTAGATTAGAAATTAGTTTTTAACTTTAGAATTAGCTTAGTGCTAGAATTTTAGAATTAGTTTAGATTTGATCTTGATTAATTTAGGGTTATCTTTAGGATTTTTTTTCTTAGAATTTAATTAGGGATTAGAGTTTAGATTTAGTTTTTAACTAGATTAGTGATGATTTTAGAATTAGAATTAGGTTTTAGTTTAATTAGATTTTAACTTAGAACTTGTTCTTAATAACTAACATAGGTGTAGACTTTTGATTAAATTTAATATTCGATTAATTCTTGTACGCTTATTTTTCTAACACTTGTACATATTCTAATATCAGACGCTGTCTGTAATTGCGTCGCTTCGTGTTTACTTGCTGCTTACCTCCTGTATTCGCCTGATCCCTTAGGACTCCTAGTCCCTCTGTTTAAGATGGGAGTAGGAGAGACATTAGGCTTTCACTCCAAGCATGACAATATTAGGATAGATTTTCCCTTTTCAATCCCAACTTTAGGACTTCATTGCATGCTAACATTAGGGTTTATCAGTTTCCCCCTAGAGTGTTGTGTCTTCTCTTCTCTTCTCATAACTCTTTTAAGACACTTAATAAAGGTTAACACTTGTTGTACACTACGAGCCTTAAGTACTTGAGAAATGATATGTGGGGGGGCTCCTCTCACACTGTCTAGAGTGTTTAGCGTATGCCCTTTGGGTGATATGCGACGCATTCGCTCTCAAGTCATAGTCTTTAGTGCAACATGAGTTACAAACTTAACTCAATTCACTTCTTCTCATAAAAAATACAAAACAAAACATCAAACTTTTTTTTATCTTTTGGGATTGTGTGCAAAATCATTTTCACAAAGAGTGTGTTAAGTTTTTGTTCTACCGCAAACAGGCGTCGTCCCTAACTGCTAGAACGGAGATTTAACCCTACTCAGTAAAACACTTGAACCAACCAGTGTTCGTGTCAGCCCGAACTATGTTTTCTCTGATTTCTCATACCAGATGAGGATACTTAGGCACAAGACAACGATGTTTTGGCGAGCAACCTCCCCCCCCCCCTCACCCGTAGTTTTCCGAACTATGTTGACTCTGACTTTCCAATTGCACGAGGAAATACGTAGGTATAGGGCGGCGATGTCCTATCAAGTTTGTCCTTTCCGTTCACCCCCGTTTAACAGTAGCATTAGATAGTTCTTTCACCCATAGATTAGACAACAAGTGTGGATCCCATTGAGTACAACGGACGTGAGGGGTGCTCATACCTTCCCCTTGTGTAACCGACTCCCAAACCCAATATTTGGTTGCGGTGACCTTGTCGTTTCCCTTTTCATCAGGTTTTCTTTGATCGTTTCCTTTCCCGCTCTTTTGGATAAATAACGAACGGTGGCGACTCTTCTGTCAGTCAGCCGGCCCCTTTTCGTAGCGATGCGACAGTCGAGTATCCGTGTCGAGATGTTTATTTCACCTCCAGTTTACTTCTCTTTGTTTGTTTTGTCAACATAATCATAGAATGACATTCATACATTCATATAGATATACATGGCATGATTGCATTTGTGCTATACTGTGATGTTTTTTTTTTGTTTTATTCACTGTGGTTGCGTTTATCCCCAAGTGACTTGGTTTGTCTTCTCTCTCCAGTAGAGTCGTCAACCCTAAGAAGAAAGTCCACATCCTTTCTAATTCCCCATTGAGTTTGATCCTTGTGGAATATTTTTCTTTAGCTATATTTTTCCATCTTTTGGATAAGATAAATCCCCAATTGAGCTCATTCCTCACTAGATGAAGTCTTGCTTGACCGTTTCTCTTCAGTTATTTCCTGGATTGAACTTTAGTCCCTTACAATCATTACTTTTGATCTCTCTAGGATGATGAACCTAGATCAAGTGCACATTTATTTTAAACTTTGTATCCCTAAGAAGAATCTGTTTACAGATCCTCATTTGAAGACAATCCTTTTCCAGCAGTGTTGTTACAACATTGCTTTAGAATTTACACCCAGACAACATGTGTCAACCTCTTTATTTGAGCAACTTTTTTTGTTCTCTGGGTTTTCTATTTGGAGAGAAAATGGCAGTCTTTTTCCAAGACAGTTTGTCTATCCCCAGCAAGTTATACAGATTATCAACTTGTCTTTCTTCAAATGGCATCTCTCTGGAAATCTGCCAGAGAAGTTTGTTGAAGACTCTACAAGTGTTTCTCTTTATTTGAGAATTCCTGTGACAAGGATTTATTTTCTCTTAAGCAATCTCAAACTACAACAAATTTGCTCCTCGATGATGTTCTCCATAGTGAGTCTATTATTCAATTTGCTTTCATCAAATGGCATCTCTTTGAGAAGTTTGATGAAGACTCTGACAGATAATCTTTCTCTTTATCTGAGAAGACATGTTTTACAAGACAACCAACTTGCATTTTGAAGATCCCTAGTAATGTTTCCTAATCTCCGGTAAATTATGGATTCCCACTGAAGTCCTCAATCTCTAGAGAAATTTTAATCCCATGTGAAGATTACTTTCCTATAAGTATTCACCTTTCCAAGAAGAAACTAAGACCCGTTCGTGGCTTTTGACCCGAGGCGAGGGGAGGTTTATTTATTACCCTTTTCAAGTGGAATACTTGATTAAAGAAGAAACTAAGACTAGTCCGTGGCTTTTGACCCGAGGCGAGGGGAGGTTTATATTTTACCCTTTTCAAGTGGAATACTTGATTAAATAAGAAATTGAGACCAATCTATGGCTTTTGACCCGAGGCGAGGGGAAGTTTATTTTTTACACTTTTCAGGTGTAATACTTGATTAAAGAAGAAACTGAGACCAGTATGTGGCTTTTGACCCGAGGCGAGGGGAAGTTTATTTTTTAACCTTTTCAAGTGGAATGCTTGGTTAAAGAAGAAACTAAGACCCGTTCGTGGCTTTTGACCCAAGGCGTGGGGAGGTTTAATATCTTTCAGCTTCTATCCTCAGATTTATTTTGTATCTCAGTACTAGTTGATTGTCAGTGTTCTCCAGTGGAGTTGGATCTTTTCCCGTATACACTTTTCTCCTGTGACATCTTTTCCACCACAGATTTCCTTGTCTTGAATTTCATATTATATCATATTCATTTGGTGGCATCTTAGGGCTAAAAACTGTGCATGTTTGTATTTGAGTCTCTCCTATCACGTTGAGATGAAGGTTTTAATCTTCATATCTCTGAATTGAAGAAACTTAAATAGGGGCATCTGTCACACCCTAAGATTCCACCTCTTCTTGCATCATCTTGCATCATTTTAGGCCAATCATCTATGCATGAATAACCCATCTATCTAGCTTTGTTTTGTTTGCTTTTGTTCATCTGTGGATTAGGGTCCATGTCGAGGAAGTTAGGAGGTTTACCAGTCAAGTTTTGGGGAGATCTTCAACCAATCAAGTTCTCATATTCTCAAGAGATCTCTCCTCATCAAAAGTCAGGGAAAGGTGGTCTCACATCAAGTTCTTTAAAGATTTAATTGCACCTAATCAAGAGCTAGGGTTTCTTGACTGGAGGCATCGTATGGTTGATTCTTGAGGAAAATCTTGTTCATTTGAATCATTATGCATCCCAAAATTCTTATATGTCTCATGGCTCATCACAAAGTCCCTCAGAGGTTCATGTGGGCAGAGGAATGGTCAAGATTTTCATCTGGTCAGGGAAACGTCAAATGTGGTCCTGAAGAGGTTCAAGGCTTGACTTTTGGTCATTTTGGTCATGAGAGGCCATTTCAAGTTAGCACAAGTGTTATGGTGAAGTTCAATCAAGAATAATCAAGGAACTTCAACAAATCAAGAGGTTTCTAAATTAGGGTTTTAGAAGTTTCTAAGTGTAAAATCCCCTCTTTTAGCACTTAACTTCCATGGCAAGTTTCATCATGATAAAAGCTCGATCTCATTTTTCCATAAATATTAAAGTTTTATAACTTTTCCTAATATTTCTTTTGATTTAAAGAAATCCTCCATTGAATTTACACATCTCATGTTATGATATCTTCAATTTGGTGTCTCAAAATTGAAAGGACTTAGAATCATCCAAAGGCAACCAACTTCTAAGACAAATTTCACATGGATCCAAGCTTTTCCTTAAAATGCTTTCAACATAAGAGTTCTTCTTCATCCTTTAATATTTCCAAAAACTGCAAGAAATCATCATTTCCATGTGTAGAACTCAAGTTATGATCTTTCTAAGTCAAGGCCATTTTGGATGACCTAGTTTTGGTCATTCACTTCAAGGCCAAAATTCATGAACTTCCATGATTAATCTCATCTTTCCTCCAACTTAAAAAAATTTCTTCATTCTCCAAGATTTTGTTTCAGTATAAGAACTCCTTCATTGGATGTGTATAACTTAAATTATGATGTCTCCAAGAAAGGGTTTCCAAGCTGCCAAATTTGGCAAGTGGTTTGAGTACAAGAACTCCTTCATTGGATGTGTATAACTCATCATGATTCAAACTCCTATTCAATTTTCATCAAACCCTTGTTTCACATTATTTTGGTGCTTAGGCATATTTTGGTGCACAAGTTCAAACCCTTGTTTCACATTATTCTAGACACCATTTCAACTTTACATTAACATGAAAGTTGTGCAACAATGTCCCTACTTTCATTTGAACACAAAACCTCATGAATTGGATCAAAATCTATTAAGATATGGTTGTTCAAACTTGGCTAGGTGAACTTCATTTTAGAATACCTTCATGTGGCATGCCTTGAGGTTTTCATGCAGCCACCCTTGCCTACCAAATTCATGCGTGTGATTTATCAAGTTTGAGTCACAAAACATGACCCTTAAGAAAAACATGACCATATTCTTTTGTATCTCCATTGCACTTTTTTGCCAAAAAGAAGAAATGATAAAAAACTTGCTCACCACTCTCCTTTTTTCCTTCTTTAACCCTTAGACCCCTAATATGCCTTTCCAAACTTCCCCTCACTAATCCTCATGAATATTACCCCTTTACCCTCATTCTCCTTTTCACCTTAATATCTAATTGATTATTATTATAATTCCAAATTATATAAACTAAATTATTTAAATTTAAATAATTCTAATCATCCCTTCATATTCCTATTATTTCCCCGCAACACATCGACAAACATCATACAAATAAATCAAAATTCACAATTAATCACAAATAATCACGTAAATGAATAATTTTAAACTCTTGGGATGTTACAACATCTGAGATGTGTTGTTTGGATGACACATATGGCATAATGTTTGGGACCACCATATTTATCCATGTGACACTTTATCCTCTTTAGCTCCTTTGTTGAGTTGAATATTTTTAAGTCTTTATAGATGTTTTTAAAGTGAGTACCACTTTCTATGTGAGACTATTGGCAATGCATTTATTGTAATTAACTCAATTTCATTGTCATATTGGAACACTCCCATTGGCATTAGTTGTCCATAATTTCCAACAATTCCCACTTGTTCTAATAATGACAAGTCTAATTCCAGAAAACGAGGTATAAAGAATGTTAATACAGTTAGGTATCTTTCAATTAAAAACTTAACCTTAGTGAGGACAATGCAAAGTCTAATTGAAATGTTAGATAGTAATGCTTTTAAACCATTAATCCTTATGATTAGACCGACTTTACCTTACACGTATTATTTAAGGGTTCTTCCCCTGCATATCCCCCCTTGAACTTATTTATGACCATGTGCATTCTAAAGAGGCGAGAAACACAAGAAAGAGGGGGGTTTGAATTAGTTTTCACCAGATATAATTTTCTTCTCCAACTTCAAACAACATAATTAACGAGAATAAAGATAAATAGAACACCATTACTTTTATCCTAGTTCACTTTTAACAAAGTTACTCCAGTCCACCCACCAAAGTGATTTTGCCTTAGAAAATGATCTAATCCAATAATATTGAAAGATTATAATCAACACAATGTAGACAAACCGTCCTTGTTGCAAACCACAATGGATAACCTCCATTGTCTTCTTGAAAATTCTAACTATACCCTAGTCTCTCAAGGAACTTTCAACCACTATTAATTAAAATTTTGTGTATGAGGAGATGCTTCTAGATAAGCAGATTACACAAGTTTAAGTACAATAACACAAAAGTGTTTCCTAGCAAGATATGAACAATAGTTCCTTGCTAATATACAAAACCATCTTAAGAATGATCTCCAAAATGTTTACAGCGTATCGACATGAGTTTTGTTGAGCATTTAGCTTAGCTTTTACTTGGTTTAGCTTAGCTTAGCCTTGCTTGGATTTTCTTCTCTTTGGCACTTCTTGGCCTTTTGATCTTGATTTTCTCACATTTGGCTCATTCTTCTTCTTTTTGGCTCTTCTAGCCTGCCTTTTTCTTGATTAGCTAGATATTGCTTCAAAGTCTTCCTTTTGTACTTATGAAATAGATCCATTGGAGGGTATAATAGTAAACAAATTCCAACTGTTGTTTCCCAATGATCACTTGAAGGAATGGTCAACATAATAATACAAAAGAGATGTCCTTGCGCCACCTTTTCTAGGTAAACGTCATAAAGTACTTGTGTACTTTTATATTCATCAAATTACGCAAACCATTTATGATATTTTATCTTCTAGCTCTTCAGAGGCTTCAGATGTATATTTGATGAAGCATGTGATAGAAGGATTAATACTTGTAACTTTAACACCAAAGTCTTTTAGAGTCTCCAGAACTCGTTTAGTAGAACCTTGTCTTTGGAGTCTTCAAAACTTCGTCTTTAGGAGTAATGTCTTCAGAATCTTCAGAACTCGTTCATAAGAACCTTGTCTTCAGAAACTTCAGAACTTGGAGAAATATAAATGATATCTTTAGAATCTTCAGAACTTGTTCAGCAGATTCTTGTCTTCATAAACTTCAGAACTTGGAGCTATAGAAATGTTATCTTCAATACTCGTTCAGCAGAACCTAGAAACTCCAGAACTTAGAGCAATAGAAATGTTATCTTCAGAATCTTCAAAACACGTTCAACAAAACCTTGTCTTTAAAAACTTCAGAACATGGATTAATTGAAGTACATCTTTAGAGAGCCTTCCAACCTTTACACATTAAGTCATGATCAGAACTTTAGTATGACGTTCTTCAGAACTGTTGCAATAGAGGCATTCTTGAATCATAACAAGAAGCCAACGTATGTTTTCTTCTAGAGTGTTGAGTTTAGAGTCTGATGATATTACATTCCTTTCCTTCAAAATCTATTTAGCAAAAGCTACACACTAGAAATAAATCATTAGAGCACATAATTTTTCACTAAAATAACATATACAGTTATCACCAAAACTTCAAGAACATATGCATAACAAATCTTGTTCTTACAATCTCCCCTTTTTTATGATGACAAACAATGTATTTTGATAGACATGGTAGAATTAGAATGAGTAGTGTATAAAGGGAATTCTAAGAAAGATAAAAGAAATAGAGAGGAAAGGATGAATAGTGAGGTGAAAGTAATAAATGATGGTCAAGCTCAAAACTTGTATATATATGTATATATATATATATATATATATATATATATATATATATATATATATATATATATATATATATATATATATATATATATATATATATATATATATATATATATATATATATATATATATATATATATATATATATATATATATATATATATATATATATATATATATATATATATATATATATATATATATATATATATATATATATATATATATATATATATATATATATATATATATATATATATATATATATATATATATATATATATATATATATATATATATATATATACAAGAGAGAGAGAGAGAGAGAGAGAGAGAGAGAGAGAGAGAGAGAGAGAGAGAGAGAGAGAGAGAGAGAGAAAGATAAGACTCAAAGCAAGAGGGGACAAAGTAATAAATGATGGTCAAGCTCAAAACTTGCAAAAACACTTAATGCATAACCAAGAAAATGTACTATCATCATTTCCAAAAATAAATCTCATAGGAAACATAAACACATGAGACAAGAATACCCGAAATAGAAAAGGTTGTGCTAATTACTTTTGTCTTTTCAATAAAGCTTCAATAAAGAGAAGGTTAAAAAGATTCGAAAAAGAAAAGGTTGTAACATGAGTGTGTGACGTGAAGTGAGTGAGTATAAATAAGAGATTTTGCAATGATTAAACTAACTAGAGAACAACAAATGATTCTATAAAGAGAAGGTTGAAAATATTTATCACATAATCCCAAGAAAATCTTGTCTCCCAGTGTGTCCCATTAAGTACTAAGTGTGGCTCATCAAAAGACAGCTCTCTTATAATGAATCAGAAACTCATCATTTTCCTGACAACGTGTTAATGAAGTAAAGTCTTCAATTTCCAACAGAAAAAAAAGCAATCTAAAGAGAGCATTATGACCTTGGATACTTCATATTCAAGATGACTTCACTTGTCATAAGCCTCACATCTCAGAAGCAAGACGTGTTAGACGATGGTGTAGATCTAGAAGGTGGGGTTGAATAGATCGCTTGCTTAAAAATAGAGTCGGCGCTACCAAAAACTGGTTTTTAAAAAATGATTATGTATAGTTGTTGTGAAATGCTATGAAGAGGATAAAGATGACGAGAACGAATCAGCACATAAATTTCACTTTTCTTGTTTTCTTGGTTGATGTGAAAGGAAGAGCGCCACTCACTTTATATACAAGACATAACTGACTTAACAAACATAACAAACACCCAAAACTATTTTACATAACAGAATTTTGACTAAACACAGCGAGCGGTCGACCTATGCAGTAAGGGGGTCGACCTGAGCTTACCCGTATACCTGACTGTGCAAAAAACAGGATCTTCCTTCGACCGGAGCAGGCCATGCATCAACGCGAAGCATGCAAATTTAGGCAAATACAAGTGGTCATAGTATGAGTCGACCGAAGGGTCGATGCGAGCCCTCTTGAGAGTAGTTAATTGAAATGACTAGCTGTATGAGTCGACTGGAGCTAGCTTTGAGTCGACTCAAAGCCCTGAAATAGGAAAAATTGCCTATTTTCATGTATTAAGACACTTTTGATGAACTCTATAGCATGACAAGCTTGAATAACTAGACCAACCCTACATGAGACATAGATTTGGCCATCTCTATATGCAACAATCATGTTTTTGACGAGTGTTTGACTTATGAGAGACAAGACATGCAAATATTACATTATGACAACGTCCAACATATATCTTTCTATAAAGCTGAGTTTTGACATCATCAAAACGAGCGCAGCTACCTATGAGGATTTGCCTCACATACTCCCCCTTTCTGATGATGGCAAAACAATAGAACCTTGATGTATGATGTATCATATCATCCTCCCACTTGCTTGATGCCTTCGTCCATACACACCCTTCTGCATGAATACTAAGTCTTCACCTATGATGTTTCTGTTTCTACTGCTTGATACTTTTCTCCCCCTTTGACAACATCGAAAAGAAAGAAATAACATGTCAATGAATTGTATAAAAGCAGAGAGATAAGGAAGTTCCAGACACTCACAACAGGTTATACATTAACAAACATTCACATACAATGTAGTTAATGAATTCATATAAATTGGATAAATAGAGCAACGCATAATAGAACAATAATAAGATTTTCTATTTCAGTCATGAACAATAAACATGTTTTTATACACACATGAGTACATGAACCATGCAACAAGAAATATTAATGAAAATATAATGAGATAAGATGCAAAATGCAGTATATAAGACATCTTCAGGGTCTCTTCCCCCTAAAATGATGGCCACGGTGTTGCACCCCAAAATTTGCCCAACCTTTTCTAACCTAGGTTTATGTTTCAATTGCATAATCATTTGCATTGTCATCATGTACATAGTGTATTCATCTGCATTGCATAGCATGAGCAAGCTATCTTAACAGGGGATCAAAGTGCTATTTCTTATCTCAAGAGTCATATTCAAGACTATTCAGGTCATCAGGGAAGAATTTGAGCTTTGAAGAGCTGCCAGGTTGATCAGTGAGTTCTCTCCTATCTTGAGGCTAGTTGGGGATCATCAGAGGAAGTGTGAGCTATGATCCAAGAGCATGAGGTGTGTATGGATGTTATGAAGAGCCTAGATGATCATTTTTGAAGAAGATCCAAGTCATTGGAATGATTACAAGAGCCTCAGTTGAAGTCAGTCAACTAGGGTTTTATTTGGGTCAACACCAGGTCAACTCTAAGCCAAAGGTGTGTTTTGAAGGGCATCAAGAATCATTTGAAGAATGTGGGATTCATTATTTGCTATATGGATATGGATATGATGTTGTGCTAAAGAAAAATCAAGAGGAGTCAAGGAGAACTGGAGTTACTAAATTAGGGTTTCAGTGTAAAATCCCCTGATTTAGATCAAACTTCAAAGCAGTGTAACTCAAGATGCAAGCTTCATATGAATTTCTGGTCCACATGAAACTTGTAGAGGATCTCAAGAACTTTAATTTGAGTGGTGGAAGTCATCAAGATGATTTATATAACTCAAGTTATAGCTCTTGCAATTTACAGGTCATCTGAGGGCATTGAAATTTGTCTGTGAAAGTTGTCTGTCTTCCAAGCAACTTTTGACCTTCAAGGATATTTCAAATGGATTTCTGGCCAACATAAGAGTTGTTCCTTATTGTCTTATCTTTCTAGAAAGGTATGGTATGCCTTCATATGATTTGTGGAACTCTACTTATGGTCTTGGAAAGAAAAGGGTATTTTGGTCATCTGAGGATTATAGGTCATTCTTAGCCTATGCCTAAAACTCATACAAGGAAGCTTCAAATGAAAAACTTCCCAACATCAAAGTTTCTCAAAATGCCATTTTAAGTCTAGAAAAGAAGTCATGGAAGTTTGGAAATGCATAGAATGAGACTTGACCAAAGTTGGTAAAAAATGACCTAAAAAAGGCATATAAGTTGAAAAAGTTGAAATGGAAAATTGGTTTGAGAGATCTACAAATCCAAAATGGGTCATCCAATATACCAAATTGATTCCAAACAATATTTTAGAGACATTGGTTCAGCCACTGTTTTGAGTTAGGAGTTAAAAATTGGACTTGCTTTGTATTTTTGTTGCTTGCATAATAAGGCAAGTATGAAAAACTTGGCATAAGTGAAATTTCAAGGCAAGGAGATTGGTTTTGTCACACAATCCATTTCAATAACTCATGAGAGGATATTTTGACACAAGTTTGGAAGGGTGTGTGCATGAGATATGAGATGATTCAAAGTATCCTTAAGTGAGAATTCCATGAACTTTCCACCACATTCTATACTTTCCTAGATCATTCTAAAACCTTCTAGACCTGTCCATCCTCATCTATATATTGAAATGAAGCCATTGATGCAAGGGGTTGGTGAAAAGAAGGAGAGAAAAGAGAGAATTCCATTGTTGCTTCCATTGTAAGAAAGTGTGGAATCCTCCAATATACACCAATTCTGATCATCCTTTTTCTTCATCCATCTTCCATTGAAGATTGTGAGTGGGAACAAGCAAGCTCAGAGGCATGTCCATGGAAGATTAAAGCTCTAGGGTTTGAAATTGCAAGATTCATAGCAAGATCCAATCTCACAATTCAAGCAGTCATCACCACTATTGTTGCAAACAGAAAGTTTCTCATCAATTAGAGATCATCCTCGAAGGGTTTCAAGCATTGGATCCACCTGCAACTACCTCTACCATAGCTGCTAAGCAGGTTGGTGATCTCTTTCTTATCTCTAGGATTAGGTGTTGCTAGGTTAGATCATTGGCGTAGGACTGTTAGGGTTAGGAAGATGGACATGTACCCTCTCTGTTTTGGCCATTAGAGGCAGTTTGATTCATGGTGATGAATCTTTCTTTATCAATAACTCCTGAATTATGGCAAGATAATGTTAGATCTTTGGCTCAAAATACTCACCATAATCTATAGATCATTCTAGGGTAATTTGAGCGAGAACTATCATCATGCACATCAGGTGCAAGTCAGTGGTACCATGATCTTCCAGCTATCGAGCTCGATTATGCAATGAGTTTCAGCAAAATCCAAGCATAGGATCTTATAGAGGGTGAAGAGTAGAGCAGTTTTGGTTTTAAGGTCGTGGCGTTTGGTTGAGGGAGGAGAGAGAACGAGGGACTTGAAGGTTCGTGCATGGCTATGAATTCTGCAAACCCTAAGTCTGATTTGGAGAAGACGATACCTTAGCCGTTGGATTGTTTCAATTTGTTGACTCATTAATCTCATCGTGTGGCCATTATTTGAAGTTGAAATATGGAGGGAATTGCTGAGCGTGAAACGATGCGTTTCACTAATTGCATCAGCGTGGGCCTTGGACTCATATTGATATCCCCACCCCCTCTTTGATAGGCCCAATGGAATGAACTTGTTTCAGTTGCTATTTGAACCGTGACTTTAATCTTTTTCTTTTACATTTTTAATTGAATTTCTGATGCTTCGTGGGCCTTGCCATAGTGATATTCGCGCCCCCAGTTGATGGCCCACCTGAGATTACAACTAGGCGTGTATGCTATTCAGACCCCCTCCCCCTTTTATTTCTATTTTGTGTTTTTTATTTCCTTTATATTTTTTTCTCACCTTTAAAAAATCATAAAAAATGGAAAATTTAATATTTTTAATTCCTTCTTTTTGTGGTAGGTCAATAAAAATGTCTAGAAAAATATTAAATGATAAAATTGGCATTTTATATTGTTTTAATATTTTTCATGCATTTTCTTGTAAATAGCATTTTATTAAGTTTAGTTTGATACTTAAATTTGTTGAGTTTTGTTCTAATAGCTCCCTTTAGCTTTAGGGCTCATTCTTTTTAGAGTGATTAGTTTAGGACTTCAACTTGAATATAGGATTTAATTCATATTTTTAGGATTGGATTTTAGGTGATTTGATTAGGTGTGGTTAGTATGATCAAAATTAGGGTTTTAGATGAGCATATGTGAGATAGATTAATTCTTTTAGGGATGTTGATTTGATTTTTGGGGTATGGGACTATAGGGGTTATGGGTATAGGATAGATCCCTTAGAAAATATTAGGATTCCCCTACTGCTATTGGTATATTGCTCATATTTGATTGACTGTGTGGTGTGCCCTCTTTAGGGTTATTATTTTTTGTCTGTGTGGGGTATTGGGTTTGTTTGGGATTTGGGGAGAGCTGATGCCTATGATGATGAAGCCCATTTGAAGATCAGAGGTTGAAGACCAACTTCCAGAGTTGAAGAGGACCATCTCTTGCTGGCAGCTGTTGAAGTTTGTAGGATCTAGGAGTTAGGCAGAACCCTAGAGTAGACAATTTGATTCTCAAGCATGGAAGGTCTTGACTGCCTCCATTCTTCTCTGTGATGCAGAGTCTCTCTAAGACACTCACCCCCTTCCTTTGGAAGGCTTGGTGTTACTGTCTAAGGGATAGAACTCTTGAGAGAAACCTTCTTTGTGTTGATTGCAGTATGTTTGCCACCCTTGGTGGTCAGCTAATTGCTTCACACCCAATTTATTCCTGTGATTGATTCCTCTGCTTGGAGAGTAGAACTTGAAGAAAAGCCATTGGGAGACTGAAGATAAAGTCTGATGCTTGCTTGAAGCCTGTGGATAGCTGATGTTGACTTGAAGATTGAAGCCAGATGCTGATGAAGACTGCTTTGCTGTTTAGCTTTTGCTGTTTAATTTTGATGTATTGTGTGGATTTTCCTGGATTGTATTGTTTGCTGTTTAACTTGTTGGGTTGAAAGTGAATCCTGTTCACTTTTGCCTATTGTTTTTTTAGGTTCGAGGTTGAGTAGGACTCCCTTACCTCGCTTGTATTGTTGCATCCATGCATTTTACTGCTTTATTGTATATATCTGTTGTTTCTGTTTTCGTCTATTGCCGTAGGATCTCTGTTTCTCTCCGCGTAAGAGAGGAGCATGATAGACATTAGGAGCTAACCCATGCATGATAACATTAGGGTAGATTTTTATCCCCTTTTCAACCCTAGGATTTGTAGAGTGTCACCTCTTCTTCCTTCAAAACAACAGAAAAACATTAATAAAGGTTATAACAGAGATTAATTCATTTCTTCCATCAAAAGATTTGAACAAACATCAACCTTTTTGCAATAAGAAAACCCTTGTTTAAGTGAGATTTTTCATAAAAGACACTTGAACAGCTTGTGTTGCGCGTGGCCCGATCTACGTTTGCTATGATCTTCCATGCAGTGTGGAAGTACGTAGGCATAGGATGCGATATCCTAGCGAGCAACCTTCACCCACCTTCACCCGTAGTTAGGCGAACTACGTTGACTCTGATTTCTCGTTCCAGACGGGAATACGTAGGCATAAAGTGCGATGCTTTGCCGAGTCAGGTTTTCCTTTCTTTTCAGACATCATCCTTTAGTTTAGATAGAAGTGTAATCTGTACAAACAAGCAAGCGTGGATCCCGTCGAGTACGACAGACGTGAGGGGTGCTAATACCTTCCCCTTGCGTAACCGACTCCCGAATCCAGGTCTTGGTTGCGATGACCATACCTTTTCCCTTTTTTTGCAAGGTTTACTTCGAGCGTTTCCTTTCCCTCCGTTGGGATAAATAACGCACGGTGGAGACTCTTCTGTCAGCCGGCGCCAATTTTCGCAGTAGCGACAGCTGGCGACTCTGCTGGGGATCCAACGTCCCCTGTCTGCTAAGGACTGCGATGGTCCTTATGCATTTGGGATCCAACGTCCCTTAAGAGAGTCAATCCTAGCGCTTGTTTGCCCGTCGAGGAATTTGTATGGATTTACATTTCTGTATTTACATTTCAGCATTATATTATGATTATTATTGCTGTATTGTGGGGTGTGACGGGTGTTCTTTGATTGAGAGATAAGCCGGACCTGGGCTTGAGTGCACCTAGACTTAGAGTAGAGATTAGTGGGCGCGCACGTGCTTTGCATGTCCTAGTGTCCCGCGAAATCTACACTCAGACGAGGTTCTTCTGGTTGGCCTCCTGTCCTGCCCTTTGGGTGGCTCGGGTTGCTGGTTAGTTGGATTGTCGACTCTGGGAACCGATCATTTGGAAGTTGGCTAAGTGAGGCCTCTTCAGGATTTGATGATGCCACTCCTTCTGGGAATCGTATCATCAACCCTGAAAGTCTGTGACGCCGACGACCGCATAGGATGTCGTACCTTTGTCAGTCACTAGGACATCCACCTGTGAAAGGGTTTGGGGTTATGCAGGTAACTAGACCTTCAGACTACCGGTTTGTTTCTTGATCTGAGATCCCGGGTATTTATGGAGAGTTCTGAGGTCTGTCAGAGACCAGTTGGAGAGTTCTGAGGTCTGTCAGAGACCAGTTGGAGATATGATTTGAGGTCTGTCAGAGACCAGGTGGAGTTATGTTATGGGTCTATCAGAGACCAGTATTGGAGCTTTGTTCTAGGTCTGTCAGAGACCAGGGTTTGAGAACTTCTGGAGAGTCTATCTGAGACTTCTTGATATGGTTCAGACCATGCAGCTATGGCATTTGGTCCCTGTTGCATGTTGCTTGCATTGCATTATTTGCATAATCATTAGCATTGCATCCCATTAACGTGTGTCTGTGTTGCAGGTGCATTTGCATATCCCCCGGTTTTAGTGTCTGGACTTCTGAGTATTGATCATGGCTGGTTTAAGGATGACAGTTGCCTATAAGCTACCTATCCCTGATATTGCTCCCCTCCTGGGTCTGATTTCTCTTGCTGATGAGGATGTCCGTAGAAGCTTCAGACAGAGTTATGGACGGCTGTTGGGTTTGGTTCGCAGATCCACTGATGATGAGTTGAATGGGCTGTACACGCTGATGCAGTTCTATGACCCGGCTTTGAGGTGTTTCACGTTCGCTGACTTCATTCTGGGGCCTACCATGGAGGAGTATGTAGAGTTCACTGAGCTGCCAGTACAGAATGCAGTTCCTTTTATTCACTCTGCCGCTGAGCCCAATTTGGAGGATCTAGCTAAAGCCTTGCACATGAATGCTTCCGAGTTGTTGATGACTTCTTGGCGAGGGGTTCCCGGTTTCTCTCTCCAGTTTCTGGTTGGTAAGGCTCAAGAGTACGCCAAGAATGGGTGTTGGGTGGTCTTTAACGCTGTTCTGGCTCTATGCATTTATGGGATCGTGCTGTTTCCACTTTTCCCAAACTTCGTGGACATGGATGCATTTCATCTGTTTGCTGCCGGTAACCCAGTGCCAACACTGATAGGGGACTTTTACCATTCAATGCACTACAGGAATGAGAACAGGAGAGGCAAGAATGTCTCTTGTTGCGTGCCTTTGTTGTATATGTGGTTCAAGAGCCATCTTCCTTCGAAGGGACTTTTTGTGGATAATGCAACCACCTCTGACTGGCCTGAGCGTATGATGAGGCTGTCTTCTACAGATATTGAGTGGTTTGATCGAGACCTGCTAGGGTCCGAGCTTATTTGCAGTTGTTCCGGGTATCCTAATGTTCCGTTGATAGGGAGAAAAAGGTGCATTAACTACAACCCATCTTTGTTCGTCCGTCAGTTTGGATATGCGCTGAAGAGCCCACCTCAGGAGGATGAAGTACAGGAATCCCTGTACTTCACAGGTGATTTGAGCGGAGATTTGCTAGCCAAGCTTCGGCATGCCTGGACACGTATTAACAGGAAAGGGAAGCCACTGTTGGGGAAGAGTGATTGCCAGGCATATGCACCCTACAAAGTCTGGATTCAGGAGAGAGCCAGACGGATACTGATGCCATTTCCAGCTGCTCCGGTCCCTGTTCACATTCCGGTAGAAGAGCCAACCACTGTCACAAGGGAGGTCTACGAGCAGGTTGTGAAGGAAAAGGAAACCTTGATGAAAATTAATGAAGAGTTAGAGAAGGAGCTAGCTCAGATGAGGAGTGAGAAGAATACGGTCGTCCGTTCTTTCCAACAGCAGATCGAACTAGTGAACAGGCTAGGCGCTGAGTTGACTGAGGAGAAGAAGAAGCGCGAACGTCTGGGTCAAGAGTTCAGAAGCTCCCACGACATGCTAGAGGCCAAAAAGAAAGCACTTGACGCCGCTCACCGAGAGATCTCTTCTTGCAATAAGACTTGGAATGCGACGCTGACCAACAACAAGAAGAGGGAAGATAAGTTGAAGCAGCAAATTTCTGACCTCGAGAAGCAGTTGAAGGCTAGCATTGAGAAGTGCGAAGAAGAGGTAATGACCAGATACAGTCTCCAGAAAGCACTGAACAAGGCCATTGAAGGCAGGAACGAAGCTGTGTCTCAGAAGCGGAAGCTAGAAGATCGCTTCGGAGAAGGGGCAGGGGAGGAAACCGCTGGTGACGTGCGACATGTTCTCAAGAGAAGAAACCAGCTTGTCGAAGGTCTGCTCACCCGACCAGGTCATCTAGAGACCAAGAAGTTAATAGAAGAGTACCAGGCTCATGGGAGTACTTGATCATTTCATGTATTAGCTTGTATGCTTTATTTGCATTTGTGCTGACCATCACCAGGATTGTTGGTTGAGGTCATGCCTTCTCATTATACTCTCAGTGATATTGTATTCTTGGATTTCTCTTCAATATATGAGGTTTTCTTTGATTCGGCTCCAGTCACTGTCTTGCTAGCACTGTCACTGCACTGGCACTCACACTAGAATCGGGGCATAATAATTCCTAATGCACAGACACACATTGCATTTTGCATACATACTCATATTTGCATTGCAGGTTTGTGATCTAGGTATCTTATCTCTTGCATCTTTGAAGCAGGTATTTTCAGGATTGCAGAAAAGCGGGTCCACCGTTACTCTACAAGGATGAATCAGAAGAAGATCATGTACAACGTGCAGAGTGAAATGCAAGAGATGCGTGACAGGATGGCCCTGCTCATGCAGACCATGGAGACTATCGCCAAAGGACAAGAGCAGCTGCAGAATCTGGTTCAACCGATAGTGGCACGGGTTAAAAACAACGGGATACCGCAGGGTGAAAACACTGCTGCTTCTCCTCGAGTTGAGAATCGTCAAAGTACTGACGCTGTTCCCGTAACCGGTTTGAATGCTGGAGAGGCTGGTCCTGTAGGTGGAGGTGGGAACGCCGGTAATATGAATGTCAACGCAGATACTGCTGGGGTATTTGTGGGCAATGTCCACCAGGGGTTCAATGGGGGTGTCGAGAATGTCGGAATGAATGGTATTAGTGGTACCCAAGGCTTCAATGGTATGAATATGGGCTATGGCAGCATGGCTGGCGCCAAGGCTGGGTTTGGTGGATATGGTAATCTTGGATATGGAGCTGGCGCATACAACACTCAAGAGATGGGCAATCTGAGGTATGACCCCAGGTACGTTCAAACTGGTCCGGGTCGCGATGCAGATTATGTTGGATACGAAGCAGTACCTCGCTGGGAGGATCGCCAGGAGGATGTGTTCTCTGGTCAGAATGAGGGCTATGAAAGAGCCAGGGGTGACAACCATCGGATGAGATTGCTAGAAGAGAAGGTGAACGGGTTGGCCAACCAGAATGCTCTTGGGTTGGATATGTCGAATATGGGGTTAGTCCCAGGATTGAGGGTCCCGCTGAAATTCAAAGCACCGTCATTTGATAAGTACAAAGGGGATACGTGCCCTAGGGTGCATGTACGCGCATTTTACAGGCGCATGTCTGCATATTCTGAGAATGAAAAGATGCTAATGCACTTTTTCCAGGATAGCCTGTCAGGGTCATCGCTGGAGTGGTACATGAGCTTGGAACCTACTCAGATCAGGAGTTGGAAAGAGCTGGCAGAGGCTTTTGTTCGACATTATCAATATAATAGCGATCTCTCCCCTAACCGAGTTCAGTTGCAAAGCATGTCTCAGAAGTCTAGTGAGAGCTTTAAAGAATACGCCCAGAGATGGCGAGATTTGGCTGCTAGGGTGCACCCTCAATGGTGGAGCGCGAAATGATGGATATGTTCATAGGAACTTTCTCTGGAATGTACTACGACCGTCTGCTCAACTTTTCGATGAGTACTTTCTCTGAGCTGATTTTAATGGGGGAGCGCATTGAAAATGGAGTACTTCCTCCTTCATCCAGTCATGTGGGTTCATCAGTGCAAGTTATGGAGGAATTCACCGAGAGAAGATGTTTAGAAGAGTATCAGACTGACTTCGACGAGCAATTATGAAGATGGCTAGTTCAGTAGTGAATCAAGATTGAAAAACCTAGTTCCCCGAAGCTGGCAATCATTTATATCATGTCATTTCTTTGCATTTGTAGTTTCTTTTCTATTAAAGTGCGAATCTTATCTGTAAAACTTGTCTATTTTTTATTGATAATGATGATGAAATGAATATGCATGTTTTAATTAAATCCATTCGTGTTCACTCAATACTTTTTATTGATGTCAAACACTTGTTTAAGCAAAATCTGAGGGAGGATGACGAAATTGAAAGACGCAAAAACTTCCGGTCGTATGCTTTTGAATAAAATGTTTGCTGATGATGTACAAGCATTGTTTCAAATCCCTAAATATCGGAGATATAAGGAAGATAATCCCTTGTCAACCCCTTTGAGCCTAGTAGTAGGAGAGTCTTTCTGAAAACGAAAAACCCTTAATCTTAACCTGGGGCAGGGTAGATGTCAGTTAAATTGACCGAGCATCCAAATTGCAGAAGGAGTGTTCCCGTTCGAGGATCAATCACACCTGTAGAGGTCGTACCTCAAAATTTTATGATGATTATCCCTCATCAACCAAGGAGTGAGTCAGTCACAACCCTTTCAAATAAGTCAGACAAGCCGGTGTCACACGTCTTGTTCCCAAAAAGAAAAGAAAAATAAGAGGCCCGTGTAACACCCCCTTTCTATACCCCCAAATTAATACATTTAATCAATTAGGCACTTAGAAAATTTATTTAATCAGAGTTTAATTAAAACATGGTATATAAGAGGCGCATCACATTATCATGAAATTAAACACATACGATACCTGCTCAAAATAGATATGCAACAATGGGTAACCCACATCTCAATATTTAGAATAAAAGCGGAACACCCAAATATTGAATCGATCACATTCATAAAAGTATATACAACCATTCAATCAATTCATGCTTTACACCATATCCACAGCAGATACATACACATATGTATCACAAAAGAATCAAAACAAAATAGCTTCAAAAGAGCCAAAGGCTTCCTAACTACCCAGATGTTACATATTAGAGCCATTGACCAAAAAGAATGAAGACATTGCTTCACAAAAAGAACCTCCAGCTTCCTACTCTGCAATGCCTCATAGAGCATTATAAAACAGCAGAAGGGTGAGAAACAATATCATAACAGTTAATGCATAAAATTGTATATATACATATACTCATATTTGTACAAGTTATACTCAAATTATGTTCTCACCACATTAAGCATATACAATTAATCATGCCTCTACACATGCTCAAGAACATTCACTATATGTTCCTCCAAACAATCATATATAACATACACAATTACATTCATACAACTAATGCATCATACACAGATGACTCATGCAACTCATAGAGACCGACACACGACTCTATGCAGATGCAAATGCGGTACCGACTCATTTCAACAGATTCTCTAAGGAATCGAGTATTCAGCAGATTCTCCACGGAATCAAGTATTCAGCAGATTCTCCACGGAATCAAATATTCATCAGATTCTCCACGGAATCGAATATTCAGCAGATTCTCCACGGAATCAAATACTCAGCAGATTCTCCATGGAATCAAATACTCTAGTCAATCCTCCAAGGGATTACATGTTATGACCGATTCTCCGAGGAATCACACAATGCAACCGATTCTCCAAGGAATCACACAATGCAACCGATTC
The DNA here is from genome assembly GCA_963859935.3 of Lathyrus sativus. Classification (NCBI taxonomy): domain Eukaryota; kingdom Viridiplantae; phylum Streptophyta; class Magnoliopsida; order Fabales; family Fabaceae; genus Lathyrus; species Lathyrus sativus. The sequence goes on along the minus strand of OZ012735.1, from coordinate 239,120,746 downwards.
TCCAAGGAATCTAATGTAACCATCGTATCATACGAGGTTCTGCAAATCCTCCGAGGGATCATTCAACACAAAAATGCATACTAAGATGCTACATAATGCTAATCCTCCGAGGGATCGATCAACACAGAATGCATACTATATTCACAAACATACTCATTGCATTTATCACATACATCGCACATATCTATCATGCATTCACATTATGCACCATTTCACACATGGTTTACACACATATCAGCCTATCAATGCGTTTCTATTCAATTCAAGCAAATACACAAGATTATCAAATGTTCAAGATTCACCATTTGCTCTACAATCTAGGATTCACGCCTTTCGGCCACCCACAGCACGACATGTCGAAACAGTTCACACATCAATCGTTCATATAGGCCTTAATCATAATTGAATCGGCCAAAAGTCATGCTATGAATAAACAGCAAAACAAATAACACTGTCAGGTTCGCCAACCTTCGCCTGGCGAAGCCACGCAGCGAATGCTCGCTGGCCTTTGCCTGGCGAACTTCCCAGTGAAGTCCACTGGGAGTAATTCTGGAATTACTCGCTGAGGCTCCCTACACACTCGCCTGGCGAACCTTCGCCAACTCACTTCGCCTGGCGAACTTGCCAGCGAAGACAGGGTGTTGCTTCTGACTTGCTTCGCTGCAGCTCGCTGGGCTTCGCCTGGCGAAGCTTCGCTGCCATTCGCCTGGCGAGCCTGCGAAGACAGAACTTCCATGGCTGTTCCAAAGCCCAAACTCCACAAAATCATCCGATTAAATCCAAACCAGTCTCAGTGGCACAACCCTACCATCACCCGACTAAACTACATCGTCTAATCCGAGTTCTAACCGATTAAAACCTCATTCTACTCACAAAACCAACTTCTAAGCTAAGTGGGAAAAAGAGTAGAAACTCTACAAAATCCAAACACATACACATACAATCATATACATTAAAGAGATGATAGAGTTTCACACCCTTACCGATCGATTGCAAGCTTTGGTGATGATCCCTTGAAGATTCTAGGTTTTCCTCTCCACTTTCTCTTCTCTTTCTCTTCTCCTCTTTTCTTTCTCTTGTTTTTCTTCTTATGTTACTATCTTTCTTTCTTTTCCTCTCTTATTCTATTTCTATCTCTATTTCTTTCCTCTCAATTTCTTTCCAACACTTACCAATCAATTCTCACACTAAATTGCTAAATGTCTAAAATGCCCTTTTTACTCTAATTCCCCGAAAACTCTCCGAATCGGTAAAAATAGATAAAATAAGCAAACACCACATAGTAATATATAATTTCTCAATTTAAAACAAACATCAATTAAATAAATTAAAAGACTCAACAATTAATGGGAATTCAGAATCGGGGCGTTACAACCCGCTAAGTCGATAACTTGAAAACAAGTGGCTTAGGAAAAACTTAGGGCATCTCGCTGGACTACAAAATCAAAAGATATATCCAAAAGAGTTAGTCCATGCAAAAATAGGGAAATTAAAAATAATGAAGAACAAGTTGTGTGATTCCAGACACCAAAGATGAAAAGCAAGTGACTGTCACTCCGAAAACTTGTGGTTTCCTTAACCATCACTCTGGTTATACAAACTTTGAAAGGTGAGCGCTCGTGTCGAATTAGCTAAACATAGGACTGGAGAACATCAAGGAGAATGAGTGGGTTAAAATAGAACTTTGAGCCTTATATCCTTTCTTTCTATAACCGTGAAGTAGACCTCGTTACAACCTTCGAAAGACCTAATTGAAGCAGGTTTGTTTAGAAATCATACTTCAGTAAAAGATCGCATCAAAACTGACTCCTAGAAGGACTTTCAGTATTAATATTGACATTCTGATAAGTGATTCATTCACTATATGTCACAACTCTTTTTTCCAGTGAACAGACTTGGTTTTCAAAACTGTCATATGCATTACATTAATATTATCTTTTCAAAATGAATTGTTTTACTTGCATGTAAGCACTTGACATCAGGAGAGTTTCTACAATGGAATGTTTGATCGAGATAAGATGCAAAGCGCCTGAATGCTCCGTTAAGCAGGGGCATGCCAAATGATCACACCAAGGGAATTAGCCATCCAAGATTCAGTTGATCTGGGGCAATCAGGTCGAGATTCGATCAAATCTCTCGAAGGTCAATCAAAGATGTTATTTCACAAATAAGCAAATATGGGGCAATCAGGTCGGGATTCGATAAATCTCTCGAAGGTTAGTCAGAGGAACTCCTTTACAGATCAGCCAACCAGGGGAGAAATCACTTCAAGGCTGGGGCAGACCATCCCAAGAGCACATAAGTTATCCTTATCCAGAAGGAAATCAATCTGAAATACCTCTCGGAGGTTCAAAATGTTGAGGTAGTTCATCTTAAACCATCAGGGTACAGAGATTCCAGGAAGATTTTTACGGAATTCTAGGTTTCCTTTCGAGGAAGATGTTTTACAGAGATCCCATAAGCTGGGGCAGAGTGGAATCAAAGGAACATCTCCTCTCCATATTTTCAGAGCTACTCAGAGCTATTCAAGCAGGTTCAATCAACCTTTAAGTTCAAGATGAATTTCGGGAAGTCATGTTAACCATTCCTTGACCCTTCAACCCTAAACCTTGTATCCAGACAAGTCACTTTAAACCTTGTATGCAGATAAGTCGCTTTAAACCTTGTATCCAGACAAGTCACTTTAAACCTTGTATCCAGACAAGTCACCTTAAAACCTTGTATCCAGACAAGACATCATAAACCTTGTATCCAGACAAGTCATTTTTAAACCTTGTATCCATACAAGACACTTTCCAACCTTGTATCCAGACAAGACATTTTCCAGCATCAGCTGTACCTGACCCATCATAAAAATCCAAAGGCCAACCCCTATTGGCATTCACAGAAACCGAAAGCTCAATCCGTATTGACAACCAAAGAAAATCCAGAAGTCCAACCCCTATTGGCACATCATTCCAAAATCCAATCCTCATTGGTACCCAGAAAGATGTCACCTTCCAAAAATCAATAACCATCAGGTTTCACCTGTCTTTACCAGCAAAGTCCAATCATACTTGGCGCATCTTTCTTTCCCCGACAGCCCGAGCCTGCATCTGCATATAGTTATCATCTTTGCATTTACATCCTCAAAATGTGTAGCATTTCTATTTCGTATGGAGCATTACGTCATATTCAAACATATGCATGCGAAGCATAAGCCAGGTTGATACCTTTTGTTACCAGACATCTCTCCAGCAGATAACGACATAATTCATAAGCCTCTGTGGTACCAGGCCCCAGCAAGAATCATTGATATACATTTTCATCTTACCTTTACTCCCCAACAGAGTTTGCTTGTTTAAGCTTCTCATTTCCTAGCGGAGTTCTCTTTTCAGGTTGTAAATCGGTTGATTCTACTTCCTACTTATCCTGAATATTGTTCCGACTTCGTGTCGAGGCTGTCTAACTTTTGGTTAGAGGTTTTTGTTCCGACTTCGTGTCGAGGCTGTCTAACTTTTGGTTAGCGATTTTTGTTCCGAATTCGTGTCGAGGCTGTCTAACTTTTGGTTAGAAATTTTTGTTCTGACTTCGTGTCGAGACTGTCTAGCTTTTGGTTAGTAGTTTTTGTTCTGACTTCGTGTCGAGACTGTCTAACTTTTGGTTAGCGATTTTTGTTCCGACTTCATGTCGAGGCTGCCTAACTTTTGGTTAGTGCTTTTTGTTCTGATTTCGTGTCGAGGCTGTCTAACTTTTGGTTAGAGGTTTTTGTTCCGACTTCGTGTCGAGGCTGTCTAACTTTTGGTTAGCGATTTTTGTTCCGACTTCGTGTCGAGGCTGTCTAACTTTTGGTTAGAAATTTTTGTTCCGACTTCGTGTCGAGACTGTCTAGCTTTTGGTTAGTAGTTTTTGTTCTGACTTCGTGTCGAGACTGTCTAACTTTTGGTTAGCGATTTTTGTTCCGACTTCATGTCGAGGCTGCCTAACTTTTGGTTAGTGCTTTTTGTTCTGATTTCGTGTCGAGGCTGTCTAACTTTTTATTAGCAATTTTTGATCTGACTTCGTGTCGAGGTTGTCTAACTTTTTGTTATCAGTTTTTGTTCCGACTTCGTGTCGAGGCTGTCTAACTTTTGGTTAGCAATTTTTGTTCCAACTTCGTGTCGAGGCTGTCTAGCTTTTGGTTAGCAGTTTTTCTTCTGACTTCATGTTGAGGCTGTCTAACTTTTGGTTAGCGATTTTTGTTCTGACTTTGTGTCGAGGCTGTCTAACTTTTGGTTAGCGGTTTCTGTTCCTACTTCGTGTCGAGGTTGTCTAACTTTTGGTTAGCAGTTTTAGTTTCGACTTCGTGTCGAGGCTGTCTAACTTTTGATTAGCAGTTTTAGTTCTGACTTAGTGTCGAGGCTGTCAAATTTTTGGTTAGCAGTTTTTGTTCCGACTTAGTGTCGAGGCTGTATAACTTTTGGTTAGCAGTTTTTGTTCCGACTTTGTGTCGAGGCCGTCTAATTTTTGGTTAGCAGTTTTTGGTCAAACTTCGTGTTGAGGCTGTCTAACTTTTGGTTAGTAGATTTTGGTCCAACTTTGTGTCGAGGCTGTCTAACTTTTGGTTAGCAGTTTTTGTTCCGACTGCATGTCAAGACTGTCTAACTTTTGGTTAGTGTTGTACCACCAAATATGACCAACCGTTTCTCACAAGTTGGCTTATGTTTCGTTTCATTTGCATTTGCATCTGCATATCGCATACTATGCATTTTTACAGCCGGGTTGATTTTATCGGGATTACAACCTCTTTCCTCGCATTTCAGGCGATTCGACCAGTTCGAATAAAGCAGTTTTATTTTGGAGTTTGGGCTCTTCCCGGTGATTCAGTCTATGCTATTGTTTTTGGGGATATTTCGGTATCCGTTTTTACCGATTATTCCGTTACATTCTCGCATTTTATATTCAATGATTTTAATTTTCTAGAATTTATTTCATTAATTGTGGTATAGAAATTAGATTTAAATAGTCTTTTATCTTTCATTTTCTACTTTTTAAATTTTTTAGTTCTTAATAGATTTTTAGATCTATTTCTCTTTTTTTAGATTTTTAGAGTTTTAATAGATTTTTAAATGGCTTCATTTCCATTTTTAGAATATAATAGATTTTAAATAATTTTATAGAAATTAATTTTTTTTTTTAGAATATATTAGGTTTTATTAATTCTTTTAGATTTGTTATATTTTTTTTATCTAGATTAATTTGATTAGAATTGTAGATTTAATTAGGATTAATTGATTAGGTTTAAGTAGTTTTTATAGTAATTAATTGGTTTGGTTTTAACACGTTGATTAGCTTTAGTTATTAAGCCATCTTTTATTAATATTAGTTAGCATTTAGTCATAATCAGCTTTTAATCATTCAACTTTATTCACTAATTTGACAATTTGCATTTAATTAGCCAGGTAATCAGTTTCTGCAGGTCTGTGCCAAGTGTCAAGGCTATAAATAGCCCTGTTCACTCTCTCTCTCTCTCTCTCTCTCTCTCTCTCTCTCTCTCTCTCCCATGTGGCGCCATGAATGCTACACGCGTCCCAAAAACGCAAACCCTAGACCCTTCACCGGAGAAATCAAACGCCACCGCCCAACCTCGCTGGAAAACTCATGAAGTTGCCGGAAAATGCATGTGTATTCATCACGTTCATCCAACCTTCATCTTTTTCCGGATATTCATTCGTGTTCGTCATGATCTTCACAAATTCATCAACAATATTCATCGTGTTCATAACCGTTTTTCCAGATCTTCATCTGTGTTCATCGTGTTCATAACCGTTTTTCCAGATCTTCATCTGTGTTCATCCATGTTCGTCAAATTTTTCCAGAATCTTTCATCCATCTTCAAATCTTCATCGCAACTCCAATCACATTTTTCCAGAAATCTTTACGAATTCTTCAAATAGTCATCCATACCACCAGTTTTTCCAAATTTTCATCTTCTTCATGAAGATCTTACGGATCTATGAACGAGCTTCGAACCAACAATTCAAGATTCAGACGCTTGAGCAAAATCTTCATCAAACTCATAAACAAATCAACAGATCTACAAATCACCACAACACGCCATTGAATCTTCTCACAGCAAACACAATCTGAACTCGCAATCAATATCAATGTCAACTTCTTCAAACAACTCTTCAGAAACCTTCCGTTAAACTTCCACCTCAAAATTTCTTCAGGTTCAGATTCAAAGAAGTTTCAATCAGCTTCCATCCCAAACTAACTCCATCTTCATGATCTGGATCCAAACTTCATCCATAGATCTTCGTCATGAACCTCCAGATTTTCACAAACAAGCAACAACAACAAATCCTCGCAAACTACACTCTCTGTCGTCTTCTCTATTTCCGCGACTTCAAGCTTCAACCTCCACCAAACTTCTTCAAATCGCAAACCAATGTGACCGCTGATCTGAGATGTTCAACATGCAGGTTGTAGCAAAGAGTAGAGAGAGAGATTTCGAACAAAGGTTGAAGCAGAGAGAGATCAAAAGGGATGGATAACTAGAGTTGATGAGGAGCTGTGAATGAACAATTTTGGGTCCAGAACGTTTGGCCTTGCTTTTTTTGCTGTGTATTTTGAGCGGTGTAAGGTTGAGATGAATAGGGAGTAGCTGACGGCGGAGTTAGGGTTTCTTCGCCAAAACCGAAGTGAAGGAAGATGATGATTGTTTGTGGATCTTCAAATTGGGTTAGTGGGCCTTAGAGCCCAACTGTTTCTTTCAGTCCATAGCCCCCATTTCCCTCATTACGCCTCCCTCTGGTTGATGTTGTGTTTTGTTGTGGGCCTTCACCTTAAGCCCAACCGTGTGAAGTTCTGACTGCTATCCCCCCTGTCTGGATTACACCCCCTGTTGCTTTTCTTTATTTTTGTAATACATTTTCAATTGTATATATTATGTATTATATTTTTCCTTTTAAATACATACACTTCATACTATTGTATATATTATGTATTATATTTTTCCTTTTAAATACATACACTTCATACTATTTTTTTTTTTAGGAAATTATAGTGTTATGTTCTTATAGAATACTATTGCATATATTTTTGTATAGAAGTTTATATTCTACATTCAAATTCGATTTCTTTTTAATATTTCTTTAGAACCTTATTTTTCTATTAGAGGTTTAGTTTCTATTAAAAATTGAATTCAATTTCCTTTTGTTATTGGACTTTTCATCATTTTCATTTTGTAGGTCGATGACGGGACGTCCGTAATTCGTTATTAATCAAATTGTTGATAGATAATGTAGGATCCGAGACCACTTATTTCTCTCCTCATTTTTCTTCTACTTCTGATTTTATTTTGACTTTTTTCTGGTTTAGTCCGTGTGACACGATTCAATTGGAGAATGATTCTCAATATCATTTCTCTATCTTGTCTTTGACACGGAAATCAATACGCAACCTCTTATAGCTTGACTTCCATTTATAATCCGAACTACGATGGTTCAGAGTCACATTGGTTCTGATTCAAAACGTAATCATCAAGGATCAAAAGAGGAGAGCTTGGAAAGGAAGCTTGCACGCAAAGTCAAAGGTCAACGGAACCACTCTGTTCGTAACATTTTTTTTATTTCATCTCTTTTATTCAACTGTTGAGTGTTGTGAGTAATCGATAGACACGTGGGAACTGATGAGTGGGTGGCTTCCTCTCACTCGTCTAGAATGTTTAGTGTACGTCCTTAGGACGATATGTGACGCATTCGCTCCTACGTCTTAGGACTTGGCGTGTGCGTCCCGTTCCGAACCTTTTTTCTCGCATCCTGGCGATTGAGACCTCTTTTCTCTCGCACCTTGGCGATTGAGACTTCCCCTTTTCTCTTGCATCCTGGAGATTGAGCTCCTATCTCTTGCTCCCGTGCAATCGAGACCGTTTTTCGTAGTTAGGCCAAACTACGGCTGCTCTGATCTCTCATATCTGTTGAGAGTACATAGGCATAGGATTTCGATAATCCTAGCGAGCACACTAACAACTAATTTCTCTATTCTCTCGCTTCCAGGCGATCGAGACTTTCCTGCTAATGACTAATATCCCCTTCTCTTGCCCCAGCGCAATCGAGACTAGCCCGTAGCTCTAAAACCTTTAGGTTCTCCGTACCTTCAAACCAATGACATACTACGTTTGTTCTATCGCAAACAGTTAACGCCTTAGTCTCTAATGGTCGAGCAGTATACACCTAACTGCTAGAATGTGTGCGCTAGCATCGTCTACCTTTTCTCTCACCCCCGTGTGATTGAAAACACCCTCGTTTACCCTTAGTTGGCCTGAACTACGTTTTGCTCTGATTTCTCATTCCATATGAGAATACGTAGGCACAAGACGCGACGTCTTGGCGAGCAAATTCCCCCTGTAATTTCCTGAACTACGTTGACTCTGACTTTCCCATTACACGAGGGAATACGTAGGCATAGAGCGGCGATGCTCTATCGAGTCAGTTCTTTCCGTTTAGCTTTAGCAGCCGTAAATAGATTGTTTTTCACCCATAGACCAAACAACCAAGCGTGGATCCCGTCGAGTACGAAGGGCGTGAAGGGTGCTCATATCTTCCCCTTGCGTAACCGACTCCCGAACCTAAGACATGGTTGCGATCACCTGTGTTCTCCCGTTTTCGTCAGGTTTTCTCTGATCGTTTCCTTTCCCTCTTTTGGGATAAATAACAAATGGTGGCGACTCTTCTGTCATTGTCGGCACCTTTTTTCGCAGTAGCGACATCTGGCGACTCTGCTGGGGACAGGCACATCTCCTATGCGAGTCAATCCTAGCGCTTGTTTGCTTATCTTTGGGTGTGTATATTTGTGTGTCATATTTTGTATATTGCTGTATTTACATTTTCCGCACTATATTATTATCTGTTGCTGTTGTGTTGTTAGGTGGTTGTTCCTTTGAGAGATAAGCCAAAACCCAGGCTTGAGTACAAACATAGCATTAGAAGTGGAAAGTAGTGGTGAACCTGCTTACTTTGCTCGCACAAGTTCCCACGAAATTCGCGCTCAGACGAGATTCTCTTTGATGATTTCCTTTTCTGGCCCTTTGGGCTCGAGGGGATTTTGGATCTGAGGATTGTCGACTCTGGGGACCGATCATTTGTGATTCATCTAAGTGAGGCCTCTTCGGGATATTATGATGCCAAACCAGAAATGGTGAATGTATCATCGTTTCTTGAAAGTTTGTGACACTGATGAATGCATAGGATGTCGAACCTTTGTCAGATTAGATTCATACCTGTGAGTGGGAGGGTTTTTGCAGGAAACATGACTTCCAGCCAACCTGGTATTTTGGTTTTCTCTTCAGAGCGAACTTATCAAGTCAGCAGCGCAGTAGTTATTTCAGAGCTTTGTGGGATCTTTGATCCTTTGTGTGCTGCATCAGCATTTTGCATCGCATGGCATTCGCATCTCATTTTTGCATGTCCATCCTCAGCCGGAACAGAGAGCTTACCCGTCTTTTGTCCAACTCGTAGTTAATTTCCCGACATTCGCATTGGACTTGAATTAGCTTCTAGAAGGATCATGAACTCCGCAGAGTAGAATTTGGTTGTTACAAGGGCCGAGTTTGAATTGATGAAGAATCAGCTAGGTCATCTCATGGAAGCCGTGACTGCTATGACTAGAGGAGAGGCTGGTATTCAGAGGACTCCAGTGAACAATGTTGCTCAAGCTCAGCCTGTGCAGATTCCTGTTGTACAAGAGCATACTATTGCCAGAGATAGAAATTCATCTTCTCTTCATGACACAGACTATCAGAATTTCACTTTCCTTATACCAGATTCTCAGAGGGTTGTTCCGAAGGTTAATGCTAAGGGCCCACAGATGGTTGAATTTATGAGAAGATATCGTTTGTTGGATGAAAAGCTTGACGCCATGATGAATCAAGATACTCTTAATCTGAATGCTTCAAGCATGTGTTTGGTGACAGGTCTTGTGATACCTCCAAAGTTTAAAATACCAAATTTTGAGAAGTACAAAGGGGATATTTGTCTGAAGCAGCATCTGGTTATGTTCTGCAAAAGAATGACCTCACATGTCCACAATGGCATGCTTATGATTTACTGTTTTCAAGACAGTCTGAGTGGAGCATCGTTGGGTTGGTATATGCAGTTGGAAAGTGGTTGCATCCGATCATGGTCAAGTTTAGCCAATGCCTTTGTGAAGCAGTACAACTACAATCTCGACATGGCTCCTATTCGCATGCAGTTGCAAGAATTATCCCAAGCGGACAATGAATCCTTCAGAGGATATGTGCAGAGATGGAGAGAATTCGCAGCTCGTGTTCAACCACCACTTCTGGACAGAGAATTAGTTGACCTGTTCATGGGTACTTTTCAAGGGCACTACTTTGATAAGATGGTTGGTAGTGGGACATCAAACTTTGCAGACTTGATGATAATGGGTGAACGTATTGAGAGCAGACTCAAGAGCGGAAAGATTCGAGATATCTCAAATACCTCAGTTTATGAAAGTAAATCAGTTGTCAGTTCTCAAGAAGAGTGGGAGAAAGAAAGTGATGCTATCCCAGAATCTCCCGTACCTCAGATTCAGTTTTCAGACACTTCGAGCGTTCAGAGTCAGCAACCTGTTGGATCTGTGTATCAGGTATCTGGTCCCCTTCAGAGTCAGCAGTCTTACCTTCATCAGCCACGTCAGCACGCCCGATGAAGACCAAGGAAGCCACAGAGGCATTTCACTCAGTTGCCGATGTCGTACAGTCAAGTGTTGCCAGATTTGATCAGAGGTGGGTTGATAGTGCCGAGGAAGATTAATCCAGAGATTCCTCCGTATCCTCCAGATTTTAATGTCAACGCCCGCTGTGAGTACCATGCTGGGGCACAGGGGCATTCAATTGAAGACTACAAGGTGTTAAAAAGCAAAATTCAGACTCTGCTTGACTCCAACATATTCTCTGTCACTTCTCAGGGTGTCCAGATCAACAATCTTCCATCATCCAGTCATGTGGGTTCGGAAGAGTACCAGACTAACTTCGACAGGCAATTCTGAAGATGGCTGGTTCACCGGCAAATCAAGACTTGAAAGCCTGGTTCCCCGAAGCTGGTAGTCTTCTTTTATCATGTCATTTCTTTACATTTGTAGTTTCTTTTCTGTTAAAGTGCAAATCCCATCTATAAAACTTGTATTGTTTTTAATTGATATTGATAATAAAATGAATATGCATGTTTTGATTTAATCCATTTGTGTTCACTCTATACTTTTTATTGATATCAAACGCTTGTTTAAGCGGAATACGGGGAGGATGACGAAACTGAAAAACATGCAAGCTTCCGATTGTATGCTTTTGAATAAAACCTGCTGATGATGTACAAGCATTGTTTCAAATTCCTAAACACCGGGGATATAAGGATGATAATCCCTTGTCAACCCCTTTGAGCCTAGTAGTAGGATTTTCTTTCTGAAAATGAAAAAACCCTCAATCTTAACCTGGGGCAGGGTAGGTGTCAGTTAATTTGACCGAGCATCCAAATTTCAAAAGGAGTGTTCCCGTTCGAGGACTAATCACACCTCTCTAGGTCGTACCTAAAAAACCACAGTGGTAATCCATTACTGACCAAGGAGTGAAACAGTCACAATCCCTTCGACAAGTCAGACAAGTCGGTGTCACACGATTTGTTCAAAAAAAAAAAGAATCAAAAGAAGAAGCCCGCTAAGTCGATAATTTGAAAACAAGTGGCTTAGGCAAAAATTAGGGCATCCCGCTGGACTTTGAAATCAAAAGGAGCTTAAAAGAGCCAGACCAGGCAAAAGTTAGGGAAAAAGCAGAAAAGCGAAGAGGATTACAAAAGAAAAATCCTCGAACAAACAAGTCGTGTGACTCCAGGCGCCAGAAGACGAAAAGCGAGTGACTGTCACTCCCAAAGACTTGTGGTTTCCTGAGCCATCACTCCTATCACTCAACCTTTGAAAGGTGAGCACTTGTGTCGAATTAGCTGAATATAAGAGTGGAGAATATCACAGAGAATGGGTGGGTTAAAATAAGCTTTGAGACTTATATCCTTTTTTCTAAAACCGTGAACCTGACCAAATTACAACCTTCAAAAGTCCTAATTGAAGCATGGTTGTTTCGAAAGCATACTTCGGTAAAGATCGTGTCGAAACTGACTCCTAAAAGGATTCTGCTCAACTTGTGGGTACTAAGGTTGACATTCTAATAAGTGATTCGTTCACTATATGTCACAATTTATTTTTTCCAGTGAACAGACTTGGATTTCAAAACTGTCATATGCATTGCATTAATATATCTTTTGTGCAGAACAATTTGTTTTACTTGCAAGTAAGCACTTGACATCAGGAAAGTTTCTACAGTGGAAAGCTTGATCGAGATAAGGTGTAGAACACCTGAGTACTCCGTTGAGCAGGGGAAATTTATCAAACGATCATATCATGGGAATCAACCATCCAAAGTTCAGTTAATCTGGGCCAATCAGGTCGAGATTCGATAAATCTCTTGAATTCAGAGGCATCCTCTCCACAGATCAGCCAATCAGGGGAAAGGTCGTTGCAAGGCTGGGGCAGGCCACCCTAAGAGCAGAAGCTATCCTTATCTAGAAGCCAGCATTTCCTCAAGGTTCAGATTGCTGAGGCAGTTCATGTCCAACCATCAGGGTACATAGATTTCAGGTTCCCTTTCGAGGAAGATTCTTACAGAAATCCCACAGGCTGGGGCAAATTTGGAAACAAAGGAACTATTCCTCTCCATATTTTCAGAGCTATTCAAGCAGGTTCTGTCAACCTTCGAGTTCAAGATGAATGTTGGGAAGTCATGTTAACCATCCCCTAACCCTTAAACCTTGTATTCAGACAAGCCGTTTTCCCACCCTACGTCCAGATAGGGCGTTTCCCCAGCGTCAGCCATACCTGACCCTTCACAGATAACCTAAAGTCCAATCCCTATTGGCAACCACCAGAAAGCGCAATCCCTATTGGCGCATCATTCCAAAATCCAATTCCCATTGGTACCCAGGAAGCTTTCACATGGTCTTCCCCAGCAAAGTTTAATCATACTTGGCACATCCGGTTATCCCCCAGCGGAGTCGGCTTCACCTCTTCAGCATTTATTTTGATGAAAGTGTTCTTTCACATCCAGCTTTCCCCGACAGCCTGAGCCTGCATTTGCATTTTTGCATATAGTTATCATATTTGCATCATCTTTGCATTACATCCCCAAATGCGTAGCATTTCCATTTTGTATGGAACATTACGCCATTTTCAAACATATGCATGCGAAGCATAAGCCAATTGTTTTTATCCTTCCGTGGAAACCTGAATCAACTTTTCAGTCAAGATAGTGATATATTAGCAGCCTGGTTCAGTCGGCTCATCTGCTTAAGTTTGGGTTTCAGATCATACGTTTGTTATGCTTTGTCCGTCAGCCCTATGATGATGACATCTCCAAGCAGGTTTTCTTTGTCCATCAACCCTCTGATGATGACATCCCTGGATGATTTTCTTTTCGTCGATCCCTATTGACGAAGTGGTTCTGAGATTCGTCGAGGTATTTTGAATGATTTTCTTTCCGTCTATCATTAGACGATGTGGTATTTTGGATATGGTATTTCTTCCCGTCTACCCTTAGACGAGGTGATACTTTCGGATTTGATGTTTCTTTCTGTCTACCCTTAGATGATGTGGCTTTATGGGTATTTCTTCCCGTCTACCCTTAGACGAGATGGTTCCTCAGATATGGATATTTCTTTCCGTCTACCATTAGACGATGTGGATTTTGGATATTTCTTCCCGTCTATCCTTAGACGATGTGACTTTGGATGTTGTTTCTTCCTGTATACCCTTAGACGATGTGAATGTTGGATATGTTTCATGTTGTCTACCATTAGACATGTGATGTGCTCGTTTTATTTAGCGAATGTCTGGAGGCGATGTCAGATGTCTTTACCTTTTGGGTTTGAAGATTGCTTTTATTTAGCGAATGCTTGCTTTGAGGAGCAGAAGATCAACTGCGTGTTGATCCGGCCTTCGGGTTCGATGCCTATTTTTATTTAACAGATTCCTGGCGACGATGTCAGATGCTTTTCTCAATTGTTATTGAGTCGGCCTTCGAGTTCGATGCCTGTTTTTATTTAACAGATGCCTGGCGGCGATGTCAGATACTTTTCTCAACTGTTATTGAGCCGGACTTCGGATTCGATGTTTGTGGCGTTACACAGATGCCTGTTGATATCAGATGATCTTTCCGACTTAGTGCATTTGCCTGCAGGTTAGCAGATGTTCCTTCAAACTACGCGTCGCTACAACTATCAATTCAGTTTATTTCCGGAGGTTTTTGTCCCATCAGAGTTTGCAGTTTATTTTTGCGGTTGGAAAATTTTTGGGTTCTTTGGTATTCAACCTTCTTTTACCTTTGAATGTTTGAAAGTCGTTCGCTTTTCAACCCTTCAGGTCCAAGTCGTTTGAATAGGGGCATCTGTTGTACCCCAAAATTTGACCAACTGTTTCTCGCAAGTTGGCTTATGTTTCATTTCATTTGCATTTGCATCTGCATATCGCATACTGTGCATTTTTTCAGCTGGGTTGATTTTATAAGGATTACATCCCCTTTCCTCGTGTTTCAGGCGATTCGACCAGTTCGAATAAAGCAGTTTTATTGTAGAGTTTGGGCTCTTCCCGGTGATTCAGTCTATGCTATTGTTTTTGGGGATATTTCGGTATCCGTTTTTACCGGTTATTCCGTTACATTCTCGCATTTTATATTCACTGATTTTAATTTTCTAGAATTTATTTCATTAATTGTGGTATAGAAATTAGATTTTAAATAGTCTTTAATCTTTCATTTTCTATTTTTTAGATTTTTCTAGTTCTTAATAGATTTTTAAATAGATTTTTAGATCTATTTCTCTTTTTTTTTTAGATTTTTATAGTTTTAATAGATTTTTAAATGGCTTTTTTTCCATTTTTAGAATATAATAGATTTTAAATAATTTTCTAGAAATTAATTGTTTTTTTAGAATATATTAGGTTTTATTAATTCTTTTAGATTTGTTATATTTTTTATCTAGATTAATTTGATTAGAATTGTAGATTTAATTAGGATTAATTGATTAGGTTTAAGTAGTTGTTACTGTAATTAATTGGTTTGGTTTTAACACGTTGATTAGCTTTAGTTATTAAGCCATCTTTTATTAATATTAGTCAGCATTTAGTCATAATCAGCTTTTAATCATTCAGCTTTATTCATTAATTTGACAGTTTGCATTTAATTAGCCAGTTAATCAGTTTCTGCAGGTCTGTGCCAAGTGTCATGGCTATAAATAGCCCTGTTCACTCTTTCTCTCTCTCTCTCCCAGGTGGCGCCATGAATGCTACACGCGTCCCAAAAGCGCAAACCCTAAACCCTTCACCGGAGGAATCAAACGCCACCGCCCAACCTCACCGGAAAACTCACGAAGTCGCCGGAAAATGCATGAGTGTTCATCACGTTCATCCAACCTTCATATTTTTCCGGATATTCATCCGTGTTCGTCATGATCTTCACAAATTCATCAACAATCTTCATTGTGTTCATAACCGTTTTTCCAAATCTTCATTTGTGTTCATCGTGTTCATAACCATTTTTCCAGATCTTCATTTGTGTTCATCCATGTTTGTCAAATTTTTCCAGAATCTTTCATCCATCTTCAAATCTTCATCGCAACTCCAATCATATTTTTCCAGAAATCTTTACGAATTCTTCAAACAGTCATCCACACCACCAGTTTTTCCATATTTTCGTCTTCTTCATGAAGATCTTCCGGATCTACGAACGAGCTTCGAACCAACAATTCAAGATTCAGACGCCTGAGCAAAATCTTCATCAAACTCACAAACAAATCAACAGATCTACAAATCACCACAACACGCCGTTGAATCTTCTCACAGCAAACGCATATATTAACTCGCAATCAACATCAACGTCAACTTCTTCTAACAACTCTTCAAAAACCTTCCGTTAAACTTCCACCTCCAAATTTCTTCAGGTTCAGCTTCCATCCCAAACTAATTCCATCTTCACGATCTGGATCCAAACTACATCCATAGATCTTCGTCATGAATCTCCAGATTTTCACGAACAAGCAACAACAACAAAGCCTCGCAAACTACACTCTCGACCGTCTTCTCCATTTCCGCAACTTCAAGCTGCAACCTCCACCAAACTTTTTCAAATTGCAAACCAATGAGACCGCTGGTCTGAGATGTTCAACATGCAGGTTATAGCAAAGAGTGGAGAGAGATTTCGAACAAAGGTTGAAGCATAGAGAGATTGAAAGGGATGGACAACTAGAGTTGATGAGGAGCTGTGAATGAACAATTTTGGGTCCAAAACGTTTGGCCTTGCTTTTTTTGCTGTGTATTTTGAGCAATGTAAGGTTGAGACGAAGAGGGAGTAGCTGACAGCGGAGTTAGGGTTTATTCGCCAAAACCGAAGAGAAGGAAGATGATGATTGTGTGTGGATCTTCAAATTGGGTTAGTGGGCCTTAGAGCTCAACTGTTTCTTTCAGTCCATACCCCCGTTTCCCTCATTACGCCTCCCTCTGGTTCTTGTTGTGTTTTGTTGTGGGCCTTCACCTTAAGCCCAACCATGTGAAGTTCTGACTGCTATCCCTCTGTCTGGATTACACCCCCTGTTGCTTTTCTTTATTTTTGTAATACATTTTCAATTGTATATATTATGTATTATATTTTTCCTTTTAAATACATACACTTCATTCTATTTTTCTTTTAGGAAATTATAGTGTTATGTTCTTATGGAATACTATTGCATATATTTTTGTATAGAATTTTATATTCTATATTCAAATTTGTTTTCTTTATAATATTTCTTTAGAACCTTATTTTTCTATTAGAGGTTTAGTTTCTATTAAAAATTGAATTCAATTTCCTTTTGTTATTGGACTTTTCATCATTTTCATTTTGTAGGTTGATGACGAGACCTCCGTAATTCGTTATTAATCAAATTGTTGATAGATAATGTGGGGTCCGAGACCACTTATTTATCTCCTCATTTTTATTCTACTTCTGATTTTATTTTGACTTTTTTCTGGTTTGGTCCGTGTGACACGATTCAATTGGAGAATGATTCTCAATATCATTTCTCTATCTTGTCTTTGACACGGAAATCAATATGCAACCTCTTATAGCTTGACTTCCATTTAACTACGATGGTTCAGCGTCACATTGGTTCTGATTCGAAATGTCATCATTGTTGCACCCCAAAATTTGCTCAACCTTTTCTTACCTGGTTTATGTTTCATTTGCATTAACATTTGCATAGTTATATCATTTGTATATCATGATATCATTCACATAGAAGGGGATCAAGTGTGATTCTTATCAAGAGAAGCCTAGCAAGAGGTCTTATTCAAGATTGAGAAGTTATCAAAGTCATCAGGAGGTAATTTGAGTGTCTAAGAGTTTAGATGCTTGCATGAAGATTTTCTCGTAACTTGAGGATCAATTGAAGACCATCATAGGGATGTGAAGTGTTGAATATGGAAGAGTATGTGTATGGAGCTCATAGAATGCATAGAGGGCCATGGGAGAGCTCAATCAAGTCATTGTGTCAAATGCAAGAGCCACAGTTGAAGTGCAAGCAATTAGGGTTTCATCTGGGTCAATTCTAGGTCAACTGTGCAATTGAAGGGTATCAAAGCCTACTTTTAGGTCATGGAGTTCATGAAATGATATGATGAGACATTTGTGGTGTTGTTCCAAGATCAAGTCAAGTAGAGTCAAGAGTGTGGGAAGTTGCTAAATTAGGGTTTCAGTGTAAAATCCCATGTTTAGTGCCTAACTTCAAGACCACATAAGTCAAGATGCAAGTTTCAAATGGATCTTTGGCCAACATGAAACTTGTAGAGAATCTCAATACCTTTAATTTGAGTACTAGAAGTCCTCCATTGGATCTATAGAACTCAAGTTATGGTCCATACAAGTTACAAGTCCTCAGATACCTCTAAAATTTGTCTGTGAAAATCATCTAACTTCAAAGCTATTTTTGACCTAGAAGGAGGTTTCACCTGAATTTTTGGCCAACATGAAAGTTGTTCCTTATGATCTTATATTTCCAAATTGTATTATAAGTCTTCCATCTGATTTGTAGAACTCAAGTTATGAGGTTTACAAGTCAGGGGTATTTTGGGAAAGTGAGATTATAGGCCATTTTCAATCATAGGTCAAAATCTCCAACTTGCACTTGTCAAATGGATTTTTGTTCAACATAAAACTTGTTCAAAATGTGGTTTTTAGGATAACCAAGAGGTCATGATGGATTGATTGGGCTCATAGCAAGACTTGGTTTGAAATGGCTAAAAAAAGGAAGATTTTCAAAGGATTCAAAGTTGAAAAATTCAAATAATTGGTTAAATGACCAAAACATGTCAAGTGAGCACTTGTTTTGAGTGGAAATTGAATTTTAAGCACAATGGCATTATCAGATTTTTGAGTTAGGGCAGAATTTCATGAGTTACAATGTGGTTTCTTCATGTGCAAGTTACAGATCCAAATCCTTCACCAAGGCAATGCATGCTTTCCTTTTGATCTGGATTCATTCACAAGGGATTTTGCAAGTGATTAGAAGATTCTGGAGCAAGCTACACAGCCAGAATACACGACTGTCATGTCACTTTGAAGGAAAAATCAGAAATCGTGAATTGCTGGATTGGGCTTCATTCAAGCTTCAAAAGCCCACAAACTCACTCTATATAAGCATATCATTGATTCCATACTCAGGTTAGAGCTCATTTCGTGGTGGAAGCTGAGATTGCATTTGAAATTTCAAGGGAGCAATTGAGAATCGGATTTTCATTTCCAAGCAAGTTCAAAGCAAATTGAAGCCTCAAGTCTCTTCCTCTTGCATCACTGATCGTGTCTGGAGCATTTTGAAGCAAGAAGCAAGCTCTTGATACTTCTGTCAACAGATCTATACCAGGTTAGTAAATCTCAAATTTCCTCTTGATCTAGCACGACATAGTTAGCAATGAACATGGGGTTAGGATCTGGTTGAGACATAGGTCGTTTTAGAATTGATTTGGTAGCAGTTGGTAATGATGGATCATGTGATGACATTTCTGTTTTGGATCGAATCTCTTGATTCTTGGAGAGTTAGCACAATTGAGATAGCTTAGGTTGATCAGTGAAACATGAGGATGATTTCTTTACCATTAGTTTGACATTTGGTGATGATAAAAGTTTTGACATA
The DNA here is from genome assembly GCA_963859935.3 of Lathyrus sativus. Taxonomy (NCBI): domain Eukaryota; kingdom Viridiplantae; phylum Streptophyta; class Magnoliopsida; order Fabales; family Fabaceae; genus Lathyrus; species Lathyrus sativus. The sequence continues at coordinate 239,101,526 of OZ012735.1, read as the reverse complement.
TTTTGGATTTTGGATTCGATTTGAAAGATCCATAAGGTTTCATGAGATTTGGAGTTCATATTCGTGATCTACGTGAAAATTTGAGTGGAATGGATATAATGTGTGCAATTTTTGGCTGCCTGTAAGTGACTCTCACCGGAGAAGACGGTTGTTTCCACCGTGAGAGCCACCGGAGACTGTTCCCCCTCGCCTGAGTTCCAAGGAAGGAGATGAAGTCATGGCCATCAAATCTTGTGGAAGTTGGACTTATTCAGCACATCGTGTGGCTCATGTTTAAACTGAGGATTTGCCTCCAAGGAATGAAAGGCAGAGTTTCATTAATCCCAGTCAGCGTGTGACTGGGATGCTCACGTGGACGTGCTCAATGCCTTTGGATCAGATTACCTTGTCAACACCATCCAACGCGCGTGGTTTTATTCAGCATTTTATTTTCTTTTAATCATTTTTGGATTTATTTTTAATGCTTATTGGTTCCAAAAATCACAATAAATCCATTTTTGATCTAAAAAGTATTTTAAAAATATCTCCATGCTCTTGATTGAATTTGTGATTTTCTGGAATCAATAAAATGCATTTTCATGCATTTTTCAATTTAATTTGCATTTTTCTCTTTTATGCATTTTCTTTTATTTTGCATAATTGTTCATCTGTTTTGTTGATTTTGGTGTGATCTTTTGGTATTGGATATGGCTGTGATTTTTGAGTATGTTGTAGGTTAGATGTGCATGCTCCCTTAGGAGTTTTATTAGAATTTTTCAACAATTGTAGGTTCTATTTTAGGTGATATGTTTAGAGCCTTCCCAACTTATGGTTTATCTTGACACAATTCAATTTAGGATTTATTTAGTGGAACTAGAAGTTGATTGAGACTTTGATATTAGAACCCTAGAATGTTAAAACGTGCATGTTCCCTTAGGAAAATTCTTAGATTTTTACAACTTAGTTTTCTATTTTAGATAGAATTTGCAAGTAGGTGTTGCTTTTGGTGTTCCTTCTTTGGTGCCTTGCCTTGTTAGATCTTGTTGGTGGCTTTGGAGCTTGAAGAGCTTGATTTCCTTTTGGGGAAGGTGATGGACATCTTTTAGCTGCTGTGGATTGGCTTGTGGAGCATAATTTGGAGCTTTCTTTCTCTTTTAGGAGCTTTTTAGAAGCTTATAGGATTAAGGTTTTAGGAAGAGCCATTAGAACTAGTTCTTTTCTTTTCATCAAAAATAGAATGCATCGTTTGCTTCTATCCTTGTCCTATGATGCAAAGTCCTCTTAAGGAAGCTCTATCTCTCCTTTGGAGGGATGAGTGACATGCCTTAATGAGTAGAACGTTTGAGGATGCACTTTCTTTCCATGTTGGTTCTTGATGAATTCCTTTGGTCTTCATCAGGTTTCCTAGCATTGTAACTTGATCTCAATGATGATTTCTATTCTTGTGGAGCTTGCTAGAGCTTGAAGATGAAGAATTGAATAAGCTTGAAGATAGGAGCCAACTTGAAGATGAAGACTCTTTGCTGTCAACTTTGCTGTCAATTCATTTTTGCTGACCAGAGCTGCTGTTAAAGGATGAAGTTGTTATCTGTAGAAGATTGTTGCTGCTGCTTGGGCTGCTTCCTCTGTTTTTCTTTTGTTGTATTGCCTATTTGCTTGTGTTGCTTACCTTTAGGTTTGAAGTGGAGCTTGTCTCCCCTTGCCTGTTGTTTTCTTAGGTTTGAGGTTGAGCCGGACTCCCTTGCCTCGCTTGTACTGTTGCATGGCATGCATTTTACTGTTTACTGCTTGCTTTCTTTTGCTGTTTTCCTCTAGGATCTATGATTTCCTCTGTGCAAGAGGGAATTATGATAGACATTAGCTTTTTTAAACCATGCATGATAATTGTAGGTAGATTCCCTTTCAACCATAGTTTTAGGGAGTCTTTCTCTTCTCATCTCAAAACAATTCAAAAATACAGTAATAAGGTTAATTGAAGTCGTACGTTACGAGCCTTAAGCTATCTGGGAAAAGGTTGGTGGAGGGTCTCTCTCCAGTAATCTGGATGTTTAGTGTGGTACCCTTTGGGTGACATACGAAGCATTCACTCCTGGGTCATAGTCTCTAGTGCGGTGGAGATTGCGAACATCCTAAAAAACAGTTATTTCGTAAAAGACTCAAACAAACAATCAAACTCTATTTTTGTCCTCTTGGACCCTTAATCTGGAAAACCCTTTCATAAGGAGATAAAAAATTGTTAGACAAGCTTGTGTTTTCCGTAGCCCGAACTACGTTTGCTCTGATCTTTCATGCCGTATGAAAGTACGTAGGCATGAGAGCGATATCTCGGCGAGCAACCCTCCCCCTTAACCCGTAGTTAGGCGAACTACGTTGACTCTGATTTCTCGTTTCAGACGGGAATACGTAGGCATAAAGTGCGATACTTTGTCCAGTCATTTTCTTTTCTTTATAGACCATACCTTTAGAGTAGATAGATAAACACACCCTTAGATAGAAAACAAGTGTGGATCCCATCGAGTATGACGTACGTGAGGGGTGCTAATACCTTCCCCTTGCGTAACCGACTCCCGAATCCAGGATTTGGTTGCGATGACCATTCCTTTCCCCCTTTGCGTTTGGTTTTCTCTGAGCGTTTCCTTTCCCTCTTGTGGGATAAATAACGCACGGTGGTGACTCTTCTGTCATAGTCGACGCCGATTTTCGCAGTAGCGACAATCATCAAGGATCAAAAGAGGAGAGCTTGGAAAGGAAGCTTGCACGCAAAGTCAAGGGTCAACGGAACTGTCGCTACTGCAAAAATTGAGGCCGACAATGACAGAAGAGTCACCACCGTGCGTTATTTATCCCAAGAGAGGGAAAGGAAACGCTCAGAGAAAACCTAACAAAAAGAGGGATAAGATCGGTCATCGCAACCAAATCTCGGGTTCGGGAGTCGGTTACGCAAGGGGAAGGTGTTAGCACCCCTCACGTCCGTCGCACTCGTCGGGATCCACGCTTGTTGTCTATCTAAAAGGGTGATTGAAGCTATCTAGCTAAGGGCTCAAGGACAAAAGAAAAGGAAGTGACTCGGCAAAGCAACGGTGCTTTGTGCCTACGTATCTCATCTGAAGTGAGAAGTCAGAGTCAACGTAGTTCGGCTAACTACGGGTGAAAAGGGGGGAAGGTTGCTCGCCAATACATCGCGTCTTGTGCCTACGTACTTTCATCTGGTATGAAAGATCAGAACAAACGTAGTTCAGGCTAAAAGGGAACACAGGTTTGTTCAACTGTTTTACCCGAGTAAGGTTAGCAATCAGTTCTAGCAGTTTGGTGTATGCAACTCGACCATTGGAGACTTGGGCGTTACCATTTGTGATAGAACCAAGAGTTAACAAAAATCTCCTTATGAAAATGATTTTCCAAGATTAAATGCCCCAAAGGGCAAAAAGAAGTTTGAATGATTTGTTTTTGTGTCTTTTAGAGAAGAAGTGTTTTTGAATGGTTTGCAATTCATATCACACTAGAGACTATGACTTAAGAGTGAATGCGTCGCATATCACCCAAAGAGTGCTATACTAAACATCCAAGCCATTAAAGAGAAACTCCTCAACAACCCTTCCCAAGTGCTTAAGGCTCGTAACGCACAATAATCATTAACCTTTATTAGGTGTTTTATGTTTGTTTTGAGATGAGAAGAGAAAGGACACTAAAGGGGGACTAAATTCAAACCTAAAGTTGTCATGCAATGGTGATCCTAAGATTGAGATAAAGGAATGCTACATAATGTTATCATACATGGTTAAGATCTTAATGTCTATCATAATCTCCCTCGAACAAAAGAGATTAGAGGTCCTAGGGGAAGAGAGACAGAAGAGAACAACATAAACAACATAAACATGCAAGAATGCAAACATAGAATGCAAGTGAGGGAGGAAATTGGTGTGGGGCAGTAGCCTCCACAAGCTCATCTCTACCTCAAGCAACAATATGACAAATGCAAGAGATGAAAGGAAACAGAAATGCATCAATAAAAACACACAAGAGCATCAACAATGGGATGAAATGGCCTACACCAAACAACATCAACCATAATGCCAAAACACAAACACAAATGAAAGGAAAAGAATACCTAAAACAAAGTGAGGATGAGAGGCTATATGAGGACAACAAGGAACTCATAATGTGCACTCAACCATGAGCATCACAAGAAAGGTGCACAAGAAAGCACAAAGAAGTCCTCATGGATTCATCATTTTTAAGCATGCTTCTAGTACCTCCAAAGGAGGGACCAAGCTACCTCAATTGAGATTCCAAAGACATTGGACAGCAAGGGAAATGAAATAAAAGTTCTCAAAAGAAAAATCAAGTAAACCACAAGGAAATGCAAGCAAATTCCCAAAGGAAAGCAAGCATGTTTCACATAGAAACCCTAATTGGAAACTCAAAAGTAAACAACCAAATGAACAAGAAAAACACAATATAATGACCTAAAAATGAGCAAGAATCATCCTTAACATGTTAGAAACATGAATCAAAAGGCATTGAGAGCTCAAAGGATCCAAAAATGTCATATCCAAGTCAAACTAGGTCAAGATGTATGTATGAACCTCCCTTTGGGTAACTTGACTTGCAAGTTACCCTAAAATTAGGAAAATGATTCAAAAATTATCAAATAAAATGCAAGAAGCTCATAAACATGTTGGCAACCAGAGGCCAAAAGATTGCAATCAAAATCAATTCTCAACACCACCAAAGAAATTGATTCACAAGGGTGTTCCATTGTGAATGAGGATTGCCAAGGGTCAAATGAAGTGCATCAAAAGTCAACCAACAGGGGGAAAATGGTTCTAAAAAATTCATCAACTCATCATTGATATGAGGATTGAATTTTATTCATTGGATCAAAAGGAAATGATAGAAACAAATAAAAACCAAAACATGTCAAGATTTAGGTCAAATAAAACACTTCCAAGGTTAAATTCCATTTTTAATTGAAAAATAATTCATAAAATAAAATAAAAAATTTCTAAAATTAGAGGACATCTCAAGGAGTCCAAAACACATTTTTGTGGAATTTTAACACTCATGGAAGTATTTTAAAATGATTTAAACCTAAACAGAAATAAAATAAAAACAAAAAGAAAAAGAAATTAAAAATAAATAAAGGTTGGGTGCAAATAGCAGCCCAGTAACGTGTAAAATCGAGTGGGCTTCACAAGGGGGGGGTGCCAAAAGCAAGCAGAGGCCCAAACCCACAAATGGGGCGCTGAAGTCCACAGGCGCATGGTGGAAAGCAACAAAGGCCATTGGATCAAATGGTATGCCAATCCAAGGGACAGAAACAAAACACGTGGATCAGGCCAGGGTTTAAGTGAAACGGTGAGTTTTGCTGGGGATCATGTGCGTGCAGTCAAACATGGAACGTGGTGTGTCTTAATCAGAACCGTGCAAGTGAAAAGTAAGCAAATCCTAAGGCTGTGGACACACCCACGTGGCTCTGGTGGAGTTCAAACCTTGGAGGGAAACCAGATGGCCGAAACCACTATTCCGGTCGTCTTCTCCGGCAAAACCTCACACACCAGTCACGGCCAAAAACCCAGGTACCTCAAAACTTGATCAAAATGAGCAAAATAAAAGCCAAAAACGATCTCTAGGTTACGTGGATCATGAATCCAACACCCATTTTCATTGATCAGGCTTAAATAAAGCAAAACGAAAAGAAATAGAAATAAGCTCAAATGAAAAATGTTAAGGAACAACCATGAAATCAATCCAGAAACCAACTACACATCAAGAGGTTTACAAATATGCAAAAATGGTGCAATAACAATGCATAAACATTGAAATATTTTGAAAGAAAAGAAACCTAAAATCAAGCTTCCACAGAGATTATTTCTTTAGCAAAGCTTGAAATAAAACACCAAGAAATGTTCTATGAAGCTCAAGGAATGTTTTGAAATGTTTTATTTGGATTGAAACTCAGTGAAAGTTGAAAAACAATTTTGACTTTTTCTTCACTTTCTCTCAATGTGTTCTCACTCAATCTCTCACCAAAACCAGTTCTGAAGACTTGTGAACAATCCTGAGATTAAATATGATGGATTCTGATTGAAATAAAGCCCAATTCTGTTCTTCTTGGGCCCAATTGGATTTTCACTTTTTCACCTTATGTCCATTTCAGTAGAGCACGTAAATCACCTTGCCCAGTTGTAAAGTTGGCTCAGCTAGCTTGCATCTGAGGTAGGTTGATCAAAGGGCTGAGAATGGCTCCTTGATTTGGTCTTATGGCAAGGTTTGGACATGTTACTTAATCTTGAAGAAAGCTTGAAAATGGACACCAAAATGAACTCAAATCTCAAATCCAAAGTTGGCATTGTGTTTGAAATGTATTTGGCACTCAAAAAATGCACAAGGTTGGTACAAAATGATTCCAAATGATTTTAATTTGATTTCCCCTTTTAAAGTCTTTTTCATGGAAATTTCATTCGGGATTCTTCAATCCAAGCTAAACCTTTGATGCCTTGATGTTTGGTTGAGCAAATGATCCCATTTGGAGCATGTTTGATGTTGGAAAGATTTGCATTTGCAGTGTGCAAAGTGGTGAAATGGACCTATAATGAAAATGACCTATAATCCTGCTTTCCCAAAATACCCCTGGCTTGCAAGCCTCATCACTTGAGTTCTACAAATCAGATAAAGGACTTCTAGTGGTCTTTGGAAAGCTAATATAATGAGGAACAACTTTCATGTTCATAAAAAGTTGAGGAGAAACATCCGTCTAGGTCAAAATGGCTTGGAAGTTGTTTGACTTTTGTTGACCAAAATCACATTCACCTGAGGACCTGTAACTTGTCTGCTTCATAACTTGAGTTCTACAAATCCAATCAAGGACTTCTAAGACTCAAAAGAAAGCTAAGAACATGCTCTACAAGTTTCATGCTAGGGTCAAGATGAGATGATACTTGTATCTTGAGATAGGTGGTCTTGAAGTTAGGCACTGAATAGGGAATTTTACACGGAGAACCCTAATCCAGTAACTCCTCATACTCTTGATTCTTGATGAATTGATCTTGAAATAATATCCCATTTATATTAACACAACATTCCATGACCATAAAGACTTGGAATTGAGTCTTAATCTCCTTCAATTTCACAGTTGACTTAGGGTTGACCAGATGAAAACCCTAATTGCACCATCTTCAACTGTAGCTCTTCACACTTGGTATAAACACTTGAATGAACTCCACAATGACCCTCAAGGCCTCCAATGAGCTTAAATGATCATCTCCCTCCATAACCATGGGTTTTTGATCCTCAGATGACCTTCAAATGGCCTCCTAGACAGGAGGTGAACCACATACACTTATCTGCCTATCCAAAAGGATTTGACTTGTCTCTGATGATGATAACCCCCCTGTTGACTTGAATACAACCTCTTGATTAGGCTTTGAACCCTTGAAAAATTTCCCTTATTACACACGCATCTCTTGATCCCTTGTAAAATTCCAAATGCTATGCAATGCAATATGCTAGAACAATGAAATGAAACATAAACAAAGTAAAGAAAAGGTTGGGAAAATTTTGGGGTACAACAGGAACCACTCCGTTCGGTAACATTGTTTTTATTTCATCTCTTTTATTCAACCGTTGAGTGTTGTGAGTAATCAATAGACACGTGGGAAATGATGAGTGGGTGGCTTCCTCTCACTCGTCTGGAATGTTTAGTGTACGTCCTTAGGATGATATGCGACGCATTCGCTCTTACGTCTTAGGACTTGGCGTGTGCGTCCTGTTCCAAACCTTTTTTATCGCATCCTGGCGATTGAGACCCCTTTCCTCTCACACCTTGGCGATTGAGACTTCCCCTTTTCTCTCGCATCCTGGCGATTGAGCTCATTTCTCTTGCCCCCGTGCAATCGAGACTGTTTTCCGTAGTTAGGCCAAACTACGGCTGCTCTGATCTCTCATATATGTTGAGAGTATGTAGGCATAGGATTGCGATAATCCTAGCGAGCACACTAACAAATAATTTCTCTATTCTCTCGCTTCCGAGCGATCGAGACTTTCCTGCTAACGACTAATATCCCCTTCTCTTGCCCCAGCGCAATCGAGACTAGCCCGTAGCTCTAAAACCTTTAGGTTCTCCGTACCTTCAAACCAAAGACATACTGCGTCCATTCTATCGCAAACACGTAACGCCTAAGTTTCCAATGGTCGAGCAACATACACCTAACTGCTAGAATGCGTGCGCTAGCATCGTCTACCTTTTCTCTCACTCGCGTGTGATTGAGAACACCCTCGTTTAACCTGAGTTGGCCTGAACTACATTTTGCTTTGATTTCTCATTCCAGATGAGAATACATAGGCACAAGACGCAACGTCTTGGCGAGTAAATTCCCTCCATAGTTTCCCGAACTACGTTGACTCTGACTTTCCCATTACATGAGGGAATACGTAGGCATAGAGTGGCGATGCTCTATCGAGTCAATTATTTCCGTTTAGCTTTAGCAGTCGTAGATAGGTTGTTTTTCACCCATAGACTAGACAACCAAGCGTGGATCTCGTCGAGTACGAAGGGCGTGAAGGGTGCTCATATCTTCCCCTTGCGTAACCGACTCCCGAACCTTAGACATGGTTGCGATCACCTGTCTTCTCCCGTTTTCATCAGGTTTTCTCTGATCGGTTCCTTTCCCTCTTTTGGGATTAAATAACAAACGGTGGCGACTCTTCTATCATTGCCGACACCTTTTTTCGCAGTAGCGACAGTTAGCAGTTTTTGTTCTAACTGCGTGTCGAGGCTGTCTAACTTTTGGTTAGTAGTTTTTGTTCCGACTTTTGGTCGAGGCTTTCTAACTTTTGGTTAATAGCTAGTTTCTCATAACTTCCAGATACAATTCCCTGACGAACCTGACTTATGGTTAATAGCCTTCGTTGTCATCTTGATCGTTACTGTTTCGATCATCCCAGCTTTTGGTTGGTACCCACTGTTTCCAAGTCCACTTTTGGTTGGCAAGATCTATTGTGTACCATCCCACTTTGTGAAAATTTTCGGGTTCTTTTTGTAATCAGTCATCTTTTACCTTGAATGTCTGAAAGTGGTTGCTTTTCATCCCTTCTGGTCTAAGCTGTTTGAATAGGGGTAGTTGTTGCACCCCAAAATTTGCCCTCACGTTTTCTAACCTTGACTGGCTTTTGCTTCGCATTCATCTGCATATCATCTAGGTTGATCATTTCTCGCATGCTGTCCATATTATCAGCCAGAATGGGTTTATCAGGATTGCATCCGCTTTGTTCGCATTTTAGACAGTTTAAACTGTTTCAACGGATAAGATTTATTTCAAAGTCGAGAGAAGGTCGTGCTTTTCCTGGTAGTTTAGTCTGTGCTGATATTTTTGGTACGTTTCAGTGTTCACCTTTTTTTTTATGTCGTTTGTTAATTTAGGTTTAACTTATTTGTTTATAAATTAGCATAGATTTTTAATTAGAATTAGAATTTATTTGAATTAATTAATTAGTTTAGAAAATAGAATTAGGTTAGAATTTCTTTATTTAATTTAGATTTTTAATTAGAAATTCGATTAGAATTAAGAATTAGGTTAGAATTTGTAATTAGTTAGAATTAGGATTAGTTAGTTAGAATTAGAATTAGTTGATTAGAATAGTTTTATTAAATTATTAATTAGATTAAGTTAGTTTCGAATTAATTACTTAATTAATACAAGAAAATTAAAAAAATATATGTAAAACATGAAAACACGGTTGTATATAATAGCAGTACTGTTCATTTCCTTCCACAATGGTAACCCTAGACAGCCCCCTCCCCCCCCCCCCCCCTTTCTATTGTTCCTCTTTCCTCCAACCAAATCTAACAGACCGCCTTCTCCATTTTCAAACCGCCTTTCACCCCATGACAACTTCCGAAACCCATAAAAATCATCACCATAATCAAACCCATAACCACAAACACCATAGCGACTTCTATTGTCGTTTCTTTCTCAACATCATCACCTTTTTCTTCACTGTTTCTCACTAAATCACTTCGCGCATTCACTCCACTTGTTTCCCAAGCGTTATCATTCAACGACGAAGCTCATGTCGCACACTCTTGCACGTGTCACCACCCTCGGCATCACTCACCCCGCCATCTTCAAAACCTCTTAGATCTCTTTTTCTGCCACGGATGTTGATCTGACGGAATGGAAAGGTGATATACTAGCAGTGGGTGTTTCTAAGAAAGATATAACAAGGGATTCAAAATCAAGATTTGAGAATCTGATCTTGAGCAAGATTGACTCTAAGCTGAATGGGTTGTTAGTTGAAGCCTCTTTTAAAGAGGATTTCTCTGGTTGTTCTTGACTTGGGCTTACAAAGCCCGTAAAACCATGTGGACCGCACCCCCTAGATCTAACAAACCCCCCCTCTTTTTCTTCTATTTATTTTCTTTAGAGTTTTTATAATAGTTTTATAAATTAATTTTGCTTAGATTGTTAGCATAATTTTGTAAATATATATTTCTAATTAAATCTTAGACTTCACACATTTTTCTAATTAGTTTTTTTAAGAAGTTGTTAATATTTTTCTAAAATTAGTTTTTAGAGCTTTCGAACATATTTCTCTAAAATTATATTTTGGTATTTTTATTTATCGTTGAGGTTTTACTTTCGTATTATTTCGTTTCGGTCAATGAAGAGACCTCGAAGTTGTAGCTTGTCAAATTATTGACGAATAGCAACAAGTTTGAGACCAATTTTCTTTTCAACTTTTCATTTACGATTTTATTCATTTTATCTTTTTCTTCTATCGATGAAGAGACCTCCAAGTTGAAGTTTGTCAAATTATTGACGAATAGCAACAAGCCCGAGACCGATTTTCTTTACAACTTTTCATTTTCGATTTGTACTCATTTTTATTCATTTTATCTTTTTCTTTGGTCGATTACGAGACCCTCTAAAACCATTAGCAGTCAAATTATTAATAGATTACGGTTTGCCTGAGACCACCTTCTTTTTTATTCATTTTATCCTAAGCGTCGTTTTATCAAAGTCGATAACCTTCTCGATTTCAAATCTATGGAAAATGACCATTTGGGTCATTTTCTTTACTTTGGGGTCGTGATAGGCTACCTTCGATTAATCGACATAATGTTTGCGATTAAGACGAGATCCCACCTTTTGGTCTGTGCGACATGATTTAATCGGAGAATGATTCTCAATATCATTTCTCTATCTTGTCCATAACACGGATATTAGTTTATGCGAACTCCTATAGTTCGACTTCCTTCATAAGTCGAGCTACGACGGTGTAGCGTCACATTTCATCCCGATTCAATTCACTGACAAAACTAACCACTAACTTTACTTTCTGTCAAATATCAACTGCTTTAAATTCAGTTATTATATTCTTTACATATTGTTATATTCTGTATATCATCCTTATCTTGTATATATTCAAATTCTTTATATTTTACATTCTTTCAAGACACTTAATAAATATCGAAACCATAAAATCCTAAATTGGTGGACTGTTGTTTGTTTGTCCGAATGATGGACCTTTGACCATATTCAGGAACCCAAGCATGGAGTTGTGCACGACTTCCGCTCAAGTCGTAGCTTAGGACACATTGCACACACACGGCTTTCTCTTGGGCTACCTGACAATGAGACTTTTTATTTCGTGCAATCTCGTGTAATTTGCATGTACCCCTCTCCCATTTCCGATGTACGTATTTCGTATTTCTTTGACTGCGACTTATCATCTAGGAGCACCCCCAAGGACTAGAATATCCGTTTTCAAACTGATTCTCGACCCGTCATCGAGCTATTTTCAAACTCACTTCCATTTCATCACACTTTTTCACGCAAGTATAAGTCAAGCCCTTGACCCAACGTCAATAAGATTTTATCAAACCAACTTTCAAACCAATTCACCATCTTCTTCTTTCACAACTTTTCTCCTTAAACCTCGGTTCCGTACCGAGTGCATTTTCAAAATTCTTTTCACAATAAACTTGAATGGTTGTGGAGTAGTTAGGCGTAGGCCTTCTCCTATCCCGAGTGCTTGACATTACCTTTAGGGTTCACTGTCGTAAAGCACTTACCATTCAAGATCAAAAACATTTTTAATAAGAGAATGAAGTTCTCTTTGTATTAAATTAAAGAGAGAGGATTGAGTGTAGACTTCTTTCTCTCTGAGTCTCACGATACTCACTGTAGAGTGTGTGGTCTCGACACACGTCTTTCAATACGAAGACGCGACTATATTCGCCACCTCTCTTTTCAAAACTTCCTTTTCAAAACTTGTCTACTCAAGTCTAAAAACCTCGGTCCCGTACCGAGTGCATTTTCGAAATTCTTTTCACAATAAACTTGAATGGTCGTGAAATGGTTAGGCGTAGGCTTTCTCCTATCCCGAGTGCTTGACATTACCGTTAGGGTTCACTAACACAAAGCACTTATCATTCAAGATCAAGACATTGTTAATAAGGGAATAAAGTTCTCTTTGTATTGAACTAAAGAGAGAGGATTGAGTGTAGACTTCTTCCTCTCCGAGTGTCAGGATACTCACTGTAGAGTGTGTGGTCTCGATACTCGTCTTTCAATACGAAGACGCGACTATATTTGCCACACCTTTTCATAACAAAACTCTGAGATAAAGAATTGGGTACTACCTACGAGGGGTTACTATCCGATGACATATTTCACCCCTAAAAACAACTCCATTAAATTAAATGTGACACCTTGCCTTGATGGCGAACTTCGTTGACTCTGACTTTCTCATATCTGTTGAGAATACGTAGGCCTAGGACTGCGAGGTTCTACCGAGTCTCTTCTTCCTTGTTACCTCTCTTTCCCCTGTTTCTCGCCTTTCTCTTTACCCTTAGGAACACTCTTTACAAAAATATCCTTTAGCAAATATCTTCACACATAGATAAACAAATGGTTCCCATCGAGTACGATGGATGCGAGGGGTACTAATACCTTCCCTTTGCATAACCGGCTTCTAAACCCATTCTTTGGTTGCGAGACTATCTTATCTGTTCCATTGTTAGGGTTTTTTCAATGTCTTCCCTTCCCCTCATGGGATAAATAAAGTTCAATGGCGGCTCTTCTATATTTCATTCTCGCCTCCCCGTCGTTGCATTTTTCGAGTAGCGACGAGTAAGAACTATGATAGCTTTTGGTTGTTTTTAATTAAGCATCTTCTTACTTCTTCATCTTGTACTTCTTTAGCAACTCAATTACCTTCAGCATCTTAAAAAGGTAATCTTCATATCTCTCAATTTTTTGACAAGCTTTGGCTTCTTATTGCAAAGCTTATTATCTAGTCTGAAATTAATTCGATTCTTCTGTAGAAGTACATCAAATCCAAGTACTTTGTAGCCTTTTGAGTATTCTAATCATGATGCATCAGAATAAATCAGAAAAGAATCATGTTATGAGTATCATGCTACAACTGCTTAGATATGCTTTGTCATGATATTCTCATATGTCATGATTCTAGCCCTTTCTTTTTAAGATCCTCTTATTCCCTTTTCATATGTATCTAGTTGTAAAGAACTAGGATATGATGATCTCATTCTCATCAAATAGCTTCTTAAGCAATTTATTTTTAGACTATTGACCAAGATTATTTTTGATCTTGAATAATCTCAGACTTCCATATATGCACTTTGAGTATATAAGGTAGATAATACAGAGAGATTCATCCTTGTGTCAAGATCCTTCACACATGTCTATCCCGTAGATACTAACAGTAATTGATCCAATACTTCATAACATGGTATTTCACTGGTTCAGATGTGTCAGTGTACAGAAACTCCAAAGACTATATGTTTTAAAGCCAATGATTCTTTTCCTTCTGATCACGTCCAAAAACCATTGCTTGTAAGCTTAAGTTCCAGGCTTAGGAACATGTACCTTCAATCTATGCAAGCATTTGGAATCCTAGTAACAAGGCCGGTGCTTCAACTGCACTATTGAGAACTTCTACAGCAGAGATGGTTTCTGCTGTATCTGAAACAGAAACTACTCCATCTTCTGGAGGGATCTTCTTCATCAGTCATTGTAACGCTAGCCAACAATGCTACATTAGCTTGTCCTTAATATCCATCATCTTCTGAGAACTCAGAATCATCCCGTGTTACCTTCATCCTTTTCTTCTTGCTTATCAAAGCTTTTTACTTGGCTTAAGGTAAACTCGAAACAAATAGCAGAACAACTAGTTCCTTTGAGTCTGTTGCAATGATTCTTCTTCTAAAGATGATTAGTCCTTTTAGACAGAGGTGACACTCTATCTTCATCTTCTTTGGAATCCTTGATCTCTTTAGCTTATGAACTTATGCTCTTCTAACAAATCTTCTTATAGATTTAGCTTAATCTTCATGACTTGTCAAAATGAACTCACCAGTTCTTCTGGAGAGTGTTGTTGTAGATATTTTGCACGCTCAGGTAATTACCATAAGTTTTTATTTAGATCGAAAGCTTCTGATAGTCTTCTTCAAGAGATCTGATGAAGAAAGAACCTATATTTAGAACTCTAAGTCCTGTAGCCATGGTTTGAAAGCTATATACAATATTTCAATCGTCTTCAACATCCTTCATCTTGAACTCTCCATGCTTCTGAATCAAAACACGAGCATTTTTTTCCTTGACTTAAAAGAGTTCTTAATGAGTCATTCTAAGAAATTCAAATATAAACTTTGCAGTATTTATTTGAAAACATCTTATAGTAAGTAAGAATTGACTTTCAGTAAACAAGGAATCTTACTTTCTGATGATTCTTGTCATCCTTTTCAAATAATCATTCAGATATACTTTCAATCTTTTCCCCAGCTTCATCAGAGATGGATATGTAGTCATCAACTACTAACTCTAAAAATCAGTATCACCGTCTATGAAGAACATTATAGTTAAGCTTTCCAGTACTCAACATTTTCACCAACAAGGTGGAGATATAACTAACAACATTTGAGACTAGAACAACAGGTGGTGGAGTAGAAACCATAAGGGTGTTTCTCAAAGCTTGTATGGATTTTTATCTAACACGATTAAGTGTTTGATAAACATCAATACCAGAATCGAGGCTCTGATACCAATTGAAGGAGCAAGAAACACAAGAAAGGGGGTTTGAATTGGGTTTCACCAAATATAATATTCTTTTCCAACTTCAAACAACATAGTTAATGAGAATAAAGATAAATAGAACACCATTATTTTTATCCTGGTTCATTGTTAACAAACTTACTCCAGTCTATCCACTAAGGTTATTTTGCCCTAGAAAAGGACTTAATCCAATAATCTTGAAAGATTACAATCAAACAACTTTGACTAACCGTCCTTGTTGCAAACCACAATGGATAACTTCCATTATCTTATGGAGAATTATGACTATACCCTAGTCTCTCAAGGAACTTTCAACCACTTTTTATTACAAATATGTGTATGAGGAGATGCTTCTAGCTAAGAAGATTACACAAGTTTAAGTATAATGACACAAATGTGTTTCCTAGCAAGGTATGAACATCAGTTCCTTGCTAATATACAAAATTATCTTAAGAATGATCTCCAAGAGTTCTACAGTGTATCACATGAGTTTGTTGAGCATTCCGCTTAGCTTTTGCATCATTTAGCTTAGTTTTTCCTTGCTTGGCTTTTCTTCTCTTTGGCTCTTCTTGGCCTTTTTATCTTGATTTTCTCACATTTGGCTCATTCTTCTTCTTTTTGGCTCTTCTAGCTCGCCTTTCTCTTGATTAGCTAGTTATTACTTCAATTGCTTCAAAGTCTTTCTTTTATAGCTTAAGGAATAGATCCATTGAAGGGTATAATAGGAAACAAATTCCAACTTTATTTTCCCAATGGTCACTTGAAGGAATGGTCAACATCATAATACAAAAGAGATATCCTTGCGCCACCTTTTCTAGGTAGAGGTCACAAAGTACTTTTGTACTTTTATATTCATCAAATCACGCAAACCATTTATGATCTGATGTATTCTAGTTTTGTAGAGGCTTCAGATGTATATTTGATGAAGCTTGTGGTAGAAGGATCAATACTTGTAACTTCAGAACCAACGTCTTTTAGAGTCTCCAGAACTCGTTTAGCAGAACCTTGTCTTTAGAGTCTTCAGCATTTGGTCTTTAAAAGTGATGTCTTTAGAATCTTTTGAATTCTTTCATAAGAACCTTATCTTTAGAAACTTCAGAACTTGGAGAAATAGAAATGATATCTTCAGAATCTTTAGAACTTGTTCAGCAGAACCTTATCTTTAGAAACTTCAGAGCTTTAGGCAATAGAAATGTTATCTTCAGAATCTTTAGAACACGTTCTACAGAACCTTGTCTTCAGAACTTGGATCAATTGAATTACATCTTTAGAGAGCCTTCCAAGCTTTACACACTAAGTCATGGTCAGAACTTTAGTACAACATTCTTTAGAACCGTTTCAATAAAGGCATTCTTGAATCATAACAAGTAACCAACATATGTTTTCTTCTAGAGTGTTGAGTTCAGAGTCAGATGAAGTCACATGCCTTTCCTTCATAATTTGTTTAGAAAAAGCTACACAATAGAAAGAAATCATTAGAGCACACAATTGTTCTCTAAAATATCATGTACAATTATCATCAAAACTTCAAGAATAGATGCATACAAAATCTTGTTCTTACAATCTCCCCCTTTTTTATGATAACAAACAATGTATTTTGATAGACATGGTAGAATAAGAATGAGTAGTGTATAAAGGGAATTCTAAGGAAGATAAAAAAAATATAGAGGAAAGGATGAAGAGTGAGATGACAAGAAGGATCTATATATACGAGAGAGAGAGAGAGAGAGAGAGAGAGAGAGAGAGAGAGAGAGAGAGAGAGAGAGAGAGAGAGAGAGAGAGAGAGAGAGAGAGAGAGAGAGAGAGAGAGAGAGAGAGAGGGAGAGAGAGAGAGAGAGAGATAAGACTCATAGTTAGAGGGGACAAAGTAATAAATGATTGTCAAGCTCGAAACATGCAAAAACACTTAATGCATAACCAAGAAAATGAACTATCACTATTTCCAAAAATAAAAATCTCATAGGAAACTTAAACACATGAGACAAGAATAACCAGAATAGAAAAGGTTTTACTAATGACTTTTGTCATTTGAATAAAGCTTCGACAAAGAGAAGGTTGAAAGGATTCGAAAAAGAAAAGGTTGTAACATGAGTGTGTGACGTGAAGTGAGTGAGTATAAATAAAAGATTTTGCAATGATTAAAATAACTAGAGAAGAGAAAACGATTCGAAAAAGAGAAGGTTGAAAATATTTATCACATAATCCCAAGAAAATCTCGTCTCCCAATGTGTCACATTAAGTACTAAGCATGGTTCATCAAAAGACAGTTGTCTTATAATGAATCACAAAATCTTCACTTTCCTGACAACGTGTTAATGAAGTAAAATCTTCAATTTCCAATGAAAAAAAAGCAACCAAAAGAGAGCATTCTGACCTTGGATACTTCAGATAGATGATAACTTCACTTGTTAGAAGCCTCACATCTCAGAAGCAAGACGCTACGAATCAAGCATTAGAAAATTATTTCTCTATTCTAGAAGATATATATTCTGAGATATTCCTTTTCATATAGAACCTAGTTCACATGTTTTGGAATGAGAACAAGTTTATCTTCAGCAAGGAATTTTGAATTAGATAATACCCATAAGAAAGGAATGAATCAAAAAGGTTTTAAGAAATAGTTTTTTTTCTAAACAAAATCTCAAAATTTAATCCTAGAATATAAAAATAGATTCTTAGACAATTAAGTAAAAATTAGTAAGAGTTTGAAAAGCGTTACTCTCAATTATTTGGTAGTCTTCCATTTAACTCTATATCTTGAAGATGTAGGTGCTTTTTAAAAATCAACACGCAATTAGCTTCTGTAGTTAAGGACATTGTTGATGATTGTCTCTAGCTAGACCTCTAGGTCAAATTTTCCTCAGAACCTCACATCACAATAACTTCTTCCTTTCTTCAAATCTTGAATGAGATGCATATGAGTCATTGAATCTTTCACTGAGACAAGATCGTCTTCATAGCTTCTTTGATCTTCTCATTCTGATGGATGAAATATCTCTTCTGATGTGTGTTATATCAAGATCATCAAAGGGAACTGAGTTATCTCCTAACACTTCTGCTTAGTGTCATTTGCTTTTATCTTCATGATGGCTTATTTCTAGAAAGCCATTTGATTCAAACAACTAGTTGCTAAATATGAGCATAGAATGCCAAACGCCGTATGCTTAGAACTAGGACATAGAATGGTCAGAATAAATCTGAAAAGAATTATGATCTGAATAGCATGCTACAACTCCTTGGAAATGCTTTATCATGATAGTCTCATGTATCATGATTCTAGCCATTTCTTTTCAAGATCATGTTATCCCCTTTTCATCTATATCTAGTTGTAAAGAACTAGGACATGATGATCTCGTTCTAATCAAATAGCTTCTCAAGCTGTTTATTTCCAGACTGTTGACAAAGATTATTTTTTGATCTTTAATAATCTTAGACTTTAATGTATGCACTTTGAGTACATAAGGTAGAGAATACTAAGAGATTCATCCTTGTGTCAAGATCCTTCACCTATGTCTATCCTGTAGATACTAACAGTAACTTATCCAATACTTCATACCTTGGTATTTCACTGGTTTAGATATGTCAGCGTACAGAAACTCCAAAGACTAACTATTTTGAAGCCAATGATTCTTTTCCTTCTGATAACCTCCGAAAATCATTGCTTGTAAGCTTAAGTTCCATGCTTAGGGACATGTACCTTCAATCTATGCAAGCATTCAGAATCCCGATAACAAGGCCAGTGCTTCAACTGCACTACTAAGAACTTCTGCAATAGAGATGGTTTCTGATGTATCTGAAACAGAAACTACTTCATCTTCTGGAGGGATCTTCTTCATCAGTCATTGTAACACTACCAACAATGCTACATTAGCTTGTTCTTCATATCTGTCATCTTCTAAGAACTCAGAATCATCCCGGGTTACCTTCAGCCTTTTATTCTTGCTTATCAAAGCTTTTTACTTGGCTTAAGGTAAACTCTAAACAACTAGCAGAACAACTAGTTTTTTGAGTCTGTTGCAATGATTCTTATTTTAAAGACGATTAGTTATTTTGGACAGAGGTGACACTCTATCTTCATCTTCTTTAGAATCCTCGATCTCTTTAGCTTATGAACTTCTGGTCTTTTTCTGATCTTTTGATAGATTAAGCATAACAGATTTCCTCTCAACTGAGTTATACTATTTTAGCTTAATCTTCATTACTTATCAAAACGAACTCACTAGTTCTTCTGGAGAGCGTTTCTGTAGACCTTCAGCATGCTCAAGTGATTACCATAAGCTTCCATTTGGATGGCAAGCTTCTGATAGTCTTCTTCAAGAAATTTGATGAACAAAGAACCTATGTTTATAACTCTAAGTCCTGCAGCCATGGTTTGAAAGCTTCATACAAGATTTCAACCATCTTCAACATCCTTCATCTTGAAGTCTCCATGCTTCTAAATCAAAACACGAGAATTTGATTCCTTGACTTAAAAGAGTTCTTAATAAGTCATTCTGAGAAAGTCAAATATAGACTGGGCAGTCTTCATTTGAAAACATCTCATAGTTAGTAAGAATAGACTTTTAGTAAACAAGGAATCTTGCTTTCTAATGATTCTTGTCATCCTCTTTCAAATGGTCATTCAGGTTTACTTTCAATATTTTCCCCAACTTCATTAGTGAAGGATATGTAGTCATCAACTACTAACTCCAAAAATCAGTATCACCTTCTAGGAATAACTTTCTAGTTCAACTTTCCAGTACTCATCCTTTTAATCAACAATGGTGGAAGATAGAAGTAAGAACATTTGAGACTAGAAGAATAGGTGGTGGAGTAGAAACCATAAGGGAGTTTCTCAAAGCTCATTCGGATCTTTATCTGATACAGTTAAGTGTTCGATAAACATCAATACTAGAACCGGGGCTCTGATACTAATTGAGGGGGCGAGAAACACAAGAAAATGGGGGTTTCAATTGGGTTTCACCAAATATAATTTTCTTCTCCAACTTCAAACAACATAGTTAACGATAATAAAGATAAATAGAACACCATTATTTTTTATCCTGGTTCACTATTAACAAAGTTACTCCAGTCTATCCACCAAGGTGATTTCACCTTAGAAAATGACTTAACCCAATAATCTTGAAAGACTACAATCAAATAACTTTGACTAACCGTCCTTGTTGCAAACCACAATGGATAACCTCCATTGTCTTATTGAGAATTATGACAATACTCTAGTCTCTCAAGGAACTTTTAACCACTTTTGATTACAAATATGTGTATGAGGAGATGCTTCTAGCTAAGCAGATTACATAAGTTTAAGTACAATGACACAAATGTATTTCCTATCAAGATATGAACAACATTTTCTTGCTGAAATTCTGGTATGCAGATCTCAGATGTCCTAACAGATGCTAATAACAATGTCATAACATCAGTTGTAACATCAGCAGACTGACAGAACTATTTATCTAACCATTTAAATTGTGCAAAATTGTAAATGCCGAAAGATAAATAACACAATGAATTGTTAACCCAGATCAGTGGAACATCACCTACATCTGGGGGCTACCAAGCCAGGAAGGAAATCCACTATTAGAAAAATTAATTCAGAGTTAAACTCCCAGTTTACAACTCCTCGCTTAATCTCTACCCAATGCAATTTCTGCCTAGAACCCACTAGATAAGAGACACCTCTCACTCCCCACAATAACAGCAGTGATAACAATCTAATACAAAAAGAAAGACTTTAGAAGACACTCTTCAAAGTCACAATACTTGATTTTTCTTAACAGCTTCAATCAAGAACAATACACTCTTGCTTAAAAGCTTCGAGTGAACAATTAACAATTAACACATAACAGCCTAAACATGTCTACCACGATGCATCCAAAGATACAAAGGATGACTTACAAAGTTACACACAAGAGACTCTCAAAACCCTAAAACACGAAAACACGCGTGAAGATTAAGTTACACCAACAAAACTCTTCACGAAACAATCTCTAAGCCCATCGCCAATCAGGATTACCACTTCTTTATTTATATGCAGCATATGGATCTTGGGCCTGAGGAACATATATTAGGTTTAACCAAGTTCAACCAATTTCCCTAATTCAGATGTTACGAATTATGTCACAGCCGTATCATGTTCTGCCCAGCCCTGACTAGAATCTCGCCTGAGATAACTAAGGATCCATAACAGGTTTCTTGAATTCTTGCCTGAGATATATCAGGAACCATAACAAAAAAACAAACAGCGCCCTTGCTGGCAGCTACCTGATGTCATAACATTCAGCATGAGACCCAATACACTCTGTTCTAGCTAACCAAACTTACCATGCAGTACACTCCTGCAAAATCTTCTTCATAACAGTAGAAACAAATATATTATAGTTTCCTAAAAAGTCTCAAAGATCCTTTTTATGAACACCAATTAAATCTGCACTTTGTTCCTAATAAATCTCTTTGACCTGCATACACCGATGAGATATATCCAACAGGATCTCATCAAACCAAACACCATCTGTCAAGAGATATAAAATAGCAGCTCCTACTGTACCAAACAAAGATGTCACGACATCTGTCTTGACATCTTGATTAAACCACATGACAACAGTTTTGTCACCACAGCAGATGGATGTCACGACTTTTGTCTTGACATCTTGATTAAAACACACGACAGCAGTTCTGTCACCACAGCAGATGGAGATGTTATAACATCTTGCTTAACATCAGTGCAGAATCATGTTTTACCAAAATTTAGCCAATCATAGAACCATGGAACTAACACTTGCTAATATACAAAATTATCTTAAGAATGATCTCCAAGAGATCTTCAGAGAACACAGCTCCACCAGCTTGATCAAATACATCTCCAAAAGACGGTAATCTTCCATAAGCAACTTAGGGCTTCTACCACAAGCACTAACATATGAACATAACCAGATCCTCTTTTGGTATTCAAACAACTACCCTTCTGCACAAGAGTAATTTTCTCCAAGCACACTACTTAAATAACCAAATGCCACAGTTTGGTTACTCAGCATCTTTCAGAGCTCCAGAAGATCTTCTGGTCCACCAAGAAAGCTTGATCTTCAAGTTACATATCCTACTTGCTCCAGATCAAGGCATCTTAGATACACCAAGGTTTGGACCTGCAACATCTACTCCTTCTCGTAGCTCCCACAAACTTCATGAGATAGATCATATCAACTTATCTTCAAATGATGTACAATTACTTCAACTTAGACTCTGAAGATCAGCTTGATGTTAAAAACTCTGATGAGACATCCGCTGGCGACCTCAGGCCTTTATTCTGCAACTTAGAAGGACCTCATCACTCTATCATAACAAGAGTACAAAGACTTGATTGATGCTATCAAATTTGAGTAGACAACCTGTATTCTGCATTTGCTTCAAAAAAACTCCTCTTTAGAGCAACCAAACGTGCCAAGGCTTGATTCTTCAGAGAAGAAGGATCACAAAAATTTATACAAAAGGACTCCCGCTTTCCTTAAGTAGAGACTTCTTTAGGAAGTCAAAGATACCCGCCACTTATCCTTGAAACCTACTGCACTCCATTACAAGATAAACTGATCCAAGAAAAATGTCTTCATCTTCACTTCCATCAGCACTACCTTCTAGCCTTAGTTTCTTGCCAAGAAGCTTACTAGAATAAGGACAGATCCTGCCACACATGTGTATGGTACCAAGATCATCAGCTATATCTCCTTTGATCTAGTGATTCACTCCTTGAATCAACAGAATTCTGCACAATCTCTGCTGATGGAATGTCTCAACATCTGGTTGAACATCAGATCCTCAAACAGATCAAGGGCCTGATACTTGTGCTACAATTGATGAGACAACTTGATCATCAATTAAAGATATTCCATTAAATATTTGAGAATATCTCAAATAGCAATGAATCTTAAATCCTTATAATAAATCCTTCTCTGAACTTCATAGATAACCGTGTGTAGTCCACAAATAGTAACTGATCTTAGATCCACACAACTTGTTGAAAGACCATCTGATAGATATTTACACTTCACTAATACCAAAAGTATTCTTTAGTATAAGTATCTTTAATGTTGAAACAACAAGGCTGCCACCCTTGACTCAACCTGCCTATGACTTCCTCTTGCTAATAGAGCTCTTGCAAAACATGAATGGTGAAAATAAATCACCTCCCATTATATCATTTATCAACACCAAAGACCTTCAGAAATCCTTTTTTACCATGAGAACCAGATTATCTCCCTGAAGGAGCTCTTCTCTTCAAATTGACTTCAAGGTGCATGAAAAAAAACAAATCTTCCAAGTATGGAGTCAGCAGTAACATATATCAACAAACAACTCTCTTCATTCCATTGCTCCCGACGTTGGAATGACTAGAGCTTTCTGAAATGTTGATATCAGAGTTCTTCCATCATAAAAATATGCAGTGGAACCACCAAAAGAACCTCTTCAACATGCCCTGAACAAGATGTCAGAACATCTTATATGACACCATACAGAGGAATAAGCCACTCCTCCTTGAGTATATGATCTGATCTATCCAAGAAGAACATTCAACAAAGCACAGTAGCAGATACACTGAATCTTTCAAAAGCAGGAGTAAATACAAACTCCCCTTACCTCCATAAGCAGCAGCTCAGACATTTAGCAAGATCAACAAATCATCTACCGCATCCTTGTTCAAAACCCCAGAAAGTATATCCCAGGATCTCATCCAGAACAGACAGGATGCCTGCTCTGATACCAATTGAAATTCTGGTATGCAGATCTCAGATGTCCTAACAGATGCTAATAACATTGATCTCTGCTAAAATAGAACAAGGGTAGAATATGACCATTTTAAATTCCTTTAAAAATTAACAATGTCATGACATCAGTTGTAATATCAGCAGACTGACAGAACTATTTATCTAACCATTTAAATTGTGAAAAATTATAAATGTTGAAAGATAAATAACACAATGAATTGTTAACCCAGTTCAGTGCAACATCACCTACATCTGGGGGCTACCAAGCCAGGAAGGAAATCCACTATTAGCAGAATTAATTCAGAGCTAAACTCCTAGTTTAAAACTCCTCACTTAATCTCTACCCAATGCAATTTCTGCCTAGAACCCACTAGGCAAGAGACACCTCTCACTCCCCACAATCACAGTAGTGATAAAAATCCAATACAAAAAGAAATACTTTAGAAGACACTCTTCAAAATCACAATACTTGATTTTGCTTAACAGCTTCAATCAAGAACAATACACTCTTGCTTAAAAGCTTCGAGTGAACAATTAACAATTAACACATAACAGCCTAAACATGTCTACCACGATGCATCCAAAGATAAAAAGGGTGACTTACAAAGTTACACACAAGAGACTTTCAAAACCCTAAAACACAAAAACACACGTGAAGATTAGGTTACACCAACAGAACTTTCACGACACAATCTCTAAGTTCGTCGCCAATCAGGATTGCCACTTCTTTATTTATATGCAGCGTATGGATCTTGGGCCTAAGGAACATATATTAGGTTTAACCAAGTTCAACCAGTTTCCCTAATTCAAATGTTACGAATTAGGTCACAGCCGTATCATGTTCTGCCCAACCCTGACTAGAATCTCGCCAGAGATAACTAAGGAGCCATAACAGGTTTCCTGAATTCTGGACTGAGATATATCAGTAACCATAATAGAAAAACAAACAGCGCCCTTGCTGGCAGCTACCTGATGTCATAACATTCAGCATGACATCCAATACACTCTGTTCTAGCTAACCAAACTTACCCTGCAATACACTCCTGCAAAATCTTCTTCATAACAGTAGAAACAAATATATTATAGTTTCCTAAAAAGTCTCAAATAAAAAGTCTCAAAGATCCGTTTTATATACTCCAATTAAATCTTCACTTTGTTCCTAATAAATCTCTTTGACCTGCACACACTGATGAGATATATCCAACAGGATCTCATCAAACCAAACCACCTCTATCAAGAAATATAAAATAGCAGCTCATGATGTACCAGACAAAGATGTCACAACATCTGTCTCGACATCTTGATTAAACCACATGACAACAGTTCTGTCACCACAGCAGATGGATGTCACGACATATGTCTTGACATCTTGATTAAAACACATGACAACAGTTCTTTCACCACAACAGATGGATGTCACGACATCTGTCTTGACATCTTGATTAAAACACATGACATCAGTTTTGTCACCATAGCAGATGGAGATGTTATAACATCTTGCTTAACATCAGTGCAGAATCATGTTTTACCAAAATTTAGCCAATCATAGAACCATGGAACTAACACTTGCTAATATACAAAATTATCTTAAGAATGATCTCCAAGAGATCTTCAGAGAACACAGCTCCACCAGCTTGATCAAATACATCTCCAAAAGACGGTAATCTTCCATAAGCAACTTAGGGATTCTACCACAAGCACTAACATATGAACATAACCAGATCCTCTTTTGGTATTCAAACAACTACCCTTCTGCACAAGAGTAATTTTCTCCAAGCACACTACTTAAATAACCAAATGCCACAGTTTGGTTACTCAGCATCTTTCAGAGCTCCAGAAGATCTTCTGGTCCACCAAGAAAGCTTGATCTTCAAGTTACATATCCTACTTGCTCCAGACCAAGGCATCTTAGATACACCGAGGCTTGGACCTGCAACATCTACTCCTTCTCGTAGCTCCCACAAACTTCATGAGATAGATCATATCAACTTATCTTCAAATGATGTACAATTACTTCAACTTAGACTCTGAAGATCAGCTTGATGTTAAAAACTCTAATGAGACATCCGCTGGCGACCTCAGGCCTTTATTCTGCAACTTAGAAGGACCTCATCACTCTATCATAACAAGAGTACAAAGACTTGATTGATGCTATCAAATTTGAGTAGACAACCTGTATTCTGCATTTGCTTCAAAAAAACTCCTCTTTAGAGCAAACAAACGCGCCAATGCTTGATTCTTCAGAGAAGAAGGATCACAAAAATTTATACAAAAGGACTCCCGCTTTCCTTAAGTAGAGACTTCTTTAGGAATTCAAAGATACCCGTTGTCGCAATTGCGAAAAACACCCGGAAAAAACAGAAGAGTCACCACCTTTCATTATTTATCCCGAAGAGAGGGAAAGGAAACGATCAGAAAAACCTGACGAAAAAGGAAAGACAAGGTCATCGCAACCAAGTCCTGGGTTCGGGAGTCGGTTACACAAGGGGAAGGTATTAGCACCCCTTACGTCTGTCGTATTCGACGGGATCCACACTTGTTGTCTATCTAAGGATGTGTTTAAACTATCTACGCTACATGCTTCAGGACAAAAAGAAAAGAAAAGAGAGACTCGGCAGAGCATCGCGCCTCTGTGCCTACGTACTTTCATCTGGTATGAAAGATTAGAGTCAACGTAGTTCGGCTAACTACGGGAGAGAAGGGGGGAAGGTTGCTCGCCAAGACGTCGCGTCTTGTGCCTACGTACTTTCATCTGGTATGAAAGATCAGAGCAAACGTAGTTCGGGTGTACACGAAAGCACATGTTGATTAAGTGTTTTAATCGAGTAAGGTTAAACCTCCATTCTAGCAGTTAGGGACTAAGCCTGTTTGTGGTAGAACCGAAGCTTAACAACACTCTCTTTCTGAAAAAAAGTTCCGATTAATCCCGAAGGAAAAAGGTTTGAATTTTGTTTTGTATTTTTTAGTGAAGTGAATTAATTCGGTTTGTGATTCACGTTGCATTAAAGACTATGACATGGAGGCGAATGCGTCGTATATCGCCCCCAAACGGGACGGATACTAAACATTCTAGATAAGCGAGAGGAGACCCCTCACTCATCATTCCCCATGTAGCTTAAGGCTCGTAGCACGCAACGTTTATCGCCTTTATTAAATGAATTAGCATGATTTTGAGATGACAAGAGAGACGCACGAAAGGTCTAAGGGAAACTCGGCCCTAACGTTGTCATGCAAAGTACTCCTAAAGTTTGGATGAAAAGGGGGAAAATATACCCTAATGTTAGCATACTTGGATTTAGCACCTAATGTCTCTCCTACTCCCATCCTAAACGGAGGGACTAGAAATCCTATGGGGATCATGGCAAGAAAGCACAAGAAGAACAAAGGAAGAGTCAATCACAAGTAGATGAATGCAAATATGAAAATGCACATCTAGAATCACTACGCCAGAAATCACTTTTAGCAGCGCATAGAAAGACAGCGCTTTATACAAAAGCGCTGCTAAAGGGCCAGTAAAAAAAAAGAAAAAAAGCGCCTACCAAAGACAGAGCTTTTAAAAAAGCGCTGCTAAATGGTGGGCCTAAGAAAGCGCTTTTAAAAAGCGCTGCTAAAGGGGGGGCCTAAGAAAGCGCTTTTCAAAAGCGCTGCTAAAGGGGGACCCTTAGAAAGCGCTTTTTATATAAAGCGCTGCTATATGGAATTGATAAGGCACCCTATGAAAGCGCTTTTAAAAGCGCTGCTAAAGGCCTTTAAAAGCGCTGTTATAGGTATTCATATTATAATTTTAAAATACCCTCCAGAATTTTAATAGAATCAGAACAGTCACGCAACACATTTCTTCTTTCTCTGGCGAACGAAAATGAACGAACGAACCACTATTCATCGTCCGACCATCAACTTCTTTCGTCCAATCATCCTTCCGACCATCATCGACCGTTCACCGTCCGTTTTTGAGTTCATCCATCCGTCTGCATTGCCGGTCCACCATTGTTACGGTACGTGAAGCTTTACTCTGCTTTTCTTGTTTTTTTTTTATCTTTTCACCATTGTTGTTCTGATGATATAGATGGTATTTGAACATAGTAGATGGTTTTATATTGTTGCTGTTGTTGTTTTTATTGAAGGTTTTGTGTTATTTGAGTTATTGAAGGTTTAGTGTAAAATATGATATTAAAGGTTTTGTGTTATTTGTTGTTGTTGTTGTTCTGATGGTTTTTGTTGTTGTTGTGTTATTTGTTGTTGTGTTAATATGATATATGAGATATATATGATATTGTTGTTGTTGTTGATGTAAAATATGAGATATTTGAGTTTTTTTTGTTGTTGTTGTTGTGTTATTTGTTGTTGTTGTTGTTCTGATTGTTTTTGTTGTTGTTGTTGTTGATATATATATATATATATATATATATATATATATATATATATATATATATATATATATATATATATATATATATATATATATATATATATATATATATATATATATATATATATATATATATATATATATATATATATATATATATATATATATATATATATATATATATATATATATATATATATATATATATATATATATATATATATATATATATATATATAT
Organism: Lathyrus sativus; assembly: GCA_963859935.3. NCBI lineage: Eukaryota > Viridiplantae > Streptophyta > Magnoliopsida > Fabales > Fabaceae > Lathyrus > Lathyrus sativus. The sequence continues at coordinate 239,073,105 of OZ012735.1, read as the reverse complement.
ATATATATATATATATATATATATATATATATATATATATATATATATATATATATATATATAGTTTAATATATGATATTTGATATATGATATTTGATGTTTTTAGTGTTGTTGATATATGATATTTGATATAGATCGTGGTTGTCGTTGTTTAATATGATATTTGTTGTTGTTGTTGATGTAAAATATGAGATATATATATATATATATATATATATATATATATATATATATATATATATATATATATATATATATATATATATATATATATATATATATATATATATATATATATATATATATATATATATATATATATATATATATATATATATATATATATATATATATATATATATATATATATATATATATATATATATATATATATATGATATATATTGTTGTTGTTGTTGTTGTTTAATATGATATTTGATGTTGTTGTTGATGTAAAATATGAGATATATATATTTGATATATATTGTTGTTGTTGTTGTTTAATATGATATTTGTTGTTGTTGTTGATGTAAAATATGAGATATATATATATTTGATATATATTGTTGTTGTTGTTGTTTAATATGATATTTGTTGTTGTTGTTGATGTAAAATATGAGATATATATATGTATATATATATATATATATATATATATATATATATATATATATATATATATATATATATATATATATATATATATATATATATATATATATATATATATATATATATATATATATATATATATATATATATATATATATATATATATATATATATATATATATATATATATATATATATATATATATATATATATATATATATATATATATATATATATATATATATATATATATATATATATATATATATATATATATATATATATATATATATATATATATATATATATATATATATATATATATATATATATATATATATATATATATATATATATATATATATATATATATATATATATATATATATATATATATATATATTTGATATATATTGTTGTTGTTGTTGTTTAATATGATATTTGTTGTTGTTGTTGATATGAAATATGAGATATAGTGTATATTTGATATAGATTGTTGTTGTTGTTGTTTAATATGATATTTATTGTTGTTGTTGATTATAAATATGAGATATAGTTTATATTTGATATAGATGGTTTGTTGTTGTTGTTTAATATGACATTTGTTGTTATTGTTGTTGATATTTGTTGTTGTTGTTGTTATTCTGAATTACAGGTATATTATGGCCAGCAACGAGGAAACATCACATGATGGAAAAGAAACACCCAAAGACGTTGAAGGCGAAATTAAAAGAGGCATAACGATAATGAAAAGAATCATCCGTGCGAGAGATAGAGGTGTAAAGTACGATGTCCATTGGAATGAAAGAGATCAGTTGGTTGAGCCTAATGGTGCGATGCTGACAAGTTATATTGGAGCAGTTGTACGTTCGCAAGTTCCGATTACTTGCGATAACTGGAGAATTCCTGCATTAGAAGCGGCTAAGGATAAAATTTGGACCGAGATTCAAGTATGAGATTTGATCATTTTTAATCATGTTGACATTTACATCTTTAAATTAATTATACTAACATGTTATATGTATGTGTATTTGTTTGCAGAGATCTTTTAATATTGAGGATTCTAGGAGAAAATATTGTATTCAGTTGGCCGGAAAACGCTTGAGGGGATTTAGAGCGTTTTTAACCAACAAATATCTTAAAGATTCTGATGGTAACTTTGTAGAGTCGGAGCGTCCAGCGAAGTACGCTGATTTGATTTCGGATGCAGAATGGGAGACATTTGTTGCAAAGCGAAGAACCAAAGAATTTGAAGTAAGTACAACTTATCATGAACAATGTATAGTATATATACCTATTCCACAAACAAACTGATATGATTTAAACTTGTTTTTTCAGGTTAAGAGTGGCGTAAATCGGGAACGAGCATCAAACCCTGCGTATCCATATAGAAAGGGGCGTTTGGGATATGCACGCTTATAACAAAAATTAGTAAGTGCATATATATGCTTTAATATGAACTATTTACAAAAAATAGTAAGTATACATAATAGGATATAATGCTTTATTGTTCGTCTTAATGCGTAGTTGGAAGAGGAGAAAAGTGATGCGACATCTCTTCCGGACCATGTCGTATGGAAGGCTGCCCGGGTGGGAAGAGATGGAGCCGTCCAAGAAGAAGTTCAACAAGTGTTTGAACAATGTGTAAGTACAACATTAGTTTTTGAACAAAGTGTTTGAACAAAGTGTATAAAATATTTAAATATGCTTTTATCTATATTTCAGGAGTCCCTATCCCAGACTATAACTCCTGCTGAAGACGATGATTGCAGGAGTTTATTGAGTCGGGTGTTGAATATTCCTGAGTACTCTGGGCGTGTGAGTGGCAAGGGATTTGGTGTCACTCCATCCAAACTGTATAAGCAGCCAAGGAAAAAAAATCCAACCAATAAAGAAGTGATGGCTACTTTGGAGGAAATGAAAGCTCAAATTCGTGAATTACAGAAGGATAAGGAGAGATACATGTCCGAAAGGCGCGCTCCAGAGGTCGGTAAAGCTACTAGTGACAAAGATAGTATCGGTTGTCCGCAGAAGCTTCCAGAGGTAATTGTATATATTACATTGAAATTAATTTAGCACATTTTTCTTAATTGTCACATTAACTGATCATTATTTGTTTAGGGCATTTCACCTTGTCGACTATATTTATCGTCGCCGACTTATCGCATGGTTGGCAAGGGAAAGGTGCATAACACCATGGGAGACTTACTTCACCATAAACCCCTCCCTGCTGGATTTTTGAAAGTATCTGTTGATATTGCATTAGAGGGGGGGGGGGGGGGCGTTGTTGCCTATGCCAGACGATGTATCAGACGCAACAGTGGTGGGAGACGCGATAGGAGCTTATGTAGCATGGCCGGCGAATCTCATTTTCATGGATGATGAGGTAGGTTGAACCTTGTAATATTCCAATGTTTTATTAGCCATACATGAAAGTTATTCTGACATTTACACTTTCTTATTGACATGATGATCTTAGACTCCCACAAAATCCAAAACAAAAGATGATAAAATTATTGTGCGGGATACCGATTCAGCTGCATCAAAGTTACAGGTACTAGTACTACAGTTTAAGTGATTATTTTATTATAAATTATTTACTGAACTTATATATGACTTTTAGGTTCTTGATCAGCAGTTGCAACAAGTCTGCAAGGGAAACATGCCTGAAACTTCCAAGGTGCCCAAAAAAAAGGTCGAGACAAAAAGAGCATTTGTTCCTCAATTTAGGTCGTGCCTTCAAATATATGTAGGGACAACAGACGTGCCTGAGGGCGGCATCCGTCTAATACATATGGATCAAGGTATTTTCGGTTTTGAATATTCCGAAACACTTGCTAAGGAGGATTTCGACCAGGTTTTCAAACATTTAGAATTGGGCGTCGGGGTTATGCATTCCTACATCAGGTATTTCGATCCATTTTAATTAGATAATTGAACATTTTAAAATTCGCTCGTTTAACTGAATAATCTAATGTTGATTATATTTTTTTAGGCGCTTGTATGACAAGTTGTTGGTCCCCGCTGATTTGACTTCAGTATTCGCATTCTTATCTGCTAGCAGTGTGTCGCTTGCGCGAAAATAAGGTGCCGGCATGACAGAAGAGTCGCCACCTTTCGTTATTTATCCCTCAGAGCGGGAAAGGAAATGATCGGAAAAACCTGACGAATAAGGGTAAGACAAGGTCGTCGCAACCATTGTCTGGGTTCGGGAGTCGGTTACGCAAGGGGAAGGTATTAGCACCCCTCACGTCCGTCGTACTCAACGGGATCCCCGCTTGTTTGTTTACTTGGACGGGTTGGTTATAATCTATCTACCTATCAAGGCTGGCTGAAAAAGAAAAGAAAAATGACTCGGCAAAGCGTCGCACTTTATGCCTACGTATTCTCATCAGAGAATGAGAAATCAGAGTCAACGTAGTTCGGCCTAACTACGGGGGATGATGGGGAAGGGTTGCTCGCTAGGATGTCGCATCCTATGCCTACGTACTTCCACACAACATGGAAGATCAGAGCAAACGTAGTTCGGGAAACTACGGGTTATCTCCTAAAAGAAGTGTTTTTTATTGTGTTTGCGATTTCAACCGCACTAGAGACTATGACCTGAGAGTGAATGCGTCGCATGTCACCCAAAGGGTACCATACTAAACATCCAGACTGTGGAAAAGAAACTCTCCCACAATCCTTTCTCAGATAGCTTAAGGCTCGTAACGTACGAAAGAAATCATTCATGATTACTGTATCTTAAACTGTTTTGAGATGAGAAGAGAACAGGCCCAACTAGGAGGGAGACTATCAAGTCCTACTGTTATCATGCCATGGATTCATCCTATGGTTGAGGTTTGAACAGAGAACTCCTAGATGTTGTCATGCATAGGTTTCAACCTAAAAGTCTATCATCAAATCCTTATCAAAGGAAGTGAGAGTCCTTAAGGGATCATGTCAATGATACACCAAAACAGACAAAAGCATCAGCTTTAACAGTAAAATGCATGCAATGCAAGTGAGGGAGGAAATGTGTGTGGGGCTTCAGCCTCCACAAGCTCGTCTCAACCTCAAGCCAGTCATGAAATATCAGTAATCATACTGAAAAATAAACAACATGCTATCAAGCAATAGACAGTAAACTGTAATCATACAGACAAAAGAAATGAAATGCTATCAAGCAAAATAAACACATGGGCAAGGGAGCTGGGCTCTACCGAATACCCGCAAGCAAAGCCACACAGTAACAATACAAACAGATGCACCCATGCTCTTGGACTGAACTTATTCTAGATGAACTTAGTCTAATGCAGCAGACAAATCAGACAAAACACACAATACATCAAAGAAAACAGAAGAAAGCTTCAGCTCCTCCAGCAGCAACCCAGTCTTCAGACTTCAGAGATCACTTGCTTTCCAGGTATCAACCCTACAACATGAGTATCAACTCATCTTCTCCCTTGAGCTCCAGCTCCTTTGATCAGCTCCACCTTCAGGCTTCACTATCTTCAGGGATCTTCAGGCATCAACTTGATCTTCACAAAGTCTTCAGACTTCAACAATCTTCAAGGAATCATCCTCTTCAAAGCTGCAGCTTCTATCTTCAATGGCTCAAATGCTCCAGCAAACAAGATTCAGTCAACAGGATGAGGTGAGGATGTTACAGTGCTCACTAACTTCCAAAGGATGCCATTGAGGACCTAACATCAAAGGAAAGGCTCTCTCAAAGTTCTACCTTATAGGGCAAGGTCACTAATCCCTCCAAAGGAGAGAGGTGAATACCCCTAAGGGACTTTATGTCATAGAGAAGAAAGGAGGTGGACAAGACACTCCTTGTTTATTGAATAAAAGTATTCTATCTAAGGCTCTACCTATGCACTTATGATCCTATAAACAAAAACAACAAAAGCTACCTAAACTCCTCTGCAAGGTCTTCAAAGCTTCAATGATGATCCATAAGGTCTTCAACTCAATCTTCAAAGCTCACACACTCAAAGGAGAAGGAAAGCAAACACAACAATACAAACTATGCCTTTAAGCAACACACATACTATCCATACATTCAAAAATCAATGAAAAATACTAGAACACCATACAATATTCTAGTAAAATTCTAGGGGATTCTATACATACTTACCCTTAACCCATATATTCCCCATGCACTAATTTGGCCTATAAACCCCAAAACAAAATTGTTCAAATCTACTTATACAACCTAAAACCCTAATTTGAACACCTAAATGTCAACCAATCAAACTACATCAAATTTTAATCTACAAATTGAGAATTAAATCCTACATGAACTAGGGTTCAATATCTAACTATTCCAAAAATAATGGCTCAAAAATCCTAAGGGAAAGTCCTAAAACAAATTGTACAAAATCAAGGGTTAACCAAAATCAATTAAAAGTACTATTTACAAGAAAATATGCTAAAAATATTAAACTAAAAAATAAAATGGAATTTTTATTTTTAGTAATTTTCTAGACAAAACCATGATTATGTGAAAAAAAGAAGAAATGAAAAATATTGATTTTTATATTTTCTATGAATTTTTTAAAATGCAAGGAAATTAAAAGGAATAAAAATAAAAGAATAAGAAATAAATGGGAGGGGGGTATCAAAAGCAACACGCCCCAGTTGTTTTCATGATGGGCCAAAATCCTGGGAGGTGTGGATAGAAACGAATTGCTGAAGCCCAGTTCTATTACTCAACCAAAACGGCACGTTTGGATAAGTGGAACGCAGCGTTTCATGCGCTTCAGTCTTCCCTCCGTTTTTGAAATTGAATTGGAGTCGTGCGATGGACTGAATTGGTCAAGGATCTGAGACAATCCAACGGTGGGACTTCATCGTCCCCAAATGAACCCTAGGGTTTGCAGAAACCCTAACCCCATGCAAGGATTTTCTTCAAGCTCGTTCTCACTGATGGCTGGATGAAATCAAGAAATTCCAAAAGCAAACTTGGTCTACCAATCACCCTGAACACCATGATACCAATAATTGTCCCTGAAACCTCTTGTATCGTTCCAACAGAAAGCTCCATCATCATGGTTTCAATTCTTTCCTCTGCTATCAATCTTAAGGGAACTTCAAACTAATGATCCAGAATTATTCTACATGCTTCCCTAACCAAACTACGCAATACCATATCCATTAATGCACACAAAATAGCTTGCTATCAATTCTGCAAGAAATGGTACCCTGCCTCGAAACCTCATGAATCTTCCTCTAATCCTCAGAATATAGTCCTCTACCCTAGCTTAACCAGTCTAAACCTAGAACTATGATAGAATGCACATAAATAAGGTGATACGATTGAAATCACCAACCTGTCAAACTTTAATGGTGGATATGGTTTCTCTCCAATTCAATGCCTGCAAGCTTCCCTGATTGATCCTCAATGGCAAATATGAATTCTGTATGCAGCAAGATGGATGAACACTGCCTGAATCTTGTGTTTGATCTCAATATGCTCTTCTTGCAAATTCCTCAAAACAGCTTCAAACCTCCATGGATCTACCTTCAATTTGGTATGAGTTTGCTCCTAAAGATCAGAGTAGTGTGTTTGTGGAGAAGAAAAGAATGGAGATGGAAGAGAAAGAGAGTTTGTTATGGAAATGCAAATGGAAGAATCTAACTTCTTCACACTCTAATCTCACTACTCACCAACAATTATCACCAACCCTGGCCAAATTGTGATTCACTATTCTTATAGCAATCAAAAGAATGATCTAGATACATCTAGAAACTTGTGGAAAATGCTTGAAAGTTATAGAATTTCTCCTTTAATGACATGTTGATCATACCATATCTCATGAGTTAGGCTTGCCAACTTGACTTTAAAATCTCCTTACAAGAGATATTGAGAAAGAATGAGTGAAAAACATGCATTTTCTTGCCTTTTGTGAAGTTTTGTTTAGTTGCCTTATTATGCAAGAATGAGAATTACAAAGTGACCCCCATTTCTAAGCTTCAAATAAAAATTCTACTTGAACCATTGTTTTTAAAATATTTCTTGGAGTCAAAATGACATATTGGATGACCCATTTTGGATTTGTACATCTCCTAAACCAAAATTAAATTTCAACTTTTTCAACTTATAAGCCATTTTTAGGTCATTTTCACCCAATCTTGTAAATCCTTGCTAAAAGCTCTTTCAATAACTCATGACCACTTTTCTAGACTTAAAATCCCATTTTGAACAACTTTCATGTTTTGAGTTTTTCCATTTGAGGCTTGGAAATAGGAGATATGGCATTTGCTTAAAATGACCTATAACTGCCAAATGACCAAAATACCCCTGTCTTGTTCAAACCATAAGTTGAGTTCTACAAATCCTATCAAGGACTTCTAGTACTCTCTAGAAATCTAAGAAGATGCCCTTCAACATTCATGTTGACCAAGAAATCATAGGAATCATCCTACTAGGGCAAAAGTTGTCTGCAAGTTGGGTGACTTTCAAGGACCCAGATTCACACACCTCAGCTGACCTGTAATTTGTCAAAACCATAACTTGAGCCCTGCAACTCCTATCAAGGACTTCTGCCACTCAAATTAAAGCTGAGAACAAGCTCTACAACATTCATGTTGTGGGGAAGATGAGATATCAATCACATCTTGAGCTAAAACTGCCTGGAAGGTAGGGATCAAATTAGGTTTTTTTTCACTAACAATCCTCAGAAACCCTAACTCCAAACTTCTCAAACTCTTCAATCATGATGAGTTGGTTTAGGAATCATCTTTATAACATCTCCATACATCATTCCATGATCTCATGGCCCTTGGATTAGGTCTCAACCTTCTCCAGATCCTCAGTTACCCTAGGGCTGACCCAGTCAAAACCCTAATTCTACCATTCATGGTTGAATCTTCTGAATCCTTGCACAATGACTTCTCTGGGCTTCATGATGGCTATCCAGGCATCTCATACACTTTCTCAAGGCATCAAGTTCATTCTCAAAGTCTCAGAATCATCTGAGGAGCACCCACAACTCTCAAGCTATGAAGCACACAACTTTGGTTTCAACCAATTCCTCTGAGGATCTCTTGAACTTTCTGGTGAAGGTATCCACTTTCAAACACTTGATAGGCAAATAAATGTTGGTCAAATTTTGGGGTGCAACAGCTGCCCCTATTCAAACGGCTTGAACCTGACTGGGTGAGAAGCGAACGGCTCTCAGCCAATCAAGGTGCGAGACGGTTGAATACCGGTAAACCCGAAAATTTGCCAACTGCGCGAGCACACGATACTCTGCGGGAAACAAACCTTCGCACACTGCAACACTAGCTGCTCAACAACTAGCTGGAGAAATATCGATCTGACATCACCGTCAGTTATCCACATTAAATTCTTCTGACATTGCCTTCAGACAACCACAACACCCAACCTCGCCGCTGGAGAACTGAATCTGACATCGCCGTCGGAAACACACATCATTTGGAGACACTGGACATCGTCGTCGTACAAACATCATCTCTGATGGGGATTTAAAGAGTCTGACCTCGCCGTCAAACAAACATCCGACCTCGCCGTCGAACAAACATCCAACCTCGCCGCCGGACAAAACATAATCTGACCTCGCCGTCAAATCCAAACGTTCAACCTCGTCGTCGAACAAACATCCAACCTCGCCGCCGGACAAAACATAATCTGACCTCGCCGTCAAATTCAAACGTTCAACCTCGCCGTCGAACAAACATCCAACCTCGCCGCCGGACAAAACATAATCTGACCTCGCCGTCAAATCCAAACGTTCAAACTCGCCGTCGAACAAACATCCAACCTCGCCGCCGGACAAAACATAATCTGACCTCGCCGTCAAATCCAAACGTCCAACCTCGCCGTCGAACAAACATCCAACCTCGCCGCCAGACAAAACATAATCTGACCTGGGGTTCACCCCTGGTAAATGGAACAAAAAGGTACACTTGCATATTTGAAACCACTCCGCTGGGAATGAGAGACTTAACTGAGCACACTCTGATCTGGGGTTCACCCTCAGAACCATAACGAACATCGGAATACTACTGCACACTGCCCACCGTAGAACTTCAACATTAAAGATATATGAAACCCTGGCCCCTGGCCACTTCCAGCTTCAGCTAGAAAAAATCTCCAAGTATTTCTGAAGATGAATGAAACCCTGGCCCCTGGCCATTCCAGATCCGCTGGAGAATCTTCACGTTCTTCTGAAGATAGATGAAACCCTGCCTGTCGGCTATTCCAGCTTCAGCTAGAAAAAATCTTCAAGTACTTCTGAAGATGAATGAAACCCTGGCCCCTGGCCATTCCAGATCCGCTGGAGAATCTTCACGTTCTTCTGAAGATAGATGAAACCCTGCCCGTCGGCTATTCCAGCTTCAGCTAGAAAAAATCTTCAAGTACTTCTGAAGATAAACATCCTTGACCTTCAAGGATGTAAACTTTGCCCGTCGGCAACTCTGCAGGAGGTATCTTCGACTTCAGTCTGAAGAAATGGTCCTTGGCCTTCAAGGATACATGGGTCTGCCTTCAGGCAACTCCACCTCTGCTATAGAGCATCCGTGACTTCAGTCAGGGATATACTTCGGCCTTCAGTCCGAAAAATGAATCCTAGGTCATTCATGACCTTGGGGATAACCTTGCCCTTAGGCACCTTCGCTTCAGCTTAGGAAATCTGTGACTTCAGTCAGAGAAATGGTATCCTGAGCCATTCATGACTCTACGGGGATTCAAACACTTTGCCTTCAGGCAAAACTCCGCTTTAGCTGGAGAAACATCTTCGACTTCAGTCAGAAGAAAAACTATCCACTTGATCGCAATCAATCATCTCCTCAAGACAACTGACTTGGTCTTCAGACCAACACGGATCATCTTGCATACAAAAATTGGACTTACCAACTTCTGAACTCTGTCTTCAGACACACGTTGATTCATCAACAAGGAAATCTGAATCCACAAGAACCTTCTGATATCGCCTTCAGGCGTTTACGAAGTCAATCTTCAGATTGGACATCACTGTTGGAGCAAACATTTCACGCTGCTAGGGACTTCAAGAATCATCTTGAACAAACAACTCCGTTGGGCGCCTTCAAGAATCATCCTGAACCGATAACCATTCTGGAGACTTTATTCTGCTGGGCATTCCAGGAATCTTCCTGGGCAAACCTTGCTGGGGGACGCTACCGGGGAGCTCAAGAATCATCCTAAGCAAACAACTCGGGAAGCTGTACTAAGGTCTTAAGAAACATCTTAAGCAAATGGCCCTGCTGAGGGATTCGAGAATCATCTCGAACTGAAGACTTCGCTGAGATCTCGAGAATCATCCTGAGCGAGCGACTGTGGGGATTACACCGTGGTCTTAAGAATCATCTTAGGAAAACGACCTCGTTGGGGAGAATATCAGGAATCATCCTGAGCAACTGGTCTCTTGGTGGAACGCCTGTAAAACAAGAATGATAGTAACCTAGATCATGCTTATGATGCGTATGCTTCTGCGCCATGTCCCACACGGTGGGAATGATATGCGTTTATGCCAAATGCTGTGCAATCATGCACAATGCTATGCAACGTTAAATGCTATGCAGTGTTAAATGCTATGCAGTCATGCACAATGCTATGCAATCATGCACAATGATGCGATCCCGTCCGCAAAATAAATGCTGGGGGGAGGAAATCCTTCTGTCAAGGAGAAAAGAACTACTCAGGTAGAGGAATCATCCTGCTGAGGAGAACGTGGACACGCCAATATCAATCGGACTCTGCTTGGGGAAACGATCTTCTGGTTGACTGCTGCAGGGAAAACAACTTCAGTTGATCTGCTCCTGATATCAATCACGGGAATGAGCTGCGTGGCTGTCCCGGCTACTCTTCTGGGGATAACAACTCTGTGGGGAAACAACTTCAGCTGCTCACCGCTCCACTGGGGAAACAACTGAACATGGTCCGATCAATTTCCAAGGACTCGGCTCTCTTGGGAATCTGCAAACTCGGCTGGGGAAGGAGAAGTCATTCTGCTTCGCCGAAGAGAGTACGACTCTGGGGAGATACAGCATCAGCTGTTCAACATCTGCTAGGGAAAATCCACTCATGGTCCCAACTGCTTCCAAGGATTTGGCTTTCTTGCGGACTCAGTCGGGGAGAGAAATCATTCTACTTCACTGGAGAGTACGACTCTGATGAGGAATTTCAATTTCGTTGGGGAAGAAAGAATCATCTGACTTCGGGGGCTTTATTGGGGAAAACACGAGCTTCGGTACCCGAATACTTCTATGAAATCTGCACTTGTGACCCGGTGCTGGGGATGAATCCGAGCTTCGGCGTGCGACTCAGCTGATGAGGTGACGTTCCCTCAGGATGCGTCTTCTTGGGGAAGAGAATCATCTCTGCCTGGGGAAACATATCAATGCTCATGGCCTCGCATTCAGACTCTGCGGAGGAGAGACTACTGAACTCTGCTGGAGAAGGAGGACTCGCCCCGCTTCAGGGATGCGCATGGCACATCTTCTGGAAGGTGTTACACCTGCAACAACACAAACAAATAGACAAGATACCCTCCTCAAAGGGGCCTATCCAGGTTATTATCTCGTGACAATATTCAGTTAATTAATTGTTTCAACAATCAATGGGCCTAGGCCCGTAAGTTTATGTATGCGCATTTTATCAAAAACATCGGCGTTTTCATTCGCAAACAAAACAGATAAATGCTAAACAGACAAGCAGAATTGCTGAATAACATGCATTTTATTGAAGGTGAACCCCTGAATGGGTAAAAAATGTTTTACAACAGAGGCAAGCTCCTGGAATGAGGAAGCCGCGCAAAAATAAAACATAAATATACATCAGTATATACAAATGTCGGCAACGAGGCGTAGACGAACACCATGAGTTGATCCCTCTAAGACCCACTCGACTTCGATACTTCTCCGACGCTTCAGCTTCGGAAGAGGTTGATTCAGATAAACGGTCCTCAGGTCTTCCAAACCACTAAACAATGAAAGTCCACACGCGGAACGCAGTCATTTGCTTATTCAAATCCCTAACTTTTGCGTGAACCGCCCTTTACGGGTTTTCAGTTCACCGGGATACCCTTTTTTGCCGAAGCCGCCCAGTGTAGGTTTTCGACTTCGCGGGTGTACATTTTTTCAATATATCCCTAACTTTTGCCCGAACCTTTTATTCTGTTTTTGGTTCGCCGGGATGCCCCTTTTTTGCCTGGACTTTTTCTTTTTTGTCCAGCGGGTCTCTTTCAAGCAAAGTATTTTTTAACTGCGTCCGCGTTCACCGGGGATGCAAAATCTTCACCATCCATCGTGGATAACAACAAAGCTCCTCCCGAGAAGACCTTGCTGACGACATACGACCCTTCGTAATTCGGAGTCCACTTGCCCCAGTGATCAGAGTGTGGCGGAAGAATTTTCTTCAGGACGAGATCACCCGTCTGAAAGCTTCTAGGACGCACCTTCTTATCATAAGCTTTCTTCATTCGGCTTTGGTACAGGCGACCAAATGCAATCGATGCTAACCTCTTCTCGTCCATCAGGCTGAGTTGGTTCAAACGATTCGTAATCCATTCTGCCTCGTCGAGTTTCACATCAACCAAAACTCGCAAAGAAGGAATCTCCACTTCTAACGGTAGGACAACTTCCATACCGTACACCAAGGAGAAAGGAGTTGCCCCGGTCGATGTACGCACCGTCGTACGATAACCGTGCAAGGCAAACGGCAGCATCTCGTGCCAATCTTTGTACGTCACAACCATCTTCTGAACAATCTTCTTGATGTTCTTGTTGGCGGCTTCAACAGCGCCATTCATCTTCGGCCGATAAGGAGATGAGTTGTGGTGTTCAATCTTGAAGCGCTGGCACAGCTCCTTCATCATCTTGTTATTCAAATTCGAACCATTATCAGTAATGATTCGCTCGGGAATTCCATAGCGACAGATGATGTCCTTCTTTATGAATTTAGCTACCACCTGCTTGGTCACATTAGCGTACGAGGCTGCCTCCACCCATTTGGTGAAGTAGTCGATAGCTACCAGAATGAAACGATGACCATTGGATGCAGTGGGCTCGATCTTGCCTATCATGTCGATGCCCCACATGGAGAGCGGCCAAGGGGAGGACATGATATTCAATGGGCACGGCGGCACATGAACTTTATCCGCATAAATCTGGCATTTATGACATTTCTTCGCGAATCTGAAGCAATCCGACTCCATAGTCAGCCAGTAATACCCTGCTCTCAGGATCTTTCTCGTCATGGCATGCCCGCCGGCGTGCGTACCAAATGTGCCCTCATGGACTTCTTCCATGAGCATACTTGCCTCTTTCTCATCTACACATCTTAGTAGCACGAGATCGTGGTTTCTCTTATACAGCACTCCATCAGGATTGAGATAAAAGTTTCCAGATAGCCTCCTTAGAGTCTTCTTATCCTGGGTTGACGCACCCGCAGGATACTCCTTAGTCATAAGGAAGGTCTGGATATCGTGGAACCATGGCTTGCCGTCATTGGCATCCTCGATTGCAAACACAAATGTCGGTCTATCAAGACGCGAAAGTACAATTCTTGGAGCCTCATTCCAATAATTGACTTTATACATTGAAGCCAACGTGGCTAAGGCATCAACCATCTGATTTTCAGCCCTGGGTACATGATGAAGTTCCACTCGGTCAAAGAACGGAAGCAGCCTCCTGGCATAATTCATGTACGGCACTAAATTCGCTTGACGAGTTTCCCACTCCCCTTTAATCTGGTTGATTACAAGCGCTGAGTCACCATATATGTCTAGATTCTTGATTCTCAAATCAATTGCCTCTTCTAGACCCATAATACAGGCTTCATACTCTGCTTCATTGTTGGTAACTGGAAACGTCAGTCTCGCAGTAAACGGGATGTGGGATCCGTGAGGAGTCGTTATGATAGCCTCGATACCACTTCCATAGGAATTAACCGCTCCGTCGAATATCAACTTCCACTGAGACTTCCTATCTGGCCCCTCATCGGGCAATGGCTTATCGCAATCCTTCACTTTGAGAAACATAATGTCCTCGTCAGGGAATTCGAACTTCATCGGCTGGTAGTCTTCGATTGGTTGTTCGGCAAGGTAATCAGACAATACACTTCCCTTAATGGCTTTTTGGGAGACGTACTGAATATCATATTCTGTTAGCACCATTTGCCATCTGGCAATCCTTCCTGAAAGAGCCTGCTTCTCGAAGACGTACTTGATCGGATCCATCTTCGAAATTAGCATAGTGGTGTGGTTGAGCATATACTGTCGTAGACGTTTGGCGGCCCAAGCTAATGCACAACACGTCTTCTCCAGCATCGAGTATCGAGATTCACACTCAGTGAACTTTTTACTCCAATAATAAATGGCATGCTCCTTTCTGCCCATCTCGTCGTGCTGACCGAGAACACACCCCATACTATTCTCCAGAACCGTTAGGTACATGATTAATGGCCGTCCAGCCACTGGGGGTATCAAGATTGGAGGTTCTTGAAGATACTGCTTTATTTTGTCAAATGCCTTATGGCAATCCTTATTCCAAGTAATCGCCTGATCTTTCTTTAAAAGCTTGAACATCGGTTCACAAGTGGCCGTGAGCTGAGAGATAAACCTTGCAATGTAGTTTATTCGGCCCAAGAAACCATGAACTTCTCTTTCTGTTTTCGGCGCTGGCATTTCTTGAATAGCTCTTATCTTCGCAGGATCAACTTCAATACCTCGTTCACTAATGATAAACCCCAATAACTTTTCGGACCGCACTCCGAAAGTGCACTTGTTAGGATTCAGCCTCAGCCTGAACTTCCTAAACCTTTCAAACAGCTTCAACAAATTGACCAGATGCTCTTCCTCCATTTGGGACTTTGCAATCATGTCATCAACATAGACCTCGATCTCATGATGAATCATATCATGAAACAAAGTTACCATTGCTCGCTGGTAAGTGGCCCCCGCGTTCTTCAGACCGAAGGGCATTACCTTATAGCAAAATGTTCCCCAGGGGGTGATGAACGTCGTTTTCTCCATGTCCTCCGGTGCCATCTTAATCTGATTGTAACCGGAGAAGCCATCCATGAACGAAAACACGGAAAACTGGGCTGTGTTGTCGACCAACACATCGATATGAGGCAACGGGAAATCATCCTTAGGGCTCGCCCTGTTCAAATCCCGATAATCGACGCACATGCGTACCTTACCGTCCTTCTTCGGTACAGGTACTATGTTGGCGACCCACGGAGGGTAGGTGGTAACGGCCAGAAACCCTGCGTCCAACTGCTTCTGGACCTCTTCTTTGATTTTTACAGCCATGTCTGGTCTCGTCCTCCTAAGCTTCTGCTTGACTGGAGGGCAATCTTCTCGCAACGGCAAGCGATGAACCACGATGTCAGTGTCAAGTCCGGGCATATCCTCATATGACCAAGCAAAGACGTCACTATACTCTCGAAGCATCTCGACCAGTCTATGCTTGACATCCTTCTGCAGCGCAGCCCCCACTCTGACATTTCTGACGAGCTCCTCGGAACCCAGATTTACAATCTCAATATCCTCCTCGTGAGGCAGAATAACCTTCTCCTCTTGTCTCAACAAGCGGGCCAACTCTTCCGGAAGGTCCTCGTCTTCATCAATCTCATCCTCGGCTTGATAGATCGGGAAATCAAAGTCGTAGTGAGCCGTAGAGGGTCCAGAGTCGATGTCATCTGTCATGTGGATCCTGCAATAACAAGGGTTAAGTTTAAAGCAAGAATATGCAGGTTAGCACAAACCTCGTTGCCATTTTGCTGTTTTTTCTGAAATAAACATAAAACAGGAATAACAGAGAACACAATATTTGAGTACGAAGAAAACGCCTTTTATTTATTAACAAAATGCATACACATAATCCAACAAGGCCCTGACAGTAAAACCACTATGCCCCGGGCAGGACATAGGGTTGTACAAAGATTGTAAAAAGCAAATCATTACTCTTCACTTGTCAGCTTGATAATCTCCTTGATGGTCCAATTGCTGAGGCGCTCGCCCGGCTTGCTTGGCTGCATCCAAGCGTCAAGATCATAATCACTATCCCCGCTGTCCTCAGACGCTGCGTTGATGCTCTCGAAAATGACTCCGCCCTTGGTGAATAGGATCGGCCCCTTCCCACGAGACGAACTGCCGAAAGAAGATGAAGCTTCAGCTTCAGGAGAATACCCCAATCCAAACTTATCCTGCTTGATTGGTATATCCAAAACATGCCCCCAGCCTGGGGTGGAACCGGCTTCGACGACGGCCCGGGCCTCTTTAAACGAGGAGAGATTCATCTCTTGCTTCTCTGCAACGGCAGGAGCTACCTCTTTCACCCTGACGGTTTCAAATGCTTGGCAGAGGGTTTCATGGATCTCGCCATCCATTTCAACATATTTAAAGGACGACAAATGGCTCACCATAATGTCCTCCTCACCACAGACGGTTACTATGCTGCCCCCGACAACATATTTGAGCTTCTGATGCAGCGTGGACGTCACGGCACCAGCAACATGGATCCATGGCCGACCTAAAAGGAAACTGTAGGCAGGCATGATATCCATGATATAGAAAACCGTATTGAACGTCTCTGGACCAACTTGAATTGGCAGGGTCAACTCTCCAAAGACGTGGCGCTTAGTTCGATCAAAGGCTTTCACGACCAGATCACTGGGCGTGCAAAGCAATCCACGGGTATCCAACTTCATCAGTGCCTTTTTCGGAAGCACATTAAGCGACGAACCCGTATCCACCAGGACATGCGACATAATAGTGCCCCTGCACTCTATCGAGACGTGCAAGGCGCTGTTGTGATCTCTTCCTTTAGGAGTCAGCTCTAGATCTGTAAAACCCAGCCCATTACCAGCATTAACATGGGCCACCACCTCTTCCAGCTGATTTACTGATATCTCCTGCGGCACGTATGCAGCGTTTAATACCTTCAGCAAGGCGTTGCGGTGCGCCTCAGAACACAGCAACAGGTTAAGAATAGAGATCTTTGACGGAGTCTGATGAAGATGATCTACAATTTTGTAGTCACTTTTCTTGATTAATCGCATGAACTCTTCGGCATTTTTAACTAGCAAATCTTTTTCTGCCCCAGAAGGGACCTCTTCGACAGCTTTACCTTTACCCTTATCCACAGCGTCAGCCCTGACCACTTTCTCTGCTGCAACCTCTGCTGGCGCGAACACCCTACCGCTTCGAGTGATGCCACTGACTCCGGTAAGATTCTGCACAGTCGATCCGAATGGCTCTAGCTCTATCTTCTGACCATTGCAATAAACTTCGGCGCCATAATGCCATGGAACGGCATTAGTGCTTTCGAATGGGATCGGTCCGGCCCTGGTGATAGTGATTGTAGGCGGACGGGGCGCAGAAATAGTGATAGGGTGATGAGGAATAGTAATGGTAGCAACTTCATCTGCCTGCTTTAGCACGACCTCCCCTGATGCACTCTCAACGCTCCGGCTGAACTGCAAAATACCCTCAGACATCAGACTTTGGATACCTTCGACCAGCTGCTCACACCCATCAGGAAGTGTAGCACAAGCCATACATAACTCTCCGCATCCAGGAAAGAAGCCCTTCTTCAGCAACTTAGCCTTGACAAAACTCAACGGCGTCTTCAAATCTTTGACATCAGTCAGCAAGTCCGCACTCTCCTCAGTGATAACAGCATTCACCTCGCCCCCCTTATGATGAGGCATCGGGTTTTTGGTAACGTTGGGCACATTGTCAGAAAAATTGATGACCTTGGCGTCCACCAAGTCCTGGACTTTGTGCTTAAAAGCTTTACAATTCTCAATCGTATGGCCCGGTGCCCCAGTGTGGAAATCACAAGTAGCATTGGCGTCATACCCCGGTGGTGGTGCTCCTGTTAAGGGAGCCAACGTCCTCAACATGCTCGCCCATAGTGATGAGAGCCGAGAATGTTCCAGACATGCCACTGACCATCTTTTCATAATAGATTCCAGGAAGGGTAGCCACGAACATTTGCACTAGCTCACGCTCAACCATCGGCGGTTGAACCCGAGCAGCCAATTCACGCCACCGCTGGGCGTACTCTTTAAAGCTTTCATTGTTCCGCTGTGAGAGATTCTGAAGCTGAACTCGGTTGGGGGCCAAGTCGCTATTGTATTGATAGTGGAGGACGAACGCTTCAGCGAGGTCTTTCCAGGTGCGCACAGTAGCGGGCTCCAAACCCATATACCATTCGAGCGATGGACCAGAAAGACTATCCTGAAAGAAGTGCATCAGCAACTTCTCATCGTCAGAATAGGCGGACATCTTTCTATAATAAGATCGAAGGTGGACCCGGGGGCAAGTAGTACCCTTATACTTCTCGAAGACAGGCACCTTGAATTTGTGAGGTACCTTAAAATCAGCAATCAACCCGAGCTTGGACATGTCAACGCCCAATGTGTTCTGATTTTCAATGTCTCTCATCTTGTCTTCCAGCGCCTTGAACCTGAGTCGAGCTTCAGCATTCAACTCTGCTTCTACACCTCTCTGAGAGAATACGTCATCCTGATGGTCCTCCAGCCACGGTTGAGGCACCAACAGATTTCCTGCACCAGCATTACCGTTGACCGGCCCTATGTTAACATTGGCTCCCAAACTACCATTGTCGACGCCTGCTGCGTTGAGTCCGAGATTAGTCATCAGATTGCCGTTAGCACTGCCGTTGCCCCCGGCAACAGGAACAACATTCTGTGGAGCGTCCACTGGAGGAGGAGTAGGCACGGCCCCTCCATGCAGTATGCCATTACTGTCAACCCTGGAGATCAGAGGTTGAACCAGAGTACGAAGCTGGTCTTGACCATTCGCGACCACCTGCATCAGCTCCATAAAACGATCCATCCGTTCACGGAGCTCTTGAACATCTGACTGCACCTGGTCCATTATCCTTGTCTGATTGGCGCGAGTTGAGTAGCGGTGGATGAGTCTTTGATCAATCCTGGAGACCGGAGACAACTCGGAACCTGAAAAACCTGTCAACAATAAAGGTTAGGAAAAGCAATAAGATATACACCATGCAAATATGCTTCATGCAGATGCATGCGTGTGTCTGTGTGCGTGGGAGATTTTCCCCCGATCCTAGTGCCTTAGTGCCAGTGCCGATAATAATAAGAAGACAAAGAAATCCGAGCCCCATCGTGGAAACATCAATCTCATATATATATGGAAAGGCCTGTCAAGGCGGTACACGGTATCAACGAGTACAAACAAATCAACAGCATGACCTCAGCCAACAAGTCTGGTGATGGTCAGCATACATCAAAGATCAAAACAACAGGAATGCAACTAGTCAAGCACGGCCACGGGCGCGATAATCCGCTAACAACTCCTTCGTCTCTGAGTGATCTGGTGAAGTGAGCAACCCCTCGACGAGTAGTTCTCTCTGCCTGATGGTATGCTGAAGCCCCTGAACTGAACTCTCCCAAGCTCCTTCGCCAAAGCAATCCTCCAGCTTCCGCTTCTTAGACTCGAACATCAGCTTATGCTCCTTCAGGTTAGCAATAGCTTTGTTGAGACGGGCTTCAGCGGAGTACCTGCGGGTGGTCTCTTCATCAAACCTCCGCTCACTGTCCTTTACTTCGGCTTCTAGCTTAGAAATCTGCAGCATCAGCTTGTCCTCTCGCTCCTTCCTGGTGGCCATGGAGGTCTTCCAATGCTGGTCGAACTTAGATATTCTCCGATATGCTTCCTCCAAATGCTGCTTCTTCGTAGCTAGTACATCATTAGCAGCCCTGAAGTCTTGACCTAAGCGTTCCCGATCAGCAATCTGCTTTGCCAAATCCGCACTCAGTTGGTCCACCGACTCTGCTTGCTTTTTGAGAGCATGCACGGCTTCGTTCCGTTCACTTCGAAGCTGAGCTAACTCGTTCTCTAATTCTGCATTTGCCCTCTTCAGTTCATCATGCTCGGCTAATACCTGGTTGTGCTGATGAATGGATACAGTGGTAGGCTCTTCAACTGGTGGAGGACTCTCTGGTCTGACATGAGGGAATGGCATCCCTATAGCGCTGGCTCTGGCTCTGATCCAAGCTGAATAAGGAGGGTAGGCTTGGCTGTTGCTCTTCCCCAACAAAGGCTTTCCTCTCGTGCTGATATTGTTCCATGCATACTGAAGCTTGGACAACAAATCCCCCTCTAGAATACCCGTGAGGTACAGAGATTCCCGTACCTCTCCCTCCTTCGGTGGAGTCCTCAAAGCGTATGCAAACTGACGAACTAGCAATGATGGGTTGTAGTTGATGCAACCCTTCCTACCTATCAGAGGTACATTAGGAAACCCACTACAACTGAAGATCACCTCGGTGCCTAACCTGTCTCTGTCAACGAACCAATCAATGTCTTCTGCTGACAAACTCATCAGGCGCTCAGGCCACTCAGCTGTGGCCGCAGACAAGACAGAAGAACCCTTCTTGGGCAAATGACTATCAAACCACCTGTACAGCAACGGTATGCAGCATGAGACATTCTTCCCTCTCCGGTTCTCTTCTTGTAATGCACTTAATGGTAGACGTCTCCGATCAAAGTAGGGACTGGATTCCCTGAGGCGAAGATGTGGAATGCATCAAAGTCCACGAAATCAGGCATGCTGGGGAACAGGATAATGCCATATATGCACAAAGCAAGGATGGCGTTGAATGCGTCCCAACATTTGTCCTTAGCACACTGCTGAGCCTTAGCTATCAGAAACTGCAGAGAGAACCCCTGGGACCTTGTTCCAACTCGTCACCACTAACTCAGAAGCGCTCAAATGGAGTGAGGAAGCTAGACCAGCCAGATCAGGCTCAACATCCATGTGGACAAAAGGCATCTGCCTTTTGATAGGCACACCCAGCATATCAGCATACTCTTCCAATGTCGGCGCGAGAATGAAGTCATGAAAAGTGAAACACCTCAAGGGAGGGTCATAAAACTGCAGAAGAGCATGTAACCCATTCAACTTGGATGTAGAAGGTTTGCAGACCAGACTAAGCAACCTGCCATAAGACTTCCTGAACCTATCCTTCACAGAATCCCCTGCTAGGGCTATCAAACCAATCAGCTTCGACACATCGGGGGTCGGGAACTTGTATGCAACAGTCTTCCTGAGAGAGGCCATAATAACAGCAGAAGGCGAGAAATCCGGGATCGGGGAAACGGTACCTGCAACACAGACACACGTTAATGGAATGCAGATGAATGCGCAAACTAATGCAAAATGCAGGCATGCAATAATATATCCAGGTGGCTGCTGTGGAGATTCGGTATCAACGGTCACTGAGGAGAAGGAAACCCCGGTGTAAGACCACTAATATGATCTGCTGAGAATGACCATCTGATAGGACCGAGATCAAAATTCTGCTCTGACAAGAATAAGTGCCTGATAATAAGGACCCCGGGTGCAATATCAAGGAATATCTGTTGATGAAGTCTTCAGACCCCAAATCAAGATCTGCCCTATCAAGAACAAATACACAGCTGCTGATGAGATCTTCAGATCCCACTCAAAATCTGCCCTATCAAGAACAAATAACATCTGCCGATGAGATCTTCAGACCCCACTCAAAATCTGCCCTATCAAGAACAAATAACATCTGCCGATGAGATCTTCAGACCCCACTCAAAATATGCCCTATCCAGAACAAACCACTGATGATAATACACTGATCGCAACCTGCTCTATCAAGAACAGACAAACACCCGACGATAAGATCCTCTGATCAAAAACTTGCCCTGTCAAGAACAAACATATCTGCAACTGAGAACCCAACATAACTGATTCACTGTCAAGAAAACCAGGTAGTCTGAAGGTCTAAGTTTCCTGCAATAAACCCAGTCCCGCTCACAGGTATGGACCTAGACTGACTCAAGGTACGGCATCCTATGCGTTCATCAGCGTCACAGACTTTCAAAACTGATGATACGATTCCCAGAAGGAGTGGCATCATCGAGTCCTGAAGAGGCCTCACTTAGCTGAATCACAAATGATCGGTCCCCAGAGTCGACAATCCACCAAACCAGCAACCGTCTCAACCCAAAGGGTTGAAAGTGAAGCCAACCGGATGAACCTCGTCTGAGCGTGGATTTCATGAGACACTAGTGCCTGCAAAGCAAGCACGCGCCCACTAATTTCCACTCTAAGTCTATGGTGCACTCAAGCCTGGGTCTGGCTTCTCACTCAATCAGAACTCCCATCCCACAACAGCACAAATAATCATATTATACTGAAAATAAAATGCGGGGAATAAAGTGCGAGAAGTAAAAATGCGATAAATAAACGCAACCCAACAAGCAAACACACAAGCGGTAGGATTGAATCTCTTAAGGGACGTTGGATCCCAAAACTTACTCGCTTTCGGGACGTTGGATCCCTAGGACACTATCAAGTCCCCAGCAGAGTCGCCAGCTGTCGCTTGCGCGAAAATAAGGTGCCGGCATGACAGAAGAGTCGCCACCTTTCGTTATTTATCCCTCAGAGCGGGAAAGGAAACGATCGGAAAAACCTGACGAATAAGGGTAAGACAAGGTCGTCGCAACCATTGTCTGGGTTCGGGAGTCGGTTACGCAAGGGGAAGGTATTAGCACCCCTCACGTCCGTCGTACTCGACGGGATCCCCGCTTGTTTGTTTACTTGGACGGGTTGGTTATAATCTATCTACCTATCAAGGCTGGCTGAAAAAGAAAAGAAAAATGACTCGGCAAAGCGTCGCACTTTATGCCTACGTATTCTCATCAGAGAATGAGAAATCAGAGTCAACGTAGTTCGGCCTAACTACGGGGGAAGATGGGGAAGGGTTGCTCGCTAGGATGTCGCATCCTATGCCTACGTACTTCCACACAGCATGGAAGATCAGAGCAAACGTAGTTCGGGAAACTACGGGTTATCTCCTAAAAGAAGTGTTTTTATTGTGTTTGCGATTTCAACCGCACTAGAGATTATGACCTGAGAGTGAATGTGTCGCATGTCACCCAAAGGGTACCATACTAAACATCCAGACTGTGGAAAAGAAACTCTCCCACAATCCTTTCTCAGATAGCTTAAGGCTCGTAACGTACGAAAGAAATCATTCATGATTACTGTATCTTAAACTGTTTTGAGATGAGAAGAGAACAGGCCCAACTAGGAGGGAGACTATCAAGTCCTACTGTTATCATGCCATGGATTCATCCTATGGTTGAGGTTTGAACAGGGAACTCCTAGATGTTGTCATGCATAGGTTTCAACCTAAAAGTCTATCATCAAATCCTTATCAAAGGAAGTGAGAGTCCTTAAGGGATCATGTCAATGATACACCAAAACACACAAAAGCATCAGCTTTAACAGTAAAATGCATGCAATGCAAGTGA
This sequence comes from Lathyrus sativus, assembly GCA_963859935.3. Classification (NCBI taxonomy): domain Eukaryota; kingdom Viridiplantae; phylum Streptophyta; class Magnoliopsida; order Fabales; family Fabaceae; genus Lathyrus; species Lathyrus sativus. Next base: position 239,049,168 of record OZ012735.1, on the reverse strand, counting down.
GGGAGGAAATGTGTGTGGGGCTTCAGCCTCCACAAGCTCGTCTCAACCTCAAGCCAGTCATGAAATATCAGTAATCATACTGAAAAATAAACAACATGCTATCAAGCAATAGACAGTAAACTGTAATCATACAGACAAAAGAAATGAAATGCTATCAAGCAAAATAAACACATGGGCAAGGGAGCTGGGCTCTACCGAATACCCGCAAGCAAAGCCACACAGTAACAATACAAACAGATGCACTCATGCTCTTGGACTGAACTTATTCTAGATGAACTTAGTCTAATGCAGCAGACAAATCAGACAAAACACACAATACATCAAAGAAAACAGAAGAAAGCTTCAGCTCCTCCAGCAGCAACCCAATCTTCAGACTTCAGAGATCACTTGCTTTCCAGGTATCAACCCTACAACATGAGTATCAACTCATCTTCTCCCTTGAGCTCCAGCTCCTTTGATCAGCTCCACCTTCAGGCTTCACTATCTTCAGGGATATTCAGGCATCAACTTGATCTTCACAAAGTCTTCAGACTTCAACAATCTTCAAGGAATCATCCTCTTCAAAGCTGCAGCTTCTATCTTCAATGGCTCAAATGCTCCAGCAAACAAGATTCAGTCAACAGGATGAGGTGAGGATGTTACAGTGCTCACTGACTTCCAAAGGATGCCATTGAGGACCTAACATCAAAGGAAAGGCTCTCTCAAAGTTCTACCTTATAGGGCAAGGTCACTAATCCCTCCAAAGGAGAGAGGTGAATACCCCTAAGGGACTTTATGTCATAGAGAAGAAAGGAGGTGGACAAGACACTCCTTGTTTATTGAATAAAAGTATTCTATCTAAGGCTCTACCTATGCACTTATGATCCTATAAACAAAAACAACAAAAGCTACCTAAACTCCTCTGCAAGGTCTTCAAAGCTTCAATGATGATCCATAAGGTCTTCAACTCAATCTTGAAAGCTCACACACTCAAAGGAGAAGGAAAGCAAACACAACAATACAAACTATGCCTTTAAGCAACACACATACTATCCATACATTCAAAAATCAATGAAAAATACTAGAACACCATACAATATTCTAGTAAAATTCTAGGGGATTCTATACATACTTACCCTTAACCCATATATTCCCCATGCACTAATTTGTCCTATAAACCCCAAAACAAAATTGTTCAAATCTACTTATACAACCTAAAACCCTAATTTGAACACCTAAATGTCAACCAATCAAACTACATCAAATTTTAATCTACAAATTGAGAATTAAATCCTACATGAACTAGGGTTCAATATCTAACTATTCCAAAAATAATGGCTCAAAAATCTTAAGGGAAAGTCCTAAAACAAATTGTACAAAATCAAGGGTTAACCAAAATCAATTAAAAGTACTATTTACAAGAAAATATGCTAAAAATATTAAACTAAAAAATAAAATGGAATTTTTATTTTTAGTAATTTTCTAGACAAAACCATGATTATGTGAAAAAAAGAAGAAATGAAAAATATTGATTTTTATATTTTCTATGAATTTTTTAAAATGCAAGGAAATTAAAAGGAATAAAAATAAAAGAATAAGAAATAAATGGGAGGGGGGTATCAAAAGCAACACGCCCCAGTTGTTTTCATGATGGGCCAAAATCCTGGGAGGTGTGGATAGAAACGAATTGCTGAAGCCCAGTTCTATTACTCAACCAAAACGGCGCGTTTGGATAAGTGGAACGCAGCGTTTCATGCGCTTCAGTCTTCCCTCCGTTTTTGAAATTGAATTGGAGCCGTGCGATGGACTGAATTGGTCAAGGATCTGAGACAATCCAACGGTGGGACTTCATCGTCCCCAAATGAACCCTAGGGTTTGCAGAAACCCTAACCCCATGCAAGGATTTTCTTCAAGCTCGTTCTCACTGATGGCTGGATGAAATCAAGAAATTCCAAAAGCAAACTTGGTCTACCAATCACCCTGAACACCATGATACCAATAATTGTCCCTGAAACCTCTTGTATCGTTCCAACAGAAATCTCCATCATCATGGTTTCAATTCTTTCCTCTGCTATCAATCTTAAGGGAACTTCAAACTAATGATCCAGAATTATTCTACATGCTTCCCTAACCAAACTACGCAATACCATATCCATTAATGCACACAAAATAGCTTGCTATCAATTCTGCAAGAAATGGTACCATGCCTCGAAACCTCATGAATCTTCCTCTAATCCTCAGAATATAGTCCTCTACCCTAGCTTAACCAGTCTAAACCTAGAACTATGATGGAATGCACATAAATAAGGTGATACGATTGAAATCACCAACCTGTCAAACTTTAATGGTGGATATGGTTTCTCTCCAATTCAATGCCTGCAAGCTTCCCTGATTGATCCTCAATGGCAAATATGAATTTTGTATGCAGCAAGATGGATGAACACTGCCTGAATCTTGTGTTTGATCTCAATATGCTCTTCTTGCAAATTCCTCAAAACAGCTTCAAACCTCCATGGATCTACCTTCAATTTGGTATGAGATTGCTCCTAAAGATCAGAGTAGTGTGTTTGTGGAGAAGAAAAGAATGGAGATGGAAGAGAAAGAGAGTTTGTTATGGAAATGCAAATGGAAGAATCTCACTTCTTCACACTCTAATCTCACTACTCACCAACAATTATCACCAACCCTGGCCAAATTGTGATTCACTATTCTTATAACAATCAAAAGAATGATCTAGATACATCTAGAAACTTGTGGAAAATGCTTGAAAGTTATAGAATTTCTCCTTTAATGACATGTTGATCATACCATATCTCATGAGTTAGGCTTGCCAACTTGACTTTAAAATCTCCTTACAAGAGATATTGAGAAAGAATGAGTGAAAAACATGCATTTCCTTGCCTTTTGTGAAGTTTTGTTTAGTTGCCTTATTATGCAAGAATGAGAATTACAAAGTGACCCCCATTTCTAAGATTCAAATCAAAATTCTACTTGAACCATTGTTTTTAAAATATTGCTTGGAGTCAAAATGACATATTGGATGACCCATTTTGGATTTGTACATCTCCTAAACCAAAATTAAATTTCAACTTTTTCAACTTATAAGCCATTTTTAGGTCATTTTCACCCAATCTTGTAAATCCTTGCTACAAGCTCTTTAAATAACTCATTACCACTTTTCTAGACTTAAAATCCCATTTTGAACAACTTTCATGTTTTGAGTTTTTCCATTTGAGGCTTGGAAATAGGAGATATGGCCTTTGCTTAAAATGACCTATAACTGCCAAATGACCAAAATACCCCTGTCTTGTTCAAACCATAAGTTGAGTTCTAAAAATCCTATCAAGGACTTATAGTACTCTATAGAAAGATAATAAGATTCCCTTCAACATTCATGTTGACCAAGAAATCATAGGAATCATCCTACTAGGGCAAAAGTTGTCTGCAAGTTGGGTGACTTTCAAGGACCCAGATTCACACACCTCAGCTGACCTGTAATTTGTCAAAACCATAACTTGAGCCCTGCAACTCCTATCAAGGACTTCTGCCACTCAAATTAAAGCTGAGAACAAGCTCTACAACATTCATGTTGTGGGGAAGATGAGATATCAATCACATCTTGAGCTAAAACTGCCTGGAAGGTAGGGATCAAATTAGGTTTTTTTTCACTAACAATCCTCAGAAACCCTAACTCCAAACTTCTCAAACTCTTCAATCATGATGAGTTGGTTTAGGAATCATATTTATAACATCTCCATACATCATTCCATGATCTCATGGCCCTTGGATTAGGTCTCAACCTTCTCCAGATCCTCAGTTACCCTAGGGCTGACCCAGTCAAAACCCTAATTCTACCATTCATGGTTGAATCTTCTGAATCCTTGCACAATGACTTCTCTGGGCTTCATGATGGCTATCCAGGCATCTCATACACTTTCTCAAGGCATCAAGTTCATTCTCAAAGTCTCAGAATCATCTGAGGAGCACCCACAACTCTCAAGCTATGAAGCACACAACTTTGGTTTCAACCAATTCCTCTGAGGATCTCTTGAACTTTCTGGTGAAGGTATCCACTTTCAAACACTTGATAGGCAAATAAATGTTGGTCAAATTTTGGGGTGCAACACAGTGTCAACTCACGGACAATAGACCAGACACCAGAAAGCAGTCAAAGAGTACACAGTCCAGAGATTTATGGGTGCGAATACGGAGAAGTTGTTTATGTTGCCATATAATACTGGCCATGGGTTAGTTTTTATTCTAAATTCATTTATTATAATTGTTCGATTTTTGCCATATTATATAACATTTCCGTCTAAACTGTTGTCTTATTTTATAGTGGTCACTGGTTGTTGGTCGTAATTAATCTGATTAAAGAAATAGTGTATTATATAGATTCATTGGATGGCGATACAAACAAATATGAAAATCTGAAGAACATGGTTGATACGTAAGTGATGATATATAGTGTTCTGAATAATTATATATGTTTATTTATTATGTGACATTGTTCTAAATATGTGTTTATATTATGTTAGAGTTATACAAATATACAGAGCACAGAGAGATGCAACAGTGCCAAAAAGCAGGGCTAGCAACATCAACTGGATCAGAGTGGAGGTATATTTTCCCATGTTTGACTGTTATAGTGGTTCTACTTATAAAACTATTTAAACTATATATCCTGATAAATGTTCGTTCGCTTTTTTCCTAATACAGTGTCCTCGTCAGCGTGGTGGGATTGACTGCGGATATTTTGTACTGCGCTTTATGAAGGAAATCATTCTTTCTGGTCAATTAGAGATTCCAATCATGGTATGGATCAATTCATGAGTTATATGATTCATTTTGATAATTAACTAATATTTCATCTGAGTAATTAGTATTAAATCGTGCTTGTTCTGTTATATTATGTAGTATTTTGATGAATTCAAATGCGCTACGTACTCGAAAGTAAAATTGGAAGAAATTAAGGAAGAATGGTGTCAATTTATGATTGAGTTAAGAATTCTATAATGTATATTGGATTTGTAATTATGTGTAAATTGTATATTGTATATTGTATAATGTACAATGTTTAAATTATGTGTAAATTATACTTGAGTTAATTATGTGTAAATTGCAAAGTGTTATTGTAGAATGTACAATGTTTAGTTATATTGTGTTGAATTAATGGCCAAGTGTTGAATTATAATGTTTAAAGGCCAAGTTATATTTAAGGCCTGAATTATAAGCAGGGAATTTAATTGTTATAAGCAGGTTTGTCTAAAAATATATAAAAAATGTGATTTTTCAAAAAAAAAATTTTTAAAAACGTGAAGTATAGACAACGCTTTTACAAGAAAGCACTGCTAAAGGGAGAAAAATAGGCATAAAAAAGCGCTGTTATAGGTTAGGAAAGGAGGGGTCTAAGAAAGCGCTGCTAAAGGGTGGTCTACAAAAGCGCTTTCATAAAGCGCTGCTACAGGGGGGGAGGGGGAGGGAGAATAGGCAGCGCTTTGAAAGCGCTGCTAAAGGGGTAAAAAAGCGCTGTTAAATGTTGCACCCTAAAATTTGCTCAACCTATTTCACTTGGTTTATGTTTCAATTGCATTGGCATTTGCATATAGAGTCATGTGCATAGTCTAATCATCTGCATAGCATAGCATAGCAAGTCATCCAGCAAGGGACCAAATGCACTTCTCATATCTATGAGCCAATCAAGAGGTTATTATTCAAATTCAATCTCATCCCAGTCATCAGAAAGAATGGGAAAGCTAAAGAAGTCAATGGATCAAGCAGTGCATCTATCTCCTATCTGAGGGTATCTGAAGATCATCAAAGAAGTTGTGAACTGTGAGTTGAGCATGGAGTGTATACAGACATCATAGAAGACTTAGAAAGTCATTTGGAGAAGTGAGGAAAGTCATTGGTATGATCACAAGAGTTGCAGTTGAAGACAGTCAACTAGGGTTTCATCTGGGTCAACCCTGGGTCAACTCTAGGTCCATTGTTTGATTGAAAGGCATTAAGGTCTATTTGAGAGATGTGGGACTCATCATTTGACATGTGGATAAGGATATGGTGTTATTCCGAGAAGAAATCAAGAGAAATCAAGAAGAAGAGGAGTTTCTAAATTAGGGTTTCTGTGTAAAATCCCCTAGTTTAGGTCAAACTTACAAGCAATATAAGTAAAAATGCAAGCTTCAAATGGATCCTTGGTCAACATGAAACTTGTAGAGGATCTCAATACCTTTAATTTGAGTGGTGGAAGACATTAAGGAGATTTATAGAACTCAAGTTATGGTCCTTGCAAGTTATAGGTCATCTGAGGTATCTGAAATTTTGTCTGTGAAAGTTACTTGTCTTCCAAGCAATTTTTACCACTCAAGGAGATTTCAAATGAATTTCTGGTAAACATAAGAGTTGTTCCTCATTGTCTTAGATTTCTAGAATGGTATGGTATGCCTTTATATGATTTGTGGAACTCTACTTATGGTCTTGGAAAGCAAAGGGTATTTTGGTCATCTGAGAATTACAGGTCATTTCAAGCCTATGCCCAAAACTCATACAAGGAGGCTTCAAATGGAAAACTTCACAACATCAAACTTGTTCCAAATGACATTTTGAGTCTATAAAAGTGACCATGAAAGATTGTAAAGGTTCATAGCTCAAGGTTTTAAAATTGGTGAATTTAATGAATAAAAAATGACCTAAAATTGAGATTTTTCATAACTTGGCCAAATGAGGTGAAATTATAGGTCATTTTGATTGGAAAAAATGTTTTAAGAACATTGGCAAAAGTATAATTTTGAGTTTGGTTCAATATTTGAGAGTTATGCTTGGTTACTTACAAAGGAAGTTACATAATCCAAATCCAAGGGAAAGTGTGCATGGGAAGTTTCTCCAAAGTTCTAGGACTTTCCAAAGTCATCTATATATTGAATTGAATAGCTTCATGCCATGGTTGGTGATTCATTGTGCTCATAATACCAAGTTACACTTCAATCTTCCAATTTGCAAAAGCATCTCAAACTCCATAAAATCTCTATCAATTTCCACATTTCTTGATTTGATCATCATCAACATCTTTCATAGATCAGAATTCACATAAAAATTTGGTTGAATTGAAGAGGAATCATGCCATACAACTTCATCATCCAAGGAGCAAGAATTTGGTGATTGCAAGATTCAAGAACTTGGAGCAAGATCCTTTGCATACAGAACTCATAATCAAGTTCACTGATCAAGTTCAGAGCATTGAAAGCATTGGATCAAGAGAATTCCACAACTGTTTTCACCATTTACACCAGGTTGGTTTCTCATTCGATTTGCTTGTTTTAGTTAGAATCATAGAGATTTATTAGGTTAGAACTGTTAAGATAGGTTAGAGGATGGATTTCACAAAGTTTGAGGAAGTTTCATGAGGTTTGCCATAGGTGTACCAAGACTGTTAGGGTTTGTAACTCATGGTTTATGGCACTACAATCCTGGATATATAGCTTAAAATGATCAGTGAAAGATGTAGATCATGCTAGGGTAAAGATTAGCAAGGTTTGGCAGGATTGATCTCAGGTGAACATGGTGGAACCGAGCTGTTATACCTATCGGGTTTGAAGTTTGAGTGAGTATTAGAAGAAGCTAATGGTATGGATGTGTAGAGGGAAGAGAATAGGTCACTTTTGGTTTTTACATCGGGGGAATTCATGGAAAATTGAAGGAGAACAGAACAATGGAAGGTGCTTGCATGGGGAAAGATTTCTGAAACCCTAGGGTTTCTAAGGTTGAAGATGAAGCGAGAGCCACACGATTCATGGTTTGACCTTTACTCAGATTGCAATCCAATGGCTGTGGTTTAAAGTGAAAAACGGAGGGAAATCCCAAAGGTGCTACGCACCGTTTCACTAAAACCTCTCAGACTGGGCTTTGCAATCCTTGCTAATGCCACCCCTATTCGCAGGCCCAATCATGATATTGAACTGAAAATCTTACTTAATGCACCGTTTCCATCTTTTTTATTTTTTTGTCATGTTTTCTGAATGCATTGGGCCCAGACGCGCTTGCTATGCACGCCCCCCAGTCTGGGCCCATCCTTTCATTTTAACTGATTTTATATACTTTCTGCACCCCATTCTCAATTAACTCATTTTATTTTCTTAATTCATTTCAATTCTTTGAAAAATCATAAATAATTGAAAAATGCATGATTTTAATTGGTTCTTTTTGCATATTGTTCATAATTTTGTTAAGAAAATTATCATTCAAAAAAATTAACATTTCATTTTATTTTCATATTTTTAGTATATTTTTCTTTTAAATAGGATTAAATAATGTGTAGTTTAGTGCATGAATTTGTTAATTTTCGTTTGATTAGATGCTTTAATATTTTTGACCCATTCTTTTTAGGTTGATTAGCTTAGACCTTTAGCTAGCTTATAAAATTTAATTCATAATATTAGGATTAATTTTTAGGTGATTTGTTTAGGTGTGATTAAGAGGATCAAAACTAGGGTTTAGGAGGTAACATAGGAGAATTAAATCATTTCCCTTAGGAGTTGTAGATTGAATCTTTGGAGTATGGGACTATAGGGATTATGGGTAGTTAATAGATCCCTTAGAAAATATTAGGATTCCCCTACTGCTATTAGTGTACTGCTTATATTTGTTTGACTGTGTGGTGTGCCCTCTCTAGGGTTATTTCATTTGTCTGTATGGGGTATTGGGTTTGCTTGGGGATTGGGAGAGCTGAAGACTTTGATGATGAAGGCTATTGGAGATCAAGAGATTGAAGGCCAACTTCCAGAGTTGATGAGGAGATCCTTTGCTGGCAGCTGTTGGAGGCTATAGGGTTTAGGAGCTAGGCAGAGCTCTAGAGTAGAGAACTTGATTCACAAACATGGAAGGCCTTGTCTGCCTCCATTCTTTCTCTATGATGCAAAGTCTCTTTCAAATATCCACCTCCTTCCTTTGGAAGGATCAGTGAATGTATTTGAAAGATAGAACTTTTGAGAGAAAATTGTCTGTATAATGTTAGCAGTTAATGAGCCACCCTTGGTAGGCAGTTTACTGTTTAACATTCATTTCATCTTGTTGACTGATGTTCATCTTGGAGATTGAGACTTGAAGAAAAGCCATTGCAGATGGAAGACTGATGACAAAGACCTTGCTTGAAGGCTGAGGAGATGGAGACTGAGGCTTGCTTGAAGCTTGTAGCTGCTTGGAGATGACTTGAGGACAGATGTTGATGCAGAGCTGCTGTGGCTGTTTATTTTTAGCTGTTTAATTTCTGATGTATTGATTGGTTTTCCCTGACTGTATTGTTTGCTGTTTAACCTGTTAGGTTGAAAGTGAAGGTTGTTCACTTTTGCCTATTGTTTTCTAGGTTCGAGGTTGAGTGGGACTCCCTTGCCTCGCTTGTATTGTTGCATCCATGCATTTTACTGCTTTATTATATATATATGCTATCTGTTTCTGTTTCCGTTTATCCCTTAGGATCTCTGTTTCTCTCTGCGCAAGAGAGGAACATGATAGACATTAGGTCTTAACCCATGCATGATAACATTAGGTTAGTTGGATTCCCCTCGCAACCATAGGTTAGAGTTTTGTCTCTTCTTTCTCAAAACAAACAGAAAAACACAATAAATCTTCCAAACACAATAAAAGACACTTCTTCCGTAAAAGAATGTGAACTCATCAAGACGTCATTTTTGTCCGCTGGGACTGTTAATCAGGAAAACCCTTTTTCAGAAGGAATAAAAACAATCAAGACAGACTTGTGTCGTACGTGGCCCGAACTACGTTTGCTCTGATCTTTCATGCTGTATGAAAGTACGTAGGCATAGGATGCGATATCCTAGCGAGCAACCTTCCCCTCCTTTCCCGTAGGTAGGCGAACTACGTTGACTCTGATTTCTCGTTCCAGACGGGAATACGTAGGCATAAAGTGCGATACTTTGCCGAGTCATTTTATTTTTTTTAACCCCTGACCTGTAGAGTAGATAGAATAACAATCCGTACCCGAAAAACAAGCATGGATCCCGTCGAGTACGACGGACGTGAGGGGTGCTAATACCTTCCCCTTGCGTAACCGACTCCCGAATCCAGGTTTTGGTTGCAACGACCATACCTTTTCCCGTCTTTGCGGTAGGTTTACTCTGAGCGTTTCCTTTCCCTCCGTTGGGATAAATAACGCACGGTGGCGACTCTTCTGTTCAGCCGGCGCCGATTTTCGCAGGAACGACAGCTGGCGACTCTGCTGGGGATCCAACGTCCCCTGGCTTCTAAGGACTGCGATAGTTCCTTATGCATTTGGGATCCAACGTCCCTTAAGCGAGTCAATCCTAGCGCTTGTTTTCCCGTCAAGGATTTTGTATGGATTTATATTTCTGTCATTTATTTTCAGCATTATATTATTGTTATTATTGCTGTATTGGGGTTGTGACGGGTGATCCTATGATTGAGAGATAAGCCGGACCTGGGCTTGAGTGCACTTAGAATTAGAGTAGAAAGTAGTGGGCGTGTGCCGGCTTTGCTTGCATTAGTGTCCCACAAAATCTACACTCGGACGAGGTTCTTCTGGTTGACTTCTTTTTCTACCCTTTGGGTCGAAGGGGTTGTTGGTTAGTTGGATTGTCGACTCCGGGAACCGATCATTTGGAAGTTGGCTAAGTGAGGCCTCTTCAGGATTTGATGATGCCACTCCTTCTAGGAATTGTATCATCAACCCAGAAAGTCTGTGACGCCGACGACCGCATAGGATGCCATACCTTGTGTCAGTTATTAGGACACCTACCTGTGAGAGGGGTTTGGGGTTATGCAGGTAACTAGACCTTCAGATGTCGGTTATTTCTTGATCTGAGATCCTGGGTATTTATGGAGAGTTATGAGGTCTGCCAAAGACCAGTTGGAGAGTTCTGAGGTCTGTCAGAGACCAGTTGGAGAGTTATGAAGTCTGTCAGAGACCAGTTGGAGAGTTCTGAGGTCTGTCAGAGACCAGTCGGAGATATGATATGGGGTCTGTCAGAGACCAGTCAGAGTTATGTTGTGGGGTCTATCAGAGACCAGTGTTGGAGCTTTGTTTTGTGGTCTATCTGAGACCAGGGTTTGAGGAATTCTGGAGGGTCTATCTGAGACTTTTTGATATGGTTCAGGCTTCTCAGCCACGACATTTGGTCCTTGTTGCATGTGCTTGCATTGCATCGTTTGCATACCCATTATCATTGCATCCCATTAACGTGTGTCTGTGTTGTAGGTGCATTTGCATATTCCCTGGTTCTAGTGCCCGGACTTCTGAGTATTGATTATGGCTGGATTGAGGAAGACAGTTGCGTACAAGTTGCCCATACCTGATATTACTCCTTTGCTTGGTCTGATGTCCCTTGCTGATGAGGAGGTTAGGAGAAGCTTCAGAATGAGTCATGGAAGGTTGCTGAGATTAGTCTGCAAGCCAACTGCTGTTGAGATGAATGGGCTGTACACCTTGATGCAATTCTATGATCCGGCATTGAGATGTTTCACGTTTGCTGACTTTATTCTGGGGCCTACTATTGAAGAGTATGTGGAGTTTACTGAGCTACCAATACAGAACAAGGTTCCCTTTATTCACTCTGCTGCTGAGCCCAAGTTGGAGGACTTAGCTAAGGCCTTGCACATGAACGCTGTTGAATTGTTAGTGACTTCTTGGCTTGGGGTTCCAGGTTTCTCCCTTGATTTTCTGGTTGGCAAAGCTCAAGAGTATGCCAAAAACGGGTGCTGGATAGTCTTTAACGCTATCTTGGCTCTATGCATTTACGGAATAGTGCTGTTTCCCAACTTACCCAATTTTGTGGACTTAGACGCTTTCCATCTGTTTGCTGCTGGCAACCCGGTGCCCACTTTGATCAGAGACTTCTATCATTCACTGCACTACAAAAATGAAAATAGAAGAGGAAAGACTGTTCACTGCTGTGCGCCGCTGTTGAACATGTGGTTTAAAAGCCATCTTCCCCTGAAGGGACCTTTGGTGGATAGTGCAACTACAGCTAGCTGGCCAGAGCGCCTGATGAGGTTATCCTCTGAAGACATTGAGTGGTTTGATCGAGAATTGTTGGGGTCTGAGCTTATTTTCAGTTGTTCTGGGTATCCTAATGTTCCGTTGATAGGAAGAAAAGGGTGTATCAATTACAACCCTTCTCTGTTCGTTCGCCAGTTCGGATATGCGTTGAAGAACCCACATCAAGAGGAAGAAGTACAGGAATCTCTGTACTTCACCGGTGATTTGAAGGGAGAGTTACTAGCCAAGCTGCAGCATGCCTGGACGCATATCAACAGAAAGGGGAAGCCACTGTTAGGGAAGAACGATTGTCAGGCTTATGCACCCTACAGAGTGTGGATCCAAGAGAGAGCAAGTCAGTTGCGGATGCCATTTCCAGATGCACCAGTCCCTGTTCATATTCCGGTAGAAGAGCCAACTACTGTTACTAGGGAGGCCTACGAGCAAGTTGTGAAAGAAAAAGAAGCCTTGATGAAGATTAATGAAGGGTTAGAGCAAGAGCTGGCTCAGATACGCAGTGAGAAAAACAAGGTTGTGCATGCTTTCCAACAGCAGATCAAACTAGTAAACAGGCTAGGGGTTGAGTTGACTGAAGAGAAAAAGAAGCGCGAACGTCTGGGTCAAGAGTTCAGAAGCTCTCATGACATGCTGGAGTCCAAAAAGAAAGCACTTGATGCCGCTCACCGAGAAATCTCTTCTTGTAACAAGACTTGGAATGCTACGCTAACCAACAATAAAAAGAGGGAAGATAAGTTGAAGCGGAAAATTTCTGACCTCGAAGAGCAGTTGAAGGCTAGCATTAAGAAGTATGAAGAAGAGGTGATGACCAGATATAGTCTCCAGAATACATTGAACAAGGCCATCGAAGGCAGAAACGAAGCTGTGTCTCAGAAGCGGAAGCTAGAGGATCGCTTCAGAGAAGGGGCATGGGAAGAAACCGCTGGTGACGTGCGACGCGTTCTCAAGAGAAGAAACCAACTTGTTGAGGGTCTGCTTACCCGGCCAAGTCACCCGGAGACCAAGAAGCTACTAGAAGAGTACCAGGCTTATGAGTGTATTTGACCATTTCATGTATTGATGCTTTATTTGCATAGTGCTGACCATCACCAGGATTGTTGGTTGAGGTCATGCCTTCTTATTATACTCAGTGATATTGTATTCTTGGCTTATTGGATTTCTCTGCAATATATGAGGCTTTCTATGATTCAGCTCCGATCTTCGTATTGCTAGCACTGGCACTGCACTGGCACCTTCGCACTAGAATCAGGAAATGATCTTCCCTAATGCACAGACACACATTGCATTGCATTCATATTCATATTGCATTACAGGTGATTACTGAATGGTATCTTATTCCTTGCACTGTACCAGGTCTTTTCAGGATTGAAGATCAGCGCCCATACCGATACTCCACTCGCACCAACTGTCGAAGAATCATGGATCAAATGCAGATTGAGATGCAAGATATGCGTGAGAAGCTGGCGCTCTTCATGCAGACAATGGAGACTATTGCAAAGGGTCAGGAGAATTTGCAAGCCTTGGTGCAGCCTCTATTGGTCAGAAATGTTGGGCATGGAAATGAGGATCATCAGTCTGTGCGAGTCGACACTGTTCATGGGGATGGTACTCCCACACCAGTGGCTCCACCTGTAGTCAATATACCTGCTGCTAATGTCAACAACGCTACTGCTGCTGGGAACGGTAACGTTGGAATTGGGAACGAGACTGATGTCCAAGGCTTCGGGTAGGACGGATATGGTATGACTAATCAAGGTTATGGGGGATTCGGAAATGGAAATATGGTTTCAATGCTCAAGGCTTCGGGCAGGACGGATATGGTATGACTAATCAAGGTTATGGGGGATTCGGAAATGGAAATGGCGCTGGGTTAATGGCTTTTGGACCTGCTGGAGTTGCTCCGGGATACGGTAACAGAGGGCGAGGCACGGTAATGAATCAGATCAGAGTTGGCCGCAACAATGGATACGATGGATATGGAGCTGGGAATGGTAACTGGCAAGAAGATCAGCAGGAGGACGCTTTCTCCCGTGGAGGCTTCGAAGGGCCTATGGATGACTCCTAGAGGATCAGAATGCTAGAAGAGCAGATGAGGGGGGTCGTGAATCAAAGTGTTGTGGGCTTAGACATGTCAACAATGGGTCTGGTGCCTGGCTTGAGGGTGCCAATCAAATTCAAAGCTCCTACATTTGACAAGTATAAAGGGGACACTTGCCCAAAAGTGCACGTGCGGTCATATTACCAAAGGATGTCTGCGTATTCAACTGATGAGAGGATGCTAATGCATTTCTTTCAAGATAGCTTGTCAGGCCCTTCCCTCGAGTGGTATATGGGGTTGGAGCCAACACATATAAAGACATGGAAGCAGCTGACAGAGGCATTTGTAGCTCACTATAAGTATAACAGCGACTTGGCACCCAATCGGGTCCAATTGCAGGGGTTATCCCAGAAGAAGGGTGAGAGCTTTAAAGAGTATGCGCAAAGATGGCGCGACATGGCTGCCAGGGTCCATCCTCCTCTAGAGGACAAGGAAATGAATGACATGTTCATAGGAACATTCACCGGTATGTTTTATGACAAGTTGTTTCATACATCTTTGGGCAGTTTCTCAGACTTAATTCTAATGGGAGAAAAGATTGAAAGTAACATTAAACAGGGAAGATTCCAAGCTGAGGAATCTACTGCATCTGGCAGTAACAGAAAGGCTTTTGGTGGGCGCCGTCAGGGCGATGCAAGCGCAGTGTTTGGGGGCCGAGGCAGAGGTCGAAACCAGTATAATCAGCCGCAGCAGGTGGCAAGCGTTACTATTCCGTTTCAGCAACAACCATTTCAACAACAACAACAGCAACAGCAGCCACAGCAGGGGGCACAGCATGCTCAGCGCAGATTCCAGGGGGGTAAACCAAGGAGAGTGTTTGAAAAGCCTCCTTCAACGTATGCAGATTTGTTACAGACGTTATTAGGGTTGAACTTGGTAGATAAGAGAACCCTAGCGCCAATAACAGGCACTCCTCCATATGGTTATGATGCAAGCAGGCACTGTGAATTCCACTCTGGGGCTCTGGGCCACGATGTAGAGGGTTGCCATGCGTTTAAGCATGTTGTGCAGGATCTATTAGACAGTAAGGCTATCAATTTTGGAACGGCGGGTCCGAATATAGTGCAGAAGCCCGTGCCTAATCATGGGGCAAACGCCATTCTAACTGAGGAGGGTTTGAATTTGATTATGAATGTGGATGATTTAAAGACACCGTTGTGTGAAATAAAGAGCCGACTATTGCAAGGGGGTGTCTATCCTGGATGTGACGAGTATTGCTTAGAGTGCTGGACTTTAGCTGGGGGGTGTGATGATCTAAAGAAAGGTATTCAGGCTTTAATAGATGGCGGTACATTGCAGTTTGACCGAGCAGCAATTGAAGAACCTGCAGGGGCATTGGCAGATAAGCAAAGTGATGTGGCCACTTTAACGATTCCTCGAAAGACAATCACTATAACGGCACCGGCCCAGCGACCGCCGATCACCATCACTAAGGCTGGACCAATCTCGTACGAGAGCACAAAGGCAGTCCCATGGTCATATGGGTTGGAAGTGTATTGTGACGGAATAAAGATTGATGTTAATTAGTAGCCAGCTGAGACCGTAGACAACGTTGTTGGTACCAGAGGTATGACAAGGAGTGGGAGAATCTTCATATCGCCTGAGGTAGAGGCCGAAAGACTGGCAAAAGGAAAAGGGAAGATGGTTGAGAATGTCCCTGTGCAGGCAAGTGAAAAAGCAACGGCATCGAAGGATGTGGAAGAGTTCATGCGCTTGATTCGAAAAAGTGATTATAAGATCGTGGAGCATCTGCAATAGACGCCGTCAAAGATCTCTATACTGTCATTGCTATTGTGTTCTGAAGCTCACAGAAATGCACTATTGAAAGTCCTAGATACTTCCTTCGTACCCCAGGATGTTTCCGTTAATCAGCTGGAAGGAGTGTTGGCACATGTGAATGCAGGCCATAGCTTGGGCTTTACCGACTTTGATTTGACCCCTAAGGGGAGAGAGCATAATATGGCGCTGCACGTGTCTGTCGAGTGTAGAGGATCAGTTATGTCGCATGTACTGGTAGACACCGGATCATCCTTAAATGTGCTACCCAAGAAAGCGATAATGAAGCTAGATGTCAGAGGAATTCTGTGCACGCCCAGTGACTTGGTGGTTAGGGCGTTTGATGGCACGCGAAGAACAGTTTTTGGATCTATAACATTGCCTTTACAGGTGGGGCCGGAGGTTTTCGCGACTGAATTTTATATCATGGACATCCAGCCTGCATATAGCTGCCTTCTCGGAAGACCCTGGATTCATGGGGCTGGGGCAGTCACGTCCACCTTGCATCAAAAGTTGAAATATATGGTAGGAGACAGCGTGGTCACCGTATGTGGAGAAGAAGACATCCTGGTCAGCCATCTGTCGTCATTTAAGTATGTGGAAGTCGATGGAGAGATTCACGAAACACCCTGCCAGGCATTTGAAGGGTTGCGTATCAAGGATAAAGGCCCCGGGCCAAGTAAAGCGTCGGAGATAGCCGTCTCGTCGTATAAGGAAGCTCAAGCTCTAGTAGAGACTGGTGAGACCAAGGGCTGGGGCAAAGTGCTAGATATTCCTGTGAAGATGGACCGATTCGGGTTGGGATATCAACCGTCTTCATCAGCACCTGCTGTGGGGGCACCCCGTTTCAAAGGGCCAATAACCATCACTGCCAGTGGAGTATGTCATGAGACCATCAACGCTGCTTCAGAGTCTGACGAAGGAGACAGCGACTGCGATATGGACGCCTGGATTCAGCCAAGCGTGCCAGGACAAGGACTGTGCAATTGGTCTATTCAGGAGATTGTTCCTGTGACTCTTAAACAGTAATGCTTTGTTTTATTAATTGTTGAACGATCTGGTGTTTTGCCCGGGGCATCATGATTTGCTTAGGGTTGTGCTGTTATGAACATTGCGTGTTAATCATTAAATAAAAGGCGTTTTTCATGTGCAAATATTGCGATCCCTGTTTTTCTTGTTTTG
Source organism: Lathyrus sativus (assembly GCA_963859935.3). Classification (NCBI taxonomy): domain Eukaryota; kingdom Viridiplantae; phylum Streptophyta; class Magnoliopsida; order Fabales; family Fabaceae; genus Lathyrus; species Lathyrus sativus. The sequence continues at coordinate 239,032,105 of OZ012735.1, read as the reverse complement.
TATTTTACAATAAAATGGCAACGTGGTTATTCGCTTTATACGCATTTTGAAGCATTTAACCATTCTTTTTGCAGGATAACATTTTCAGATGACATCCTTGAACCACCTATGACTCGTCTCGACTTTGAGCACCCGGTACTTCAAGCCCAAGAAGAGGTTGTTGAAGATGGTGACGTTCCTGAGGAACTGTCTTGGTTGGTGAAGAAAGAAGAGCGTGTCATTCTGCCTCATGAAGAGGTCGTCGAAATTATTAATCTGAGGTCGGAAGGGGTTGAAAAGAACATTCGTGTAGGAGCTCCGCTGCAGAGCGACGTCAAGCGAAGACTGGTTGAAATGCTCAGAGAGTATAGTGATGTGTTCGCTTGGTCGTATGAAGACATGCCTGGGCTCGATACAGATATGGTTGTGCACCGTCTGCCGTTGAAAGAAGAATGCCCGCCGGTCAAGCAAAAGCTTCGCAGAACTAGACCCGATATGGCAGTGAAGATTAAAGAAGAGATTCAAAAACAGTGGGATGCTGGTTTCCTGGCTGTTACAAAATATCCCTCATGGGTCGCTAACATCGTACCAGTGCCAAAGAAAGACGGTAAAGTGAGAATGTGCGTAGATTACCGTGATTTGAATAAAGCGAGCCCGAAAGATGATTTTCCGCTTCCTCATATCGATGTGCTAGTTGACAAAACTGCTCAATTCTCCGTATTCTCCTTCATGGATGGCTTCTCAGGCTATAATCAGATTAAAATGGCGCCAGAAGACATGGAGAAGACTACTTTCATAACACCCTGGGGAACGTTTTGCTACAAAGTGATGCCCTTCGGATTGAAGAATGCTGGGGCAACGTATCAGCGTGCAATGACGACTCTTTTTCATGATATGATGCATAAGGAGATCTAAGTTTATGTTGACGATATGATTGCCAAATCCCAGACGGAGGAAGAGCATCTGGTGAATCTGCTGAAGTTATTCAAAAGGCTTAGGAAGTTCAGGCTGAGACTGAACCCTAACAAGTGCACCTTCGGGGTGAGATCGGGTAAGCTGCTGGGGTTTATCGTAAGCGAAAGAGGAATAGAGGTCGATCCTGCAAAAATAAAAGCAATACAAGAGATGCCGACGCCTAAAACAGAAAAAGAGGTGCGCGGGTTTTTAGGGAGGTTGAACTACATCGCTCGGTTCATATCTCACCTAACTGCTACGTGTGAACCATTATTCAAGCTGTTGAAAAAAGATCAAGCTGTAACGTGGAACGAAAATTGTCAAAAGGCGTTCGATAAAATAAAGCAGTATTTGCAGGAGCCTCCTATTTTGATACCTCCAGTGGCAGGGAGACCCTTGATTATGTATTTGACAGTTCTTGAGGGAAGCATGGGTTGTGTTCTCGGTCAACACGACGAGACAGGAAGAAAAGATCATGCAATATACTACTTGAGTAAGAAATTTACTGAATGTGAATCTCGATATTTGATGCTTGAAAAGACTTGTTGCGCGCTAGCCTGGGCCGCCAAGCGTTTGAGGCAATACATGCTGAATCATACAACCATGCTCATCTCGAAGATGGATCCTATCAAATATGTATTCGAAAAGCAGGCGTTGTCGGGGAGAATTGCTCGTTGGCAGATGGTCTTGACTGAATATGACATCCAGTATGTCTCGCAGAAGGCTATAAAGGGGAGTGTACTGTCTGAGTATCTGGCAGAGCAGCCTATTGAAGATTACCAATCGATGAGGTTTGATTTTCCTGACGAGGATATCATGTACCTAAAGATGAAGGATTGTGAAGAGCCGTTGCCAAACGAAGGACCAGAATTGGGTTCCAAGTGGAAGTTGATCTTTGACGGAGCTGTAAATGCTTACGGTAGTGGAATAAGGGCAATCATCACTACTCCACACGGGTCGCACATCCTGTTCACCGCTCGATTGACCTTTTCAGTTACCAATAATGAAGCCGAATACGAAGCTTGTATCATGGGGCTTGAAGAAGCCATTGATTTGCGGATCAAAAATCTAGACGTATACGGAGACTCAGCTCTGGTGGTGAATCAGATTAAGGGAGAGTGGGAGACACGGCAGCCCAATTTGATACCGTACATGAACTATGCGAGGAGATTGTTGCCTTTCTTTGACAAGGTTGAATTGCATCATGTACCGCGAGCAGAAAATCATATGGATGACGCCCTGGCCACTTTGTCTTCCATGTACAAAGTCAACTTCTGGAACGAGGCTCCCAGCATCATTATCTCTCGGCTTGACAGACCTGCTTTCGTGTTTGCTATTGATGAAGCATCCGATGATAAACCATGGTATTTTGATATCCTCAATTTCCTGAAGAACAAAGAGTATCCGGCTGGGGCATCCAGTCAAGACCAGAAGACTCTCAGGAGATTAGCGGGCAATTTCTATTTGAATCCGGATGGTGTCTTATACAGAAGAAATCACGACCTGGTGCTGTTGCATTGTGTAGACGAAAAAGAGGCAAAGTTTCTCATGGAGGAAATACGTGAAGGTACCTTTGGTACGCATGCCGGTGGGCATGCTATGACAAGGAAGCTGCTGCGGGCAGGTTATTTTTGGCTAACTATGGAAACTGATTGTTTCAAGTTTGTGAGGAAGTGCCACAAATGCCAAATCTATGCTGATAAGATCCATGTGCCTCCGAGTCCCTTTGAATGTGATGGCATCGCCATGGCCATTCTCGATGTGGGGAATTGATATGATTGGAAAGATCGAGCCGACGACTTCTAATGGGCACCGGTTCATTCTAGTAGCAATCGATTACTTCACTAAGTGGGTAGAAGCAGCGTCTTATGCAAATGTGACTAAGCAGGTGGTAGCCAGGTTCATCAAGAGAGATATCATCTGCAGATATGGAATCCCCGAACGGATAATCACTGACAACGGTTCAAACCTGAATAACAAAATGATGAAGGAGCTCTGTCAGAATTTCAAGATCGAACATCACAACTCCTCCCCTTACCGACCCAAGATGAATGGCGCTGTTGAGGCGGCCAATAAGAATATAAAGAAGATCGTTCAAACGATGGTGGTGACTTATAAGGATTGGCATGAGATGCTACCTTTTGCTTTGCACGGTTATCGTACGACGGTACGCACATCAACCGGGGCAACCCCGTTCTCGTTGGTATACGGAATGGAAGCAGTACTACCATTGGAAGTTGAGATCCCTTCTCTGAGGGTATTGCGAGATGTTCAACTAGACGAGGCAGAATGGGTAAAAGACAGGTTGAACCAACTAAGTTTAATGGATGAGAAGAGGCTAGCTTCTCTAGCATACGGTCGTTTGTACCAGAGCCGAATGAAGAAAGCATATGATAAGAAGATACATCCGCGGAGCTTTCAGACGGGCGACCTTGTGCTGAAAAGGATTCTCCCGCCGCAGGCAGATCACAGGGGCAAATGGACCCCCAACTACGAAGGGCCATACGTTGTCAGAAAAGTATTTTCAGGAGGAGCTTTATTATTTTCCACCATGGACGGTGAAGACTTTACGTCCCTGTGAATTCGGACGCAGTTAAAAAATACTTTGCTTAAAATTGTCCCGCTGGACAGAAAAAAGAGAGTCCAGGCAAAAATGGGGCATCCTGGCGAACCAAAAACAGAATGAAAGGTTCGGGCAAAAGTTAGGGATAAAATCGAAAAAATGTACACCCGCGAAGTTGAAAACCTACATTGGGCGGCTTCGGCAAAAAAGGGTATCCCGGTGAACTGAAAACCCATAAAGGGCGGTTCACGCAAAAGTTAGGGATTTGAAAAGCAAATGACTGCGGTCCGAATTTGATACTGTGTTGAGCGTTGGTGTGGGAGAATATGCTTGAGGGTCGATTATCATATACAATCTCTTCGGAAGTGTGGATATCAGGAAAGCATTAGAGTCGGGCGAGTCATAGGAGGATCAGTTCGTGATGTTCGTCTGCATCCCGTTGCCGACATGTGTACAAATTTAATTTGTCAATATATTTATGCTTCTTGTGCATACTTGTATATTTGTTGTGTGTGACTTCCTCTTTTCAGGAGTTACATCCCGTGTACAAAACTCCGCCCATTCAGGGGCCCAATCAATAGAATATGTTATTCAGTATTTGATGTTGGTTCTTAACTGTTTTGTGCATGATAAAACGCCTAGGTTTGATGAAACTAGCATGTGCATAACGCTGCTGGCCCTTGCCAACAATTGCTAAAACTTCGAATTAACTGAAAATGATGTCACTAACGCTAACCTGAATAGATTTGGTTGCGTAGACTTGTCTTGTCTTGTTTGTGTTGTTACGGGGTTCGTAGCCGTATGAGGAGGACTATCAAAAGATTGCAGTATGGATCGGAAGCTCGTAACGAAAGACTCGCTCCCCACGCAGGTCGTGCTTCCGAGATAACAATATTCCTCACTGAAGAAGGATCAAATACCCCAGCTAGTCGTAGCTTACCCCAAAGGGCATTCTTCAGCAAAGTCGTTTATCCTTAGCAGAGCTTAGAGATTCCAAGATCGAAGACTGTAGTCAGACAGTGTGGTGTCCCCCAAAAGGATTCCCCTATCTCAAGCAGAGTAGTTTTAGTGTCAGAAGATTAATATTTCCAACTTGTGAACTGTATTCAGGAAGTATACCTTTCCCCGCAGGGTCATTTACTCTCCTCCAGCGGAGTCAGTTGATTTTCCCCAAGAGAATTGTTTCGTCCCCAGCGGAGTTCTCTTTTCCAGCAAGTGTTTTCTTTCCTCCCGGTGGAACTCGAAGATTAAGACTCTCCCCGACAAAGTTGGTTGTGAGCCCCGGCATCTATTTTTGTCAGAATACCGTGTGACACCCGGGTCACTCTCCAGCAGAAGTCCAATCATACCAGGCGCATCTGCTATTCTCCAGCAGAGCTATATTCCCCAGCAGGGTGTTACTTCAATGAGGTGCTTGGTTTAAGTTCCCAATTTCCCAGCTGAGTCGACTTCACTCTTCCAACATTTATTTTGTTGGAATAATTCTGTAGCACCTGGCTATCCCCAGCAGGAGTCGACAGTATCTTCAGCATTTATTTTGCTGAAGCAGTTTCCTGTATCCCAGCAGTTCGGGTCTGCATTTGCATCGGCATATAGTGTCATATTTGCATCCACCGAATAACACGCGTAGCATTTCCATGTCGAATGGAGCATTGCGTCATTGTCAAACATATGTATTTTGAAACGTAAACCAGGTTGGCTAACCATTTGTTTCAAGTATTGTTATATTGCAGGCGGAGAGGGAGCTCTTGCTCAAATGAATCACTAAACATTCAAGATCTCGACGTGAGACATTCAACGAAAGTGTCAGCTTTGGCATTATTCCCCGCAAAGTTATCATGATGAAGTTCTCTTTGTCTCCGAACATAGTTATTTGTAAATTTCTCTTGTCTTCCCGACAGAGTTAGTAGGCAAAATCTCTCCTTGTCCCCAAGCAGAGTTATTTGTCATCAAAGGGTTTCATGAATCAGAATTTCAGAGGCTGCCGCCGGTTATCAGAACAGGCGTCCGGTAGGTTGGTTTCCAGATATCCCCAGTAGAGTCCGCCTCAAAGTCGCTGTCACGTCAGTGCTAAGAAGTTTGTGGGTGGGGATCAATGGAGAAATGAGTCCTGACGTGGACAATTTATTCCTATATTGACGGGTTTTCTTCGTGCTAGGGAAGTGGGGGTCCTAACATGGACAGATTTATTTCCCCGGATTCATAAGAGGTGCTAGTCCTAACGTGGACAGATTTGATTTCTTGGTATTGATTGAATGTGAAGTCCTGACGTGGACAAAATTGATTACTCTTCATGTTGGTGTCCTGACGTGGACAATTTATTTCCAGCTGATATCTTTCTTCGTAATGGTGAAAGGTGTGTCCTGACGTGGACAGGTTTATAGCTCTTCGTGTTGACAAGATGCGCGCGTCCTGACGTGGACAAATTTATGTCTCTTCGTGTTAGTGAAGCATGAGTCCTGACGTGGACAAGTTTCATTTCCCCAGCAAGTCGAAGGTGCGCAAGTCCTAACATGGACAGATTTATCTTCCTTCGTGTTGACACAGCATGAGTCCTGACGTGGACGAGTTTTATTTCCTCAGCGGGTCAAGGATGTGAGTCCTTACGTGGACAAATCAAGACAAGATGGGAGTCCTTACGTGGACGAATACAGATGTGATTTCCTTACGTGGAAACATGTGAGTCCTTACGTGGACGAATCAAAATGTGATTCCTTACGTGGAAAGATTGGTTCCTTACGTGGAAAGATTGATTCCTTACGTGGAAAAAAGATGTATTCCTTAGGTGGAAAGAGATCATTCCTGACGTGGAAGAGTTTAGTCCTTACGTGGACAGATCAAGAAATTTTTTATTCCTGACGTGGAAAGAAGAGTGTTCCTTACGTGGAAAGAAAATTTGAGTCCTTACGTGGAAAGATGGGATTCCTAACGAGGAAAGGTAGGTTCTAACGTGGAAGAGGTTTAGTCATGACATGGACAGATCCAGACGAAGTCTTAGTCCTTACGTGGACGATGTTATTCCTAACGTGGACGATTTATTTCTGATGAAATGCGGACGAATTATCCCCGGAGAAGTCGTCGAGATTTTTCCGGGTTGACGGCAGGTGGAGTCCTGACGTGGACAAGTGTTAGTTGAGATTTCTTCGTGTTGACGGCGCAGGTGTCCTAACGTGGACAAAGTTCTATCCTTGCGATGATAGAACCTTTTTCAGGCTGATGAAAATAATCCCCAGCACGGTCGCTAATGGATCAATGGGTTGCTGTGACGGTTAGATTCATTTGATGAATTTCGTTCCCCAAGCAGTGGTGCAGTTTATTTCTGCGGTTGGCAAATTTCCGGGTTCTTAGTATTCAACCGTCTCGTACCTCGAATGTTTGAAGGCCGTTCGCTCTTCACCCAATCGGGTCCAAGTCGCTTGAATAGGGGCAGCTGTTGCACCCTAAAATTTGCTCAACCTATTTCACTCGGTTTATGTTTCAATTGCATTGGCATTTGCATATAGAGTCATGTACATAGTCTAATCATCTGCATAGCATAGCATAGCAAGTCATCCAGCAAGGGACCAAATGCACTTCTTATCTCTATGAGCCTATCAAGAGGTTATTATTCAAATTCAATCTCATCCCAGTCATCAGAAAGAATGGGAAAGCTAAAGAAGTCAATGGATCAAGCAGTGCATCTATCTCCTATCTGAGGGTATCTGAAGATCATCAAAGAAGTTGTGAGCTGTGAGTTGAGCATGGAGTGTATACAGACATCATAGAAGACTTATAAAGTCATTTGGAGAAGTGAGGAAAGTCATTGGTATGATCACAAGAGTTGCAGTTGAAGACAATCAACTAGGGTTTCATCTGGGTCAACCCTGGGTCAACTCTAGGTCCATTGTTTGATTGAAAGGCATTAAGATCTATTTGAGAGATGTGGGGTTCATCATTTGACATGTGGATAAGGATATGGTGTTATTCCAAGAAGAAATCAAGAGAAATCAAGAAGAAGAGGAGTTTCTAAATTAGGGTTTCTGTGTAAAATCCCCTAGTTTAGGTCAAACTTCCAAGCAAGATAAGTCAAAATGCAAGCTTCAAATGGATCCTTGGTCAACATGAAACTTGTAGAGGATCTCAATACCTTTAATTTGAGTTGTGGAAGACATTAAGGAGATTTATATAACTCAAGTTATGGTCCTTGCAAGTTACAGGTCATCTGAGGTATCTGAAATTTTGTCTGTGAAAGTTACTTGTCTTCCAAGCAATTTTTACCTCTCAAGGAGATTTAAGATGAATTTCTGGTCAACATAAGAGTTGTTCCTAATTGTCTTAGCTTTCTATAATGGTATTGTATGCCTTCATATGATTTGTGGAACTCTACTTATGGTCTTGTCAAGCAAAGGGTATTTTGGTCATCTGAGAATTACAGGTCATTTCAAGCCTATGCCCAAAACTCATACAAGGAGGCTTCAAATGGAAAACTTCACAACATCAAACTTGTTCCAAATGACATTTTGAGTCTAGAAAAGTGACCATGAAAGATTGGAAAGTTTCATAGCTCAAGGTTTCAAAATTGGTGAATTTAATGAATAAAAAATGACCTAAAATTGAGATTTTTCATAACTTGGCCAAATGAGGTGAAATTATAGGTCATTTTGATTGGAAAATATGTTTTAAGAACATTGGAAAAAGTAGAATTTTGAGTTTGTTTCAAGATTTGAGAGTTATGCTTGGTTACTTACAAAGGAAGTTACATAATCCAAATCTAAGGGAAAGTGTGCATGGGAAGTTTCTCCAAAGTTCTAGGACTTTCCAAAGTCATCTATATATTGAATTGAATAGCTTCATGCCATGGTTGGTGATTCATTGTGCTCATAATACCAAGTTACACTTCAATCTTCCAATTTGCAAAAGCATCTCAAACTCCATAAAATCTCTATCAATTTCCACATTTCTTGATTTGATCATCATCGACATCTTTCATAGATCAGAATTCACATAAAAATTTGGTTGAATTGAAGAGGAATCGTGCCATACAACTTCATCATCCAAGGAGCAAGAATTTGGTGATTGCAAGATTCAAGAACTTGGAGCAAGATCCTTTGCATACAGAACTCATAATCAAGTTCACTGATCAAGTTCAGAGCATTGAAAGCATTGCATCAAGAGAATTCCACAACTGTTTTCACCATTTACACCAGGTTGGTTTCTCATTCGATTTGCTTGTTTTAGTTAGAATCATAGAGATTTCTTAGGTTAGAACTGTTAAGATAGGTTAGAGGATGGATTTCACAAAGTTTGAGGAAGTTTCATGAGGTTTGCCATAGGTGTACCAAGACTGTTAGGGTTTGTAACTCATGGTTTATGGCATTACAATCCTGGATATATAGCTTAAAATGATCAGTGAAAGATGTAGATCATGCTAGGGTAAAGATTAGCAAGGTTTGGCAGGATTGATCTCAGGTGAACATGGTGGAACCGAGCTGTTATACCTATCGGGTTTGAAGTTTGAGTGAGTATTAGAAGAAGCTAATGGTATGGCTGTGTAGAGGGAAGAGAATAGGTCACTTTTGGTTTTTACATCGGGGGAATTCATGGAAAATTAAAGGAGAACAGAACGATGGAAGGTGCTTGCATGGGGAAAGATTTCTGAAACCCTAGGGTTTCTAAGGTTGAAGATGAAGCGAGAGCCACACGATTCATGGTTTGACCTTGACTCAGATTGCAATCCAATGGCTGTGGTTTAAAATGAAAAACGGAGGGAAATCCCAAAGGTGCTACGCACCGTTTCACTAAAACCTCTCAGACTGGGCTTTGCAATCCTTGCTAATGCCACCCCTATTCGCAGGCCCAATCATGATATTGAACTGAAAATCTTACTTAATGCACCATTTCCATCTTTTTTATTTTTTTGTCATGTTTTCTGAATGCATTGGGCCCAGACGCGCTTGCTATACGCGCCCCCCAGTCTGGGCCCATCCTTTCATTTTAACTGATTTTATATACTTTCTGCACCCCATTCTCAATTAACTCATTTTATTTTCTTAATTCATTTCAATTCTTTGAAAAATCATAAATAATTGAAAAATGCATGATTTTAATTGGTTCTTTTTGCATATTGTTCATAATTTTGTTAAGAAAATTATCATTCAAAAAAATTAACATTTCATTTTATTTTCATATTTTTAGTATATTTTTCTTTTAAATAGGATTAAATAATGTGTAGTTTAGTGCATGAATTTGTTAATTTTCGTTTGATTAGATGCTTTAATATTTTTGACCCATTCTTTTTAGGTTGATTAGCTTAGACCTTTAGATAGCTTATAAAATTTAATTCATAATTTTAGGATTAATTTTTAGGTAATTTGTTTAGGTGTGATTAAGAGGATCAAAACTAGGGTTTAGGAGATAACATAGGAGAATTAAACCATTTCCCTTAGGAGTTGTAAATTGAATCTTTGGGGTATGGGACTATAGGGATTATGGGTAGTTAATAGATCCCTTAGAAAATATTAGGATTCCCCTACTGCTATTAGTGTACTGCTTATATTTGTTTGACTGTGTGGTGTGCCCTCTCTAGGGTTATTTCATTTGTCTGTATGAGGTATTGGGTTTGCTTGGGGATTGGGAGAGCTGAAGACTTTAATGATGAAGGCTATTGGAGATTAAGAGATTGAAGGCCAACTTCCAGAGTTTATGAGGAGATCCTTTGCTGGCAGCTGTTGGAGGCTATAGGGTTTAGGAGCTAGGCAGAGCTCTAGAGTAGAGAACTTGATTCACAAACATGGAAGGCCTTGTCTGCCTCCATTCTTTCTCTATGATGCAAAGTCTCTTTCAAATATCCACCTCCTTCCTTTGGAAGGATCAGTGAATGTATTTGAAAGATAGAAATTTTGAGAGAAAATTGTCTGTATAATGTTAGCAGTTAATGAGCCACCCTTGGTAGGCAGTTTACTGTTTAACATTCATTTCATCTTGTTGACTTATGTTCATCTTGGAGATTGAGACTTGAAGAAAAGCCATTGCAGATGGAAGACTGATGACAAAGACCTTGCTTGAAGGCTGAGGAGATGGAGACTGAGGCTTGCTTGAAGCTTGTAGCTGCTTGGAGATTACTTGAAGACAGATGTTGATGCAGAGCTGCTGTGGCTGTTTATTTTTAGTTGTTTAATTTCTGATGTATTGATTGGTTTTCCCTGACTGTATTGTTTGCTGTTTAACCTGTTAGGTTGAAAGTGAACTCTGTTCACTTTTGCCTATTGTTTTCTAGGTTCGAGGTTGAGTGGGACTCCCTTGCCTCGCTTGTATTGTTGCATCCATGCATTTTACTGCTTTATTGTATATATATGCTATATGTTTCTATTTCCGTTTATCCCTTAGGATCTCTGTTTCTCTCTGCGCAAGAGAGGAACATGATAGACATTAGGTTTTAACCCATGCATGATAACATTAGGTTAGTTGGATTCCCCCTCGCAACCATAGGTTAGAGTTATGTCTCTCCTTTCTCAAAACAAATAGAAAAACACAATAAATCTTCCAAACACAATAAAAGACACTTCTTCCGTAAAAGAATGTGAACTCATCAAGACGTCATTTTTGTCCGCTGGGACTGTTAATCAGGAAAATCCTTTTTCAGAAGGAATAAAAACAATCAAGACAGACTTGTGTCGTACGTGGCCCGAACTACGTTTGCTCTGATCTTTCATGTTGTATGAAAGTACGTAGGCATAGGATGCGATATCCTAGCGAGCAACCTTCCCCTCCTTTCCCGTAGGTAGGCGAACTACGTTGACTCTGATTTCTCGTTCCAGACGGGAATACGTAGGCATAAAGTGCGATACTTTGCCGAGTCATTTTATTTTTTTTTTAACCCCTGACCTGTAGAGTAGATAGAATAACAATCCGTACCCGAAAAACAAGCGTGGATCCCGTCGATTACGACGGACGTGAGGGGTGCTAATACCTTCCCCTTGCGTAACCGACTCCCGAATCCAGGTTTTGGTTGCAACGACCATACCTTTTCCCGTCTTTGCGGTAGGTTTACTCTGAGCGTTTCCTTTCCCTCCGTTGGGATAAATAACGCACGGTGGCGACTCTTCTGTTCAGCCGGCGCCGATTTTCGCAGGAACGACACTAAAAGTGATACCTTTAGCTGCTCTTTTTCCATAAAAAAAAAGCGCTGCCTTTACCTTTAGCAGCGCCACTTTAGGCAGCGCTTTAAAGCGCTGCTAAAGGTCAAAAAAAGCGCTGCTAAAGGCCATTTTTGGCATAGTGAATGGTGGGAGGGATGAAAAATGTATGGGGCAGCAGCCGCCACAAGCGCGTCTCGACCTCAACAGCGATGCAAGAATGATGCAAACATGTGGAGAAAATAAGAGATGCAAGCATATGAACATGGGAACAAATGATCGACTCGAACTGTCGCTACTGCGAAAATCGGCGCCGGCTGAACAAAAGAGTCGCCACCGTGTGTTATTTATCCCAACGGAGGGAAAGGAAATGCTCGAGGTAAACCTACCGCAAAACGGGGAAAGGAATGGTCATCGCAACCAAATCCTGGATTCGGGAGTCGGTTACGCAAGGGGAAGGTATTAGCACCCCTCACGTCCGTCATACTCGACGGGATCCACGCTTGTTTTCGGGTATGGATTGTTATTCTATCTACTCTAAGGGTTAAGGGTTAAAAAGAAAATAAAAGGACTCGGCAAAGTATCGCACTTTATGCCTACGTATTCCCGTCTGGAACGAGAAATCAGAGTCAACGTAGTTTGCCTACCTACGGGAAAGGAGGGGAAGGTTGCTCGCTAGGATATCGCATCCTATGCCTACGTACTTTCATACAGCATGAAAGATCAGAGCAAACGTAGTTCGGGCCACGTACGACACAAGTCTGTCTTGATTGCTTTTATACCTTCTGAAAAAGGTTTTTCTGATTACTGGTCCAAGCGGACAAAAATGACGTTTTGATGAGTTCACATTCTTTTACGGAAGAAGTGTCTTTTATTGTGTTTGAAATTTTTATTATGTATTTCTGTTAGTTTTGAGAAAGAAGAGACAGAACTCTAACCTACGGTTGCGAAGGGAATCAAACTACCCTAATGTTATCATGCATGGGTTAAGACCTAGTGTCTATCATGCTCCTCTCTTGCACAGAGAGAAACAGAGATCCTAAGGGAATAGACGGAAACAGAAACAATAGCAGATATATACAGTAAAGCAGTAAAATGCATGGATGCAACAATACAAGCGAGGCAAGGGAGTCCCACTCAACCTCGAACCTAGAAAACAATAGGCAAAAGTGAACAGGATTCACTTTCAACCCAACAGGGTAAACAACAAACAATACAATCAGGAAAACCAATCAATATATCAGAAATGAATAACAGCAGAAAAAATAAACAGCCACAGCAGCTCTGCATCAACATCTGACTTCAGGTCATCACCAATCAGCTACAAGCTTCAGCAAGCATCAATCTCCATCTCCACAGCCTTCAAGCAAGGTCTTGGTTATCAGTCTTCCATCTGCAATGGCTTTTCTTCAAGTCTCAAACTCCAAGAGGAATATCAGTCAACCAGATGAAGTGAATGAATGTTAGACAGTCAATTACCTACCAAGGGTGGTTCATTAACTGTTAACATTATATAGACAATTTTCTCTCAAAAGTTCTATCTTTCAAATACATTCACTGATCCTTCCAAAGGAAGGAGGTGGGTATTTGAAAGATACTTTGAATCATAGAGAAAGGATGGATGCAGACAAGGCATTCCATGTTTGGGAAACAAGCTTTCTAATCTAGAGCTCTGCCTAGCTCCTAAACCCTAGTCTCCTCAACAGCTGCTAGCAAAAATCTCCTCCTCAACTCTGGAAGTTGGTCTTCAATCCCTGGATCTCCAATGGCTTCATCATCACAAGTCTTCAGCTCTCCTAATCCCCAAGCAATCCCAATACCCACACAGACAAATCATAATCCCCAGAGAGGGCACACCACACCAGTCAAGAAAATATAGACAGTATTAATAGCAGTAGGGGAATCCTAATATTTTCTAAGGGATCTAATAACTACCCCTAATCCCTATAGTCCCATACCCCAAAGATTCAATTTCTAACTCCTAAGGGAACTGAACTTATTCACCTATGTTGTCACCTAAACCCTAATCTTGTTCATGTTATTCACACCTAATCAAATCACCTAAAATTAAGTCCTAAAAATATGAACTAAATTGTATATACAAGATAAATGTCTAATCTAATCAACCTAAAAAGAATGGATTAAAAATGGTAAAGCATCTATTCAAACTAAAATTAACAAAATCATGCATCAAACTAAATGTTATTTATACCTATTTAAAAGAAAAAATATGCCAAAAATATTTAAAAAAATGAAATATTAATTTTTTTGTATGATAATTTTCTTGACAAAATTATGAAAAGAATGCAAAAAGAACCAATGAAAAACATGCATTTTCCTATTTTTTATGAATTTTGAAAGAATTAAAAAAAAATATGAATGAAATAATATGAATTAAATTGAGCTGGGGTGCAATGAGCAAGAAAAACCAATTAAAAAGAGAAACGGGCCCAGACTGGGGGGTGCGCCTAGCAAGGCGCGTCTGGGCCCAATTTACTCAGAAAATATCAAAAAATTAAAAAGGGAAGAAACGGTGTGAATAGCGAATATTTCAGTTCATTAGGAAGTGGGCCTGATTTGGGGGTACGAATAGCAACAAGTTCAAAGCCCAGTCTGAAGATAATAAGTGGAACGGTGCGTTTTGATGTTTGAATCTCCCTCCGTTTTCCATTTTCAATCGTGGCCATTGGTTAAGTCTCTAGGTCAAAGTCAATTGGCTGATCGAACGGTTCAAAGGTTATCTTCAACTTTAGAAACCCTAGGGTTTCTGAAATTCCCTTCACCATGCATGCATCTTCGAGCTCCCTGTTCTCCCTCATCTCTCCACGAAATCAAACCATTCCAAAAGCAAACTTGCTCTAGAACAATCCCTCTACACAGCCATGCCAATAACTCTTCCTAAAACTCACTCAATAAACCAACCCGATATGAATAACAGTCTGACTCCACCATTAATACCTGTCATCAACCTCTCCAAAGCTTGCTCAATTCTATCCTAACCTTGTCCATACCTTATACTGATCACAACAAGCTATTAACCTAGGATTCTCATGCAATATTCCAAGAGTTATCCATCCAAACAGTTTTGGTACACCATGATCAAACTCCATGAAAACTCTCCAAACTCACCAAACTTAGTCATCTAACCTATCCTAGCCTTTCTATGATAATAACTACCTATAATTCTAACTAAAACATGCGATTCGAAGGAGAAACATACCTGGTGTAAAGTGAAGAAAACAGCTATGGAATGCTCTGATCAGATGCTTGTAATGATTGGAAATGGATCAGGGAACTTGTTCTTGAGTTCTGTGTGCAACAAATCTTGCTCCAATGCTCTGAATCTCACAATTCCAAAATTCTTGCTTCTTTGATGATCAACTTGAACAGGACGAATCCTCCTCAATTCTACCAAATCTTTATGTGAATTGTGATCTATGGATGATGGTGATGATGATCAAATCAGAAAATGTGGAAATTGATGAGAGTTTGAGAGAGTTTGAGTTGATTTTGCAAAATGAAAGAAAGATATGAAATTTTGTGTTTTGGACAAATTGATTCACCAACCCTTGAATGAAATCTCTCAATTCAATATATACATGAGATAAGAAACTCCTAGAAGCTTGGAGAAACTTCCCATGCACAATTTCCCTTGAATTTGATTATGTAACTTCCCTTATAAGTAACCATGAATAACTTTCAAAACTTGAACCAAACTCAAAATTCCACTTTAGCCAACGTTCTCAAAATGATTTTTCCAATCAAAATAACCTATAATTTCACCTCATTTGGCCAAAGTATGAAAAATCTCATTTTTAGGTCCTTTTTTATTCATTAAATTCACCAATTTTGAAACCTTGTGCTATGAATCTTTCCAATCTCTCATGGTCACTTTTCTAGACTCAAAATGTCATTTGGAACAAGTTTGATGTTGTGAAGTTTTCCATTTGAAGCTTCCTTATATGAGTTTTGGGCATAGGCTTGAAATGACCTGTAATTCTCAGATGACCAAAATACCCTTTGCTTGCCAAGACCATAAGTAGAGTTCCCCAAATCATATGAAGGCATACTATACCATTATAGAAAGCTAAGACAATGAGTAACAACTCTTATGTTGACCATAAATTCATTTGAAATCTCCTTGAGGGGTAAAAAGTGCTTGGAAGTCAAGTCACTTTCACAGACAAAATTTCAGATACCTCAGATGACCTATAACTTGCAAGGACCATAAATTGAGTTCTATAAATCTCCTTAGTGTCTTCCACCACTCAATTTAAAGGTATTGAGATCCTCTACAAGTTTCATGTTGACCAAGGATCCATTTGAAGCTTTCATTTTGACTTATCTTGCTTGGAAATTTGACCTAAATTAGGGGATTTTACACAGAAACCCTAATTTAGAAACTCCTCTTCTCCTTGATATCTCTTGATTTCTTCTTAGCACAACAACATATCCTTCTTTACATGTCAAATGATGAACCCCACATCTTTCCAATAGCCCTTAATGCCTTTCAATCAGTCATTTGACCTAGAGTTGACCCAGGGTTGACCCCAGATGAAACCCTAGTTGACTGTCTTCAACTGCAATTCTTGTGATCACACCAATGACTTGTCTCCTTCTCCAAATGACTTTCTAAGTCTCCCATGATGTCCAGATACTCTCCATGCTCAGTCCACAGCTCACAATTTCTTTGATGGTCCTCAGATACCCTCAGATAGGAGATAGATGCACTGATTGATCCACTGACTTCCCAGCTTTCCAATCTTCTCTGATGACTTAAATGAGCTTGAATTTGAATATTAACCTCTTGATAGGCTCATAGAGATGAGAATAGTGCTTGGTCCCCTGTTGGATGACTTGCTATGCTTATGCTATGCAGATGATTAGGCTATGTACATGACTCTATATGCAAATGCTAAGGATATTGAAACATAAACCAAGTGAATAAGGTTGGGCAAATTTTAGGGTGCAACACGAACCACATACAAACATGCAAATAATTGAAAGAATGATCATACATGGCAACAGCATCATGATTAAACAACCACAAACAGTAGCAAACAGCTAGAACAATTCAATCCTAATGCATCGCATTGATCTATGATGATTCGAATCAAACCGGTACGTGAACATGCAAGCAAACAACAAAATATGGCATTTTGGCACAACGTTAATCGGTTAACACATACTGTTAATCGGTTAACCTGTGTAAAACAAGTGAAAATCTGGAAATTGTAGGTGTTAATCGGTTAACACCCTGAAAACTTTGAAAAATTTGAATATTTGAATTGGTTAACCGGTTAACCATATACGTTAACCGGTGAACATTGTACCAAAAGCAGAAAAACAGCAAACATAACCACTTTCCAGCAAATAAGTACTTATCCGATCAACCGGATAATCGCATAACCACTTATTCACGAACTTAAACCAGAAAATCATGATTTAAACAACATGTAAACAGATCAACACAACCAGATCATGGATCAAACAACTCAAATCAATCACAATTCAATCGAATATGAAGATTTACATGGTAAACATGCAAATAAGCTTGAAAATTAAATCGGATCAGAAATCCAACCTACGAATTGAAGAATTGATTCGATAATTGTTGAGTCAACTGTAATTATGTAGATCTAAGCACAGACGTCCGGAATACTTCAAGATCCAAGCTAGTTGATGTTGTATGAATGAAGATCCTTCACAATTAAGTCAAATTACTCCAAATAAGCACTTCTACAATCACCTCAAAATCCAGATCTGAACTTGCACAAAAATTGAAGGATGAAATCACTTCAATCAATGTAATGGATGGAGGTTTTGCTCTTAGAAATCAAGGATTCCAATGAAGAATCAATGATTTTAATGGAAAAGAGCTTTGAATGAAGGTTTTGGCTATGGAGGAAATTGAGAGAATTAAGAGAGAATTGATCAACTCTGAATTTGAAATGCAAATTATGAAGGTTAGATGAGTGTGGTTTGGAGTAATTCACTTAAATACCACTTTGGTTGGGATCCAAAACAAAGGCTTGGAAGTTGGTTTGGAAATTGTGGTATGAAATGAGGTTTGGGGTTTTGGAGGGAAATAAAATTTAACCAAATTTCAAATGATGTTCTAGATCCTTCCCAAGTGCAAAAATGGGCTTTCAAGTGATCAAAATTGGACCCTAAAGCAACTCCACTTGAAAATTCACGTACAGGGAAAATTCTGTTATGGTTAACCGGTTAACCATATGCGTTAACCGGTTAACACTGTTAAAACTTCAATTCTGGGCTGATTTTCAAATGGTTAATCGGTTAACCATATGTGTTAACCGATTAACACCTTCAAAAATTTTAATTTGGCGCCTTTTGGTGGGAAATCTGTCCATTTGCCCTGTTTCAACTGTCTGGAGCTCTGTTTAGCTGCTGAGCCTCATTTTTGACCGTTGGCACTGTGAGAATACTTGACATGAGCCTGAGTGCTGCTTTTGATCTAAAGTTAACCTGCAAAACCGAATAAAGTCGATCGCTCAATTGCTGGGCAAAATAAATGTCGAAGCTCTAATGCTCTCTGTTCGATGTTCATTCTTTTGCTCCGAAATGCACATGAGCCACAGGAACACCTTGATCCCATTCCTCGAGACCGAATGCTATGCAATGCAAAATGCTAAATGCGAAAATAAAACTTAAGCCAAGTATAAAAACGAGAAGGAAAATTTTGGGGTGCTACAGCTGCCCCTATTCAAACAACTTGGACCTGAAGGGAGGAAAAGCATCCGCTTTCAACCATTCAAAGTAAAAGGTGATTGAATACAAAAGAAACCGGAAATTTGCACCCCGCGGGAATGCAAAACAGCGACTACCAACCAAGAGTCGGAAAATGACGCGCTGGGGATAACAATCCAACATAATCTGAACTTCATCCAAAAGATGCTAACCAAAAGTCGGGGATAACGAACACCAGGGGATACCAACCAAGACTTGGGATAAAGATCAAAGATACCAACCAAGAGTTGGAAATAACCCAAGGATACCAACCAAGAGTCGAGATGAAACCAACAACAGATACCAACCAAGAGTTGGGAAACAACTGAAGGATACCAACCAAGAGTTGGAAAACGAACCAAGGATACCAATCAAAAGTTGGAAACAACCTCTGGAATACCAACCAAGAGTTGGAAAACAACCAACGATACCAACCAAGAGTTGGGAAAGAACACGCTGGAATACAAAAGAGTAGCCAAACAGCTTTGTGGCGACTTCGCCGGGGAAAGAGTAAACTAATCAGACGACTCTGAGGATACCATCCATGAGATGGGATAAAGGTTACTCTCTGGGATAAGAACCCAAACACTACAAACCAAGAGTTAGGATTACCACTACATGGTGAGACGACTTCGCTGGGTGAGGCATATTGACCAAAAGTCAGAATCAACAACCAGATAACAAAAGTTACCAACCAAAAGTCGGAATAACGTCAACAAGACAATCAAACCGGATATTACAACCTTACTGGGGAATCCAAGACCACCAACCAAAAGTTGGAATTGCAGCAAAAATTACCAACCAAGGGTTGGAATGACCCCCTCAAAACCGACAATCGCCAACCAAAAGTCGGAATAAACATCAACAAAACCTCACCAACCAAAAGTTGGAAACGAACACCCTGACAATTCATGAATTACCAACCAAGAGTTGGGATAACACTCCACAGGAGAGACCAAGGACTACCAACCAAGAGTTAGAATCAAAAAATGCTACCAACCAAAGGTTGGAATAACAAATCTGCCGGAAAAACAATACCAAAGGAATACCAACCAAAAGTTAGGATTGCTACCACACACCGAAGATCACCAACCAAAAGTTGGAAACGAACATCTGCCAAGTTCCCAATTACCAACCAACAGTTGGGATAATGACTCCGCTGATGAATAGAGGAGGACTACCAACCAAAAGTTGGGATAAACATCCAACCAAGGAAGACCACCAACCAAGAGTCGGAATAAACATCCAATCAAGCGACAGACTGCCAACTAAGAGTTGGGACAACGACCATGCATACCAACCAAAAGTTGGGATAACAACCACAAATACCAACGAAGAGTTGGGAAACCACGATCCTGGATACCAACCAAAAGTCGGGATCAAACAACAGGCCACCAACCAAAAGTTGGAAAAACGACTGCAAACGACAGGCTACCAACCAAAAGTCGGAAAAACGACTGCAAGGTATAACATCCAACCAAAAGTTGGTAAACAAGGCTGCTAACCAAAATTCAGAACACAAGCTAATAACCAAGAGTTAGGATCGTCAGGAAAATAAATCCTCATCGACCAAAAGTCGGAACAAAAGCCACTAACTAAGAGTTAGGATCGCAAAGATTGCCAACCAAGTGTCGCTACCGCGAAAATAAGGTGCCGGCAAAACAGAAGAGTCGCCACCTTTCATTATTTATCCCTCAGAACGGGAAACGAAATGATCAGAAAAACCTAACGAAAGGGTATAACACAAGGTCATCGCAACCATTGTCTGGGTTCGGGAGTCGGTTACGCAAGGGGAAGGTATTAACACCCCTCACGTCCATCGTACTCGATGGGACCCACACTTGTTGTGTTTATCTGACGGGTTGGTTTACTATCTACCTATCAAGGCCGGTATAAAATGAAAAGAAAATGACTCGGCAAAGCATCGCACTTTATGCCTACGTATTCTCATCAGAGAATGAGAAATCAGAGTCAACGTAGTTCGCCTAACTACGGGTTACGGGGAAGGTGGCTCGCCAATACGTCAGTATTGTGCCTACGTACTCTCAACAGGTATGAGAGATCAGAGCTTACGTAGTTCGGGATAATACGGATTACGGGAATTCAGATTCATCTCTTGTTATCGAGTAGGGTTAACACACAGTTCCAGCAGTTGGATGTACGCAGCTCGACCCTTGGAGACTTAGGCGTTACCGTTTACGGTAGAACTGGGAGTTAACGACACTCTTTTCTTCAGAAAAGCTTCCTTTGAATTATGGGCCCACGGGGCAGAAAGGTTTGAAGTTTGTTTTCTCTCTTTTACGGAAGAACTGTTTTTTATGGATGTTTGCAACCAACATCGCACTAGAGACTATGACCTGAGAGTGAATGCGTCGCATGTCACCCAAAGGGTGCCATACTAAACATCCAAGCTGTCGAAAAGAAACTCTCCGACAACCCTTTCTCAAATAGCTTAAGGCTCGTAACGTACGACGCCCGTTAACCTTTATTACTGTGTTTTAATTTGTTTTGAGATGAGAAGAGAGAACGAACAGGTTCAACTAAGGGGAGACCATCAAGTCCTAATGTTGTCATGCCAAGGATTCATCCTATGGTTGAGGTTTGAAACAGGGGACTCCTAGAAGTTATCATGCATAGGTTTCAACCTAAAGTTCTAATCATCACTTCCTTATCAAAGGAAGTGAGATTCCTAGGGGATCATGTCAATGATAAACAGAAACAGATAAAGCATCAGCTTAAATAGTAAACAGTAAAATGCATGCAATGCAAGTGAGGGAGGAAATGTGTGTGGGGCAGCAGCCTCCACAAGCTCATCTCAACCTCAAGCCAGATATGAATAACTGCAATCATACAGAAGAAATAACATGCTATCAAGCAAAATATAATAACTGCAATCATATAGAAGAAATGAAATAAAATGCCATCAAGCAAACACAAACCACATAGGCAAGGGAGCTGGGCTCTACCGAATACCCGCAAGCAAAGCCATACAGTAAAAATACAAGCAGAGGGAACAACTCAACCTCTAGTGCAATCATGCTCCTAGCTTAAATAAATCTAAATATGAACTTATTCTAATGCATCAAGCAAATCAAACAAGTCACATCAATACAGTTGCACAACAAGCAAACAGACAGGAAAGAAAGCAGATCAACAGCCTCCACAGCTTCACAGCAAAGCTCTCCTCTGACAGCAGTTCAGTCCTCAGTCTTCAACTGCTCTTCAAGGCTATCATCTTCAATAGCAAGTGTCAACTTGCTTCTTCAAGCTTTCACACCTCACACACAAGTATCAACTTGTTCTCCAACTTCAAGCTTCAGCTCTTAATTTGACCTCAGCAGGGTTTTCTTTTACAAGTGTCAACTTGTTCTTCTTGGTCTTCAAGCTTCAGCTCCAATGGCAGTCTTCAAACCCAGGGAAGTAGCAACTTCTAGCATCTCCAATCTTCTAGCAAGGAACTCCATCCTCTAGCAAGGGAGAAAGATTCATCTAACAAGAGCAAGGTTTGGATAGTGGAAAGCAGAGTGAAGACCAAAGGTCACCACTAAACACTCCACCATCAAAGAAAGGAACCCTCAAAGGTTCTACCAACTTGGGAAGAGCCACACATCCTACCAAAGGATGGATGAGGCCTTCACAAGGGGACCTTACATCATGGGGAAGAATGGAAGTGATCAACACCTTCCATGTTTATGAAAGAAGAGGATCTATCTAGAAGCTCTACTTACAAACCCTAATCTTAACACCTAAACAAAACTACTCCAAAGGAAGAGCTACCTTCAAGTCCAAGCTCCTTCAAGCATTCCTCAGCAGCCCACATATGTCTTCATCATCATCCAAGAGCAAGAGAGGAAAAAACCCTAATCTAAGGGAACTAAAGAAATCATTCTAGTTGAATTAGCAAGTTAGGATCACCTAAAACCTAGTACTAAAGTTAATCCTAACTAAAATAATAAAACCAATTGTAAATTCCTACAAAAATAACTATGGGAACCTAATTCAATCATGAATCTACCATAGAAAATCCAGAGGTTGAATCATCCACACAGTTCTAGAAATAAATCCTAAATCATGAAGTACTAAGCTTAAACCCTAAAACTAGAGCACCTAAAGTTTCAACTTAAAACCACTACCTAATCTCATCACAAAAATGTGAGAAAAATCTAAGGGGAGCATACATATCTAAACTAGCCACACACAAAAAGTTAGCTCAAGAATCATCATCAAATGATGACACAAAATTCAGCAAAACAAGGTATCAACCATAATGGATTTAATATCAATTTTCAAACCTATATGAAATGATGAAAATAAAAGAAATAAGAAGAAAATAATAAAAGGTGCGTGCTGAATAGAAATTCATTGCAGTTCATTTCAGGAATTGGGCCAATTGGGGGGTGTGGATATCACTCAGCTAACTAAGCCCAAACCATTCCAATTAATGAAACGATGTGTTTTATTTAGAAGTCTCTCTTCAGATTTTGAGAGCCAATCGTGGCCATCCATCCATTGCCTGAGTCAATTGTCAAACCTTCATCTGATGGTCCATGTTCATCATCCCCAATTCAAACTGAGATGGAGGAAGTTCTCAGACGGTGGCCTGAGCTGCAGCGCCACCATCTTCTCCGGTGAGGTGCTCTTCTCAGGTCATCAAAAATGACAAAACAAATCATCATCTTGCTCAATTTTTCATCCTGATCACGAATCCATCATCTAAATTCCCTAATTCTTTCTCTATCTCCAAACACGATAGCAATTTCAGAAATCCACCAAATCTTGATCATCATGATTCTTAAAATTAATGACACTAATGTAATCCTCACTCTTCACTGATCAATTTCCACTATCCAATCATGAATAACACTCCAAGAATCATGAGAAATCCATTTCAACAGAAGTTGCACAACACCTAGCATTGTCTCTAAAGTTGAAATTGATCATCCAAAATCCATCTATATCAATATGGGAACCTAACCACATGCTTCTAGTTCACTGAAAACACATAATTAGAGAGAAATTTCAAGAGGTTAAAACCTGTATTTGAGCTTATACCAGATGCACTTCTTGCTCGATTCAACCTTTAAGATGATGCAAATTCACTCTAAATCACCTTCCAAAGCTAACGCAAACTTCAATTTCCCTTGGATTGGCCTTGAACTCAGAATGCGATTTCAACTTGCAGCTGTGAAACTTCAACCTCACTCTCTGCTTCAGGGATCAATCTTCACCAAAAAAATGGCTGAACACACTCTAATGTTTATATAGAAATCATTGGAAATGTCTAGAAAGTTCTGTAACCTTCCATAGGAGATTTTGCAATTTCAATTTCTCCTTCAAAGTCAATTGTGCACAGTCACGATTATGGCTCTCTTTGGGCATGAAAATGCTTGCAATCATCATCTCATGAGATATTGAACTAGTTGGTTATGTTAATTTCCTTGTTTGCAAGCCAATGGTGTGAGTTTGATGTGTTGCTTCATCATGAAGAAACAACATGAAATGATATGAAAATGGACTCAAACCAAAATTCCAACATTTCCAAAGTTCTTAAAATGACTTTTCCATTCAAAATGACCTATTATTTTGCCTTGTTTGGACACAAAATAAATTATTTCAATTTTTGACCATTAAATGCCTTTAATTCTTCTTTTTTCAAAATTCCTTGAACCACATCCTTCCTTGAGCCATTTCAATGCCCCCTTGATGCATGGTCAAGGTTAAAACCCCATTTTGAGCAACTTTCAAGTTGAACAAAATTTCATTTGAAGTGTCTAAGTTGGTGAAAATGACCTATGATCATAAATGACATATAATCACAACTTCCCAAAATACCCTTGACTTGTCAAAGCCATAACTTGAGTTCTACAAATCCTATCAAGGACTTCTAGTACTCTATGGAAAGCTAAGAGGAGAAGGAAAAACATTCATTTTGACCAAAAGTTCATAGGAATCTTCCTTCTTAGGCAAACGTTCCATGCAATTTGGGTAACTTTCAAGTCCCAAATTCACATACCTCAGATGACTTGTAACTTGTCAAAGCCATAACTTGAGCTCTATAAACCCTATCAAGGACTTCTAGTACTCAAATTAAATCTAAGACCATGCCCTACAACAATCATGTTGGGGTCAAGATGAGATGACAATCACATCTTGAGTTAAATTGCCTTGAAGATAGGGGTCAAACTAGGGGATTTTACACTGTCAAGCCTTAGAAACCCTAGCTTGAAACTTCTCAAACTCTTCAATCATGATGAGTTAACCTTGAAATCATTCTTGGAACATCTTAATTAATCAATCCATGATCACATGGCTCTTGAATTAGGTTTCAACCTTCTTCAAATCATCAGTTGACTTAGGGTTGACCCAGTCAAACCCTAGCTACACCCATCATGGCTGAGGCTTCTTAATCTTACACAATGACCTGTCTAGGCCTCAAAGTGATCTTCAACACTTCTCATGAGATCTCTCAAGACCTCAAGTCCAACTTCATGGCTTCAGAATCATCTGATGGCTTTCCACAACTTTCAAGTTAGGAGACACACATACTTGGTTTGAATCACTCTCTCTGAGGATCTTTTAATTTCTCTGACAAGGATATCAACCCTTGAACACTTGAATAACCTTCTTAGCTAGCTTCATAGTCTTGTGTATCCCTTGATTGGTAATCATACCTCTTGATCTCCTGCACACATGTCAATGGAATGCAAATTATAGTGCTAATGTGAATGAAATGAAACATAAGCTAGGTAAAGAAATGTTGGGAAAATTTTGGGGTGCAACAGCTGCCCCTATTCAAACGGCTTAGACCTGACTGGGTGAGAAGCGAACGACTCTCAAACAATCAAGGTAAAAGACGGTTGAATACCAATAATCCCGGAAATTTGCCAATTGCGCAAGTACACGGTAGTCTGATGGGGACAAATCTTCGGAAACTGAAACAATAGCTGCACGACAACTAGCTGGAGAATTACTGATCTGAATCCCTGTCAGGATGATTCTCTTATTTATCTGATATCATTGCGTCCTCAAATCATCGACGGTAACTGGTGATTTGCCAACCACACAGGTAAACGATACTCTGATTGGTAGGCACGTCTTCAAAACTGAGCATGACAGTTGTACGACAACTCTGCTGGGGAATTGGTCACACGGTAACCGGTGAAGGGCCTAATCTCGAATCTCCGTCAGGATGATTATCTGATTTCGCTGTAGATCTTCGTCCTCAAGTCATCAAGGGATCACTGGTCACTCGGTAACCGGTGATACATAGTTGGTATTGCCGTCAGACGTTCTGTGACATTGCAACAGAAGGATTCCTCGGGACTCATCAAATCGTTAGGAACTTTTTAACAATCAAGTTAATCATGCCATCGGGCATTCAAAGAAATTTTCGGGCATCAGCTGAACTTCGTCAGTAAGTCGGGAATAGAATTCTTGGTCAATCATGAGCCAAATAGGGATATCCAAACTTCTACCATCAGGCACTCCGCATCAGCTGAGATAACTGCTTCGACATCGCAGCTGGACTTCATCAGTAAGTCTTGATAGTTTGGCACTACTGCCGGACTTCAATCATCAAGTCTTCAAGGGAAATTTCAACTTCTCTGTTTAAAACCTGTTGGGGATGACACATCTCCGCTGGGGATTCTGGAGAACTATCAAGTAACTCTGCTTCGGGGATCCAGAAATCATTCTGGGTGAATCAACTCTGCTGAGGATTTCAAGAATCATCCTGAACCAATAACTCCGCCGGGGCCTTCAAGAATCATCCTGAACCAATAACTCCGCCAGGGATTTCAGGAATCATCCTGAGCAAACACTCTGCCGAGGACTCCAAGCATCAACTTGAGCAACCAACTCCGGCGACCTCACTGGGGATTTAAAGAATCATCTCAAACAATCAACTTCGCTGGGGAATTCAAGAATCATCTTGAGCAAACCATTATGCGAAGGAACACCTGCAAAACAAGAACGGTAACGACCTAGTTCATGTATGCATGTTTTGACAATGGCTCAATGCTCCACACGGTGGAAATGCTACGCGTTTAGGATAAATGCTATGCAATCATGCAAAATTCTACGACACCATCAGCAAAATAAATGCTGAAGGGAAAAGCCTCCTGTCAAGGAGAAAGAACCACTTTGGTGGAGGAAGGACTCATCCTGTCAAGGAGAAGAAGTCACACCAATCTCAATTGGACTCCGCCTGGGGAAACAAACTCCAGACGACTGCTGCAGGGGAGTAAGGTTCTACGAGAACCTGGACCTGCTCATCTAGGTGTACGAACCACAAACTGTCGAGGAAACGATATCAGTCGTAGAAATAAACTGCACGGCCTTCGCGACAAAACTTTCTGGGAGATAACGACTCCGATGGAGAAAAACAGCCTCAGCTATTCAACACTCTACTGGGGAAAACCAATCATGGACCGCACGGTTTCCAAGGACTCGGCTCTCTTGGGGATCTGCAAACTCGGCTGGGGAAGAAGGAATCATCCTGCTTACTGGGGAGAGTACGACTCTGTGGGGAATCTCAATTCCGCTGGAGACTTCAGTCTGAGCTATCGAAAGCTGCACACTTGCGAATAGTCTTCTACAAAAACTGCACATTGACCCAGGGCTAGGGATGAACATACACTTCAGCGCATGACTCAGCTGGGAAAATGATGATCCTGCCCAGGATACATCTGGTTGGGGAGAGAATCTTCTCTGCTTGGGGGATCAATGCTCTTGGTCCTATGTTCAGACTCCGCGGGGAGATACGGCTGCACTTGCTGGAGAAGAAGGAATCATCCTGCTTGGGGAAACATACAGCATACTATCTGGAATATGCTATACCTGCAACCACACAAACAAACAGACAAGATACCCTTCTCAAAGGAACCTATCAAGGTTATCATCAAGTAATTCATTGTTTCAACAATCAGTGGCCTAGGCCAGTAAGTTTATGTATGCGCATTTTATCAAAAACATTGGCGCTCTTTTTCGCAAACAAAACAGATAGGTGCTAAACAGACAAACAGAATTGCTGAATAATATACATTTTATTGATAACGGACCCCTGAATGGGTAAAAATGCTTTACAACAGATGCAAGCTCCTGGAATGAGGAAGCTGCGCAAATATATAAACATAAATATACATCAGTATATACACAAATGTCGGCAATGTAGCGTAGGCGAACACCATGAGTTGATCCCTCTATGACCCACTCGACTTCGATACTTCTCCGACGCTTCAGCTTCAGAAGAGATTGATTCAGATAAACGGCCCTCAGGTCTTCCAAACCACTAAACAAATACAGTCCACACGCGGAACGCAGTCATTTGCTTTTTCAAATCCCTAACTTTTGCCTGAATCGCCCTTTCGGGTTTTCGATTCACCGGGATACCTTTTTCTGCCAAAGTCGCCCTTCCAGGTTTTCGACTTTGCGGGTGTACGTTCTTTTCTTTTATATCCCTAATTTTTGCCCGAACCCTTTTTTCCTTTTTTATGGTTCGCCGGGATGCCCCATTTTTGCCTGGATATTCTTTTTCTTTCCAGCGGGTAATTTTTTAAGCAAAGTATTTTTTAACTGCGTCTGCGTTCACCGGGGATGCAAAATCTTCGCCATCCATCGTGGATAATAACAAGGCTCCTCCCGAGAAGACCTTGCTGATGATGTACGGACCTTCGTAATTGGGAGTCCACTTGCCCCGGTGATCGGAGTGTGGAGGAAGAATTTTCTTCAGGACGAGATCACCCGTCTGAAAGGTTCCTGGACGCACCTTCTTGTCACAGGCTTTCTTCATTCGGCTTTGGTACAGGCGACCATATGCAATCGATGCTAACCTCTTTTCGTCCATCAGGATGAGTTGGTTTAGTCGGTTCTTAATCCATTCTTCCTCATCGAGTTTCACATCAACCAAAACTCGTAAAGAAGGAATCTCAACTTCTAACGGTAGGACAGCTTCCATACCGTACACCAGTGAGAAAGGGGTTGCCCCGGTTGATGTACGTACCGTTGTACGATAACCGTGTAGTGCAAATGGCAGCATCTCGTGCCAATCCTTATAGGTCACAACCATCTTCTGTACAATCTTCTTAATGTTCTTATTGGCCGCTTCAACGGCGCCATTCATCTTCGGTCGGTAAGGAGATGAGTTGTGGTGTTCAATCTTGAAACTCTGGCACAGGTCCTTCATCATCTTGTTATTCAGATTCGAACCATTATCAATAATGATCCGCTCGGGAATTCCGTAACGACAGATGATGTCCCTCTTTATGAATTTAGCCACGACCTGCTTGGTCACGTTAGTATATGAGGCTGCCTCCACCCACTTGGTGAAGTAGCCGATGGCTACTAGAATGAAGCGATGACCGTTAGATGCAGTGGGCTCGATCTTGCCTATCATGTCGATGACCCACATGGAGAACGGCCACGGGGAGGACATGACATTCAACGGGCATGGCGGCACATGAATTTTATCAGCATAAATCTGGCATTTATGACATCTCTTCACGAATTTAAAACAATCTGATTGCATCGTTAGCCAGTAGTATCCTGCTCTCAGGATCTTTCTTGTCATAGCATGCCCGCCGGCGTGCGTACCAAATGTGCCTTCATGGACTTCTTCCATGAGCATATTCGCTTCTTTCTCATCTACACATCTGAGTAGCACGAGATCGTGGTTTCTCTTATACAAAACTCCATCAGGATTGAGATAAAAATTTCTAGACAGCCTCCTCAGAGTCTTCTTATCCTGGGTTGTCGCTCCCGCAGGATACTCCTTAGTCATAAGGAAAGTCTGGATGTCATGGAACCATGGTTTGCCATCGGAGGCTTCCTCAATCGCAAAGACAAATGCAGGTCTATCAAGACGAGAAAGGACAATTCTTGGAGCTTCATTCCAAAAATTGACTTTATACATTGAAGCCAACGTGGCTAAGGCATCAGCCATCTGGTTTTCAGCTCTGGGCACATGATGGAGTTCCACTCGATCAAAGAACGAAAGTAGCCTTCTGGCATAGTTTATGTACGGCACCAAATTCGATTGACGAGTCTCCCACTACCCTTTAATCTGGTTAATCACAAGTGCCGAGTCACCATATACATCTAGGTTCTTGATTCTCAAATCAATTGCCTCTTCTAGACCCATGATGCATGCTTCGTACTCTGCTTTGTTATTGGTGACCGGAAACGTCAATCTAGTGGTAAACGGGATGTGGGATCCATGGGGAGTTGTGATGATCGCCCCAATGCCACTTCCGTAAGAATTAACCGCCCCATCAAATATCAATTTCCATTGGGATTTCCTATCTGGACCCTCGTCGGGCAACGGCTCATCACAATCTTTCGCTTTGAGAAACATGATATCCTCATCAGCGAATTCAAATTTCATCGGCTGATAATCTTCGATCGGCTGTTCGGCAAGGTATTCAGACAATATGCTACCCTTGATGGCCTTCTGGGAAACGTATTGAATGTCATATTCCGTCAACACCATTTGCCATCTGGCAATCCTGCCCGAAAGCGCTTGCTTCTCGAAGACGTACTTGATTGGATCCATCTTCGAAATTAGCATGGTTGTATGATTGAGCATGTACTGTCGTAAACGTTTGGAAGCCTAGGCTAGTGCACAACACGTCTTCTCCAGCATCGAGTAACGAGATTCACAGTCTGTGAACTTTTTACTCAAGTAGTAAATGGCATGCTCCTTTCTGCCCATCTCGTCGTGCTGACCGAGAACACACCCCATACTATTCTCAAGAACTGTCAAGTACATGATTAAGGGTCGTCCCGCCACTGGGGGTATCAAGATCGGAGGTTCCTGTAGATACTGTTTTATCTTATCAAATGCCTTATGGCA
The DNA here is from genome assembly GCA_963859935.3 of Lathyrus sativus. Taxonomy (NCBI): domain Eukaryota; kingdom Viridiplantae; phylum Streptophyta; class Magnoliopsida; order Fabales; family Fabaceae; genus Lathyrus; species Lathyrus sativus. The sequence continues at coordinate 239,001,897 of OZ012735.1, read as the reverse complement.
ATCCTCGTTCCAGATAATTGCCTGATCTTTCTTTAACAGTTTGAACATCGGTTCACACGTGGCCGTGAGCTGAGAAATAAACCTTGCAATGTAGTTTATTCTGCCCAGGAAACCACGAACTTCTTTTTCTGTTTTTGGCGCTGGCATTTCTTGTATTGCTTTTATCTTCGCAGGATCAACCTCAACGCCTCTTTCACTCACGATAAACCCCAGTAGTTTTCCAGACCATACTCCGAAAGTACACTTGTTAGGATTCAGCCTCAACCTGAACTTCCTAAGCCTCTCAAAAAGCTTCAGCAAATTGACCAGATGTCCCTCCTCCGTTTGGGACTTCGCAATCATGTCATCAACATAGACTTCAATCTCATGATGAATCATGTCATGAAATAAAGTAACCATTGCTCGTTGGTAAGTGGCCCCTGCGTTCTTCAGACCGAAAGGCATTACCTTGTAGCAAAAGGTTCCCCAAGGAGTGATAAACGTAGTTTTCTCCATGTCCTCCGGCGCCATCTTGATCTGATTGTAGCCGGAGAAGCCATCCATGAACAAAAATACGAAGAACTGAGTTGTATTGTCGACCAACACATCAATATGAGGCAGCGGGAAATCATCTTTAGGGCTCGCCCTATTCAAATCCCGATAATCGACGCACATTCGTACCTTACCGTCCTTCTTCGGTACAGGCACTATGTTGGCGACCCACAGAGGGTAAGTAGTGACCTCTAAGAAGCCAGCATCAAGCTGCTTCTGCACTTCTTCTTTGATCTTAACGGCCATATCTGGTCGTGTCCTCCTAAGCTTCTGCTTAACGGGAGGACAATCTTCTCGCAGCGGTAAGTGATGGACCACGATGTCAGTATCAAGTCCGGGTGTCGTACCTCGAAAAATACGATCCTCGCGATGGACGCGGAAAATACTGTTCGGAACAGAGTCGCCACCGAACTTTATTCATTCCAAGGATGGAATAGGAAAATATCGATAAAACCTTTAGGGAGATAAGAACATGGTCATCGCAACCAATATTCTTGGTTCGGGAGTCGGTTACGCAGAGGGAAGGTATTAGCACCCTCTACGTCCGTTGTACTCAACGGGAACCTCTTGATCGATTCGAGAGTAAAGTTAGCTATGCTTGTTTGTTTTCTTCTAAGGTTTCTCCTATAGGGGAAATGGATGGTTATAGGATAGGGTGCTCGTCAAGGATTGGGGCCCTTGTGCCTACGTATCTTCACTTGTAAGAAGTGGAAAATCAGAGCATTCGTAGTTCGTGGGACTACGGGTAAAAAGGGGGATTGTGGGAAATGTGCTCGCTAGGATTATCGCAATCCTATGCCTACGTACTCTCAACAGATATGAGAGATCAGAGCAGCCGTAGTTCGGCTAACTACGGTAAAGGGTTTGGAAAATGAACGAGTGTTTAGGTCGCATTCTAACTGCTAAACATTGGCTTGTCTGCTCGCTAGGGGAGGCTGAAACACGAGTTTGTTATGCGCGAAAGAAGATACTAAACAATGTTCTTTGAGAAGAGGTGTATGGATTGAACGAGAGCTTATGATCGCATTCTAACTGCTAAACGTTGGCTTGTCTGCTCGCTAGGGGAGGCTGAAGCTCGAGTTCATATGCTCGGAAGAATGGGCTAAACAATGTTCTATGGAACAGGTATGTTTGAGTTGGAAATCGCACGAGGGCGAAAAATTTAGTGTTTATCGTATTGGATGTTTTGGTTTGGGAAAGGAAGGTAGATTTTAATAGGTTTAAGGTTTCAATTGCACGGGGGAAAGAAATAGGAGTTTGGTTAGGTAATTTGATGAAGAATGACGACTATTCGATAAACGAGACGTCAGCCTCGCAATCAATTAATCGGGGCATTATTGGAATGTTAGATTCCAACGACACCTTTTTCATTCGAATAAATTCGAAATGTGTTTGAGAAAGTTTCAATCGCGCGAGGGCGAGAGAAGAGAGTTGGATTGAATATTTTAAGGGAGAATGACGACTACTCGATAAACGAGACGTCGGCCTCGCAATCAATTAATCGGGATATTATTGGAATGCTAGATCCCAACAACACCTTTTTCATTCCATTAATTATGAAATAGTATTTGAATGGACGATGGAGATATTTGTCCAAATAATTAGGGCACGTGTTTTATAAACGAAAGGTCGAGCGAACCACGACCTAAAGCGTACGCCCCAAGAGTGGTTACTCAAGAATTCAAGGAATGCGAGACTCCAAGAACTCAATTCTTTCGTAGTTTAATTAAGAAAATAGTTTGGATTTGACGTACAGTTTAGAAGCGTACTAGGGTTTATACTCGATCGCACAAAGGTGAGGAACATGATTAGACGGGTTGAAAATTTGGGAGGAATGATGACTATTCGATAAACGAGACGTCGGCCTCGTAACCAATTAGTCGGGATATCATTGGAATGCTAGATCCCAATGATAATATTTTTCATCCCATTAATTATGAAATAGTGTTTGTTGGACAGTGAATACTTGTCCAAATAATTATGGAAATATTTTAGAAACAAAAGTTTGAGTGACGCGCTATTCGAGGCGTACGCCTCAATAGTAGTCACTCTCGAATTCGAGGAATGCGCGACTCCAAGAACTCGATTATTTCGTGATTTAATTAAGAAAATAGTTTGAAAATATTAGCGTATTTGATCTAGGCGCGCTAGGTATTCTTGAAAATAAGATCGGAAGGGTCACAACTCAAGGTGTGCACCTCGAGAGCGGTCGCTTAAAAATCAAAGAAGGCGAGATCGCTTAAAAATTCAAGGAAGGCGAGATCCAAGAATTCAATCGTTTTGAAATTTGATTAAGAAGAATGGTTTAATTTAATTAAGAAAAAATAGTTTTAATTTTCATATATAAAATAAATTAATCAATTATGAAAAGGTTTTAAGAAAAGCTAATTATAATTAATTGTTTTGAAAAAAAAGTTTAATATCTAAAAAAAAAGTTTTAAATAAAGTATAACTTTCGAAAAGTTTAATATTTAAAATATTAATTTGGTAATAATTTTAAAATGTATTTTATTTAAAAGAATGAATATTTGGAATTTATTATAAAAATATCTAATTGATAAAATTGCTTTAAAAAAATTAATTGAGTAAAAGAACGATTTGGAAACCGAAAGACGGAACAACCACAACTCAAGGGCGTGCGCCTCGAGAGCGGTTGTCCAAGGACTCAAGGGATGCTAGACCCCAAGAGTTCACTACTTTCAATAAATTAATTTAGGAAAACATTTTAAAAACAGATTGAATTAAAACACTTAAAATTTAATTAAGACTAGAAAAATTTGATATTAGCAAAAAGTCAAGATTAATTATTTAATAATCCAATTAATACAAAATAAGATACAAAAATAATAATCTTAACATTAGTCATATAACTCTTCATTAAAATTAATTTCAAAATAGGGCCCAGTTTAAAACACATGCCTACAAAGTTAGCTCTATGGACAACGTGATCTTAATCAGGAATTAATCATCAGGATATTACCTGCATATTGCTTGGATTTATATAATATAGTCCAACAACATCGCGGATAGCACGCAATCGGTTCCAGATCTTGAGTTTAGCCTTTAAAATCTGCATATAATAGACAACAGCAATCCAAGCGAACACAAAATACGAGCTTCACAAATTCAAAATTGACAAACCAAGGTTGATAACCTTGTGTACTTTTTGTCAGTATCACTCAAATCATGATTAAGTGTTAAAAGTCAACAACAACAAACATATAAAATTAAATGCTTAGAGATACAATTGATACAGGTTGGCTATTCCTTATACTAATATCATCACAACGTTAAATCACGGGAAAACCGGTGGGAGCAACAACAACAGTATATAATCCAATCATCCCCTTTATCTCAACTCCATTATAATACATGGGAATAATGTTAAGAATATCAACCACATCAAAATACCATTGTTTCAACATACAAATATAACAGAAAAACATGAATGAATCAGTATTAAAAACAAAACCAACTCGACATGAAATGCAGAGACTTAATAGAAACGAAAGGTCTAATATATGAAAGCGAAATAATTGAGCTGCGGTGGATCTTTCGCCGAAAACAAACAAAAGCAAGAACCTGCCCGTGTTCAATGTGGCGACGTACAATTCTGCTTTGAAAATGTGCAGATTCCTGAATTCTCTCTATTGGATGTCCCTTTTGCTACTGTTGGAAGTGTCTCAAATGGCGGCATCAGCTGACTTGTTATGGTGAAGATATTGAGAAAAGCAATCGCTCCAGATTTACGACCTACATAAGAAACGAACATACGCAGCCATTCACACGAAACAGAGCATCCATTTGGCGAACTCGAAAAATCGTCGAAACCGAATCTTTCGACTCAAATCCGTAACAAAGAAGGAACTTTATCGGTGTTATGGCGAAGTTGAAACCGTGTAGGCTTTTGCAGATGTTGTGTTGTACAACAATGTCAGGGACTGCAATAGTTTGAACAGCAAACCAGTGAATTTATTGGACGTGGAATCGAAGTTAATGTCGTCGACAACCTGCACAAAATCAACACAACTCCACACAAAAATATAAACAAGCTCTAGTATTGTAATCAAAACAAAATATGTACTAAAACTAAATGAAAAAAGTCATTAATCCATACACCAAATTGAATATTACGGCTTCTTCAAATTGAATTATAGCCATAACTAGTAGCATATACCTTCAAGTTACGATACAACACCATAAAGTCAAAGCAACCTTACACAAACCGTTGTCGAGTCGGTTACAACAGTGGTAGCTAGGAATAGAACCAAGCCTTCTGCGTTATTACATTGTGACGACAAGTTGGTTGTTGAAAGCTTTACCGTTGCTCGAAGAGAAGAGAGAGCTGCTGCTAAGTCCACGCGACACCAAATCGGAGATGAGACAATTAGGTTGTGGTTGGAGTTTAAGGGCGCTACAACTTGGATTCTACGCACAACAATGAAAGATGTTCTCCTTCTAGCGACAACCTTCACCACAACATCAGATAAGGCCCGCTTCAGCTAAGACATCGACAGTGAGTCCTTGCCAGTATGTTCGAGCGTTGTTTTCTGTGAGATTCGACGGGACGATGTGGTAAATAAGAGTCGGAGGAATCACGATTTGGTGAGGGTTTGACGGCGGTTGTGTTGGTTTTCAATGGTAATGGATTTTTGGAGGGTGGCCTCGTGAGGAGACGATGGAGGACGTTTCCGGCGAGAGGGATTTCGGATGGAGAAGATGAAGGGTTGTAAGGAAGGAAGAGGAAAGTTTCGCGGTTTCTTTTCCTCTGAGTTCATAATGAAAGCAGCTTATGTGTTGAAGGCGTGGAACTGCTGAAAACGACGAAGGGTTAGGGAGGAAAAAAAATGGAGGTTTTATCAATGGTGATGGCGATGGAAAGAAGAAGGGTTTTCGCAGGGGTTTGTGGGGGAGAAGAGGAGAAGGTTTGGATTTTGACGAGGGAGAAGGGGTGAGCGGCGCCGTTTTTGGGTTTCGGTGAACAGTACCGAGATTAGGGTTTTTTTTAAAAAGGGGGCGGCCGTTTTTCATGATGATGAACAGTAACCGAAATTAGGTTTTTTTTTCAATAAATTCTTCCTCTTTCCTTTTATAATCTCAGACAGTCCTTCAGCCTTTAATGGGTTTCCCGATGGGCCTTGTTCCACACTTTCCAAAGTCTGACCCTTTTCTTTAATTTTCTTATTTTTCTGATAACCTTCTTTCAAAAATTACAAAACTTTCTATTCTTCTAAATAAAACAAAATTTATTAATACAAACTAATATCTTATAATACAAACTACTATAATTAATTAATACATAATAGTTATTAAATAAATATTAAAAAAAACTAAAAAAAAACAATATTAATTACTTAAATATATTTTTAGTAATATCTAGAAAAAAAAAGTTTAAGAAACTAAGAAAAATTGATATTCACATAAAAAAAACCTTAAGCCACATGTCACACCTTAATTGGTCAAAAGATAAAGTTCTAAAAAAAGACCAATTACGAGCAGACACGTGTCTAAATAATAAGAAAATAAGTGGGCAACGTAAAAATATAAAATAATCGAAAAACGAAAATACTTGAAAAGAGGTAGGACAAATTTAGGGTATGACAGATGCCCCTATCTAATTGCCTTGAACTTGAGAGAATGAACAGCTGCATAGCGTTCATTTTTATGGTGGAAGTCAATTAGATACAAGAAGACCCCAAAATTTGTCCGACAAAGGAAAAAAAAGTGCAAACGCAAATAGCTATAGAAATAACAGCAGGGGAAAAGATCACAAGAGACTCTTAAAATAAACTCCGCTTTGGGAGAGACAAGAGCTGCTGGGAATTATCATTATCAACTGCATGGTTGAAGAATGACTTGCTGGGGAATAGAATTCCATGAGCACGTGCGGGGTATCAACTCTGTTTAGAGAAATATTGCCGACTTTGATAGAGGACCGGTCAGGATACTTGTGAACTGATCCTGGATCCTGTTATGCTATATCGCTGGGGACAAAAATGCAATGCTTTGTATGATGCGCAAATATGCAAATGATGCAACTGCTAGGGAAATAAGATGCATATGCAAATGGTATGCAATATGTATGAAATGCAGCTGGATAGCGGGATTTGGTAAGGCTTTATTTCTGGTTTTCTACAAGGGATTATTTTTGGTATTAGGTGAAACAAGGTGAAAAGATTTACGGGGTATATTGGTTTATCAACTCGGGGGTTGAGAAGAACAAATATACTATCGACTCGGGGGTCGAGGATAAATCAGAACAACAAGTCAGCTTGAGGATTGAAGAAGAATTGCAAATATCGACTCGGGAGTCGAGAAAAAAATAAAGGCAAAATCGACTCGGGGGTCGAGGAAAATAAAGGTAAATATTGACTCGGGGGGTCGAGAGAAAAAGATAACAAAGATATCGACTCGGGGGTCGGAAAAAACAAGACAATATCGACTCGGGGGTCGGAAGTTAAAGTAAGGTATCAACGCGGGGGTTGAGGAAAACAAAACAATATCGACTCGGGGGTCGAAAAAACAAGACAATATCGACTCGGGGGTCGGAAGTTAAAGTAAGGTATCAACGCGGGGGTTGAGGAAAACAAAACAATATCGACTCGGGGGTCGGAAGTTAAAGTAAGGTATCAACGCGGGGGTTGAGGAAAACAAAACAATATCGACTCGGGGGTCGAAAAAACAAGACAATATCGACTCGGGGGTCGGAAGTTAAAGTAAGGTATCAACACGGGGGTTGAGAACATAAAGAACAATATCGACTCGGGGGTCGAAGGAAATAAAGGCATATCAACGCGGGGGTTGAAGAAAGTAAAGGCAAAAAACATCGACTCGGGGGTCGAGAAAATAAAGACATATCAACTCGGGGGTTGAAAGAGGAAATGATCGTGCTATGTATGCGTATGATACATGTCAATTATATGATGCATATGTGAATGCAAGCAGGAGATTGGTTTTATGAAGGTGCCAACATGGGTGGACTTTGGTAGTTGCCAATAAAGGATTGGACTTTAAGAGATGCCAAGCGGGGTTGGACTTTTAATGGTCGCCAATACAAATTGGACTTTTAGGAGATGCCAAGCGGGGTTGGACTTTTAATGGTTGCCAATACAAATTGGACTTTAGGAGATGCCAAGCGGGGTTGGACTTTTAAGGGTTGCCAATACAAATGGACTTTTTGAGATATGCCAAGTAGGGTTGGACTTTTGGGTTATGATGCCAGCCAGGTGGACTTTTATGTAGTTGCCAATAAAAGATGGACTTTTGGGGTTTTAAGGGATGCCAACAGAAGTGGACTTTATTTGGTGAAAGTATTTGACTTCCCGACACACGGTATTTGATAATGATATGCTTAGAAGACAGATGTGGATGTTCTCGGTGCCCCAAGTTAGATCCTTGCAGAAGTTGGCTGCTTATTCCTGGGAGAACCTTAACTTCTAGCCAATGTGCCATGATGGCTTGCAAATGTTGAGCGCAGCGACGTAACCAAAGCATGTTGAATATGCGAGCGTAGCGACTTAACCAATGCATGTTGATCGTGCTTTTGCTCTGCCCCAAGGCTCTTGACGCTTGTTGTGAACTCAACAGTTACTAATGTCTGGCATGGTCTGCTTAAACAACCTGAAAGCAAGGAGGGAAACTGCCCCTGTTCAACTAGTCTGCCTCAGTCCGCCAGGTATTTGAAGATTTTTTCTTAAAGATTTATACCATGACATGGTATGCGATGATTGCCCTAGTGTCTGGATTTTGCAACAATATGCCCCTGTTTGAAACTCGGAAGAACTTGCCCCAGTCTGCAGGGTTATGAGAAATTCTTGATTCAGGTCAACACCAATGAGTGATCGAGTTCCTCTTTGACTGTTCTTTTTGTTGGAATTTCCATAATGCCAAATACTGACTTGCAGTTAAAAGTGTTTATTCAAAAAATGGTAACTTTAATGCGACATTTATGCAAAATTTGAAAGGATCATTTATTAGAATGATGTGATAGTGTATGACGAGTGGACTATTAGCCCAAATGTAGTGCTAATTTATCTGGTGCGAAAGATATAGCAAGAATAACGACACCAATGCTGGTGATTAGCAATCATGTGAGGAGTCAGGTTACGCAACCTTGCTGTAAATATGCTTTCAGAATAAAACCCCGCCTCAATTAGGTCTTTTAAGGGTTGTATTGTGGTCTGGTTCATGGTTATAGAAACAAAGGATAGAAGTCTCAAATTTGATTTGTACCCACCCCTTCTTCATGATAATCTCCATACCTACGCTCAGTTAATTTTGCACCTACTTGACGGTATAAACTTGATGGTTCAAAGTTTGCCTGAAATGGCAGTCACCTTATTTTGATGGATGTCAGTAACCCCTTGATTTGGGTGGTCACTGAATCTTATTTCGTTTTTGTAGAGGGTTTGAGTACCTCTTTTGGTTTTTGTTCTGATCCCTAACTTTTGCATGGACTGACTTTGCTTGTCAGATCCATCGGGATTGCCTTGATTTTTGCCTAAGTCTCCTTTTGAGGTGTTCGACTTAGCAGGCTTTTGAAAAAAATTTTTTTGAAGGATTATGACTGCCATGTCAAGGGTTATTGATGAACCGTCATGACTTTTGGATCTTGCCTCGTGATTTGAGTGCGTAATCAGGTTACCGAACACTACCCTGCCCCAGGTTGAGTGTAAGGGTTTAGAAATCCGAAGGAAACTCCTACTTCTAGGCTCGAAGTGGTTAACTAGGGATTAACTCCTTATATCTCCGGTGTTTGGGGATTTGAAACAATGCATGTACATCATCAGCAGAATTTCATCCAAAAGCATACCATAAACAATTATGGGTTTTTAGTTTTCGTCATCCTCCCTCAAATCTTTGCTAAACAGCAGTGCGATAAAGGAAGTGGAGTGAAATTTTTTTTTGTGATTTTTTGCAATAAGTGAGAAAATGAGAGTGAATACGAATGGATTTAATCAAAAACATGCATAATTATCACATTAACAATACCATTAATAAGAAACAATGTCTAAAAGCAAGTAGCATTATAACATAAAAGAAACTACAAATGCGTAAAAACAATATGGAAATTTCCAGTATTGAGTAACTGGGCTTTTCTCTCTTGCATCACAGTTGAGCTACCCTTCTTGCTCATCGAGACCAGTATGATAACCTTCTTCATATCTACTCTCTGCCGCTTCTTCCATGTCATGGACTGATGAACTCACTTGACTAGATGAAGGTTTGATGTTGATATGAAGTCCTTGAGGTGTGAACGAGATTAGCTTGGACTTGATCAGATCTTGAACCTTATTCTTGAACTGTTTGCAATCTTCGGTTGAATGCCCCATTGCGCCAGCATGGTAGCCACATCGTGCATTGGTGTCAAAGCCCGGTGGATATGGTGGGATCACAGGATCCAAGCCCTTTGGCACTATCAGTCCACTACTAATCAAACGTGGTAGCACGTAATTGTATGGTATTGGTAATGGATCAAAGTGTCTCTTTGGTCTTTGATTATAGTAATGTCGTCGTTGCGGAGCATGTTGATGCGCAACCTGCTGTTGATAATGGGGACCTCTATTGATAGGAGGATATTGACCAGGTGAAGAGACCGGAGTCACATAGGTAGACCCATATGATTGTTGGCTTTTAACAGTTGAGATGCTTGGGTGCGGAGGATAAGGTACTGAGGATGGAGCTTGGGGAGTGTCCCTGATTGTACTAATTTCATCCTCTTCTTCCTCTCGGGAGCTAACAACTGATTCACTTTCACTGGCTGGGATATTTGAGGTGCCTTGGATCTTTCCACTCTTGAGACGGCTCTCAATGTGTTCTCCTACTAAAACTAAGTCAGAGAAGTTTGGTGTCCCATTGCCCATCATCTTTTCCAAATAGGGTTACTGCAAAGACTCTATGAACATGTCAACTAATTCCCTGCCCAAGAGCGGTGGTTGGACGCGAGCAGCTACCTCTCTCCATCTCTGAGCATACCTTCTGAAAGACTCATTTTCCTCTTGAGATAGGCCTTGCAACTGTATGCGGTTGGGAGCCACATCAAGATTGTATTGGTATTGCTTCACAAAGGCGTTGGCTAAGTCCGACCATGACTGGACATGGCTATTCTCTAACTGCATGTACCAACTCAATGATGCCCCACTCAAACTGTCTTGGATACAGTGAATCATAAGTTTGTCATTGTGAGCATAAAACGTCATCTTTCTGCAAAACATTACCAAATGTTGCCTTGGACATCTATCTCCTTTGTACTTTTCAAAATTTGGCATCTTGAACTTTGGAGGTATCACAAGTCCGGGTACCAAACACATATTCAAAGCATTCAGATCAGAAGTATCACGCCCCATCATGGCTTCAACTTTCTCTTCCAACACACAACATCTTTCAGCAAACTCAACATCCTGAGGTCGTTCAACATTCCCCACCAAGCTTGCCACTTGGGAATTCGGTGTAGTGAATGCGAAACTATGGTACTCAACAGCATCAAGAGACGAGGTATGCTCATCCTGAATAGTGTGACGCTCTTGTATAACCTGGTCTTCAACAGGAATCCACACAGACTGAGGTATGACGTTCTCAGTGACTATAGGCCGTTGAGGGTTTTTCTCTCTCCTTGCCAAGGCTAACATAGCATCCACAAGCTGGTCCAACTAGTTCTTCATTAAGTCAACATCTGCTCTTGATGCGAAGTGGTTCTGCTCTTCTAAACTCATGATTCTTCCAGAAGCTGCTTCAAGTCCGATACGGGTGTCGGGAAATCAACTGCGGATTATGGACAAAGGATGGATGAGCTTTTTGGTTTTTGGAAGACGATATGCAATGCAAATGAAATGCAGATGCAATGATATGCGAATGCAATGCAGGCACAAACAAGATCCAGGGAAACATAAGCAGGTCAAAGCGCCCTAACCGGTAGACTATACAAGGCAAGTTCTAGATTCTGTACCCACAGACCCACTCACGGGATAGCTTCTATGTTGATGAATAAGGTTCCCAGAATCACGGACACCGATCACATCAACATTACGCAACAGGCTAGCTGTATTATAACGAGAGTATGATAGGGTCTCTCCTGAGCGGAGTCCTCATGCCAGGCACACAAGGAGCGGGTCCTCGGAGACTAACACTACACGACTACCAATATAGAAACTGGTTCTACGAGTGGTTCCCAGAGTCATGGACCCTTCATGAATCAAATCGTGCAACAGGCTAGCTGCGTTACGATATGATCTACGAAGAGGTCTATTCTGGAGGAGCTTTCATGCTAGGCACACAAGGAGCGAGTCCTTTGGGACTAACACTAATTGCTACCAATTCTAAACTATGTTTTCTCTCTTCTTTTTCCAAAGCTCAGGTGTAGAGCTTTACTTGCAATGCTATCCCCGAATCCAGCAGGCAGATATAATAAACAGCATACGATATAAAGAGAAAACAAGAAATAAACAATAGGAGAAAACCATTATAAAGTAAATAGTTAAGCAAAGCTAGCACTCTCAAATCGAGTCAAGTTAGGCTTGACAATGTGTGTCCCCAGCAGAGTCGCCATCTGTCGTACCTCAAAAAATACGATCCTCGCGATGGACGCGGAAAATACTGTTCGAAACAGAGTCGCCACCGAACTTTATTCATTCCAAGGATGGAATAGGAAAATATTGATAAAACCTTTAGGGAGATAAGAACATGGTCATCGCAACCAATATTCTAGGTTCGGGAGTCGGTTACGCAGAGGGAAGGTATTAGCACCCTCTACGTCCGTTGTACTCAACGGGAACCTCTTGATCGATTCGAGAGTAAAGTTAGCTATGCTTGTTTGTTTTCTTCTAAGGTTTCTCCTATAGGGGGAAATGGATGGTTATAGGATAGGGTGCTCGCCAAGGATTGGGGCCCTTGTGCCTACGTATCTTCACTTGTAAGAAGTGGAAAATCAGAGCATTCGTAGTTCGTGGGACTACGGGTAAAAAGGGGGATTGTGGGAAATGTGCTCGCTAGGATTATCGCAATCCTATGCCTACGTACTCTCAACAGATATGAGAGATCAGAGCAGCCGTAGTTCGGCTAACTACGGTAAAGGGTTTGGAAAATGAACGAGTGTTTAGGTCGCATTCTAACTGCTAAACGTTGGCTTGTCTGCTCGGTAGGGGAGGCTGAAGCACGAGTTTGTTATGCGCGAAAGAAGAGACTAAACAATGTTCTTTGAGAAGAGGTGTATGGATTGAACGAAAGCTTATGATCGCATTCTAACTGCTAAACGTTGGCTTGTCTGCTCGCTAGGGGAGGCTGAAGCTCGAGTTCATATGCGCGGAAGAATGGGCTAAACAATATTCTATGGAACAGGTATGTTTGAGTTGGAAATCGCACGAGGGCGAAGAATTTAGTGTTAATCGTATTGGATGTTTTGGTTTGGGAAAGGAGGGTATATTTTAATATGTTTAAGGTTTCAATTGCACGGGGGCAAGAAATAGGAGTTTGGTTAGGTAATTTGATGAAGAATGACGACTATTCGATAAACGAGACGTCAGCCTCGCAATCAATTAATCGGGGCATTATTGGAATGTTAGATTCCAACGACACCTTTTTCATTCGACTAAATTCGAAATGTGTTTGAGAAAGTTTCAATCGCGCGATGGTGAGAGAAGAGAGCTGGATTGAATATTTTAAAGGAGAATGACGACTACTCGATAAACGAGACGTCGGCCTCGCAATCAATTAATCGGGATATTATTGGAATGCTAGATCCCAACAACACCTTTTTCATTCCATTAATTATGAAATAGTATTTGAATGGAAGATGGTGATATTTGTCCAAATAATTAGGGCACGTGTTTTATAAATGAAAGGTCGAGCGAACCACGACCTAAAGCGTACGCCCCAAGAGTGGTTACTCAAGAATTCAAGGAGTGCGAGACTCCAAGAACTCAATGCTTTCGTAGTTTAATTAAGAAAATAGTTTGGATTTGACGTACAGTTTAGAAGTGTACTAGGGTTTATACTCGATCGCACAAAGGTGAGGAACATGATTAGACGGGTTGAAAATTTGGGAGGAATGACGACTATTCGATAAACGAGACGTTGGCCTCGTAACCAATTAGTCGGGATATCGTTGGAATGCTAGATCCCAACGATAATATTTTTCATCCCATTAATTATGAAATAGTGTTTGTTGGACAGTGAATACTTGTCCAAATAATTATGGAAATATTTTAGAAACAAAAGTTCGAGTGACGCGCTATTCGAGGCGTACGCCTCAATAGTAGTCACTCTCGAATTCGAGGAATGCACGACTCCAAGAACTCGATTATTTTGTGATTTAATTAAGAAAATAGTTTGAAAATATTAGCGTATTTGATCTAGGTGCGCTAGGTATTCTTGAAAATAAGATCGGAAGGGTCACAACTCAAGGTGTGCACCTCGAGAGCGGTCGCTTAAAAATCAAAGAAGGCGAGATCGCTTAAAAATTCAAGGAAGGCGAGATCCAAGAATTCAATCGTTTTGAAATTTGATTAAGAAGAATGGTTTAATTTAATTAAGAAAAAATAGTTTTAATTTTCATATATAAAATAAATTAATCAATTATGAAAAGGTTTTAAGAAAAGCTAATTATAATTAATTGTTTTGAAAAAAAAAGTTTAATATCTAAAAAAAAAGTTTTAAATAAAGTATAACTTTCGAAAAGTTTAATATTTAAAATATTAATTTGGTAATAATTTTAAAATGTATTTTATTTAAAAGAATGAATATTTGGAATTTATTATAAAAATATCTAATTGATAAAATTGCTTTAAAAAAATTAATTGAGTAAAAGAACGATTTGGAAACCGAAAGACGGAACAACCACAACTCAAGGGTGTGCGCCTCGAGAGCGGTTGTCCAAGGACTCAAGGGATGCTAGACCCCAAGAGTCCACTACTTTCAATAAATTAATTTAGGAAAACATTTTAAAAACAGATTGAATTAAAACACTTAAAATTTAATTACTAGAAAATTTTGATATTAGCAAAAAGTCAAAATTAATTATTTAATAATCCAATTAATACAAAATAAGATACAAAAATAATAATCTTAACATTAGTCATATAACTCTTCATTAAAACTAATTTCAAAATAGAGCCCAGTTTAAAACACATGCCTACAAAGTTAGCTCTATGGACAACGTGATCTTAATCAGGAATTAATCATCAGGATATTACCTGCATATTGCTTGTATTTATATAATATAGTCCAACAACATCGCGGACAGCACGCAATCGGTTCCAGATCTTGAGTTTAGCCTTTAAAATCTGCATATAATAGACAACAGCAATCCAAGCGAACACAAAATACGAGCTTCACAAATTCAAAATTGACAAACCAAGGTTGATAACCTTATGTACTTTTTGTCAGTATCACTCAAATCATGATTAAGTGTTAAAAGTCAAGAACAACAAACATATAAAATTAAATGCTTAGAGATACAATTGATACAGGTTGGCTATTCCTTATACTAATATCATCACAGCGTTAAATCACGGGAAAACCGGTGGGAGCAACAACAACAGTATATAATCCAATCATCCCCTTTATCTCAACTCCATTATAATACATGGGAATAATGTTAAGAATATCAACCACATCAAAATACCATTGTTTCAACATACAAATATAACAGAAAAACATGAATGAATCAGTATTAAAAACAAAACCAACTCGACATGAAATGCAGAGACTTAATAGAAACGAAAGGTCTAATATGTGAAAGCGAAATAATTGAGTTGCGGTGGATCTTTCGCCGAAAACAAACAAAAGCAAGAACCTGCCCGTGTTCAATGTGGCGACGTACAATTCTGCTTTGAAAATGTGCAGATTCCTGAATTCTCTCTATTGGATGTCGCTTTTGCTACTGTTGGAAGTGTCTCAAATGGCGGCATCAACTAACTTGTTATGGTGAAGATATTGAGAAAAGCAATCGCTCCAGATTTACGACCTACATAAGAAACGAACATACGCAGCCATTCACACGAAACAAAGCATCCATTTGGCGAACCCGAAAAATCATCGAAACCGAATCTTTCGACTCAAAGCCGTAACAAAGAAGGAACTTTATCGGTGTTATGGCGAAGTTGAAACCGTGTAGGCTTTTGCAGATGTTGTGTTGTACAACAATGTCAGGGACTGCAATAGTTTGAACAGCAAACCAGTGAATTTATTGGACGTGGAATCGAAGTTAATGTCGTCGGCAACCTGCACAAAATCAACACAACTCCACACAAAAATGTAAACAAGCTCTAGTATTGTAATCAAAACAAAATATGTACTAAAACTAAATGAAAAAAGTCATTAATCCATATGCCAAATTGAATATTACAGCTGCTTCAAATTGAATTATAGCCATAACTAGTAGCATATACCTTCAAGTTACGATACAACACCATAAAGTCAAAGCAACCTTACACAAACCGTTGTCGAGTCGGTTACAACAGTGGTAGCTAGGAACAGAACCAAGCCTTCTGCGTTATTACATTGTGACGACAAGTTGGTTGTTGAAAGCTTTACCGTTGCTCGAAGAGAAGAGAGAGCTGCTGCTAAGTCTACGCGACACCAAATCGGAGATGAGACAATTAGGTTGTGGTTGGAGTTTAAGGGTGCTACAACTTGGATTCTACGCACAACAATGAAAGATGTTCTCCTTCTAGCGACAACCTTCACCACAACATCAGATAAGGCCCGCTTCGGCTAAGACATCGACAGTGAGTCCTTGCCAGTATGTTCGAGCGTTGTTTTCTGTGAGATTCGACGAGACGATGTGGTAAATAAGATTCGGAGGAATCATGATTTGGTGAGGGTTTGATGGCGGTTGTGTTGGTTTTCAATGGTAATGGATTTTTGGAGGGTGGCCTCGTGAGGAGATGATGGAGGATGTTTCCGGCGAGAGGGATTTCGGATGGAGAAGATGAAGGGTTGTAAGGAAGGAAGAGGAAAGTTTTGTGGTTTCTTTTCCTCTGAGTTCACAATGAAAGCAGCTTATGTGTTGAAGGCGTGGAACTGCTGAAAACGACGAAGGGTTAGGGTGGAAAAAATGGAGGTTTTATCAGTGGTGATGGCGCTGGAAAGAAGAAGGGTTTTCGCAGGGGTTTGTGGGGGATAAGAGAAGAAGGTTTGGATTTTGACGAGGGAGAAGGGGTGAGCGGCGCCGTTTTTGGGTTTCGGAGAACAGTACCGAGATTAGGGTTTTTTTAAAAAGGGGGCGGCCATTTTTCATGATGATGAACAGTAACCGAAATTAGGTTTTTTTTTCAATCAATTCTTCCTCTTTCCTTTTATAATCTCAGACAGTCCTTCAACCTTCAATGGGTTTCCCGATGGGCCTTGTTCCACACTTTCCAAAGGCTGACCCTTTTCTTTAATTTTCTTATTTTTCTGCTAACCTTCTTTCAAAAATTACAAAACTTTCTATTCTTCTAAATAAAATAAAATTTATTAATACAAACTAATATCTTATAATACAAACTACTATAATTAATTAATACATAATAGTTATTAAATAAATATTTAAAAAAAAACTAAAAAAAAACAATATTAATTACTTAAATATATTTTTAGTAATATCTAGAAAAAAAAGTTTAAGAAACTAAGAAAAATTGATATTCACATAAAAAAAACCTTAAGCCACATGTCACACCTTAATTGGTCAAAAGATAAAGTTCTAAAAAAAGACCAATTACGAGCAGACACGTGTCTAAATAATAAGAAAATAAGTGGGCAACGTAAAAATATAAAATAATCGAAAAACGAAAATATTTGAAAAGAGGTAGGACAAATTTAGGGTATGACACCAGGCATATTTTTGTATGACCAAGCAAAGATGTCACTATACTCTCTCAGCATCTCGACCAATCTCTGCTTGACATCACTCTGCAATGCAGCCCCTATCCTGACATTCCTGACCAGTTCTTCAGAACCCAAATTCACAATCTCAATCTCTTCCTCGTGAGGCAGAATCACTTTCTCTTCTTGTTTCAACAAGCGGGCCAACTCTTCGGGAAGGTCTTCGTCTTCATCAATCTCTTCTTCGGCTTGATAGATCGGGCAATCAAAGTTGAAGTGAGTCGTAGAAGGTCCAGAGTCGATGTCATCTGCTATGTGGATCCTGCAATAACAAGGGTTAAGCTTAAAACAAGGATATGCAGGTTAGCACAAACCCTATTGCCATTTTATTGTTTTTCAAAACAAATATAAAACGGGAATAACAGAGATCATAACATTTGAGTGCGAAGAAAAAAACGCCTTTTGATTTATTGGTAAAATGCATGTACACAATCAAACAAGGCCCTGACAATAAAACCACTATGCCCCGGGTAGGACATAGGGTTGTACAATGATTGGAGAAAGTAAATCATTACTCTTTGCCTGTCACTTGGATGGTATCCCTGATGGACCAGTTGGTGAGGCTCTGGCCTGGTTTGCTTGGCTGGATCCAAGAGTCTAGGTCGCAATCGCTGTCTTCGCCGTCTTTAGACACTGCGCTGTCCCTTTCGAATATCACCCCGCCACTGGTAAACTGGATCGGCCCTTTACCTCGCAACGCACTGTGAGAAGAGGAGGCTTCAGCCGTAGGAGAGTATCCTAACCCAAACTTGTCTTGTTTGTTAGGTATTTCTAGAACCTGCCCCCAGCCTGGGGTAGATCCGGCTTGAACAACGGCCCGGGCTTCCTTGAAGGAAGAGAGAGTCATCTCTGGTTTCTCGGTCATTACTGGAGCCACGTCCTTGACTTTAACAGCTTCGAACGCCTGACATAGGGTTTCGTGGATTTCCCCATCCATCTCAACGTATTTGAAGGACAACAAATGGCTCACCATTATGTCTTCCTCGCCACATACAGTCACGATGCTGCCTCCAACAGCGTACTTGAGCTTCTGGTGCAACGTGGAGGTCACGGCACCAGCAGAATGGATCCATGGTCGGCCTAAGAGACAGCTGTAGGCTGGCATGATGTCCATAATGTAGAAGACTGCGTCGAAAGTTTCCGGCCCGACCTGGATTAGCAATGTTACCTCTCCAAAGATATGATGCTTGGTTCCATCGAACGCCTTCACAACCAGATCACTAGG